>CM059583.1:52435000-53652500 GCA_030407085.1 Trichopria drosophilae
CCTTTTTTTGTATTAAATATTTTCCAAAGTACTGATGAAATCGGCTTATTACAACATCGCAATCTATTATAAGATCAAGAATTGACCTAGCGTAATGTACTATACCTGGTTTGCCGACGCCTATTACGTTCCACGTTCTATATTGATGAATTCTTTACATTCTTCTGGGTTCTTCTCACTTAATCTGTTAAAAATTACAACATTTATTCCGGTTATATGTTGATATATCTTAATATCATGGTTGT
Organism: Trichopria drosophilae; assembly: GCA_030407085.1. Taxonomy (NCBI): domain Eukaryota; kingdom Metazoa; phylum Arthropoda; class Insecta; order Hymenoptera; family Diapriidae; genus Trichopria; species Trichopria drosophilae. The sequence goes on from CM059583.1 coordinate 52,435,246, forward strand.
TAATGCAAATAACTTTTTTTAAGTATTCGAATAAGTTCCTTTAATATTTAATGCAACCACAAAGTTAATGTATATATGTTTTCATCATATAGAGAATTATGTCCAATTGTATTATTTTTTTCTAGTAGTGTATAACCGACATAAGAATAATAATTTTTAAAAAAGAAATGTATGTGATGTAGTTTTAAAACAGCAAAAACGGAAAGGTTAAAAGTAATAGGAATTACACTGTATAACAAACATAAAACGTTGTATATAATTAAAATTATGATTATTACAATATTTAATTCTTCTATATAAAATTATTATAATAGATTTAAGAGAAATTTATAAATGATTGCTCCGGAGATTTATTTTTCTTATGCCGCATTTTGGTGAATAAAAATACTTTATACTCTCACAAATAACACATTTTGTATATATGCTACAATTAAAATATGCCTGAACAATTAAAGTATGTCTATGGTTTGAAAGGGACACACTTAAATAATAAAGAAGTCATCTACATTTTAATGAAATAAGTACATTTATTGATTACATGTAAAATACGCTGACGATGAGAAACTTTTCTGAGATAAAAATGTATTTCATGAAAAAATGTACCAGATGTCTATAAAATATTGGTACATTCCTCTTAAAGCATAATAACTAAAAAATCCTTCACATGCGTGTTGCAAATATTGTTAGTCTCCCGTTTGTGTTTACGTCATAATTTTAACACTTACTACCTTACATAAACTTAAAATAAACTGAATTATGTTAATGACAAATAATTATCATATTATTTTATAATCTTTTCTATGTATTTATTACATAAATAGTAAACTTCGTTTCAATTTTTTTTCTCATTTTCTAAACATTTTCAACATTATTTTATTTTTTAAGTATTCTTCATTTATATTCGCAACCATTAAATGCCACACAGGTATTTTCAAATGTCTCAGATGAAAATGTGTGCTCTGGTTTCCTCATTTTAGTTGGGGTATTTGAATTATGCTTATGAGAAGATTGGTCGCAGAAATTTTGTTTAGCGCTTCAAAACTGAAGTGGGACCATGTCAATAAAGTACTTGTGTAAAATGGTAATTTGATATGGATTTTTTGTGGTGTTTTGCCAAATCTGAAGATAAGTATAGTTACGTAGGGTATTTATAATTTTTTAGTCTGTCATTGCATTTGTTCATGTTTAGATATTCTTATTCCCTGATTTAAGAAAAGTCTATATTAGGTACCATTTTAAGTGTATATATCCAAGAGGGATCCAAGAGCCAAGACCACAGCAGTCGTCAAGGATAAGGTCTTTATCATGTAAGCGCTCAAAATATGGTCGTCATATCTGAGACTCATGTGTGACTGATACCATTCATCTCTGTGTACTCATTGAGCGGTCCACAGTGGGTGGAGCCATTTTCTGCATGTTTTCTCATAACATTAAATTAAATAGTATGCTTAACTGTATACAATTTCTGCACATAGATTTTTAATCAAATTTAATAGGGATATGTTTGCTCGTACCCAACAGCTAAATTTTACTTTTCGAAATAAAATTTATCAGAAGAGTATGTATTTTATTAAATCATTTATGAATGAAAATAATAAAAACTTGCCACTAGCTTGTTTAAAAAAAAACATACTTTTAGGTTCTTGGCACTCTTTATTCATTTATAGAATATTAAAATTGAATTTGTAACAGTGGACGCATTTAATTTTGTTTCTACAGACTTGAGCAATAGCGAAATATCATTATAAGTACACTTTTTAAAATATTTCATTCAATTATTAGCAATAAATTTAGTAATTACATATACAACTACATTTCACCAAATAAAGGTTGTGTGAAAGACAGAACAAGGTATTTAATTTGTTATCGTTCAGTTCTTACGTTAATGAGGGAATGAAAGTTGGGCTTCAGGTTGATCCCATTTATTATTAAATTTCCCTAAAAAGCTTTCGATTTGGTTAATCATTCGTTACTGATTCTCAAAATTCAAAAATTGGATTGCATATATGCTATTATATGCATATATTAATCGAATAAGTAAGATTTTTTTTTCCGCAATTTTTTTCTTAAGTGAAAGTAATTTTAATATAGAAGATCTTGGAATAGCGGAATAAATCGAACTAAATTAAAATAGATGTTATTTGGCCTTTATTCCAGCACCGATTTGTGTTCGTGGAGTGACCATTACCTTAAAAACTAAAAAAGTACATAATTATATAAATTGAAAATTTTGTTTATCATCGAACGAAAGGAAAGATACAATATGTATATTAAAAATATACATATTGCATCTTTTTTGTGGTGTTTCTTCTCGGATCATACCCACTAGAATCATCAGCGAGGCTTTGGCGTCATGGTCCTGCCTCGTAGACCCTCCAAGAGATTATATATTGGAAAATCATTTATATGAAGTGTAATTTATTTCGTAAATTGCAAAAACTGTACACTCATAGTTAAGACATCCAACGTCTCAATTTGTAACCGAAATGTAGTAAATACATTCCGCTCAACAAGGCAGAGAGCTACAGAATCGATCGATGAAGAACAAATTTTAATATTAAGAATGCATATATTAACTATAGTTATTTTAAGAAGTTGGCCTTAAATTAGTGAAGACACAATCAGAAAAATTTTTATCCATTATGTGGATACCTGAACGGCTATGTGTTTTAGAAGCATTTTTAGTAACTAAAAAATTGTACAAAAGAAGAATTCCTTGATACGATTCGAGATTTTTAACAAGCCGGTTAAATTACACAAAGTTTAAATCAAGCTCCTTGTTCGTGTCTGTTTTGTAATCTTCCAAGATTCGAGAAGTCGATGAAGAGTATCCCCATCTAGGGCTTCAAGGTGTTTCAAACTCGCGGCACTGTACGCGAAGGAATTTTGCAATTTGTAGAAGCAACGAAGCTCGTCTCGGTGCGCGATCCGCTCTGCGTGGAACCGATTCGTTCTCGTCGACTGGCAAAAAATTGCCTTCGAACTTCGAAGGTTTAAATTGCATCGTTGGGACTATATCCGAAGATTTTCTAACCAACCATCCAAGCGAGTGAAAGATCGGTTGACAGAGATTGTTTGCTTACGAGGGACCATCATAGTATACAGTTTCCATGCAATTGATTCCCTAATACCGTTCAAGGGCCTTAAGTATTATTATCAGCTTTTCCCATCAACTTTAAGATATTCTTTGGAATCATTTTAAATAAAATATTTTTCTTTTCACTAGACATTTTTTTCATCAGTAATTCATATAAAATATAAAACGTTATTCCATGCTAAGGTTACTTTTATTAAGTGTTCTTTATTTATTCTTCTTAACTGCGTATTTACAGTATTTACATACAATTTAGTTTGATTTCAATCTTTAAAAACAAATTTTACTTATAAACGATCTTGATGTTGGCGACAATATAAGCAATGAGCCAAATAGTTTCGAAGCGCATATTGCTCACTCCGATGACACTGGCTGGAGGAGACTATATACCGCAGCAAATTTCTTTAAAAAAAGACAAAAGCATGTGTTCATTCGAAGCAGTCTTTTATTTTGCGCCATGTTGCATACGCGTCTATAAATCAAGCAGTGCAGAATCGAAACAGAAAGTTAACATCAACCAATTACCAAAATTTGAAACATAAGATCAAAGGCGATGTTTTTCCAGACATGTGATGTTCATTAAAAACATATTAGGAGATTATGTTCTACCCGAATTAGATGTGCGCCTAAGACAAAGTGTCTTGAGCCCTTACTGATGAGTCCACCTAAGATATTTTGGTACGAAACGCGATCTTTTTTGCAATAAATAATTTTCATTTATTTAAATTGTCAATACATGAAACACTGTAACTTTTTAATATTCCGTTTGCTGTGAACGATTACATGTTCATGATAAACAAATAATTTTTTTACATTGTTTGTTACTTTCTTTGTTTATAATCCACCATCTATAATACGGATTTAATCTCGACAATGTTTCTTCACACATTAAACAAAAATTCATGGTTTTACACAAGTACAACATTAATAAGTAACAAACCAGAAGGGGATGTTTTTTCAGATATCCATTAACATCTGATTAAAAATGATGTTTTATACTTTGTTTCGACTTTTTAAAGAAGTCCTTTTTATCTGCTGTCTACAACTGAACCCAACATAAGTATTTTGATATTTATTTATTTATTTATTATAAACAAACGGTCAAAACTGCTCTTAGATATCAATAAGTCATCAGATAGCATTGCTACATACTTTATAATTTTTAAACATTTATTGATATACCTGATAATCACGCAGTCACAGCGAACATTCAGTAATGTATCACACGAATGTTGCAACGTGATGTTATTTTTAGAAAATACCATATTTATAGCTTTAAAATAAGATAAAATAAAATGTTTGATGTGACAATCAATTACGTGTGATAATTTATTAACTATTAAATCAAATTTACTAAATAAAAAATACTTTATTGATTCAAATTTAGAAGCTCCAAATATTTAAAAAATAACGTCTCATTGAAACGTGTCTGAGGTAGGGCATTATCAGTTATCGTGACGATACTGAAACGTTGATACGACAACATATTCAACGGGTCGTAGAATGATTGCACATGTAAATTGAAACAAATTTTCTCAACAAATTTCCCATACTGTCTGGTGTCAGCGAGAGATACTCGTAAAATACCGATCCTATATTTCTATAAAAAAAGTCCGATACTGGTAAGGAAATTTGGGTTCAGGTATTCTAATTAAGTTATGAAGCTGTAGGAAATTTCTTCAAATATTTTTTGTTATTTAAGACATTAATATTTTATTATAATGTTAGTAATGTAGTATAAGGTAACACACACTAATAAGACTATTTTATGGATTCCTACAAATCTAGATCATTAATTAAATAAGTTAAGAACGGTCTTACGGCCTACCACAATGTTTTTCTTCCACCTCAATACACGAGAAAAAAAATGATTTTCCTAGAGTGAAATAAACAAGAAAGAAGAAACAAAATCCCTTCCCCGACATGCCAGAAAACTTCGAAAAGCTAAAGGACCACGATGCTAGGATTGACCTCAACGTGTCGGATCTACCGATCACTCCTCAGGAGGTGAATGATCAACGGGGAAATCGTTAATCCATTATTGTTAGAAAATAAAAAACCTACCAAAATAATTTAATTTTTATAAATAAAGATGTTTATTTTTAATACAAGTCACACATTATGTGTATGCATTGAACATTTTTAATAGAATTTGGAAATAAACATATTCTTTATTAACTGCACTTTAAGTAATTGAGATAAATAAATTATTAAAAATTATTGATATTTTTTATGAAGAAAAACTCAGTAGTAAATAGCTATTATTAATGATCTGAATTTTTCCAATTAAATTCTGTTTTAAACAAGGTCCTTTCATTAAAGCCATATCATCAATAACAATAAATCTAATTTCAAATGGCTTGTACAAAAATTGTTCACAAACAGCATTGTGTGATGCAAACCGCAAAGACAGGTTTTCAATTTGAAAAAAAACTAGTGTTGGCATAATGTCTTGCTCGCTTCGCACACTCAGAAATTTCAATTCAGTGACGAGTTTGTTATTCTTTAATACTAGTTTACTAACAGCTTTTAAGGGAACGAGATGATTAAGTGGTTAGCATGCTCGCCTCGTAAACTGAACGTTCCTTAGGTCGTAAGTTCGAATCCCCGTCCGGCAACTTTTTCTGATTATTTCCAGTGCGGATAATTCAGGAAACCTTGCTGGGCGAAGGTACAAATTTGGGACTGCTACCAACATCAGTCGGTAGTTATCGACACCGGGAATGGTTTTTCCGTGGTCGACGCTTCGTCAATATTGTCTTGAATGAAAATAAGACAATGTTTGCGATGCGCCTGCTACGGCACAGGCCGCCGACTAACTGTTGACGGTGTCGATTATGTGTAGTATTTGTGATTGTTTACTTGTTTGTATCGTCCTGTGTGGGATGATGACTAAGCCTTGCCCGATTAGCCATAGATGGCATAAAGTTGGCAGGTAAATCTGACCAATGTATGTATATGTACTAACAGCTTTTAGTTGTAATATAAAACGAATTCGTATTGTAGTTTTTTTGAGTGAAAATTTGCGCTTAAAAGAACATTTCCAATGTAACATAATATAAAACTGGAAGAAAGAGTGGCACTCATGAGAACAATCCCTATATAACTTAGGTAGGAAAGAAGGGGAGTGGAGGAGGGGGCTCCTTATATGTGTAAAAAGTGAAAATGAGTATTTCCAAAACTTCGACCCTCACCATATGTTAGCCGAAATATTAATAAATTACATTTTTAACACTGTGGGCGCGAAGCTCCATTTCGCGCCCTAGGGCGAAACCTGCGGGCTCGGATCATTAGGCCTCACGCGCGTCGTTTTAAAAAATATCGTATCAGTTGTATTAGTGTCGACGTAGTTATATCTCCCCCCCCCCCCTCCATCGCTTTTTTGGTCTGAAACGTCGACAATTGATGAAAAACTACAGCATATTTTTTTGGCGAGAAGTTATGAAATTCAATACTCCGTCCAGACTTATGGTAAAAATAACATTATAGTCATAGTCTAATGAACAGATATCAATTAACCCATGGTGTGGATCAAAGTAATTAATATTTATTGAATTTTATTTTTAATATCTTAGTTTCTATGTAATAAATAGTTTATAGTGTGCACTATCAATCAATAAATCGATGACTATAAATTTATTTACGTTCATATATTTATAATTAGTTCATCCAAGTTTATTATAAAGAAGAGAGCATTCTGAGGACAAATTACCCACTTTTTTATGAAAATGTTGTTCGGAGCGAAATTTGTGCTTCTTCATTTATCTCTTTCAAATAATAATAAATCGATTTCGAAAGGTGCCATATTTATGTACGACGATCATATAAAAATGTTGACCTCGTCATAATGGTAAATAATATACCCGAAGACCGCCGATTTATATATTCTTTGCGTAAAAGGACTTGCAAAAAGGCATTGAAACGAAATCTGAAGGTATATTAAATGCAGCTTGTTTCAGCAATAAATTTGTGCCAGGATTCACTTTTGCAAAGCTTACAAACATTTTGTCAGTAATTCAATACCCACTTTGTGCATTAAGTTCTATGGAAACTCTCTCCGTAATTCATTTCATTTCAATACCAATTAGCATTTGCATATACAGGAAGCAAATGTACAACACGTCTTCTATGACGGTATCTGGCTATAAATTAAATTCGTTGTATATTAAATGTTCGTTCGTATGTTGCTCGGTTTGTCTTTATTTTATCATCGAATCACTCGTGGTATCCATCCAGTAATTTATCAAACAACAAATCGAGATGCGAAGTAGAATGGAATGTCTTGTCAAGTGAGTGGCTCATTAGTATTATCCGTGTTTACCGATTATGGCAAAATCATCTTTGCAAATAGAAAAATTTGTGGGCCGTTTGAGAGGATACTACTTGCAACTTCTGTGAAATCGAAGTCTCCAACATCCGTATACCCATACAAATGTAATGTTGTCGGTGAAAAATATCTCTTCGCGCCGCATTGAAGTCGCTCGGTGCGCGCTATCATGGTGTATATAGTACTGCGATTAATATTCATAAAAAATAATTTTTTGTTCATAATGTATTCACATATAAATACGTTATAGTAACAACCTTGATCAGTTTTCGATGATTTTTTCCAATCCCTATTTCTTGGTTTGAACTAAATATAAATTCTACGTTAGCTTTACCAATTTAAAATGGAAGACAAAAATTGCAAAAAAGCCTCTATTTGAACAAAATCTCGACTGTGGGGGTTTTCGGGATTGCAGATTATGATTATGAAGTTGGCCAAATTCAAAATTTCATATCTAATATAGTGGACAACAATTTCATACAAATCTAATATAGAAGTTAGAAACATAAAATTCAAAAACAAACAACTCCAAAAAATTGACCTATATTGTTATTATTTCAATTCTGGTTACAAACATATATTGAAACATTTTCAATTTAAAAAATCTGGGCTGCATTTATAATCAGCAATCTAAAAAATATTATCGTCAATTATTAATTATGACCGTATTTTTATGGACATCTTGTCATTTTACAATTCTTGTAAAAAAACTAAACTATTATATTTTGAACGTTAAACTTCTCTAGTAAATAAATATTCAATGTGCAAAAAATAATGCGTAATAATTTATTAAGATGAATTCGACTTACAAGAATTTCTGAAAGACACTTTAGAAATACAATTTTCTTACTTCAATTACACATTCATTTCTAGTCACCTCATTAGTCATTCCCTTAAAGCTTCTGTTGATGTATTTATGTACTAAGGACCTCTAATAGATTACGTGACGCTACGCTACGGAAATAAATCTGAATTCAAATCTAAATCTAAAACCTTACTTCACACGCCAGTGTAAACGTGAAAAATGAACTTGAATCACAGTATGAAAAGATTGAATCAAATGCATGTGTCCCATCGTTATCCACTATTGTGTGACATAAAATATTGACAAACTCAACGCAGGTCTTTTATGATTTATTTTATTTCCAGTCGTACATTATAAATTATAGACATATGTAATAATATAATAAATAGCTTAATCATAAAATTGGAATTACATTTAAATAACTTGTAATTAAATTATATTTAATATTGAGTGTCAGGAATGATAACATATCAATTCAGAATGTAAGGCATTGAGTCACAAGTCATAAATAAATTACGCTTCGAATGATGTGTCAATAACTTATAATAATAAGATAACTATTGATACAACCTGTTACTTTACACAATGATACTTCGATCAACATTCTAACTGTAAACAAACCATTACGTTATACTAATGCAGTATTCTGTTTTTCAATTTTTTCGTTTATTTATAATATGTATGACGATTTATAATTATATATTAAAACATATAATTGATTACATTTAACATCACAAGTATATTTTTTATACATCTGATAATTAACTCAAAAGCTATCACACCTCGCCCTGGCTTGCTTTACACCGGTAAATTTTTAGCTGTGCAAAACATAAGTTACACCGTATACTGCCACATATAGTTAATTTATAATAATTATATGCTACAGTAACGAGTCTGAGATATGTAGTTAGACGTGCAATGTAATATTAGAAATAATGCGCTAAATAATTAACTTGTAAAAATAATTTTTTTAATTTAGAGGTTATTTTATTGTTATTTTTAATGGACAATTATAATATTTGTGAACATATATAGATTATAAGAATGCCTGATTGGAGGCTTAGTAAAGAAACATCAATTTCGTATATTTCTTTTACACATCTTTATCATTAAAACACTGATATAATAAATAAAAATGAAAATTTCATTTGGGCCGAAACGGGAAACACTTTTATGATATTTAACTTGGGAGTTACATTTGGGGTATGTTTCACATTATTACAATAGATATACACTGTTAAAATTTTGCTAGTATGAGGTTTTATGATTTTACATGTTACTTTTGACATCGGTGACAAGTTAAAAATGTAAACAAATAGCAAACAAAGGGAAAAATAAAAAGTAAGGGTCAAATTGATGGTAGTATAACATCAGCAAGTACATACATAAATATCAATTATAAATTATGTAAGGTAAATTATGTAGTGCAAAATATGAAAATACTAATGCAATAAAAATTACAGCCTTCTTTTACATAGTTCTTCCATTCAAGTATATATATAAATTATAAACGAATTCAAAATATTAAGGAAGTTATTATAAAATTGTGTATGAAAAAAAATGTTGCGGTTTAATACCATCGCACTATTTTCCCTGGTTATAATAACCAGAATTCTGGTTATTTTAACCAGAAAAAATAATAAGGGTCTATTTAATTACCTTTTCTGGTTATTTTAACTATTTTTTTCTAAGTGTATACAATGGTATATTCTTTTCTTTAATTCATCAGTGTAAACTAAAAGTATGTTATTAAAACGTATAAAAATGTTTTTAGTCGCTTTAAATAATCTTTCAAGTACTAGTGTCAATCTGGACAATGCATAATTTAGTTAGAAATGAATGGTAAATAATAAATTTCTCCAATTTTTTTACAAGTTAAGTTGAGAAAAATATTAAATGTTATAGTGAAATTATGTATAGCGCAAAAAGTATTATTTATTAGTTACTTATTTAGCGATAAATTTTGGAAAATTGTGTTAACATAATATCATAAAATTTCATGGATAAAACGATAAGTTGGAGTAATGGAATTAGAAATAACTTTTAATGTTCTGGAATCTGAATTGTGAAAATTTCCTGGTATAGAAAACAGAATAAGGTCTTCGAATATATCTTGTGGAGTTAGTAGGATTAAGTTTAGTTAAGTTTGACCAGCATCCTGATAAGAAGAAAATAAATCAAAGATAGAAAAATTCAATGTTAAATTATAATAAGCAATCCCTGGTAGAAATGAAAACATTTTTTCTACAATACTCCACGTATTTTTATCACGTTAAAGGTAAATGGGAAATGGACAGTGTAAGAAAAAATTGACAATTTTCTACCAGGGGTGTATTCAAAATGTTTCATTAAATAAAATATAATTTTATCGCAAAGTATAAATAGTTATTCCTAACTTCTTTTTCTAAGATGTTCTTAAAACGCAAATTCAAAATGATGGATATATTATTTGTTATTTTATTTATTGTTTTATACCATTTCTAGGATTTTTGTTCAGTTTTTATTATTTTGAAATAGGGAAACATAAATTGGAAATTTTTTGAATTTCCAACAACTGCTGTAAAGTTTCAAAAATGCTTTAAAGTTAAAAATACCGTAAAATTGCAACAAAATATTGAAAAATTTCAATAAATACTTTAATAGTGTAACAAGAATTTGTAACTTTGCAGCTTTCGTTAGAAGTTTCAAAGAAATATTTCTTACAATGTATAGACAGAGAAAGAAGTGTTAATGTAACCATCAGAAGCCGGTAGGCTGTTTTAACGTATAATAATAGTACCATTAACAACGTGAAAAGTTGTCGTTGACAGTATGTGAATTTTGCCATATACTTATTAAGAATAATTTTTTTTTTTCATTTTAAAAATGATACTAAAAAATGATATGCAAATTAAAAAGAATGTAGGCTAGTTATTTGTATACAAAAATTACAGAACTCTCTGCTAAAGGAGAATGCTTACAATGGACAGAACACAAAATTATTAACAGTGTGAACTTCATAACTCAAGAATGACAGAAAAGTGAACATTCGAAAAAAACGTTAATTTGATCCAAACAAAGGAAATTAAAACAAATTGTCCTCTAAATTTGCATTGTCTGATCAGTTTTGTCTGTTTCCACTTACTATTTCTAAACACATTTATTGTCAATAATTCACAATATTTCTTACGCGTTCAACTTTTTCAAACTTTTCTTATCCGGAAGACATCGAATTTTGTTTTTAAATCTTAACGAGATAAACATTACAATTAAATATCTTTTCTTCTATGTAGGGCATTCTCCATTACAGATGATTTTGTTAAATCAACAGATTTTTTTGATAAATTTGCAAATAAAATCTCTAAGAAATACAAATATGTTTTATGTTGTTACTTTCTATTAAATCAATATATTTGTTTGGTGCGGGTCGAAAAACCGACAATCGAACATCCAACAGTAAAAAAACCGGCAGTTAAAAAAATGGCTGTCGTCCTGACCGTGTGTCTGTTTTTTTAATGTGTCGGCTTTTTGACTGTCGGTTTTTTGACTGTCTGCTTTATGACTTTTGGTTTTTTGACCTGTCGACTTTTTGATTTGTCGGTTTGTCGACCCGCACCCTTCCGCAATACTTATAAAAATACTATCAACTTTTTTATGTAGACTTGCCTAGACAGAAAGAACCAAAAATACGTTAAAGTACTCCACATTTTATTATTTATTTCCCGCTTTATAGGAACATTTGGTTTACGACGTTTTATATAATCCCTAACTATAAAAATTAACACCTACGCAAGATTTTAATAATAACCATCAAGATAAATTCGCAGTCTTGACGTCGAAACATTTGTTAACAATATACATATATCTAATTGTGTTAAAGTAATTGCTACAAAAGTCACGAAATAATTGATTGCGTCTATACAATAGAAAAAAAGCAGCGTCCTATATTTCAGTCGCGTACGTTCCGGTGAATAAGACGATGAATTTTTCCGGACACGGAATAATGCACTTTATTCATCGGTGCATAATGGTAGTGAGCTGCGTTTAGGCAAAAGTAGGTCGAAGGGAATTTTAAAAGGCGACGGAGCAGCAGCCTAAGCGCTTGCACTGCGCGGGAACCAAGATGGCGGCCGTGGTGACTTCAGAGTCGGACTTGGAAGAAGCGAGTCGATTGTGCAATGGCGGCCGCTTCTCGCGCGGTCGAACTCCACAGAGGTGAATGTCCTGTGAGGGACTTTTATCCTCTCCGCCACTCTCTACGTTCTTTGCTTATATTTCTCTACCTTCTCCTTCTATTTCTATTTTCCCCCGGCGCTGTGCCTCTATGCTCCTCCTCGCGAACATCCGACCCGACGAGAGTCTCCCGAGAGACGAATGCCGCCGTCGAGAAGGAACAACAATGTCAATTCAATTTGCAGCTTCTTCGTAGAAAAATCGTCGTAGAAACGAAAGTTCATTGCTCGAATCTCGGCTTGACCGGTATTCTTAATTTTCTTTAGGGAAAACCCGCCCGGGATGACGTCATTGGGATATGCGGCGAGTACTTCACTTGATCGAGCGAAGTTCTCCGAAGTGTACTTTTCCGGAGAATACGTTGCGCCAAGTGCATTCACAGAAATTCCAAAGTTTCTCTATGTGTTACTTTTATTATTTATTATTTATTATACTTAGATATTTATCTTTTCTGTTTTTTTAGTTTATTTAACATTTTGAAATATTTTGGAGTTTTAACAAAAACAAAAGGATCGAAATCAGATTTCATGTAAAAACAAAACTTGTAAATAATTATAAAATTATTCAAACATCAATTCATGTCATCCTAGATAACCTGGAGTAGTTTTTAATGAGTTTAAATTAACGTCCATAAAAAAATAGCATCATAGAGCCTGGCGTGAATGTAGGTGAATAATAGGTACATAATGTAAACTGTTGCATAAGCAACAAATATTATTTTTCGATTGCTTTCAATTTTCATCATTTTCATAAATAATTCTTGGTTTAGATGGTCACCATACAACAAATACAATTAAGAAAAATTCCAAATTTTTTATCTCACATTTCGGGTTTTCAATCGAAAACCATTTTGGAATTTTTCTTATAATTATATTAGTTGTATGGTGACCTCCTAAACCAAGAATTATTTATGAAAATAGGTACATAACGTTATTGTCGAAAATATATGTTGGTCAAAATTAAGGGAAAACCAATAGAAGAATAATTAATATTGCTACTGAAAATTGCTTTTTAGTAATAACTATTCATATAAGTAGTAACTATTCATATAAACTCATAACAGTAAAATATAGTTATGCGTTTCACAGTGATATGCATTTCCTGAATAGAATTTATCCGTTTTGGCCCAAACAGAAATAAGGGTTGGTCTGAATATTTTAGCCGGGTCAGCCAGAGAATTATCCCAAATAGAAACAGGGTGTTAGTTGTGATTCAGCGTTTAAAATCCGACTCGTTCATACAAAAAATTAAAAAAAAAATCGTCTGGATCCCGGGTACATCCCAGACAGTATAAATACTACACGATTAGTTTGTCCTGTTACCGCTAGGTGTGTACGCAGATTTGTTTGATTCCACCATCGAAATTGGTTTTTATTTGATACGTTGATATACCCACATCGTTATTTTTGTACGGTAACAGGTCTAATCAATATTGTGAAATATTGACATTTGCAATTTCAACATTCAAACTCGACATTTGCAAACTCAACATTCGACAAAATCAATATTTAGGAAACTCAACATTTGCAATTTCAACATTTAAGAAATATTGAACATTATTTTTAGTTTATTGAATTATATTGTATTTTGAAAATCAAGTGCAATAGCCTTAATCGTAACATAAATTAATTCTTGAATCTATGTTAATAATGGTTAATAATACAAATGTATTAAAGAATTTCATGGATATTGTGCGCTTGTCCGCAGAGATATTCCATTAAATTAGTATTTCGGTTAGGTTACGTTAGGTTAGGTTATGTTATATATCCTGTTGAATGCTATGTGTTCATGTAAGATGATTATATTTAATGCGCATGACATTTTAATAATTGTTGTAATTTATATTTATTCTTGTTGTAATGTAATGTTTGACAATTTTATTTTTTGTATTATTTATATTATTTGTTAATTTAGTCAAATGCTGAGTTCGAAAATGTTGAATTTGTATGTTGAGTTTCTTTTGTGTTGATTAGACATGTAACCTTTTGTAACAAGGACAGAACATGAACTTTATTCTTTGATTACACTGCTCCAGGGATGGCAATAAATGCAACCATAGTGCTCCTTGAGATGATATCACAAAATATTATACAAATCTATTGGTAATTATAAAAACGTGTTCACTTAAAGATTAAGGAACTTCTTCAAGAGTTCATTTCTTTTAGTATGATACTCGCTTAACTTGAAACAGTAAAAATTCAATGATTTCCAGTGAATACTGAGTGTCAATGTGAAAATTGCGTCACTGAAAGATGATGATGTTTGTACTTTAATCAATGACAGCAATTTGTCGCGTAAATCCGATTTATTTGCCACCATTTTTCAGGTATTCAAACCGTATTAATGGTGTTAATGCTATTATTTTTATTGAAGTTAATAGTTAATGTACTAAAATATGTAGTCAAACTAGTGGAATTTCTAAGATTCAATTAAACTTTTGAATTTTAGTCAACTAATTATTCCTTTAGTTGTTTCAATTACTATACTGTATTTGTCAAAAGTGATGAAATTCAATTCAGTATCAATTAATCTATTCACATAGTATTTAAAGAGTATCCACATTTAGTAATAATTTTGTTCAGTGTACGGGGTTTGCTGAGAGTTGCCTCTTTAAGAGCTGATATCTATTCCAGTTTAATTATTTGGATTCTTACTTGTGATTTAATAACAAATTTGGTTATGTATGGTGTGTTTTTCAACGATTTAGTTTGGTACTACTGTTTGCACATGTCTCCCCGGTAGCTAGACCTACGGTTTGGGTCGAAGTACAAAATTTCATGGACAAAAAGAAACTGGGTAGTTGGGGTTTCCTAGATAGCTGATTACATATGTGAATTAAGATTTCCAAAAGTCGTAATGATGCATCCAAAGTTGTGGTCGAATTCTTAAAAAGTTTCTGGATCAATGTAAAAAGGGGTTCTAGTGAGTTTTAGGAAACATTGTAACTACGGGGTAGATAAATTAACCAGAATGTAGTTTCTTTTTCCAATAAAATGGCTACGAACCCTTCAAATATCACATATAACAGAATATTTACATTGTCGCACCAAAAAATGTTCAGAGGCATATAGAATTATATTAAATTTTACTTGTCCCTATACTCTTACTCATATTTTTAAAAACATGTTTTCTTATGTTTCCTCGTGGTACCAAGTTATAAGGAGGTTATATCACGCATAGCGTTTACAAATGGACGGTAAAAATAATCGTTTATTCGATTACGTAGATTTGTATATTGTTTTAGGTATCATTATGTAGGTCATTTTTTACAAAATTGGTTACAATTATGTGTAATTACATTTGGCCGAAATTAGTCTATATTTATATTTTCAGATTCGCCAGCGGTTATAATAAAAACCCTTTATCAAAAATTGTCATGGAAAGCACACCTCAAATGAAATGAAAAAAATGTGTAGTACCCCAAAAAATCGTCTTTTTTTATTTATTTATAACAAATTTACAACAAATCAAATTTGAGCATTAGTACCATAATATTGTAGAATTTCTGGGAGTGAAAAAGGTGGTAGCACTGTAAGGACCACCATGCTTCAAAAATGCAATAAAGTATTTCTTGCTAACAATACTTTGCATTATTAACCCCTTAGCTGTCAGGCCAAAATCAGCGTTGCATGTCATTTTTGTTTTCGAAATAAATGTTCATTGATTTATCCTATAATTTCAGTCCTATAGTTTTTGAGGTCGCTGAATCTGAATTCGAAATTGAGTCCACCATATTGTATCCGCCATTTTTGAATTTTAGAAATCCGATTTCAGATTCGGATTCAGCGACCTCAAAAACCATGATTTACCAAATTACAGTCGAATCGATAAAGTATAAACATATTTTTTTTTCACATGCGCACATATGAATGAGACAAAAGTTGCACGAATTTTGTTTAAGCATATATGCGTCACTGAGAGTTAAGGGGTTACCAAAAATCTTTTAACAATAATCAACAATACTAATTGTTAGGCTATAAAAAAATACATTTCTGAATATAACAGAACTTTAATAGAAACTATTTCAATGAGATATTTTCAATGAGATATCTTTAATGAGATATCTTCAATGGGAGATTTTCAATTGCTTTGTCTAAATAAACAAACGACTTCAAGTGCCAATTAAACAAAAAAAAAGTTCCGTTCGTTTAAACCCAAAAGATGTTCATAAAAATGGCAATCACGCTTATTTTCAACTCGGTCATTTAGCTTAATAAAAGTTACATAATGATTTATAAACCGTTGGAAGTATAATTTTTGTTTATTCTGTAATCGAGAACCCTTTCACGGTGATTCGGTGGCGCATTCGCAACTCGCGTGCGCCCGCGATTGCACGCAAATAAAAGGGAAATAACGCACGCACTCGGAGTGCAATGGAAAAGCTCGTTTAATTACTATCAGGCGTATAATGAGGTCCATTGAATGAGCCGCGTTCATTGCACGGCCATCTGCCCGTATAGTAAAGATTCCTTGCGCGGGAAAATGGTGAACGTGGAAACGCCGCTTATAATTAGTCGCGGTGTCTTATCTACGGATACGATCTGCGTCGGTTGCTAGTATTATAGTTACGATCGCAAAGCGTAACGCTTGAGAGCGAGAGAGAAAGAGCCGCCAGATGGGATAAGATAGGATCCATAGGAGAAGGATCTAAGACTGCGCCAAGGAGAAGTCGATGCGGAAAGGCGTCTCCAAGCCGCTGTGCAAGAGGGGAAAGCTCCGAGAAGGATGCAAAGGCCACTGTCACTGTCATGGCTTCGGTGAGGTAATATCGGATTCCGTGCCACGAGGCTCCATGACGATCATCCTGGTATCCCGCAACCTCTCGCGGTGTAATATCGTCAGGTCGCGTGGGTTTTAATCTCCCGGACGGCAAACGTGATCGATATTTCATGTCCTTCGTACTGGACAACCGATAAATACACTCGGTTTGCGGACTTTGCTGCACCGCCATCTTTCTCTCTGGTTTAAGAATTACCAGGGAAATTGCAAACCTTCACTTGAATTTAGTGTTGACGCTGGCGGTGAAATTGTCTACTGATTGAAACATGGATACCGGCTTAGTTCTCAAAGAAATGATTTTGAAAATCTGTATTGGATATTAATATTTATAGATAATTAACAAATAAAAGCCAAAAGTTGTGAAATATAAGCATCAAATAATAATTTTTGTAACAAGACCGGTCTTGTTCCGCAATAAGCATAACGATTAAGTTTCAGTTTTATTGTTCTATGAGCTTTTGGTATCGATGAACAGGTTACTGGACATTTGTTTTCTAATAATAATCTAATAATTATATACAAATTAATGTTTGCAATTAAGTTTCGGAATATAGACATTCTTCCGTTAATTAATTTCAACAGACAACAAAATAAATGTTATTTTCAATAGAAGGTTAGGTGACACCTCGTTTGGTTACGGCTAAACGATTTTATATCGGACCCACTCCATTTGATAGGGTTAATAGACAGGGAATAATGGTTTATTAGAATAGTTCATTTTTGCATAGTTAAATATTTTACAATGTATTTGCGGTTACCATTAAAAAAGACAACGACATATGTTCTGTAGAACCGTCCCTACCCATGGTATATTTAATTTTGACCCTTCATATTATACGCATGTTTGTCCTTTTAATTTGCAAACAACCAGTAATATACTTCTCTACAAGGCGAATTGCACGAATATAAAAGTCGCATAAAAGGCACACATATAAGAGAAGACTATTTCCATTAGCATGTGTAGTGCTAAGTGGACCTACTGTCATGTAGGGAAATTCTCAGGTTAATAAAGTTTACCATCTAAATAGTGACTACCAGTTTGAATGTACTTTAGTGTACACTGAGAACAATACGGTAAGGTTCAATGTCTTTTATTGGTTGAGTGACAGAATTTTTTTGTAGATGATGGTGATGCATGTTACTATTTTCAATATTTTGCATTCACAACCCGTCATTCGTTGGGCCTACTAATCAGTAAAAATGTTAAATAAAAACCGAAATGAATTTTTTTAATAAATAAAAGAATTATCCTTTATGATTTGCTCGACATTGGTATAACTTACCAATCATTCTCTAAGTTTGAATAAATAAAAGTCACTGCGAATCAGTGGATATACACTGATTATTAGACTATACCGTACAACTGATTAATCATATTGATAATCATCGAATGAGGCCAAAACCAGTGAATACATTAGCTATGTTTCTTTTTACCCAAAATAATAATTACCGGTTAATAAGGAGTATTAACTTGAAGTCATGTGTCATTAGCAGGAAGTATTACCAAAGAATCGCCCAGAATTTTATACGGCTTTTTCGTGCCCTAAAAACTGACAAAATTATCGAAAAAACGAAGATTAGTAATGATTGAGAAAATAACAATTACATGGCCTGAAATTATGAACGCAATATACCAATCAGTGCTTATGAGAAACATTTTGAGGATTGGTACAAGCGTTAGCACAAGTGTATCATATCTGAGGGAGATTTTTTATTTGATTAAAGTGAGTCAGCTTATTTGTTGAATACATCTTTTACATCTACTCGAATACTAAACGTAGAAATGGACGAACTTATATTTCAGAATATATAATTTCTTTAAATCTTGGATTTATCTATTTTCTATAGTTTCCTTAGCAGCGAAGTGAGTTCATAATTTAGTAAATATCATGTCTATATTTCAAAATTAGAAGTAGAAAATAATCTAGAAAAGTGAAATTAAAAGTAAGAACGATCGTGAAATATTCTGACAAATTGAGATCATCTTTGCTGAGTATTTCGGTTTTAGTACTTACTTATCTTTCAGCGTTTGGTAAGTAGAATATTCATAAGTGATTCCAGGAGTACACATAATTCGAACTCAATGTTATGCTGAAATGGTTCGTGAAATTATAAATTTTTTTGTTAATTCTTCTGCTCGATACCGTGGCCTTCAATACCACATCGCCCATAATTATTTTATTCTAGTTTTTCGTAAAAAAGTGCAGACGTTCATACAAGCATTACTTTAAAACAATTTATGTTTTCAACCTATTATTTACATCATAGTACCCCAAAATCTTACAGATACCTTCTTTGATTGCAGGTCCAATCAACGAGAGAACTGGAGGTCATCATTATATATGCTGATAAATCTATTTTTCTCTAGGATACGGAAGAATTTATAAACTAGAGTTAAGACTATCAGAGGTGCGAAGCATTTCCTAAAACCTTTTGCAATCATGGAATTCTCTGATAACATAATCGTTTTATAACATATATACACTGAAACAAACAGGATATTCTAAATATGGATAAAACTATTATTTGTTAATAATAAAGAAGATATCTCAAAGGTTTAAATGAGTTTTTGGTGGTAGAAAGTTTAATTAACAAATAGGTTTCCTTTGACCCAGATAAACTACTGAATTTTGCCATCGCAGCAAAAAAAATTACCCTATAGTGTTTCACAAAATGTGGACGTTTCAGACAATAAACAATTACAATATGCAATTAAAAAAAATTTGTTCATGGTCTTGTACGTACGTATGTTCATAAGTCCGTTCGACCATAGGTACGTCCCATACATATTGTCCCGCGATAGTTAAGGTAATTCCGCAGAAGACGAATGAAAGAACTTTGAAATTCAATATAAAATAAATAATATAAATGAAAAGCAAATTTCTGAGAATTATAAATTCTATGTTTGTACCTTAATTATTAATCTATGTAGTTCTTACCTGCATCTATTGTATAATTATATATTGGACGGCGATTACATTTAATAGAATGGATACAGTAATAATGTAAATTTGTGATAACACTTGCTAAATATCATAAAAGCACTTATTCATTCTTTATACTATTCTATTTATATTTATCTTTTATAGTCATATCATACATCAGTCTGCATATGGAGTAAATATCGCGGATCTCATAAACACAGATCTCAACTAGAAAACCTGTTACCAAAAGAGAGATGTTCCACAACGAAGTGAATTTAAGATAACAAAAATAAGACCTCTTCGAGATACGGATTTTAAGAAGTACTATGTAAAACATCTTTAAGAGCCAGTTTTGTAGATTATCATAATTCAGACCTCTTCAGGAAGTCTTTTGGAGATATCTTTGGACTGAGCTGTAGACGACCTCTTTAAGAGGTATGAGCTGTATGGGTATATATTATTCGCTAAAGAATTATTTTAAAACGATTTTCATGCATTATAGAATGCAAAAATTAAGCCCATCACAAAATATTTGTCCCAAAAGGTACCAAACTTTCTTAATTAGTTCAGTAAATAATTCAGTGGAATTTTTTGGCATCCTCTTTTGCGTATCCTTCTTGCACATTATTTTAATTTCTTTTATATATTTTGTTACCCCATGTTGCTGAATAGAAATAATTGTCACGCGATGGAAATAGCAGTATAGCGTACGGAAAGCTCATAGATTGCTATACATCGCATTGTTTATAAATGGGACGAAAACTATTAACTATATGCATCAACAGAAATTAAATTATTTTGGTATATGTTTTTTTCCAGTCATGTTGTTAAAGTATGTCTGTAAATTGCCGTTAGTAAGTTCTCGGATTCCTGATATACACATAAAAAATATGAAATGGCATCTGTTCATAATTAAACTCTTTTATGGATGGACATAAAATAGAACGTGGACATTTAGAAAACAGGAATATCATCGGTGATAAGAATTTCGTTCTATAATTTCGCATTTTTTCAACTTCACGTAAGAAAAAATATCTATTTTTAAAATTTTATAAAAAATATCAATATTAATGATATATACAAAAATGGATTAAGATATTCAATTCTATAACAATAAAATTCTACAAGAACAAGAAATATTTCGTTGCGTTAGTTATTTTATAAGATCGATTTTTTAAGGAAATATTTTTTTACCAAAATATTTTTATTCGCTGAAGTGGTTAAGTTGTGTTCGATTAATTCTTTAATTGTTAGAGTAACGTTGCATATTGTTTACAAAATCTATATTGTTTATAAACAAATAATACTTTAATATTAATAAAATATTTGTATTGAATTGTTTTATTGTAAACATTCAAATAAAAGCGTGAAAAGATTGTTATATGAATTTCATACACGTGCTTCGATTTTTTATTTCGAAAGGAAGAGAATAATTATATTTGGAACTCATTGCTGGTTTATAAGGAGTTAGAAGTCTCATACAACTGACGCTCGTGTTTTCTAAGAATACGAATTCGACAACAGAATTGGGATTTCCGCCCATTTGATAGTTTGCACAGTGATTTTGTCAGTTTCAAGTCTTCTTAGAACTAATCAGCGTAATTCACGTCAAAGTAGTCGGAATATGCTCGTTATACCAATACACTTTAATACACGACATACATATTTTACTGTTATTTGAAGTACTTGCGAAATTAAGAGTGGGTTTGATAAAAATCCATAATTTATTCTAACTGAATGTTTTATATTCCAGGTACTTTAGGTGGGTGATCTTATTCTTTTATAAATTAACGACAAATTATAGTGCCGTGGTAATATTCAAAATATATTACGAGAATAAGAGTAGAATCAGGATTTTTTAAAAGAAACAATCACACGGATACCAAATGAAGTTATGTGGAATTGCTCGATAATTTTGAACTTCTTACGATACATGTGAAAATTTATGTCGGTACCATGAATAAAAAAAAATTGTTTAAGGCATTTCGACATCGATGTGTCCCAGGATCGGTTTAATGATTTATATAAAGGATAACAACATTTCAACAAACAATGAACAAACAAATCAAACAATAAGGTAAACAGATTTTTGGCATATTGCATAATCTACCATACAATTACACAGTATTATTCATTGGAATCTAATTAAAGTAATTTTTCGTAACATTCAATAATTTTATGTTGTAAAAATTTAAGGAAAGAGTGATAGTCATAAAAATCCCTTGAAGTTTCGACAGTTCCTAGACTGTGTCCAGACTGTTCTAATTGAAAGAAATTACGATGTATATCATTCCATTTTTGTTAATGTTTAAATGTTATTTTTTTATTATTTCATTTTCAGAACTCAGTATTACTGTATATTTAAAAATGAACGTATATTTTAAAAGAAATAAAAAATAAATAAGTCGATGTTATAACGGATACGTATTTTATGATGCTCTGATAACACAGTGTATGTTATCTCCACATCATGGGAGTGAACAAAGACAAATTCTTGAAATATAAGTAGTGAGGAACTAACTTACAATCTATTAAATCTTGCTTATAGTTACACGAGGAATGTTTATTTAGTAGTTTACAGCTAGAAAATGTGAGTGATGAAATCGTAATTGGCAACTAGAAGCTGTTTACGAGCGTAATGAAATGATGTGCAAAATTAAATTTCATGTATATCCTTGCATGTAAAAAATAATGTTTTGAGTCCAATTAGAACACCTAGACTTTTTTATTTAACAGTTCCTGACTCAGAAAATCAATATGACGTGGAAAATAATAACAATCTACCATACTGAGGATCTTGGAATTTCCAACATTACAGTTAGTTCAACGCTGAATCATATTTATGGGAATTTCACAGGTGTCCCTTGACCTACAAAAACACTGCGAAGAAAACAACACGTGCGACACAATTACTAATTTTGTCAAAATAGCGAATTTTAAATGATGTTAATATTATATGGTTCTATATACAAATAACTTCGTTTGTTTGCTTTCCTTAGAAATTCTAATTTTCTCAGTTACAGTCATAGTTGCGATTGCTTGTCCATAATAAGTGGATGTATTCAGGATTCAAGAGAATGTATCAGTACAATACATTAAAAAATAACTATGACGACGATACATTAATAGTTAAGTTATTAACGTTTCGATCATATAAGCAATTCTAATAACTGCTAATATATGTTTTATGATAAATATAGGGTATTGATCACGTTGTTAAACAAAATATTAAGACTTGATGAACCTAAAAACGATTTTTCGTTCAAATGAACAAGTTTGTAATAATATACTTAATAATATTAAAATTTATTGTATTAAATGAGTTCGGGTGAATGTTGGATGAATAATCGAGAAGGCCTTTAACAAATCTTATAGGACATCTTATGTAATGAAAATAAAGGACTGTTGCTCAAAACTTCAATATTTTTTTCACTATATTCACCCGAGTAAAAAAAATTGTTTACAATAATTATGTGAACTTCATTGGTGTGACCTATTGTCTAGCTAAAAGATGTCAGATGGTAATTGACATTTAATCATTTGACTTTTCATTATCCAAATTTATTCTTTGTATATTTTGTAAACCTTCACTAGCATGGTGTCGATCTATAAAATTCATTTGTTGCAAATTTCTGCTTCATTATTTTGGTAAGTTGTTTACAAATGTGATTAATGAATATTGTTCATCATTATTATGATTACTTTTTTATAATGATGAACATAGTATAAAATATATAGTATTTTTAGAAAAAATGTACAAAAAAAGGAAATTGCTGCTTAATCAGGAGAAAATTTTTTGGATTTTTGAAATCGCTGATTATGAATTCAAAACTCATGTTTTTCGACTTGTCATTCAAAATTCCAATTTTGTTAAAACTGCTTGAAATTAAATCTACCGAAATATATTTCTTGACAACTTTTTTATGCCTGTAGAAAAACTTATTATTTGAAAATATGAGAGGTAATGCTTTAATTTTTGTTTTGCTTTGTATAGATAATTGCAAGCCGTTAATTTTATTCTTGTATTACTTTGTCGAGGTTAACTTTCAAAAGTGACAGGAAACAAAAATCAACAAAGAGTACCAATTTCTACATATTTTCGACTATATTTCGGCTTGTATCATATAACTGCATATGCCTCTATTCGGGATTATCTTTCTAATGTTAAAAACCAAAGTTAGAACCGAATTAATAACCTAAGTTATGGCATTTTGAAAAATAAAATACAAAAAATTACAAAATTGAATGTGTAAGCAATTTGTCTTAATTTTCCAAAAACACTTAATGGTTTTGTTCTTTAATTCCAATGGAGGGATGATATCAAATTATAGTTAGCCCTCAACCATTCGCAAAGATTGGTGCGTTGAATTGACAATTGGCTCCATTTGTAACAGCTGATGATTTCCTTGACCATATGTATAAGTTCGAGATGATCTATGTGTTTTCATTTGTCGATTTCTTCGACGGACCGGTGGGAATTTCCATTCAGGTCCCAGAATTGTTAAGTGCTTTTGCTACAAATGGTTGTGATTTTGCTCTTTTTTGAATGTGCATATCTCCAACTTAAACATTTTAAATAACAGATACAATTATGAAACAAAAATTTTTTGTCACAGAACAATATAAAACATTTAAAAATTTCAGATGATTAACTGGACATATTTCGAGAAGATTAGGTTCAAAATGGACTAAAATGTAGAACTTTTCCAATCTAAATGAGTCAAAAGTAAACGAATTTTGAATCCACGCAGTACGATCGCAATTGTGTGTGTGTGTGTGTGTGTGTGCGTGTGTATATATGTATATAACGCAGATTAAAAGCAGATAAAACATGTATCTTAATGAGACCTGAATGATTTAGTTGCAAATGAGAAAGAACAGATCGACTCACAATTAGTGCATATTACAATACTTGAGAATCAATATTATTGTTCATGCGAGTATAATTGCGAGCATGACAACAGCGAGCGTTTATACTGCCAGCTTCTGCAGAGTTTATATGTGTGTTTCGTGATAATATTAAAATAAGATGTGTGTTTCAACGTGATGCATGTGTAAACATACATGATGTATATGTATATAAATGGATGATATACAATCTTGTAATTTATGTGCTCAGCGAACAAAAAAAAGTTGAAGTTTAATTTTGTTCTTTCCTGTTAACGGTCGACTTTGAGATCACCGAATTATTTAGTAGAATTTGCTTTAATTTGACGCCATGTTATAATGCCCCACATTTTGTTCTTGATCACTATAACTTCAATGACTTAGATCAACATTTATTATAGTTTTCGTAAAGTTTGTTATACATTTGTAAACTTTGCACGAAATTTAATGAGTTTTATTTTTTGATAGTGTACGTAAAATGCAGCTTTATGCATTTTTGGCATTTTTTAAATGCACTTCACCCACACTTTAAGCTCGCTTTCAGCTCCGCTCGCAACCCTCACATTCGCACAAAAAACTTTTACCCACTTGTATCAAAAGGTGTGTAAAAGTAACAAGGGCGCAATTACCGATCTACAACGAGTGTTAAGTTTGTCGCGCGAACGAAGCGAGGGTGACAATAACACTCGTCCGAGATCGATATTTCGCCCATGTTGCATACGGGATTTTTTAATACGACGAGCGTGGGCCTCGATAATTTACGCCCGACTTCACTGCAGGGCGCAAAATCGAGTTCTGCTCCTGGAGTGTTAAAATGGTACTTTTCGAATTAAGGGTGTAAAATCACATTTTACGCCCGTAATACGAACATTATTTTTCGTCCTAGCGAGTATAAAATTCGATTTTATGTCTTCGATTTGTGGACTGGTCGGGGAGGAATTCCTATCTTAACCATGTAATTTTCGAGAGCGTAAAATCCCATTTTAATAGGACGAAAACTACTATTTTTTATAGTATGCGTAAAATTCGTCTTTTTGCACCTATTTCGGTGTGTAAAATGAAAATTAACGCACTTGAATGGCGCGTGAATTTTACGCATACTATAAAAAAATAGTGTTCAATACTCGGGTGCAAACGTTCGGCTTTACGCATCGGTTCCATCGAACCGCTTGTTAAAATGCGGTGCTTAAAATCGTACTTTACACCCTTATATCGAAAACTATTATTATCGAACAAACTCTGAAATATTAATGAAATGTCATTGTGACTCCATTTTACCAAATTAATTTAGTAAGACTTGCCAAATTATTTCTGTCCGTGTATTGGTAAAACGATGAGCATCAGCGTACCCGGTACTTCACCTGTCATTGACATTCCGGTAAACGACGCCATTGATATTTCAGTGGTGTTTTCCGATTTACGAAGCATTCGCCATTGTAGATTACAATTTAAGGAATGTCCGTGCAAATTGTCGATCGAGTTCAGTTCCATCTGCAGTAAGCACGCGTCCGTGCAGCGGGACGCAGCTGCTTTATTAATTAGCGATAATCGCGCGATACCGCGCGGCTCGACGAGGACGCCAATGTTCGCGAACTGCCCAAAAGAGTCGCGGGTCTGCATTAGAATTTCGAAGCGGTAACGAGCACGGCAGGAAAGCACAACCCGTCGGTGCAATAAGGGACGGAATACAGAAGGAGGAAGCGAGGTGAATTAGCGAAGGTGCACGACCGAAAACGGGGCCACGCTCGGCTCGAGTAAACAAGTGCCAAGAGGCACGGGAGGCCAGTCGGCGACGACTTCACAAATTCCTTCCGTGTTTTTCTCCATTTCATTTTCCTCTATACTTCATGCAATAACTTGCAACCTTCTAGAATTTTCATTTTAAGATGGCACCTTGCCTTGATCCTCTTTGACATATTTTTTTGGCATCAGTTCTTGGCTCTTTACTTTGCAATTTTCTGAACGGAATCTGTAGTTATTTTTACAAAAAGTTTAATAAAATATTCAATGGCTAGAAAATTGGAAGACTCGAGTGATCACTTTTATTCGTTTTCATCCTGCCAAAAGTCCAAAATTTGGTCGCAACTTTCCCCAAGGTAGCTTTTGATTAAAATGCCATTAATCCTTTAACGTCGGGACGGACACTTTTTGTCGTTCATTTTCAACTTTAATTTTCTCGTCGATTAAGACTGTAAAAAATTCTTCAGGAACCATTTCTTATATAGTTGACCTCGCTCTTTCAGAGTCTGCAATTAAAATTTAAAAAATTTAATTTTCAAAAAGTTACAGTCATTTTTTTACAGAAAAATCGAAATTTTTCTTTCAGAAATGAATTGTTTTTTCATATAGCAGGTTACCAGAGCACTGTTTCACCTGAAAATAACGGTTCGCAATATCTAAGCTTGAAAATAGCGAAGCGGACTTTTCAAAATTTAAAGATCGCGGCTCAAAAATGTTGGCGGAAGAATTTTTTCTCCACAAATATTAATATTCTGTGTATCCTTATTTTTTCAATGTTCTATTTGTATAGCGTTGAGTATCCAAATATTTCTGGGGTCGCTCATAACGAATCTGAAGTCAGATTTCAAAAATTCAAAATGGCGGATCCAATATGGCGGGCGATATTTTTAAAATTATTCGGGATGTTGTGAAACTGATTACTCGGAGGTTTTTGGGGTCGCTGATAACGAATCGAAAGTCAGATTTCAAAAATTCAAAATTGCTGATCCAATATGGTGGACGATATTTCCGAAAAACTTCATACAAATATTTCTGTACCATCATGTACATTTCTATAGGACAAAATTCACATACATTTGTTTACAATTGAATTCAGTCGCATGTAGCTCTGTACAATTAAAAAAAAAGTGTCCTTCCCGTCGTTAAAGGGTTAAGGGGATTTTAAAGTACAGTAGAACCCCCTTTTAACGCCACCTCCGTTTATCGACATACTCTTTTCTACGACACTAGTGACACCCCTTTTAACGACATACCAGCGATTCCCGTCATCGCCACCACGGCTAAACGCTTCCCCTCACCAGACGGCGCATGTATACGTGCATAGCCTGCGAAACAACCGCATTGGTCGAGTGACGTGTGACGTCACTTTAGCATGCTTGTCGATGGGTTGCTGTGGGGGAACGCACTTTTCTAGCTGGCATGTCGATAAACGGGAGCTTGAGGGGAAGTCGCGGAACCGACCCATGTCGTAAAAAGGGGGTTCTACTGTAGTCCGCCGCGCCGGTAAGGTAGGAAATTTCACTAAAAATCGTAAATTCAAGATAACTGAATAAAATTTTCAAAATTCAGGCTTTGTAAGGGCAATTCTAAATACTACTAACAGTTTTCTAAAAAATACCAAAGATATTATAAAACAAATAAAAATCACTTATTTCTGAAAATTCTCGGTCAGTTCTCAATTTTCTTTGGGACTTTCTATGATACAACATTCTATTGGACATCCTAAAGGTAATACTGACCAGTGTTTAATTCACGTCTTTTTGATTCGTCGTTTCTTTTCTCGTCGGATTTTTTGAAAAAATAAAATGGCGGCTCTATGATGGCGCCTGGAAATTGTAATTTGCAATTTCTCGCAATAGTATGTCACAGTCGTAGATCGTATAATAAATTGGGTTGAAAACGTGCTAATTACACAGGTCTACAAAAAAGAGGTCTTGGATGTTACTGCGAGCTATTCCATTTCCGAAGTACAGAATTGATCTATTACGTTAGGATTTTTTAATATTTGAGGTTGTGTACTCGAAAATCGCGTTTTTTGACACGTGTGAGTTTACGTACTGGATGTAATAATTTGATTTTGGTCTTACGTACTTTTTGCATCTTGTAGTGCTACCCTTATCCTGCAAAACGAGCTTTTATTAGATCACATGCGTTTTTTACTTAAAAGTTATGACCATTTTAAATTATGACATTGGTCCTAAAAAGCCATAACTAAGTATTCACATTACAATCCTGTAAAGTCTACATGTTTCTATTTAACAATTTTTCTTGAAAATATGTTCTTGGACGTTTCTGGGTTACCTGAGTACGAACATGAAGTCACAAAATAGAAATCGTCATTTGCAAGATGGCGGACCCAAAATGGCATACCATAATGGATAAAAAATGATATTATTATAATTTTTTGTTTTTTAGTTTACCATTTTGAATTCATCAAATCATCTGCTGAGAAAATTTTAAAATTGATTTTGATTTCGTTATTAGCAACATGAAATATCCTCAAGTACACATTTTTAGAGCATAATAGTAATGTCAATAATTTTACAAACTTTCGAACCACCGTGTAAGTATTAATATTCACCAAAATTTAATCAGAATTTTACATAAACTAAGTTATGTTAAGTACTAAGCGTTTTGTTTTCCGTTTTCTATAAGAGACACTCTAAGTAGCAAATTTTGACAAACTTTTATTATTGTAGAAGATGCTTTGAAAGTATGAATAAATTTGCGGAAGTTATCTTTTTTTGAAAACAAATTCAAAAATTACTTTTCAATGTGTACCCAATGAAATAATTCCATATTTCGGGGGGGGGGGGTGAGAAAACTATAAATCTTATTTCGTTTCTTATAACGGAATTTAGATCAAAAGTTGCAATGCTGAAAGTTGCGTTTCAAGATAGAAAGGTTTATGGAGGAAGCCACGGTAGATTAAAGAAATAAATGAAGATAGTAGAAAAAATTTGTTTCTTAGAAGAAGTTTTAGAATTTTAGAACATGAGTCGAAATTTTGATACGATCCTTGTCAGATCCTGACTATATATCTTACTGGATCAGCACTTTTGCAGGCCTCTCTTCCATTTTGGTCGATTAATCTAAGGTAGGTCAAACAGTTTTATCTATAATTTATTATTGAGTATAATTTAGTATGTGTTTTTGAAACAGGTTTTAAAACACTCAATAAGTTATGAGTCTTGTGTTTGTGAAACTTTGAAGGATTGGCTTTTAATGCGTCTCTTAGAATGAAATATTAATAATTGATACATTTCAAACTTACAATCATAAGTAGTTAATTTTAGTGAATAGTTACTGTATGGCATTTATATGATGTTATAAGCTTGTTATGATCCCATCATCGGGCAATGAATGTAACAAAATTCTATTAAAATATCCCGATGAATGTGGATCAGATCATGGTCACGTATCATTCATGAACTTCTAAATGCCTTACTGAATCTTCACTCGGACCAGATCAAGTATTAGTGATGCTTCATAAGTCGTACCTTATCAATATCAAATCAGGCTCTGATTCATAATCTTGTAGTCTGTACAGAATTTTGCTCTGACATTTATTAAAAAGTCAAGAGTCATAAAAATAACTAAATGACAAATTGTTCTATTTTGCTCCAACGTTTCTCGGATATATACTTACATCAAATAAAATTTTAAACTTTTTGTCTCAGTTTCGTGAAGGTGAGACTAAAACTAGAGAGTAAAATAGGTGATTTCCATCGAGGTCGAGTCTGATGCCTACTCTTCCTTGTTAAATATATTACTTAATCACAATTGGAGCGAATAATACGATTTTGTTCCCTATTTCGCGAGAGCAAAGTTACATGCTCTCGTATGAGAAAATAGTACGTGCAACTCGCTTTGCTAGAGCGTCAAACTCGGACTCGATTGCAAATACCGATTTTGCTCCTTAGTTACATATTTTACTATCCATGTACGAGAGTGTGTTATTTTACTCTCGAAACGTAGGGAGCAAAATAGTATTTTGGGCTCAAAGTGTGAGAAAATTATTTTGTTACTGCAAAACTTATTTTGTTTACCTTTCAAATTGAACCTATACAACTTCTTTTATGAATCGTTTGACGTTCTTCTGTAAAAATGCGAGTAGAAATTTCTTAAGGTCCTACTCATGGATATAATAAATTTCTATTCTTGAAGTTAGAATAATTATTTTTGTACATCTCTTCCAAATTAAAAAACTGACGTCGAAAAACAAAACTAACTTACTAAAGACTATTACTACATATTTGTCCTGTAATTGCATCGATTCTATATCCTGTACATTCGGAAGATAAGTCATCGAAGTTTATATTTTATGTAACTCTTCCAGTTACATCACCATCTTATGTTGTATCAGTTGCATGTGCATCTAAACGCCGGTGTTTTCGAATGCAATCGAAAAATACACCTCCACGGACTTACACCTACGCCTCCCTTTCCTCGCATTCGATTCTATCTTTACGGTATTCGGTTTTATCTTCCTTCTTTCTTGCTTACGTTTATCGTCGTTGGTTTGTTATTCTTATGCCTTTGCACTCTGTCGGCAGTATTGCAGTACGATCTACAAAGTTAACGAAGTTTACACGGATCTTTGGTTTTTACTGAAAAACTTCCTGATTCTTTACTTACCTTCTTTTCGCTGCTGGAATTTATAGTCGAAAGCAGTTCTCAACAGCCAGCATTCGGAATGAATTAAAAATCGAGTTCTGCATAGCGGGGAAGAGTTGGACCGGAGTGGGCAGATTTTTTTGCGGGATGGTGGGGATGCGAATTTGAATATTATGCGAGGAGAATGCACGTCATACTTTCAAGTAAAAGCGGATTTGTATCACTCTCTTTAGCTTATATTTTACTCGAGAAAACATTTATTTTCATTGAATATTTCTTGTATTTATTTATTTTTTTTTATCATTAAAAAGTGCTTATTTTAGACAGTTCTCAGTCTTATTGCTACATATTTATTACTGTTTATAAATTGATTTATTAAACAGATTTTTTCTTAGTAAAAATAGTTCCTGTTAGTCAGTGTATACAAATTAGTATCTGACGGAAACATTTTTGATATGTTAAGGGATAGAGATTGTCGCTTGTAAACTTATATACCAAGCGCACACAAAAATATGCCTCAAAGTTTAATTTCAGCTGAAACTTGCGTTAAGTTCTTTAAATTCATGCAATGTTTAGAATTTACATTTTACTTTCAGACAGCAAACACTCAATTTCAGATCATAATTTAACCAAATGTAAAATTGCGCATGGTATGTAAATGCAAATGAAACTATAAAGAATATGAAAGCAACAGACAAAGTAACCATATAATAAATAACAGAAAACCTTTATTGCGATCTGCAACAAATTCAGTACATTCATTATTTGAATAATGGATAACTATCTGTAACATCCATATTCATACACCTTAATTAATTAAATATTCTGCTTATTATTCTAAAGTTCTATCGATTTTCTCATACTTCTCTTGATATATGTGATATTTTGAAAAGCGAGTATTATAGATTTTTTTTTCAATTTAGCGTAATTCGGAAAATTCTCTGATCCCGCCTGCCTATTTGCATCCCCCCACAAAGGATCTGGTTTTTACCCGGTTCGACAAAGTTAATTCTATATAAGTTATTTAATTGTTTATAGGGTTAATGTACTAATTACAACTGCATTAAACGTTACATCGCAATAGTGAAATGGCATTTTTGTCACTTTACCATTGGAAGAATTAACCTTTTTTAAAAGAAAAAAATATTTAAATAAGATATCTATGAAAAAGGGATTCCTTGATATGTAGCTGCTATATGTTTAATGGGCCTTTTTAATTGGTGGTTTGTTTTAATTCCAGTAGCAAGTGCAAAATTGTTATTAATATTGCTATTAAAAATGGACAATAAATTTTATTTTTCTTGGGATCCTACTCTTCACTTAGATTCCGTAATATAATATTTGCCAATTATAACAACATTTCGAAATTTCCTGTTGTTTCTGTCACTCCGAGAGTTTCACACAACGATAGCAATACATATCAGCAATCACCGATTTTCTCTCACAATTTAGATGACGTATAATGAACAGTACTAATTAATAAAGTACTAAAAAATAAAGACGAAAATGGTCAACATTTAGGAACAATGCGCTTATATTATAGGAGGACTTATATTAGGAGACACGCATCTGCTGGAAAATATGTACTTAATGCTGATTGAGATTGTATGAGTAACTACTTCAATTCAATGGAATTAATTTGAAACTATTTAAAAGATAACCGTAAGAACATTTGTCAATTTGTAACATTTTTAGGCGCTCAGTTTTCAATTTTGTTTAGAAAAAAAGAATAAGTGCTCTCAAATAGATAAATTTGTTTAAGATTTAAGGGGGTTCTAAAGTGGTCCCTCGGTAAGATAGGAAATTTCACTAAAAAACGTAAATAAAGATGAGTGAATAACACATTAAAAATTCGGGCTCTGTAAGGGCAATTCTAAGCATTATAAACAGTTTCTTAGAAAATAGCAAAAATATTAATTGAGAACTGACCGAATATTTTCGGAAATAAGTGATTTTTAATATCAGTGTCATTTATTATTTACGGGTTTTAGTGAAAATTCCTATCTTATCAGTCGGACACTTTAGAACTCCCTTAACGTGATTATTAAACTGTTTATGGGAATTTAAAAAAAAAAGAATAATTCTGTATCATTTATTTTTGCATTTCGACCGAAAAACGCAGTAATATGTAACCCGCAGCAATCGGCCCATTTATTCAACAGAACTCATATGCAGAAAATTGTAGATCCATAGTTCAAATGCGAAATATTTGCAGACGCGACCACCTTTATGGCCCTAGCCATTTTTGCGTGGACACTACCCTTGAAGCCGCTGAACACATCATAGTGTAGCGCTTGGAACACTTTGTGCCACCCACCATAGTGTCGATTCTTGTTCGTATTCCTTTTTTATTGTCACTTTATACACCACTTAATAAGAACAATTTGTGCCGAGAGAAATGAGCAACAGCAGGTACTGGCGGAGGGGGGGGGGGGTTTATAGTAACGCTAAAATTTATATTAGGGATAGGCGTAGTCCCGTGGTCGCGAATAACCAAATTCTAAAGTTGTATTTATACATAACGATTAGTCTTACATACCTCTTTGCGGAACGTTGTTAATGAAGAGCAGTTGAGAATGAAATGCGCGGGCGGTACCAACTGTAAAAAGCGTATGTGCAGTTGCACTTTCCCGTATAAACGATAACTTTCTGTTCCGAATACCGGCATGGAAAAGTGTTAGTTTCCTACGGCTGTGATAAAATAGTCCATTATGATACACTTACGGTTAATTAGTGATAACTGTACGAGCGTGAAACTCAAATCACTCGCCTACGGCTTATGCTTTGAATCTTACATTCATTCGGTTTTTACTAATCCGCACTCATATCGTATACTTTTTTCTTAAACAGCTGGGAAGCTCGAGTTTTCTGTAAAAATCGTGAGTTAATATTTGTTAGCGCACAGTTTTCGAATTGAATGGTAATTGACCATTTTTTCGTCACTTTTTCAGGCGGGAAACGAAAACTTTCCACACACAATTTGAAAAGATATTTTTTAATTCTTCTCAGAATTGCACGAAAAAAAATAGTTAGTAACAACTTGAAAGTAGTAAGCCCAAAAGTAGTGAATCCAACTAAGAAGATAGTATTCCCAACAAACGAATGTTTGTCACTGCTAATAATTTCAAATTGTTACATCAAGTACCGTAACTGATAAATCCCGTGCCCTACTATTTTATTTACTTAAGGTTACTATTATTTATAACATCGAAACACTTTTCGAAGTGCCTTTTGAATTAAAAAATGGAAGGAGATGCAGTTGCATAATAAATCATAATACATCATAATATACCACCGCGGTATTTTTATTTGAAAAGGAAAAGTAGATAAGTTCAAACTGTCAAAGTGAAAGTCGAAATTTTAAATTTCGAACCATGTCTATTTGTCGTGATACGAACGTTGTGGATTTCCTAAAAGAATGGGGATTATCAACATCTGTTAAAACGCAATAAATGTAGCTTTAAAATATAAATTAAACGTAGTTGCCCGGCGCCTACTTCTGTTTTAATGGTTATGTACGAGTTTTAGAATTTATTTTTCAATCATTAATTATCGATGTATAACATAGTATAAATCTTGATAAATATTAGGGCCACTTCAACATTATATGCAAAATATGATGCTAACTGCAAAAATATAGTGATATAATATTTCAAATTAGTAAGAATAAAAGTTAGTAACTTCAAGTAAAAAAAGTAAACGTTCTTGCTAAGAAAAATAGTTAGCCTTACAAGAAAAAGTAGAGACAATGGTGACTAACCTGAAATAGTAATGTCAACCAGACAAAGTAGCTGGCGCAATATTTACTACTTTTTTAGTTGCCATGACCACTTTTCTTGTAGGCCTTACAAATTACTTTTCTCAAAACAAAAAGTTTGATTTCTGAGAAGTTGTGTCAAAACTGTGAAATACGATATTGTGTTAAATATCGCTTTATAGAATGTATAAATTTCATCTGATTGGACACCCTATTTTGCCGTTTGTTGCATGGAGCAAAAGGTATACACATGCGCTATTTGATCGGACTATCAAACGCAGGATGTGCATATATCACTGTGTAGTACCGGAGATTATAAGGACTGCCAAGACTACCACTCGGTTGGGAGTCAAAAATCATAATTTCCCGCCCAC
This sequence comes from Trichopria drosophilae, assembly GCA_030407085.1. Taxonomy (NCBI): domain Eukaryota; kingdom Metazoa; phylum Arthropoda; class Insecta; order Hymenoptera; family Diapriidae; genus Trichopria; species Trichopria drosophilae. The sequence goes on from CM059583.1 coordinate 52,470,762, forward strand.
GCCTGTCCTCTTGCTTACTCCTCCAACGTGCTACGTTTCGAACCTATTTGTAAGGCGTTCCTGATAGTGAACAGAGATACATCAGAATTACGTGTCGAGGGGAATGCAGAAAAATGGCGCGATAACGCGACGAATCGTTCTTTATTTTCATGCAAATCACGGCGAGGCGTGTACTGCGGTTGCAAATCGTGGCGGATACGCTCGGATCACCCGAGGCGAACGTGATCTCTCAAGATCAAGGTTCCGATCTCGGTGCCTGATCGCGACGGGAAAACGATCCGGATTAACGTTGCATACGCGCACGTGTGTCAATCAGCGGGACGAGGAAATACAGTCGCACCTATTGATACGTGAAAAACCAAAGCGACGGTGATGAAATAGCGACGCGAATAAATAGTGCCGCGATGCATCATCGATCTATATATAGGATACAGAGATTTGTAGTTTGGTTAGGTTTTACTCTATGTTTATTATATTTCAGAGAAGTTATAATGTACTCGATTTGTTTACGTGTAGTTCCTTCTGAATGCAAGTGGAAAAAATGAGTCATTACAGTTACGAGGATGTAGGCCATTTTGAAATATAACATCGTCCACTTGAGACATCCGAACCCTCGGGCTTAAGTTATGTTACATGTAAATATTGTTTATTTATGTTTATTCTTAAATTAGTATAAAGAACCTAGGTATTGAATAGATGATTTTATTGTTTTCGAGAGACATGTAACATGTACGACAACATATATTACTTGTCTGTTCCCTCTTATAAACAAGACAGACAACTACATATCGATGGCTGTTACGAAGAACCGGACATCTCAAACGTGACAAACCGGACATTTCGAAAGTTTAGTGACGAAAAACCTTACATTTCAGAATTTGCGGCGAAGAATCGGACATATCAGAATTGCGCCGAAGAATCGGATTTTTGAAAATCTTGCCGCGAAGAACCGGACATTTCAAGATTTTGTATAGCGATTTATTATATCGTAGTAACGTTTGAAATATCCGGCTTTTCGTCGCAAAATTTTGAAGTGCCCGGTTTTTCGTCGCAACTGCCGAAATGTCTGCGTCGTCACTAAACCGAGTCATGCGGTTTTTCACCTCACATTAGAGATGTCTGGTTCTTCGTACTAGCCATCTATATGAACGTATTCGTCAACAGCCGATTATATATCATCGCGAGAACATCCAAAACAACGTCTTGTTTTACGCAAAGGCGCAAAAAACTCCGTTGATGCTTCCAGGCATTCCCCTACCGTGGTTGATAGCAGTTAGTTCGTATCCTCAACCGACAATATTTTCTAATTTTCGAAGAAATAGAAATAAATAGAAAATACTTTCAAAAATGGTATTTGAACTCGCCGTCTGAGAAACGTTAACTTTACGAACCTATTTATAAATCGATTTCAATACACGGAAAAACAGGTTTGGACGTATCAACCAAAGAAGCATTGTGAATTAAAATATTGATTACAACCATTGCTATTGAAAAGAGAACTTTTAATATGAAAACCCTTTTAATATGGTCCCAGAAACCATAGATATGGAAGGGAATAATTATCAATAGAATATGGTCAAGGCAACCAAATCTTAGGTTGTATAGACCGTGGTATATTCTCCATGCAGATGTATTTAATTACTGTATGTTATAGTGTGCGTGAAATTCTTTTTTTATATGTATTTATATTTTTTATTTCCCATTTTATACAAACTTGCAACAGAAAATATTGTCTGACGCATGTGCGAAAATGTTTTTTGCACCAATGTGACTGCGGACCCTAATATTCGTAGAAAAAACGTTTCCGTTCGCTTCACTTGTTGGTTTCAAAAATCATTGTTGCTGTGGGTGGGGTCGTGTAGGCAGTCGAAAAGAAGAAATACAATTTTTTTTAGATCTAAAATGCACGGCAACAGATTAACAATTCTACTAAGAAAAAAGTGTGGTATAAATTACACCAAATTTTATTTAATGGAGCGTTTTGGATACTTACAGTGTTTCTATATCCGCAAGACATTACATGATGTTCTAAGTACGCGAGAAGTTGGAAAGTGATGCATTTAATTTGATCATCAAATAACAGTTCAAGATTATAAGATATGGCTATAAGAACCTCTGATTATAAAATTTGAGGGCAAATTGGTATGAATAAAAAATGTTCGTGTTATCAAGAAGCATTATGCCTACAACTTTCAAGACTCTAGTTCTCTCAAAATCTTATCATCAGCGTCACCTTTATGCATAACATGTTTATTGACGTTACCTATAAGGTCACATCTAACTAACAGCCTGCCTTTAGATTACTGAGGTATAAAAGTGTAAAGTCTAAATAATGTTGAAGGTCACTGTGAAGATTGCATTTTATGTTAACAAGAGGTTACTCATTCCAAGTTAATTCAATATTGTTGACGATGCTCTTAATATTAAATATACTCACCATAGGACACTTTTCACGAATCCTTTTCCTTTGTAACTTCCTACATTCGGTTTTTTTTTTGAAGTTATACAATACTCGTGCAGCAGGGTCAAACGAGATGACCCCGCGAAATCAAAAACAAAATTAGCTGATGAAGCGTCAATTTTTATCTGTGCCGATATGTAATTGCTTCTTTATACAGTGAAATAATTCTGGAATGTAAGGGATTTTATCTGACCAAAGTGTAGACCACCTGAGAACTTGATTACGGCTGACTGCAGCAAAAGAGTTTTAAAAAAGTTGAAAGAATACTCGAACATGCATTTAGAAAATAACTAGAAGAAATAAATTCAACTTAAAATTAAAACTTTTTCAATATCTGGTAATTAAAATCTTATAACTACATAATAAATTACGAATATTTTTACTGGTAATTATATGAATGCAATTACGCGTGTTCCGATGTCAATTTTATTTAAGTCTTTTTCTCATTACATGCTCAAAACTAATTGCCCTGATTAATAACTGCTAATTGCTTGTCAATTTTCCGAATAAAAATAAGATTCTTCGACTACAAGGAACGTAACGTATCATCGAATTTAAGTGTGACGTGAACAGAAAAATGACGTTGCACGTTATACGGGTATGCTGACTGATTAACAAGGTAATTACGCGTAGTAAAAATAAATTACATCTAATACAGCAACCGCTGTAATTTCTTGCAAAAAAAGTACCGGCGTCGATATTTTCCACGGTTTTTTTACCTGTAAAGGTGAAAAATATGTGCCACGGTAGGTACTTGCGGCAGTGGTGGAACCGGCTGAGCGTTTCGCATGTAAGTCAGTGAGACAGACTTGCAACGCAGCGCCAGCATGCACTTGTGCGCCACACCCTGCTCACTTTTGCATTCCTCTGCTTTTGCACTGTCAGTCCTTAAAGGGAAGTTATGCCAGTTTTCACAACACATGAATAAACGAAATATGACAAATTTTATTTTTTTGAAAACAGAAGTGGTAAAGTACGATTTGTATTATTTTATCATTCTTTATAACAACAAAAAGTAGTCTAAAACATTCGGAATCTCCTAGCGATGTAATATTGTAGCATTCAATGATTAGACGCACTGTAATTAAATCTTTAATTATTACCTGCTACTAGTATGTATAAGAGACACGCCGCAATACTTTTAATATTTGGGAAACTGCACACAAAAATTTTTTTTATATGCTTTGGATGTTGTAAAATGTCACACTATAGTTTTTCTTGATGGGGAATAATAATTTTCGTATAACAAAACGTAAACTAAGTTAGTTTTAAATGTATGAATAAATATTCTAGAAATTTTCATCTTCATTAATCGTTTAAAAGTAATGAAGGTTTAAAATTGCTAGTGCACTCAGCGCCGCGCCTCCCATATCGCGCTGGCCGCCAATATTATTATATTTAATTATGAATATTTCTTTCGGAAAGTTCAGACTTTTTTACTATAGTGTAGCAAATTTCATCCAATTCCGATAACACTTCGCCGAGCTATAATTTTTCAAGAAAAAAAGTTTTTGAAAATTTCATATGGCCTTTTATTTTTCATAGGGTTTTATTTCATAAATCCTTTTACAACGTCCATATGTGTGCCAAGTACTTACTTTTTTGAAATTGTTAACAAAATCGGAGATGCGATGTCTATCGTGATCGATTTGATGAAGAGTGACTCAATATTGTTGATATGAAATGTCTCATATTCCGTTTATTCTAATTACTGGGTTAATAAAAATGTAATACTCGTAAATAGACGCACTCTCCATGAACCAATTTCAAGAAGTCAGATTTTCTGTTCAGGATGAATTTTCAAGAAATTATTTGACTTTTGAGGTCCTAACCATTGTCATTAAGTTGAAACTTCCCATGTGTAACAAATCGTTTTCACTTCGCTATACATAATCATTTGTGTGATGTATAACAACGGCGTTAAATGTCAAGTTGTAAATATCCCATCGCCCTCGACCACAGATTGTTAATTTTATCCGGAATATTTTGATCACATTCTCATTTAAATCAACAAAACATGAAGTGATTCAAAAGTTATCCGCAAAATTGGCCAGCCATATCTCTTAACATCTGTACGAATAGTTTGAATTGCTGAATTCGCCAGCTCATTTCTGAGTTATATCGATTCTAAAATAAACAGTTTCTATAATTTTACTCTAAAATTGAGTTCGATATTAGTACTTTTCATACCGTCAGTACCTTGGTGTGACTGAATTAAAGTCCAAATTTGAAAGTTTTCATTTATAAGGAAAACGAAATTGTCAGAGACTAAATTTGAGAGGTTCTATAATACAATACTTTTTACGCAACCTGTGATTGTTTGTTGATGTTAGGAGTTGATGGCGTTGGGTGAATCCGCATGAACGGGTATCTGATTTAAACAGTTTCCAGTAATGTTGAAATTATAATATATATCAGATATTAATTGATTGCAATCCATTATTCGAAATCTTCAGAAATTCAGGACCAAATAATCACGTTCGTTTGTAAATTGTGCGTTCTATGTTCTCTTGGTTTAGGTATATATTTGTTAGTTCACCATTCTTCCTGTGCATAAATAAAGAAGTTATTAACCACTTTAGTGGTGACGTGTTCCAAATTGCATTGTTCGCAATTAAAGTGAAAATAAAACAGCAATATAACATCATGGATAATTCCACACAGTGCACTACATACCATTGATTTTTGAACTATTGTCATTGAGTGGAATTTTTAGTATTCGAGTAAAATGAAAATGCATTCCTGAAGCATTTATGATGAAACACAGAATTTACTGAATAGACGGACTTATTTGGTTATGTCAAACATGACGATGTTATTGTCATCTTAGTACTTGTAATAGAATTCATACTATCAATGTCCATAAAGAACATTGCAAAATAATAGTTCGAACTTTTTCTATGTGTACATTTGCAATAGTTTATACTAGACAGTGTTCTGTATAATGGAAGTCGTGCAAATATTGTAGTATATCTCAATATGGTGACAAGTTGTATTTCTGGTAGTGAGACATGCTTTAGTTCAACTGACCAAGAAGTCACGTGAAATAGGTCTATTCACTGTCGTGAAAATGAGTACAGTGCACTGATGTGCCCTTATGAGAAATCCGGTCGACAATGTCGTTTACATACGAAACATACATACTATGCATGAGAAAACGGGATTTTGGTGTCTTTTCGAACTTTACTTTGATTTAGTGGTAAAATGTGGCGAGACTTTAGATTCGAAACGTATATGTTTTATTTTCATGCTTCTGGATCGCAGATTGCTGAATGCAATTTATGCGTTTTAAACATTGGATAAAAATACATGGATAACCTTTAGATAAAAATTCAATGTTTCCAGACGGGTCTTATTAGGCAGACCTGGAGATTGAGGAAAACTGTCATTATTTCTCGTAAAAATTACTAGATTTGTTGTCATTTTTACGGTATAACCATCAGTTGAATTCTAAGAACTTATAATGATTTTTATTAGAAAGAGTAGCTAATTTCATAAGTTATTTTTGAATAATTATACTGATTTTAAAAATCATTTACTGTAGAATATTCGACATATAAAAAAACAATAGTTCAATGTTGTTAATGACTCCTAGGTGGAAACCAGTAAACATATCTTTGAAAGTTATCGATTTTTAGACTTTCCGTGTAGGATGAATAAAAATATAAGTTATTGGTTGCAGTTAACTAGTTTCCTCCATTCTTTTCACAGATGTTCACTGAATCTTTTAAAATAAATTTAAAAAATGCATATTAATATTTATCACTTTGCAGGTCTGGACACATGCAAGAAGACAAGTGCCAGATCTAGCATTCCACTATTGTGGTGTTTCAATTGAAAAATGAAAAATTTGTATGTACATATAGACACATACACGTAATATTTTAAATTTTTTACAATAAATTTTGAGATATGAATGTAGTTTGTATATAATACGAATGAATGTATTCTCGATTATACACTGAGATAATTTTTAATCAAAAAGAGTAACAAAATATAAGACTTTAAGAATATTCCGAGTACTCTTATGAATCTTATGAAAATGAGGATGATTTTCTAAACTGATTTTTCAAATTTCAACCTTTGTATGACATGTATTCTAATCACTACATATTATATCTAAAAATTGCCAGAAAAATTAAAATTAATTTCACAAATTTTACAGATTGGATAAATTATTTTGACTTATTTCGGAAAATTCTCATTCAATTCTAAATTTATTTATTTTTTAATTTATCAGTAGATGTAATGTTTAGAAAAGCAGTTTTCGGGATTAATAAATTTTCGAAAAAAACGGTTCAGCCGGTTTTCATTTCAGCCTACATTTACTGGGCGGCAGACTCTATTAGAACACCTTTACATCAGATATTGTTACAGTTTATGTATCATCGACATAATATACTTTTATGATCTGAAGGTGAAATGTGAAGAGCGTATAAGTAAAACGAAAATGAATGGCCACTGTTACTCCAGCTTATTACATAACAGTTTCAACGGACCATCTCCAGTATATGCTCTGCTTTGCGAAGGTTGATTTATATTTACGATGATGAATTTATTTCTTACGTTTGAAGTTTCGTAATTACATATTATGTGCATATTATGTTTTTAAAAATTTTGTTTGTCGTATTGCATACTCTCCTCTCTATAAAATTATATTGTATTTTCGCAATCTTGAAGTAGTATAGGAATTGATAGTAATAATTATACATCGGATGTGATAAGTTTTATGAAGTTGACGACGAAATTTTAATCAGTGATTTCCGGTTACCAAATTTTAACTTAACGTAAAAAATGCATTATACTACTACTACTATAAAATAAATTCTTTTTGGAAAACAAAGTATTTTCTAAATTTGCTCTTAAAATATCATATCATGTTTGCAATATTTAAAAGGTTTGGATTTCAAGTCGAGAAAACTAATAAATAAACTCTGATTTTAGTGGCGCAATATAAGAATTTACACATGAGCGCAGATATTTTTATAATTTAAAACTTAACTTAAAACTTAACATTAAAACTTAATAACAGTTGAACAAACTATATGAAAAACTCTATGAAAACATTAATAAAACAATGAAAACTGCTAATAGAATACTTTTCAAAAGCATAATAAAAGTCACAAAGGGAATATTAAAAAATGGAATTTATATTTATATAATAAATTGAACGCAAAATTACCAAGCATTTCAATTAAAAATTAATATATTAAGATAACAACGAAAATATCGTATTTGTGACAGGTGCATTTTCAAATGTATAGATCATGTCATGAAAGTTAAATAAAATCGCATACGTATGATATTGGTATGATAATAACATTATTTTGTCATAGGAAACCTCAAAAAGTCGAGTTACAGCTCTACAATGCTGTTTCTCAGCCTGGCTTATAATAGAATATTTCGCAACTAGTGCATAAAATACGATTATACCCACTGACTGAGATCAACGAGTGGCGACCTCATCAGGAGATGGGATTAAGGAGGGGGACTATGGGGGTTTGGTGGGTGGAGGGTACGCGTAGCTCCACTCGATGGCGATATTATTGTGATATGAAAAAGAATGTATGATATATAATTATAACAATGGAATGTTACATATAATAAACAATTATTGTTTACATAAATATATAAATGTTAAATAAAAATATAAAAAATTATTAACTTTATTACCTACAACTTTATTCCTAAAATGAAACAGTAGTTTAAGCTCCCTATTTACGGTGAAATACATATAAGAGCACATATTAAATATATGCAAGATATCTTAGAATTGAAGAATAAATTCTTATTTACCGCATGTTCTGCGTAAACGCACATTATTCTATAATATGTCTGGAAGTTCACTGTGCGCAGATCCAGTGATTACGGAAGACATGGTCATTTTCACATCCTCTGTATACAAATATGTTAGTCGTAGTGTATATATGTAACATCAGATATACTTACAACTTGAAAATTGTATATAAAGGACATCTTCAAATATGCAAAGATATTTGCCTACCAAATTTGAAATGCTACTGTTTATAAACTGTTTGTTTCTTTTTTAGAATGTATACTATAATGGTTCTACAAACTTGATAGCATGAAATAAAAAATTAATAAAACATTATTTCTTTCATTTCAATAACCACAATTGTCTGGGTTAGAGTGGCAACAAGTACAAAAATCTCGGGAAGTTACAAACAAAAAATAGAACAATTACACAAATAACAGCAAACATTCCAATAATACTTACAAATGTATGGCTCTAAAATATTCTACATTTTCGCGGTATGAAAGCGTCTCCAACTTAATATCTAGAATATTAAAATTTAAAAGATAATGTCCTTCAGTGTATTATTTTTACATAGGGAGAATTACCAAAAATCATTTTTGAATAAAGTAAACTATATATATATATTATTTACTTAAATATGTAGCACTGAAAGAATGAAAATTAAAGCCTATTTCGTAACTTATATTTTATTTTATACCTCACAGATGAACGTGGTTATGCTACGCTACTTAACAATGAGATCGACTGAAAGTTGGATATCCCAGTAAGCCTCGTTTCTTCAATTTCGCTGAAAATAATTAACTACTAGTTAGATTTAAATTGTTTCTATTTAATTTTAAATACTTTTTCTGCAAAGAATACCTCAGCAGAAATGAAAATGAACGAAACTGAAAAGAAAAAAATGCGAGTAAGCTGCGTTTTTCCGACATTCAAGTCTTATTGGAACGAGACAAATATTAACTTTATTTCATTGTTAAATTGCAAAACCTTTAAGATGTCTAGCAATACTGATAAAAATCTTTTATTTTATAGTTTTCGATTTTCTTCTGAAAATTAAATATAATATAATTGGATTATTTCATGAATGATTGTGAATTTATTTTTACACTACTTAATGTTCCTAATTTTGAGTAATGGTGTTTGTTTAATTTGGAGCTATCACGAATTATTATCAATTTGAGAACTCTTTTATAAAAAAATCTATGTATTGGGCATTATAATACTCAATTAGAGTGTCGCAACTTTCAATGTATGTAATTGTTTACCTATCGCCAAAATCTACTTTCATTTTCAGGTCCAAAAGTAGTAAATTACCTTGACAAGATGGCTCGTGTTTTGAAATTGAATTCAAAGCGGAAGAAACATCCCCAAAATAAATTTGCGTAACACTTATGTCAATTTTTACGCATCTTCTTATTATATCCGGATGTGAGGACTGTAAAGATGAAAGTCATGGAGAAACGAAAAATATTTACTTTGCTCTGTATTTCCTTGAACTACTAACCCAGCAAAAAGGTTGATATATGATCTTTTGTGGATGTTATGCACTTCCGCAGCTACTGGACCTCGTACATTTAATATATGAACTAAAATTATGTCAAAACTAGTGTAACTGTATTGTAGAAAAATACATCGGTCGAATGTATGATCTATGGCATAAATTGGATTACTGAAAAAATGTGCGAAATGAACGATGCTTTTTTAATGGTGAAATTATTTTTCTTGTATATAATTTTAACAATTCTTTATTACAACTGCTTTTATTGAATTAAATATCTTAATTAGGGAAATTTGTAAAAATTATATACATACCTATTTATAACTTTATTTCAAAATATTGATTGTCCTCTTAAAAAAGGAACATTCTAATTTTCTGAAAGTGAATTTTGAGCTAAGTTCGTCTGTATCTAACATGAATCCGTCATTTCCACTTATGTAATTAAATATCGCTGTTTAGCGGAGAAACAAAACTCTCTCCTTAAAAAAGCGATTATTCCTCACCTAATACCCTATAAACGTGAATTCCATTTTTTATAGATTTTAATCGTTTTAAACAAATTTACTTAAATATTGGCTTTGCAGTATGGAAGTTCGTAGGTCAGCTTTTTAATTACAATGAGATGCATATAAGTATGAATGTTTAATACCTAACCAAACCAGTATCTTCATTAAGAGGGAATTTTACTGTAGTATGAAGTTTAATTTGTCTTTAAAAGGGAGGTTCAATTCTCACTTGTTTAGGGTGAAATTCATTATAAGTAAGTAATTTTCACCTTCAGAGAATTTAGAGTGAATAAAACATGAAAATAAATCTCAGTCATAGTTTATAGTTGTTAATTTCACTATCAAAATAGTAAGACAAATCAAGTAACCAGACCTGCTATTCATATAGTCAAACTAACTAAAAAACGAAATTATGCCAAATCCTAATCCAAATCCAAAACCTATTTAGATAGTTTAAAACGAACTGTTTATTTTTTTCCGTGCAGAATACGATTACTTTCTTGTATTTACTCTGCAGTCAATGGACTTCGTCGCCACATTCCATCCGCCATCTGAAATTTTAAATTTCTAGTTATGATTGTAATATGCTCCCATTTATCCACGATATGCTTTGACTGTGCAATATTTGTCAATACTAATATTATATAGAGATTAAAATTGGAAATTATTTATTTGCTAAAAAACATGATCTAATTTAGGCGTTGGGGTGCAAAACATGCCAATTCCAAAAAAATAAAAAACTGAGATAACCATATAAACTTACATTACATATAGTTCTTTGAAAACTTAAAGATTGTGTATATAGAAAAAAAAATTTACCCCTTAAAATTGAGCTCTACACTTGAATGAATCTGCTATCTTTCCAATGTTAGCGTTTTTCTCAAAACTGCATAAAACGGACTTGCAAACCAATTCAGGAGACTGAAAACATAAGAAAAAAATAGTGTCATTAATACATTTTTCATTCTAATATTGTGGTCCTGCGTTGTTATTGATTGCCTTATCCGAAAGATAATCATGTGCAAAATTCTCTCTTTTACTAACTCTGAATGATTTTTATTTTCTTATCTCGATATTTCGATGGATTAGTTTCCTAATCAGACGTTAGAAGAATAATATTCGTCTTATAAAAGAAGATTTGTTAGAGGTTGCAACACAAACAGTTTAAGAGAAGCAACAATTTTTTCCGAAAATATAATCTGAGTAAAAGTATTGAATAACCTCAGGCACACATAATTACAAAATTTTTTTATAACGGAACATTGACACCACTCTTCATATAAATTTGTATGATAAATTATTAAAGTGCTACGAAATAACAAAGGCGATATTATATTTAACATGCCCCACCGATTTGTAGTTAATATATTGAATGCTGACAAGTTGGCAATTCCTGCCTAGAGACAATTTCAAACGCCTCATTAAAAACGAGGTGTATTAGGAAAGCTCATCTCCTGAGCTGATATTAAAGTAACCAAGCCTAGCAATATAGAGCACATAAATAGCCTAGGCGTAAAAGACAATTTGCAAGTGGTAAAGTGGTTGTACGTTATAAGCGATAACTTTGCGGTTTGCAGGAATTGTAACAGAAAGACGATTTCTTTTGTTTTTGTTTATTTTTTTCGAAACGAGACTGTATTTTTTACACGCACTTGAGACTGATTAGATATTGTATAGAGATACCAGAATATATCCCAGTGTCATTTCTTGGTACAGGTAACCCTTCATGGAGGGTAAAAGAACCGTGGATACTTAGCAAAGTTTTGTAAGGAATTGTATTGTTAAATCTAAAAGCAAAAGTCTCTTTGCGACACAAGAAAATCAAGGGTAATTTCTAACTGGTATCTTTAATATTTCTAATCAACCAAGCTGAACTTATTTTGGTTTTTCGTAAAGGGTTATTTTATTTTAAAGTACTTTCGGATTTCTCGACCATTTCTGAAAAAGATAAATCGTCCAAATTCATCTATTTAATTTTAATTAGATTTTTCCGTATAGCAGTCTGCCACTTGGGAATTATGGCGCTGTAAGTCGTTTATATGAATACGTTTTTTTATCAAATTCACGATTACGTACTGTATAGAATTACTACCTACTTTTTTTGGTAGAATGTAACTTAAAAAGCTGTTACTCATACAATAAAACTGAAACAATTTCAAAATATAATACCGTGAGAAACGGTTTGGAATATTCATGACATGTTCTTCGATACATAGCATTAGCATCGTACAAAGGTATTTAAGAAAAACAAGAAACAAAGTTCTCCTTTCCTATAAAAAGTAATGACTGTATACTTCAGACTCTATTTCGCTATAGCATAAGAAAAGAGAAGAGGCGGAGTAAACCTTCCTGGAAGAATTACCCCCGGAAGATTTAACAGCAAAATGCGGCGTAGTGGCCTCTTAATCCCTTGCTCTATTTTCCAGCCGTGAAAAATGCAAATCGTTTATACTGCAGCAAACCTTCCAGTCATCGATGTGCTGACATGCCCACCTCGCTTCGGCGCTTTTATTCTTTGCGGGATCGCGGAGCTAAAGTTTTCATTTTGAAAATCTGAACCGACCGAAACCGCTAATGCCGATATTTCGCGGACATCATGACGACAATTCAACTGCCGGGTAGTGGAACATTCTTTTCTGAATCGTGGGAAAGTAGAAAATGAGATCTATAAAAATATTCGATTGTATGGTGTTTTTTCAATTTTGTTGTTGAATTTTGTATTCTAGGATGAGAACGTTCTGGAATATATTTTAAGAACTTTTTATATTTATGATTTTGAAAATTATCATAGGTAATAATAAGTCATTTTTATTAAAAAAAAACAATACTCCATTTTTTCCAATTTGAACCATTATTCGTTGGTTGCAGCTGCAGAACTAGCTGAAATCCGCGAGATCCAATGGGATGAATGACATGTTTACATCCCTTTGAACGTTACGTTTTATTCGAATATTCTTTAGGATCTGAAAATGGTCGTTAATAAGTAATCACTATTATGTAAATATGCTACAAAAACGAGATATATATTTGTTAATATGTGCCTCCCTTCAAAACGATTAGCATAAAGAATTTACCTCAGAGGCAATTCTCAACATTTTGAATTGTAACTATTTTACCGTTTTTCAAAAAGGGTGAAAAAGTACATTCAATATAAACGATTTCCAACATATTTTATAATATGGCACGGAAAAGTGGACGATTAGTGACATTGGATGTGATTGATATTACATACATTATAAATGTTGAAATAAATTAGAATATGTAAGAAAACTGTACTTCTAAACTTTCAGATATAAATTGCAAATATATTCAAAAAAACATTTGAACACACGAAACACGTAAGAAGTTAAAACTGTACATATCAGTTGTGTTGTAGGTTAAGGAACACAATCACAACGTAGCCAAAAATTGGCATTTTTTTGGATTCAATGGAACAGATTCTATAATACCAATTTTAAATAAACTCATAATAAAATGACGGTTACGAAATGAAGAGGCTGTAAGCATAAGATCCTTAATTAACACTTAAAAAATTTGTTATATAAAAATAACGGGATTGAGTCTTTATTCTAATTAGATTTTCAATAAGTCGCCCAAAATAGTGATTCAGAGGAAAATCCATTTAATCGTTCATCTATGTTCTCGGGTTAGACATTTTTACTAGTTCTCTGGACCCTACACCACGAACAAAATTAATTTTTTTTAAATTTCTAATCTGTTCTTTCTTCCCTTCATCTATTCTACCCGTATTTTCCTATAAATTCTGGACTAGCATCGAACACAAAGTATCAAACAAATCAATACATTTTTGTGAATATTCAAAATTTGAATATAGAAAAGAAAGCAAAAAAATACAACCGAATAACATAGTGGAAATTCAGGCAGTTAGTATATTCAAATTTAAATCAGACAAACAAAATTATCGATAAAAAATTAAATTCTTAAAATGTATAGTGTAATTCTGTCGATGTGTCGGGGTCTTTTTGAAAAACTCAAAAAAAGTTTTTTTTTTAAATATCAATCCATGTTTTTTTATTTTTTCAAAAAGACCAACACCGACATAATTCCACTATATATTTTAATCTACGGTCGAAGAAACCACACATCAAATTAAAAAAATGTTGTTAATGCTAAATAATAAAAAAAAATTGTTGTGAAAAAAAAATACCTATTATTTTAAAATATATTACACAATCTGTAAGCTGTATTTATTATGTTAGAAGAATTTATAATGATTCAACTCAAATATTGAAGCACGCAAGACTTATTTATAAATAAGCACCGGTTTACAAAGAATCCGGTTAATAAGCGCATTCCGATTAATAATAATTTTAATTTCCTGGTCCAAATGTGTCTTCTCCATTACGCAAATAAAATCCTCTCACAAGATGAGTTTCTCTTAATTACAAATTGCACAGCAATATTGGAAAATTATCCGGTCGTATATCACTAATACTTCAGAAACGACTTTCCGGCGCTATCACGCACCATCATCACTTTGATATAAATCTTAATTTAGTTTAAATCCATTGAGGTGGATTTTCACATAATTTCCAGAAGGTTTACGCTCAATTTCGGTCGATTTCAAATGGAAATGTTTTTTTTTACACATACGAAAAAATTACGAAATATATTTGAAGATAACAGTGAAGTAATTTTTTATAATAGCGTTCGGACTGTGCTTCACATTTACCAGTGACGTTCTGTCTACACAACTTTTTTTTTCAGAATACAAAAATATGTTATATATGTAGGTAATTATTTATATAAATCATGCATTCCTTACATAATTGATGTTTATTATAGTCATAGTGGCCTTTTTAATTTATTGTACTGTAACTCTACTAGAAATCAATCCATTTTTTAGCCAAGAATTGTACAATTAATGTATTCACCACGTTAAAGGTATAAGCAAAATGGATAGTGTAAGAAAAAAATGGATAAGTTTCTACCAGGGTTACATACTGTTCATTTTCGGTCAAAATTTTGTATTGAAATTTGAATCTCTTGTCAATTGATTTTTGCTGTGTGTTAATTGTTAAATAAATTGGGAATTAGAGCAATAATATGTTGAAATATCAATTCTATGGATTTCATATTTTTGTTATAACTGAATATAATTAAAGTAAAATCTATTTTGAACGCGGCATGTATAAATGAAAATACTTCTCACGCCCCACACGAAAAGAGCACTTTTTCGCCCGGAGCAGGGGGTGGGAAAGTATTGCCACGATTGCCGCCCGGCCATTTTGTAATTAGTGCTATCGGGAGGAAAAAATCCATTTCAATAAAATACAAAAACTGAAATATAACAAAAAACCAAACAAAACTACTCACACACACACATATATATATTTTCGACATCGCGTGCGGAAAACGCTATTTTCCACACTTTTGGTATTTTTTGGGCGCATTTTCCGTACGCAAACATCCAAAAATATTGTTCAGCATATATGCGAAAATGTTTTTTCAGCGAATTTGGATGCGGACCACGCTTTCGGCTCGGCCTGGAACCTTCACATTCGTAGAAGAAACTTTTACCCATTTGTATCGAAATATACTAATACGTAATTTTATTGTGCACTTTGCGGAATGTTCTCTTTACTATTCATTAAATTATGTGAATTTTGATTATTATTGCATGTATCGACATATATTGGGATGCACACATTCTAGAGCTATTACATTTATGATCAATGTCTTCTTTGACGTTTTCAGTCATTATGTACCGTAATTTCCGTGTTCCCATAAAAAATACATTATTACCTTTAGTACCTATTTTATAGTACTTGCGTAGTTATCGCTGGTACTACCGCAACCTATTGTTTCTATAGAATTTAACTGACATGAGTTAGGCGTTGCCATAATCTGAGAATCTTTTGAAATCACTAATAATTTACAAAATATGCAGAACGTACACCTTAGTTTATTTTCAACGTTATCTATTATATGTGATATTATTAACCCATTAACTCCGGGAGATGCACATTTTTCAGTTGATTTTTCGACCTCCCATCTTAACAGGAAATAAGATTAATATTGACTTGAAAGTGACCAACTTTATTATTTTCGAGTATGCTCTTTCAATTGGAGTGGTCAACATTGTATTTAAATTGCTTGAAAAATTAATTTGGTACATTAAAAATAAAAAATGAACCAATTTTTGTGTGTTTCGTTTTTTGCGATTTTTTTCGCATCAATAAAGCTGTGAGGTCGATGTCTATTTACAACCAAAATTTCAAGTAATCCATAAACTTTCCATTTGATGTAAAACAACCTATCTTCTTGAAAATGTCAATAAATAGAAAAAATTAACCTGATTTGATCAATGATGAACTTTATTGATGAAATTCGTATTTCGAGTGGTGCTAGTCCCTAAAATTTGGTCGGCCATATTCGCACCGTCATCTTCGATTTTCAAAAATGTAGCCGCAAATACTTGATAAATTACCAAAAACCACCCTATACACAATCTCTCGCAATTTTGAAGAATTTGAAGATTTTTAAGAAAAATGTTGGTATACAGTACTGGATCAGCTATTTCAATTTTAAAAATCTAACTTCAATTTCCTGATCTGCGACGACTGTAACTACATGTTCGGGATAACTACATCATTAGAAATACTCATTTCATCAATAATGTTTATAGTTGAAATAAGGTTTATTTTTTCGATATATTTCGATTTAAAACAAAAAATGTCCAGTTGAAGTTCATAGATTTTGTGCATTTTTGGTTGAGAATAGGCATTGATCCTGCAATTTTCTTGATGCAAAAAAATTCACAAAAATCAAAACACACAAAATTTTGTGAATGATTATTTTTTTGAGAAAATCTACGATGATTGTGGTTGTAAACCGAAGTCATACCAGAAAATTTTTTTTTTTATTTAATCATTTTACGTTTATTCAGCTACACATGAAATAAGTACATTTTAGTTGACAAGTTCTAAACGCGTACCAGAAAATCATAGAGCAAATCTATGGGATTTGTAGTAAAAAAAATTCTTAGTTATATAGTGAGATTCCGCAAACGTTACGCATTTACTTTACGCCTTTAGTATGGAACGTTATAAAAACTTTAACAAGACGTTGCTACGAAACGTTACTTTTTCGCCGTAAAAGGAGTAAAATGCGTAGTTCCATTTACCTTGTATGTTTTGCGAGAGTGTATGTGTTACCCTTTGCATAGGTTTGACGACTTAAAAGGGTTCAGTATTATTATTTCATACACTGAAAGAAGCGTCTTTTACCCGGTATTAAAATTCTTATACTCATTAAAAAACACTAGATTATTGAAAAATGTTGAAATTTTATTAAACCGTCTTCTACAACTATATCTTGATATACTGGCATAATCTCTTAAATACGGATCTATATACCAAACCTTTGGCCAAAAATATGTTTGGAAGGGTAAAAATTATCACTGTTCGTTAATATATTTAAATGAGGATTTATAAGATTAGGCTAAGCAAAATGTCTCCTCATCGTTATTTGCTTAACATATAAAATAAATGAACCTATAGAGGATGTATGTCAAATTTATTTAATGGAATTTCTTTTAACCTCTAATAAACACCTTCAATTGTGTATTTATTTCACAATAAAGTGTTTTATTCACTAATAGATAGGAAATTTAGTAGCTATAATACTTCTTTTCAGGGCTATAAGCAACCGTTTTAACAGTCAAGGGATTATAACTCGTATAAGATACTTCGCTCAGTGTAGATAATTTTCCAAACTTTTAAACAGTTATTCTTCAATGCCATTTTCACCTGAAATTTCCTTTTTTCCTTGCCAGAAGTTTTTTTCTTGTTCGAAGTACACTGCTGGAGACACGGCAAGGACGTATGACACATAAATGTTTCTAATCCGGAATCTCATCACATTCGGATCAGGGTCCATAAATGGGAAATCCTTCGCTGCATCAGATTAGATACCGATCAAGAACTTAGATTAGTTGGGGAATTTCCTACACCAGAAATAACTTCAACGTCGCGTCGCATGAATTTACCTTTAACCACCCGACATTGTCACCGTACAATGAAGTTCCATTTTTAAGTTATTCTTATCTTTCTCGTAACAATCGTATGTATTAATATTATACATATCGAAATACAGTGCAACATTTTCTTTCAAATAGTCCATATCAACAATATTAATAAATTTAGAATCTATACACATTTTTTATGCAGAAATAACATTTTATATCGGAGAAGAGATGTCGTTGCGCATAGAGTTCAAAACCGATTCACCTACGCAGTGAAATTTTCTAACAAATTTCACGATTTAGTATGGGACTTCGAGGATGTTCATGTATGTAACATATCACTTTAATTTTACGTTACTACAGTCATTTCACCTTGTAAGATAGCACAAAATATGTAACATACATGGTAACAATACTTAGCCCATTGCAATACAAAATAGATATAATAGGTGTATAACAAGAATAACTCTAAAATTTATATTAATTTTATTGAAATATGTTTTGTATATGGCATTCTAGTGTAAGAAAAATTAGCATAGGGGGGAGTGGTCCCATATAGCGTGGCCATCCAAATTGATAGTATAGTATGACAGGAACACATTATATTCACAATTTGGTCATAGATTGCATCTCAACTTCTCATTTTATACGAAAATTATCATTTTTTATTGTATTCTGACAACGGTGGAATCAATTTTCGAGGTTTATAAGACTCCAATTAGTAATGCCTATTTGATGACAGAAATATGCAACGATACACGGAAAAAATAGGTAGTTGGGCTTACTACTTGAGTCGTAACATACGAACCAGACATCTTTCGTAGTTGGCGTTACCATTTAAATGGCTAGCCTTACTATCTAAATAGTAAGAACAACTGAAATAAGAAAGATGTCTGGTCCGAGTTTTACTACTTAAGTATACGGAAAAAACAGGTTTAAGCATACCAACCAAAGAAGTGTGGTGAATTAAAATATTGATAGGTCGACCATTGCTATTGCAAAGAGAACATTGCATATAGAAACCCTTTCAAAAGATATGGCCACAGCAACCATAGAATGGTTGGTGTGACCATAGTATGGAAGGGACATAATTATCAATATAGTATGGTCCAGACAACCATATCTTTGGTTGTAACAACCGTGGTGTTTTTAC
Organism: Trichopria drosophilae; assembly: GCA_030407085.1. NCBI lineage: Eukaryota > Metazoa > Arthropoda > Insecta > Hymenoptera > Diapriidae > Trichopria > Trichopria drosophilae. The sequence continues at coordinate 52,490,146 of CM059583.1, forward strand.
TATGGATCTGGTTTCGACGCTCGTAATTAAAATTGTATGCTCTTCCTGGCTGTCAGTAAATGATGAGAGTGGTTCGAAACCGACCCTCTTTTCCGGCTGGACCGAAACCGATTTCCATTTTGTTATGTAGTGATTGAGTATAATGCTATCAATAATTACTTCTGACGATAATTACGCACTGATAGCAAACCGTACATTCCAGAGAAGAATTCGTTAAGTTAATGAGATTATTTGCTAAATTTTAGTCAGCGTAAATTTTCGTTATTGCCGTCAATTGAATTGGCAGTTATAGTTATAAATTACCATGAATTGGCAGTTATAGTTATAAATTACCATGAATCGGCAGTTATAGTTATAAATTACCATGAATTGGCAGTTATAGTTATAAATTACCATGAAAACTTAAAATTTCATTATTTCTTGCAATTCACTAAACAAAAATAGAAGGTTGCTGCGAACCATCCCGAACCGCACATCCGTCCCGGGATGTCCTTGGGAGCTCCTGAGAACGTCCAAATGTCCGCTTGTGGTCCTCGGGAGCTCCTCAGGGGCTCAAGAGGACTTCCTGGGATGGGCATGTACTATTTTGGGGTAGTGGAGTAGGTTTCGGACCACCATCTTTTAGATTATCGAAAAGACTTCGGATTATTTAGAATGCTTTCTGAATCGCACGGAACCACACCCATAAACTTCTATCAGCCAGCGAGATAATAGAAAAGTGATCCCTGTATACCATACAATTTTTACTTACCAACAAAGTTTTCGGCATCCATATAACCAGTACAATTTCGGGGTTCGGTATAGGACCAATATCCCCTACATTTTAGAATTATTATGTTTGTGCCTGGAGCATCCTTAAACTCTAATTGCTACATAACAAATTCTGTTCTCTCGTCTCAGAGTGTAATGGTCCGATACATTTTGAAGATGTACTAAGTTATATTTAAAAAATTAACTGTATATTCTTAGGGTTGGTCATATTCCATATTACAGCAACCTATTCTAGTCCCGTTTCCAATTGGTTATTAGGCCAGTGGGCATTTAGAATAATGGTGTCAATGTGGATAGTAATCAATTAAGACATGAACAGAACTAGTGGCTATGCGTTTCAAGTCTACCACTGTAACGCAGACCCAATACCAAAAACAAATCCTGGGACTCAGCCCAAAGTAACCTGCATCCTTTAAACATCTTTCAGTGAATGGCTGTAACGCTGATTCATGTTAATTTTAAATTCAAAATACTGTAATAACCTTTTAACCAAACTTGGGGCACAAGTAAAAGAAGAATATCGGCTTAGACATCTTGAAAGAAGGATGGAAATTAGAGGAATAACTGCCCCCAAAATGGTTTTTGGGGAGGCTGTTAAGTAAAAATCCTTTATTTCCGAAAATTCTCGGTCAGTTTTCAATTAATTTCTTTGGTATATTCTACGAAAGCGTCTATAGTAATTAAAATTACCTTTACAGAGCCCGAATTTTGAAAATATTGTTCAGTCATATTTAATTTACGTTTTCTAATAAAAATCTCTACTTTACCGGCGTACCACTTTAGAGCCCTCTTAACGCACAAATTGCACTGTTCCAACTTTCATGCCTTAAGACATTGCGAAGAAGTTGGACAAAAAAATCGAATTTTGTCGACTATTTTCAAAGGTGCTCTTGTGCAGTGAAAGTTGACGACAAACATCGCATTTCTATTGATGAATTTATTTCAAAAAAGTTTTTCACAGTAATTTTTTCTTTTCATTTTAAATTTTCATTACGGGGGTTTTGGTAACCGGGAAATGTATAAAACGTGCATAAAATGTTTGTAGTTATAAGATCCAACCAACCAATCCAAATTACATAGTATCTTCCACCCCCCCCCCCCCCCTTACGTCGTGAAAGTTAAATGTTTTGGATTTCCCCTTGTACCGTCACTTTTTCAGAAAATTCGATTTGATGTTTTTGGTATTTTTTCTGCAATATTTCGGAAAAGATACTGCAATTGTCAAAAGTAAATTCTTTTTGAAACAAAAATAAAAAACAAAATTCCTTAAAGAATGCAGTTTAGAACACACTTAATTTCATTTTTCTCGAAAATAATATGTGAAACAAAAATTCTGACTGCGTTTTTAGAAGAAAAAATATTACATTAGATACGATACTTAGCTCGTGAAGGCAAAAATTAATGTCGAACGGTGCAATTTGTGCATCGTGTTACGCCATTAAAATAAAAGGTTGTTTCACATTCCTACTTTGGAATTATTCTACCCGATTCTCGGCTAAAATCGTCGCATTTCAGTCCCTCATAAAATGAAGCGCTATTTTGGCGAATAACTGTTCCATTGCCGTTTTCTCGTAGAGTACTAAGCGCAGAGCCGCCGTGCTCCACCTGGGAGAACGCGAGAGTGCAAAAAAGTGGCGACCGCGTGCTGGGCCGTTTTTCTGAAAGGGATAAAATGAAGACTTCGCTCCACGGAAGTCGAGCATTGCCGGCAAAGCGAGACGGGACCAAGCGAACCGAGCAACTCCGAAGGAAACGAACGGCAGAAAAGGAACGAACGAAGAGGAGGATAAGGAGTCCGCTCCGTAGCGAAATACCACCTCGTCGGTGCGATTCCTTATACATACCAAGCGCCAATATGTACCCTGGTGTACCTGTGTTAAAATACGGGGATCTCCATGTGGAAGTGGCTGCAATAGGTGTGAGCCCGTACGGTGGTGTACGTATAGGAATGCGTCGGTCATTGACTGTTGGTGCTCGGCGATCCGCGAGCGGGAGTCCAAGGACACCCGCTCCAAGACCGACCGACAGACCGAGCGACCGACCAACCGACCGACGACGAGCTGGTAGCCTTTCCCTCGCACCTCCTCTTTTTCTCCTCCTCGTCCTGATCTTCTTCTTCTTCATCAGCATCGTTTCTTCCATCTTTTGCACAGCTTTCTTCTTTCTGCAGAGGACTCCCGGTACCACAGCCAAGTAGGAGGCGATAAGCGTCGAGAACTCGTGATTTCCCCGCCAACGATCATTATCGCCGACCCGATAACGACACTCTTGACCTTTCGACGGCCACGTTCTGTACTTAAAGATAATTGCAGGCCATGAAGAATTTCGACACGGCTTCTTTCTTTGCTGAATTCGCGATGGACCGACCTTTACGTAATCAACATCAGAAGATATCTTTACCAGAACAACGGTTATATTTCGCTATCAATTCACGTTGCATAAAGTATCTGCAATTCTGATAGATTACAGAATCACAAAAATAGTGGTTGGATGAGACACTATGCTAGTAGTTTCCCATGAATTTTTGCCTATTGAATCCAAATATGGGATTCGCTAATTCCAAGATAAACTTGATCATGAATAGCCGAAATTAGAAATACGAAAATACCTGCTGTAAAACAGGGCTTAAGGTTTAAAAAATGAACGTTTTTTATACAGACATTGTGGTAGGGTATTTCCGCATATTTTTTCCTTTTCATTTCTCTGAATTAGGAAGTCGGCCGGGGAACAAAGTTCCGAAAATCAAACCGAAACGCCAAAATTTCGATATAGCATGGCTCCAGCGTGATTTTCTTCACTTTGTCTTTGAGAATTTGCCAAAAAGGAAGCAAATTAAAATACCTTGAACTTACGCAATATCGAAATTTTAGCCTTTCGGGGTTTTGAATTTCTGAACTTTGTTCCCAGGGCCGGAAGTCAACATTTTCAAAGTACTTTTTAGAAAAAAAAATGTAAAAAAATGACTAGAAAATTGCTAATACGGATTGAAAGCAAAATGAAAAGGTTATTTGCTTTGAACACTACATAGTGTATTCTTATTTATTTTCCAAACAATCGTTTATTGGCAGTTTTTTTACTGGCGAAAATACATGCAAATCTACTACCGGAAAGTCTCGACAAAGATGGCTTTCTTCTTTGCCTTTAACCACTTCGCGGGCGAGGTGTCAAAATTAGCTTTACGCGAAAAGGCAATTTTCGACACCTTGATGCCGAGTTAATCATGGTTTTTGATAGATTTTTGAGTTTTCCTATAAAATCGAAGCCAGTCTGAAAATTCTGACTTCGTATTCGGATTCGGCAGACAAAAATATATGAGAATAAACTGCAGAGTCTTAGCCAAAGCTCTTTTTTTGTGTGCTTGTATTATAAACGCTGGAAAAGCCTGATTATATCATTTCTCACGTATACAATTATAGCGGCCAACATTTGTTGTTGGAAAGAGAAAGGTAATTTCTGAATTAATTTTTTGAACAAAATTCGAATCCGGAGTCAGTATTGCCCCATTGCGTCAGGAATTTTCGATTTTTGAGGTGGTGTGCCAAAAAAAGGCTGTTTTTGTTACTTTTGAGGTTATGTACAGAAAACACAGCATATCTAAAGATCTTTCATTTAGTTCGAACAAACAGTAGTACTCTTTCTATTTAATGTGAGAGTCGCTGAGTTTATTTACGACTTTTCTTCACCATCATACGCAAATTTGAAAGTACGATATACAATCTTCCACACCCTCAGTCATGTTGTATTTCTGACGTCACAGAAGACCCTTCCAGAGGCCCCAGACCGCAAGGTGAGGAAAAAAGAGAGCGCCGTTAGGTAAATATAACGAGATGCAGGTACTGGGACTCTACTGCACATGTAAAAAATAGTTTACGTTGTAATGTCCTTGGAGAACAAGCTGAAGGTTATATTCAATGTCACTAAACCTGTAGGAATATAAACAATTATATAAAATTTGGATATTTATAATTAAAAATATATCAATATTTGGAATGTTTCTTGAAAACTTTTTTATACGCCATTTTGAATCAGCCTTCTTCAATTCTGAAATATTAATATATCGACTCCAAATTCGTATTCCACAACTCCACCCTCCTCTCTCTCTCTATTTTTAAAAGAAAATACCTAGTACAAAATATCTGCTTCAAAGTGTCTAAGGTAAATGCTCATAACATCAATATGGGACATACCTGATAATTTTAAAATCGCGTAACTTGGTGAAGAAAAAATCAAAATTGGCGCTGCGATTCTCAAATTCAAGCAAAGACTATTATTATATAACTCAACCTATGGAAATTGCCTTAAAAATGTTGTGCTTTTTGTACATAATCTCAAAAGTAGCAAAAAAACTGATTTTTTTGGGTGCACAACCTCAAATATCTCAAAATTCTGACATGATGCATCAATTCTGGATCAAAATAAATTTGGAAACTTCAGCTTCAACTTACAAATTACAAGTCAGCGTTTACATAAATTTCTAAGCAGGGTCTAAGGTGTAGCTGTTTGCTTTAAAATTTCCAAAATTCAAAATGGCAAATCCATTTTCAAAACTTCATGATTTTTAACTTAACAAAAAATAAATTTTAAAATATTTATACCCATCTCACTGCGTTCTCGTTAGTTACACCCAAATATTTTTATATAAAATTAACAAATATAGTCTTGCTTCAGCTTAAATTTATATTCACATACAATATCAAAAAAGTTTTTGACTCGCAGAAATAACTAATTTCTTTTCATAGTGCATTTACTATTGTAGCGCTGAATAATTATTTGATTACAAACTTTTATTATTAGTAATAAAGAAATTTCAGAAAACGCTGAATTCGATTTGAAATAATTTCGTTCCAATTGCGTAGCCTTGAATACAGCGCGTGATCATTTTGGCCGCTCGTGACCAAGGGGTTAGTATTTAATAAAATGGTTTCCGTGACAAAATTATTTTACCTATTAACAAATGTTATTTACTTGTAATTAATAGTTTACTTCGAAACAAAGTAAAAAAATAAGACGTTGTTTTTAAGTGCAAGAAATAAACAATGGAAAAATCGAAAAATCGAAAATGTCGTTACAATTCTTGGCATGTTAGGATATGTGACAATCTTATATAGGACGACGAATGTTATAATTTTTCTGAAATCGAAGGAAGAAAAAGGAGAGGCTCCTATAATGAACACTTTTTGTCATGTGCTATACGGTAATATCGGCTTTAAGGGACTGAAAATAAGTATGAGGCAAAATTTGTATGTTGTCTGGAATATGACATTTGCAATAAAAAGTGACAGAATTGTAATCAAGAGATCTACTTTCAGACTGTATATTGATAAGTATGACTTGACAAATATAAATAACATTTTGAACAAAAAAACATTTAAGGGTTGTTAAAGGTTTTTATTTAAAAAAATTAATCTTTTTATTAACAATAGTTCAATTGAGATTTCTTAACGATTTTAAACTGTTTTAGACAAAACGTAATTTGACAGGCAACTTCTTTTTGTATTTTGACAAGTACTGATTGCATCTACGAGAAAGAAAATTAATTTTATTATAAAATGAAGAAAAATTAGTGAGAGCATTATAATTCGAACACCAGTATCACTTTCAAGAAGTATTTTCATTGAAAATCATGTAAACAGAAAATCCATTAACACCCCACTAGAAAAGAAAATTGCAGGACAATGAAGATCAAGTTATCTTAAAAATTGATACAGATAAAAAAAGAATAAATGATCATTTTACTTTTACATGATCATGATATACTATCGGCCCTTCAAACTCGCATTATTTTAAACGAATTTCTACTTACCTTGGTAACATTATGTTTTGCCACTTTCAGAATTAATAAATTATTATTTATAAATTATATATAAAATTAGTAATTTAACACACTGATTTCAACTGATGTATTTGTTGACTCAACAACTATACATAATATGTCACTGTTTACGTCGCAAACTTATACTCAATACCTACAGATCTGCAGCAAAAGTTCGATAATATGCCGATATCTCTAACTACTGAATATAGTCATTTTTATAAAAAACACATTGCCTACACGTCAGTTGCATGTAACATATAAAGGCATCTACAACAGTGTATTAAGGAGATTGTTTGGATTAATCTAAATATAGCTATGTTTCAGTTCAACAATACTTGGTAACTTTAGATTGCTGTTCTTACATAATTTTAGTAACAAACTGCTAAACTCGTTTCAACGGATTTTTCCGACAAAGTACGTAAAACTTATAAAAGAAGAATAATTTGTGTACGTTGCTCTGGGAGATTCAATGATTCTCAATAGAAGCTTTAAACAATATGCAAATGAATACATCAGCGAAATTCCCATGCTCAGTGAATGAAATCATCTTTTCTTTACATTAAGGGTGTATTGTGTCTTTGGATGGTGACACAGAGAATTTCAGGTGTGAAATTAGAATATAGTACGGCGTATGAGTAGATGATTTTACAGGAGACGTTCGCTGAGTTCTGGTATGAATAATAAAAGACTGACCTTGAAAGAGGGTGGTTTGATCAGAACTAAGAAGGCGAATAGAAGGCGGATGAATATGAAATGTCGACCTCCCTCAACGGTTTCGCTCCGAGTGGGAAAGAAATTTCGGACTAGGGTCTTTTCGAATCTCAAACTTTATGCTCTTATGTGTAGGACATGTACATATCATCGCATACGAAAGATCAACGACGGCCCTTTAGGTTTACTACACCCCTTCTCGATGGAAAACAGATTTTTTGCAGTAGCCTTCGCGATTCGGGCACTTTTAGATCTAAAGCTTCTTACGTAGTGAATTTCAAAGACTCTCCTTTGCATTTTTTTATTGGTGCGATTATAAATAGTTTTCATGACTACTCGTAGAAAATATAAACTTCACTGAGAAAAATTTAATATAAATTTAAATAACTATAATAAAATTAAAAGATAAATGAACAGTAGCTATAAATAATTTGTATTTGTAAAGATATTACTTGCGAGGTTTTCAATGTTACAAACGTAATATTCAAAGTTTCCAAAAGATATAAATTAATGTCAATATATAGGAATTCAAGTTTTGATGCTCCTTTGAAGTCAGGTTTATATCTTTCCATAAAATCGTATGTTACTATAGTATAATTATTTCTTACATAGAACGGAATGGAAAATAAACTTTAATAATCCGTTAACAATACTCAGCAACATATTTTCCAACCGGAAACTAGTTCCCTGGTAGGAATTATAACAATCTAAGATGTTCGCTGGCCAACAATTTGGCATGACATAATTGATGATCATCTTCTGTTACTATAAAACAGTGTGAAGTTTGACAGAAAATAGCAAGTTTCTGGCTACAATTGACATTTTAAACAGAAAAAGCGTAGTCGCTGTCCAATTTAGCAACAATCTTTATGCGACTTTATCTTGAGTTAAAACTAAAACTGGCATAAATAATTTTTGTTGTAGCTTCTCTAATTTTTGATGGAAATTATGTTATAACCAGGTCTTAAATTATGCCATACTGTCACTAACTTAAAAGAAAATGAATATATTATCTTCCTTAAATTTTAACTGAAGGTAAAGTTATAAAAAAATATGCCAAATTGGGTGTCGACTGCGCTTTTCCATCATTTGAAGCAAAAGTGTTAATTTCTCGTTTTACATGAAATGTTCGTAGTTAAAGGCAATACATGCATTATTAAAATTTAATTAAGCAATAATTCAATGTTTCAGATACAAAACAAGTAAATTAATACCGTTGCTTGAAATGTTGGAAAAACGTGGTCGCTGTCCAATGTGACAACTTTCTTGATACGACTTTATCCGGAGTTAAAAGGTAAGGGAGGTAATATATCCAATATTTTTTTTTAGTTTTTGAGAGTCTTAACACTCTTACGGCTTAACTCGAGGCCTGGTTATAAGATCCGTTTCATGGAAAATTAGAGGAGCTGTAACGATGGTAAATTGTCATATTTATTTCTCTTTCTTGGTGCAGACATCGGTCCTTTTCATAAAACACTTGTTACATATTTTCTGTCATTCAACCAATTTGAAATGGAATGGTTAATACTTTGATTCATTTGGAAAAAGTACTGTCACGAAGTAATACAGCAATATAATAAAAAAATTCCCATATTAGGGACTCTACCGCGAAGCAGATACATATGCCTAGCCTCCAGAAAAAATGGACGGCATCTGGGCAGAAAATGTTCAATATATTCGACCAGTTCATGGCCCACCATTATGCCTAGATTAGGACCATCTATGCGTTGCATGTTCATCAGAAAACTGGCCAGAAAAAATCGCCAATATATGCCCAAACGCAGGAAAAATACCTGGTAACTGGCCAGAAAATGCTCACATTTTCTACTGAGGTTGATGTCCTCTTCTTTTTCTATTTTACTGATTTTACTAGAAAATACAATGTGTAAGTGACATATCCTACTAAATGACAGTTCAGCATTCTAAGTGACGGCATTTCATTAAAAATAAAAACTTCGCATGGCGCTGAACCTATAATGAGAAAAGGGATTTACCAGTTACAGTCCCTTGTCGATTAACACGGTTTCTTGTAGCCCTCCCTAAAAGAAATATTATACCTACTACAATCTATTAGTGTGAATAAAAAAACTCATATTTTAAATGTGTTTATTAAGGGTTGAAAGAACGTTTATTTAATGAATCTAACATATGTCATATTAACAAAAGCACTGATAAAATTTTCCTTCGAAAATTTCCCATTCTATCTGCTTTGAGCGGGATATACTTTGAAAATGAAGAAATTTACTACATTTTTATGAATTAATTAGATTATCTGTTCCCATTTCTTCCCATCCCAAATTTCTTCGCCAGTATGGGACTTTTTTCATGGAAATGTAGGTAGGAATTATTGGCGTCTTCGGGATATCTCTGATATATATCCCGCTGACACCAGACATTATGGGTAATTTTCTATGGAAAAGTTTCTCACTATAGTGAGACTTTTTAACCATCGAAACATATTTTTGTTCAAACATTTGGTATACGATCCATATACGAGATTATGCCAATATGTCAAGGTATACTTTAAAAAAAGAACGGTTTATTAAAATGTCTAACATTTTTCTATAATCCATCGTGTTTCAACAGGTAAAAGAAGTATTGCTGACCCTGCACGAAAAAAGTGTTTTTAATGGGTATAAGATGCATAATACCGGGTAAAAATACACTGCTGTGAATTTAAGTAAAGGAGGCGTTTGCGTCAAACATATATTTTGTATTCATTTTTGTAATCAAAGGACTTTTAGAATAATTTTAGGCAAAGTTTATAACTCGACGTTTCGGACATCTTCGGTTCCTGAGGAGTAAAGCCTTGATTGTTTATGTCTTACTGCACTTGTTTATTAATATTTTAGTTGTCAATTTTTAAATCAGGGATTGTTAACTTTACATATGCTTGATTAATTAAATTTAATTAATAACTGATGTTAGACGTGCATGATTAATTAATTTGAAGTTTAAACATTCGTATATATGCAGTATGTCGTATCTTAGCATAGACTTATAATTACACTTTTGCAATAGTCATTTACAACAATAGTGACATAAAAAAGTGCATATTCTGTTTATTCATGAGTTATTTTATTAAATATAATGTGTTTTCTTTTAACAGTGCCATTGAGCTACGTTTTGTGCCGATCAGCGTGTGACAAACCATAGAAATGTCTCTATTTGTTCCTGTTGAACATAGTTCTTCCAAAATTCTTCCTAAATTAATTTATAACTTTTTTAATTCATAAATGATGCTGTTTTATTCGAGAATTTCGAAATAATAATAAATTTTTTGAAATTTATATGAATTCTCATCATTTTAAGTCATATTTTTTAATTTTTGTAAAATTTCATAATATAGGTAAAATTATTGAAAGTTGTATGCATTAATTCGGTTTGGCACCACATTTCCAAGAAAATGTTTAAAATTTTCAAATATGTCTCGAACGGTAAGAGATACGCAAAATTCGAAAAAATGTTAGGGGTCATCAAACATGGAGGTTGAGTGGTTAAAAACCGATGGGCAAATGTGAAGAATTCTGTAATTTTAGACGTTGAATTTGATAATTATTCCAGATGTTAATTTTTCGAATAGGCATTATTGTCATTTGCGATTAGGAGTAATATTTGCTTTTTATGCCGAACATTAGAATTTTCTCTGTAAACGACAATTAAGGTGATTCGGAGTTCCCTTTTTAAAACCTATTAAGTATGTTTCTTAATTTTTTAACTTAATGTTTCTCAACAAAAGTATTCTAATATTAAATGATCATACATGGAGAAATGATCAAACACTGATTTAGGTAAAACATGAATCCATTATAATTTTGTATATTATTCGAATTTATGCAAAACTGATTTTATTTTGGATAATGGGAATTTTTATGTTAATTCTGGCATAACGTGGTAAAGACGGATTCGGAGGTTAAAATGTTTTCACTCTTAACATTATTTTACTCATTTTTGCCTACGCTGTACTCCTAATTTCCACATTTAAATGTTAATATACATTCACTCTAATTTGGTTAACCTGCTTTATTCTCGACATATGTCAAATACATAATATAAAAGTTAAGCATGACGACGAGTTGGGTTTTGGTAGTCCAAATTTCGAATCCAGAAACAACGAAAGTGGAGCCCAAAGATTACTTATCAGAATGAGTTCTAGGTTAACCATTTCTTCCATCTGTCCTGCATAATTGATAACGTTTTGGCTCTGCATAAAAGTCCTCATCAGATTTGAACCTGGAATATTCGATGTCAAAAGTCATATTAGACATGCTTTCCAGAGCATAAGCCGAAAAAGTTTATTGGAATTAAATATTAAATATTAACCTACGATGAAAAACATATTAGTAATTTAATTTGAAATAAATATAACGAAAAAATAACATAACTACTACACAACAACTTCATTGATTAAAAATTCACTCTAACAATTTCAGATTGTAATACTTACCGCATGGCGCCAGCATGATCCTATTCATTTCCGCAATTCTGAAACCATATCCTTGGAGAGGAAGTCGATATTTGACCAGATCTTTAAAAAAACCGTAACATTGAAATTCCGGCCACAAAATTGCGAAAAAAAATACTGACCCCATCGAGGGGCACCGTTGATGCTTTTGTAACGACTTTTCCACCGTCCGAGCTAGACAGGTATAATAATGGGCCTTTCCCACATATGTCTCACATATCTGACATACACATATATAGTTGATGCCAAGTGCTACAGAGAGCACGAGAGCGCACATATCGTCTCGAAGCCCACCACCTGTCCGTCTCTCCCACGCTACCGTTGAGAGGGATGCTGCCTGCCCCATGGAGAACGGAAAATCGAGCCTCCTAGTTTCAATCTCCTATACACTTAGGCGCTACCCTCAAGTCTTGCATTCTCTCTGTCAATACCCGGACCGCACAAAGGACGAGTACGGGATATAGAAACCGCACGGTACTTCCCTTCCGAAAGAGAGGGTTCGATCAAATTTCCATTTATCGGTCTCTTTCTCACCCACCAACGCATTTTAAGAGGATGACTGCATGTTTTTAAGAGATTTTGAATTTTCGGGAAATGATTTGTGGCTCTGTTTAAGGACATAGTTAAGGTGACGAAATCTCACGTGTATAGATATGCGTTATAAATCAAAATCATAACATACATTTTTCCAAGATTCTTATGAGAAAAGCAGGATGGGATTTTCTCAGGATAATTTTTCGATCCAGCCCAAGTTTCATGCGTATTAAGGAGAATATAATAAATTTCCCGAAGGATGAATACCTTAAGATAATAATTACACTACTGGAATAAGTAGATTTAATCATTTAGAGAATTTGACGCTGCATGATATATTTATAACTCCATTCATGAAAATTCTATGAAACGTAATTATAATAATTGCTAAATTATGATAAATCTAACATTTGAGTAGTCTATGAAAAAAATAGTTAGAGGTGAGATTTGTGACCTAAATTTAATTAGCAACAATTGCATTAACCAAACGAGTTAATTATTTGCTTAAAAATGACAATAAAAGATGTATTTTCTTTAATATATTACGCATATTTTGGAATAAATAACTAGATCCGTTTAACTTTAAACGCGTGTTAGAAAAACGTTTGTGTCAACTTTGTCGAATTATCATTTAGATATGATCGCGAAAATTGTTTGTCCAAATCATTTTTTTCCATACTTATAAAGAAACCTCATTCAGTTTTATATATTGTAGAAGAATTTTCTATGTTCTTAATATTTCTGTATACTTTTATATCAATGTTTGTTTCGATCTTTATTTCTAACAATAATTGAATTAATTAGTAGGAGACAAAATGTTCAACATTATAATGTAGACTATCTTAGTATGTATATTTATAATTACTCACAAACTATATGATACCACAAGTACTAAGGATCCCAAGAAAAATGTTATTCAACTTAATATTTTCTTAAATGCTAATAATAAAATAATAAATTTTATACGATAAAATGAAATGTGTAATTCGACCGGTAACCAAAGTTCTCGGGTTCAAATCCCGGGGTATCAAATCTTTCCGTTTTGGTCCGGACTTTGTTCGAAAAATGTCTTCTAGTAAAATTTGCATTATTTCTGATCGAGCAGATGAGTTTCTTTTATCAGAATAAATTTGCTAGAAAAATCAAACGTATTCTTCCCGAAAATACCATGATTTACTCGCCAAAGACGTTAATCAAATATTTAGTTTTGAAATTTTTAATATTTTTAAAAAATTAAGTTTAAAAACATACACTACTTGCGTTAAGTTACACTGAACAAAATTTACTCGACAAATTCAACTACCATTGAGAAATTGTGTCGACAGTAGTGAAAAGAAATACTTTTGTTGTTAGTATAACTTTGTTGATGTTGTTAAGTTTACCTTGACTTAATATTATTTACCCAGTAAACGAAAAAGTATTTCGAATGTTTGGAGATCAAGAAATGCGATACTATGCATAAAACTCTAAAAGGCATGCACTAATATAATAATTTCAAAAAAAGAAATTTCCAGAAAAAGTCTTAGTTGATTTAACTACGCATAGTAGTTCGATACGCTTCAAGAAAATTTTCTAAGTTGCAGTTATTATCGTAAAGAAGTTAAATCAACTAAAAATGTAGTTCTGCTAAATTCAATTAAAAGTATATCGCTCCAACTTGTTGAATAGTTGTTAAGGTACTAGGTAGTTAGACTCTAACAAATGTTTTTAAATGTAGTATTTAACTGCCAAAATGTCGTTTCCATAACTTTATTTATTGTTGATTTAACTCCTTTATGGTTGTAACTATAACCTCTAAAATCCTATTGAGGACCTATTGAAATACATTCATTAGTTAAAAAGTATTAAAAAAAGTAATCAACTAAGAATTTTTGTCAGTGTATATGGAAGTAAATGCTAATATGAGCATGAACCAGCTATTCTGGGTATAAATTAAAGTAAATCTATTTAGTATAATATAGCAAATGTATTCTTCGTCTCAATGTACTTAATATATGCAATATTCACAATTTCATGTCGCATAATAAATATAAAAGTCTGAAATTGAATGAATATGAATTAAATAATTCTTAACGGAATTATTTATATTATAATAAAATCAAGGCACGTAAATTACATATCATCGACTGAATTTGATAGAATATGGTTATATAATGTATGTCTGGGTAGTGCTACTTCAGTAGATTATCAATTAGTTTTGTAATTAGAATAACATTTGTGATTCTGATTTTTATAAAACTTGTTTTCAAATTATATTATATAATTGAGTATACGTGTCACTTGAATATTAATTGTTATTCAGTCTTCAATTCCTTTAAGTGCATTCGCAAATGAAAAGTCAAATTTACTGATATAAACCAAAATAGGTAAGAATGTTGTGCATGAAGAATTATAATATAATGTTGATTATAAACGTTGATGACAATTTGACACGCTGATAGCAAAAATGGGTTAAAATAACAGTGCAACCAAAGTATCTTGGTAAGACGGTCATATTAGTCAAGATACTAAGTATAAAATCTAAACGAGCAACTAAATTGAGTTACTTTTTTTGCGACGAAAAACTATGATTATTTTAATGCTACTATCAAAAATTAATTAGTTAAAAAAATGGCGCAGATAAAAATGAATTATAACGGCTGTGTGGACAAAAATAACCTATAATTTCAATTCGATTTTGCCCTGAAGAATATTTTAAGCAATTTTTACTTCACAATATTTTAACTCATGTTACCCAAAATTTCCTTCGGTTTTGCTCGAGCGCAATATAATATTCAGCTTTTCAGATATTGGAGATCGTTAGTCCAAGAAAATAGAAATTCTTTTAATAGTTACTCACAATATACGTGAACTTCCTTGGAAGTATCAGTATACTTTGCGAATTCTGTTTCAATGCTCCGATATTTTGTATTCAGTACTGATCAAACACTTCGTACAGAGTATGAATAAGAAAAATAAGAATTGACTAATAATGGATGTTGGCGTAATTCTTACGGAATTTTGTCCGGTATATTGATAGTATTAAATTTCTAGAAAAAATTGTAATTAAAAAAATTATTTGGAACTTTTCTTATTGAAATTACTTATTTACGCTTCGACATATCTAGGAATTAGTGGCAATTGTAAAAGTTCAGAATATTTCATATTATGTGGTATTTTCTCAACAGTGGTTAAACTTACTTAGAACAATAATGATTTTTTCTTTATTATTGGTCTTCCAAATCATCTCGAAGTTTTATATATGCAATTGATAGTATGAACCCAATATTACACAGCTGCAAGTTGAATTCTGCTCATTTTAAAATATAATTTCAATAATGTTATATTTGAGCATTTTCCCATGCCCAACAAAACAATTTGATGGAAGAATATTCAATAAATCTGGATGAATAGACTGAATGACCGAAATTATCGTAGAAGTAAAGCTCGTTCGAGAATTTTGTTCTGAATACAATAATCATGAATTTGAATTTGTCAAGCAAAGACGATCAATTTCTCCGTATGTGGCCCAGGACCTTGTCAGAAAATAGGAAGACCCTTCATATATTTGAATGGCAGATGACCGACACGAAGTCCTCGAATCCTGTAGACACGAATTATTATTTGATATGCCCATAAAAATGAAAGGACTTTTTAAAGGAAGGGTTACTCAGAAAATGTTCGGTTTCGATCGAACTTTTCAAAAAGTCGCCTGTCACGAGCCAAATGCGGACTGTTCCAACTAATTACTAGTATTGATTGTAAAACCCTGAACTTTTTTTGGAAAGGGTTGTTTAGAACTTTTTCACGAACTTTTTTCTCCGAGATTCTACAATGCCTTCAAGAGTTACGAGGTTTTACCACGCAACGTCTTGGAATTCATGTTGAGTATCATCCTGTAGTCGTTATAATCGTTCCTTTAAAAAGTAACTTATATTTATGCCTCATATCTTCCTGAATTATATGCAATAATTGACTATTTTACGAATGTTTTAGATTTACATATAGCACATAGTTAGTAGGAAATTTATCATTTATTTTTTCTATATTTTTTATATAAAGTCATTATCAAAAAGTTATTTTAGTTTACTTCATGCCTGTGGCATAAGTCAATACGCTGACGTCGAAAGTCAGGATTTTTTGTATATATTATAAATCCACAATATATACAACTGCCAATAAATTACTATTTACAATGTAGTTGAACAAAATTTTTTAATGGAAAACGTAGAGAACCACTTCGTAGAAATATTTAATTAATACTGATAATCTGATAGTTTTATAATTATTATTCATAATATACATTAATGATATGAATATAATGCAAAATTTATAAACTGATCTTTTACGCTTTTACAACCCTTAATAAGCAAGCATTAAAATAGTTAAATAATGCCAATATTAATTACATGGTAAAATTTGTTGTAGGAACATTTGGGGGGTAATGTTCAGTAAGACATTTTTTATAGTAAAATTACGTTGATGTTTTTAGTTTTTACAATCAGTACTATGATAATGTGGCAACAATTATACAGTCATTCACTGATTTCGTTATCAATTAGATCCGATTAAATATTAACAAGCTAATATTACGTTAATATACGTAAATATAAGTTAACATTATATAAGTTATCATTCTATGTTTAATTGAATATGCATATGTTTGATAGGAACATCTTTATTGGAAAAAGTGGTATACTGTACGGTTTACGAGGGGTGAACGCGTACTTCTGTTTTTTTAATTAAGTACAATTAAACAAAAAGCACAAAATATAAATTAATTTGATGGCTTACTACATTTTACTTAAAAACTCAAATCAGTGTTCATAATCATCTGTTCTATAACTCAAATCACGCTCGAAGCACAACACGGATAGACACATGTCACTTTGCGTATATCATCCGCTTGACATCTATATATTCGCTCGAGGACTTTACAACGAAATTACCACAAGTGACTTTACGATCTTTTTATATTGTATTTGCGCTAAGAAAAAGCACGAAAGCACCACTTACAATAGAGATTGTTTAAGTAATCGATGTTTAATTGCAAAAATGTACAGATCACGTGCGGTTTACATAAGTGTGGTTATTTTTATAAACGTAAATGGAGCGCTGCACAAAGTTTTAGATGCAAATGGTTTTTCTTAAATTTTTCCGTTGGACTAATTCTGGATTTACGTATCTTTTTCCATTGCTGGGCAGTATACCTATTTTGAAAAATACTGTACTTTATTGCAGTACACAAAGTCCTACATTGATGTGTGCGCTTTATTTTTGTTTTTTTTTCTCTAGATTTGATGTAATTTAATTATCTTTCATAAAATTCAGTAATTATAATTTAACTTTAAGTGGGTTAATTTTAGTAATTCTAATAAACAAGTATATAATCATACAATATTGCATCATAAAATGTTTTTAATTGTATTAGATTTGACTAATGTGTAATCACTGATATAATAAATATTGATAATTTAAAAAATACGTTACGATGTGTTTGCAATGTCAGAAAATACGTTTTATACTGTGCTATCAACTGCTGCAAATTAATACAATTTGTTGGGAATTAATTGAATATTTCTGATAGTTATCATATCGTCTGAAACAGCAGAGGAAACATTCAGCAGTTTTTAAAAAGTCCTTAAATATAATGAATATTTTGGAAATCAATTAAATTCGTACGATACTTTAAGAATTATGTTAAATTTCATATTTGAACAATATACGTGGAATTTTCTAAATAAAATATGAAATTCATATTAACAGGTATGGTATGTCCAAAAATAATGCATTTATAAAACATTTCTCGTTCATTTTTGTATCGGGTGATGCGTCCGTTATCGAGTATATGCGTGGTAATTTTTAAATAAAAGATTACAAAGATTTTTAAGATTTTCATGAGACATGAATACTGAACAAGATAAAAAGGATGGTTTATTCGTTCGAAAAAGTGTGAACTTTTTGGGAGTCTCTTTAGAACTGTAACATAGAAGGCAACGAATATTTGAAAGATATATGTACTCTTAGTAAATATCAAAAAGATTTTGTTTTAAGAGAAATATGTCTAGTCGTGTATTATCTCATTTTATTAACGAATAATTAAATTATTCCACTGGTTACATATAATATTACAATTTATGCGTTATGTTACGTAAGAGTTTAATTATAATTATTAACTCTTATGTACATTTCATAATACAATGCTAATAGCTTTACGGCACTGTCTGTGACTCTCAAATTCGTGACCGGAATGCAGACCCAAATATTTCATTTACCCTCCTCTTAGCGAATACGCTCAAAAATTGTGCGTTGTTAGTTTGTCTGTCTGTCTGGGACGACAATAACCTTTTCCGTTTACGTGACATGTGAGACTAAGTTCACCGAGGAACCGAAAGTAGTCTAACTTTTATTTTCGTATTAGACAAAATGCTAGAAGTAGGTTACATAGCTTACTTTTTGTTCACTATATCCTACCGAATTCGCTACACAATTACAGAACCGAAATGTGAAAATTAATTTCTAATTATTTTCTTAATTTCTATTTTATGTTACTTTTGAATAATATTGTATGTACGCTTTATGTATGAGTTCGCCATGTAAGGATTCAATTTTTATTGAAATATGAAATTCATGATTTCATTGTGTAAATGAAATTTGTATTTTAATTGTTATAGATTTTCATATTACCAGCATTATATGAATTAACAAATATCTTTTTTCAACTATGTGCGTGAAAAAAGTGCCCTATTTCTGCACTGTACTTCGCATACTAAAATCAATGCGCAGAAAAATTCCTTTAGAAATTTAAAAAAATATATCGTTTACAACTTGTACTTACTATTAGTAAACCAACGATAAAATAATATTACTTTGTTGATTGACGTTATAAATATGCAAATCTCGATGATTATTTAAAGACTAGTTATAATGCGTAAAACTAAAGCTACATGCTAGGACCTAATTTAATCAATAATATGTTTAAAACTTTAATTCATTTCATGTACATTAATGCGATGCAATGAAACTTACAGCCCGCGTAGAAAACCAAAGCATGGGCAATATGTTGGCAATATATTGGCCATTGCAATTGGCAATATATTGCACATACTATTGCCAATATATGGGTAATATCGTGGAAAACCAACATTTCCAATATATTGCTAATATATTGCTAAAATTAAATTATTTTTAATTAATAAAAAAATATTATATTTAATTTTTCCTTATGAGTACCTAAATTGATTCGTTTCCAAGCTCTCAAAGAAATTAAAAAAACCTAAACTACCTCGACGAGATTCGAACCAAGGACCCTTTCTTGCAAAGCACGCGCCTTAACCACATGACCATGCCCGACCCCTGGTAGAAATTTTGCCCAGGATCTGGCCAGGCCGGACCAGGCATGCCTGCGTCTCTGGACAGGCTCTGGTCAGGAAATGTAACGAAATGGCCGACCAGGTACCTGGTCAGGGTAAACTGAAACAGGGCATACTGTGCAGGGCCTGCACAGAACTTACAGGAAGCCCTGTCCAAGATATATTTTGCGAGAACATATATAGATATATATGTATATATACGGTCCACTCGCGTTAAGGTTAGGTTGGTAGAGTGTCAACAGAGCCGTCCAGCACGTCAAGGCAACCGTCAAGTTCGAAGCAACCTCAGATAAGTTTTTAAATGAAATAAATGATACAATTATATATAAAAATAAATACTTTGTGTTTTTAATTCCTTTTTGTTCCAGGTCAACGATTTTTGTAATGGATATATAAAAAGAAAAACAGCCAGGAAATAGACCAGAAAAGAAAAATAAGAAGCCTGCAAAGAACTGCAAAAAAATGCAAGTGATGTGTGTATATATAAGATAAAATCATGTTTTATGAGAAATGCATTAACGTGAAAAACAATATAGAAGTGATTTACGAGCCACATTCCAAAACGCAGTACAGTTTGAAGATTGTAATAAGCCGTACGAATGGATCACGAATGTAATAGTACATAACCTAACAAGGGTGTAAAGTATACTTTTACGCATGGGACGGGAACCATACATACGAGGCGCCGAGTGATGTGTAAAGTTCCCGACCCGTTCGTAACAGTTATACTTTAGAAAGACGATGTTTCTGTAAACGTTTCCTACATAGTGTTTGTTTTCTTATCTCATTATCCATTTTGATACATTTAATATTAAAATAGATGTAACCTAAACCTGATATATAAGATTTTTCAGTATACATGCAGTCCCTGCACAGGACCTGGGCAGGCTTGTTAAGGAATTCCCATCATCAGGTAAGCCCATTTAAACCCTGATCAGGGCCTGACCAGGAACAGGACTGTCTGATTTCAATTTCTACCAGGGACGTTGCAAATTCTTCCAAAAATAATGAATAATTGAAACCTAGATTCTATATTTATTTGTCCTCGATGTATAATGTTTAATACAAAGCGTATAAATTAATATTATCCATAAATATATGAGGCGTTGCGTGCAAAAACAACCTAACCCGGCTTAGGTTGTTTTTCCGTAAATGATATTATTGCATACAGTGAACCCTTATTAATGAATAGATTGTTTAAAATAAACGCTTAACATTATTGTTCGAACGAATAGTATTCTTTTGAAGCAAGTCGCACAGGCGGTGAATCACCGACGTTCCTACTGCAATTAAATCTACTGCAATTCAGATTATTTTGCTAAGCCTCGTTTATATTACTTACTAAAATGTCTTGTTATTTTGTTCACTTTAAGCATTTTTCCATTATCGTATAACGCTTTATACGATTTATTGCAAAGATGTTGCCATACATTTTCGCCAGATTGTTAAAATCACTTTTTTATCATTTACAATGATTGAAATCGATAATATTGTTTAACATTCATGACGGACTTGTTATTATAATCATAATATTAAACATGCCGCAAAAGATCGTTGAGTTCCCAACAGCATTTCTCCTAACCTTCCGAACGTTCCGTTAAAAGGGACCGTCAAATAATGTTTAGTTTTATAGTATTCATATGAGGCGTTGCGTGCAAAAACAACCTAACTCTGAAATCCCTATTTTAAGATAAATGTGTTTAAAGTTTTTATAGTGTTATCTTACGATTTCGATAACATTTTTAAACACTATTTGACACCCGAATCCAATAAAAATAAAAATATTTTTGTATTAAACCTTAATTTAACAATAAGAATAAAAGGGAAAAAGTTTGGTTGTTTTTGCATCCAACGGGTATTTTAAGTTAATTCTTTTATAAATTTCTTTTATACCGCTTTTATCAAATAAAAACGGTATATATTAAATTATATTAAATTTTATGGTGAAAAATAAAAATTTATTTATAAATTTCACATTTTACAAGGATATACCGAGCGAAAATGTTCAGTTTTCAAATTCAGATTCTTCATCGGATACAAATTCAGTGGATGATAAATCTTTTTCACTTCTTTCAGCTCGAGGTTGTGTCAGTCATGGACACATCCACTTTGTATTTAACAAAAAAATTCCAGAATAAATAATTATAATTCTGCACGGGTGCTTACTATACTGATCGTCAGCTGTGCGCCGAGAGCGACGAGGGAGCCGCGCGCGACAGACTGTGCGACTTGCTTCATGGTCATGGTCATGTGGTTAAGGCGCGTCCCTGGTAGAAATTTTGACAGTTATCCTTACCAGTTTCTGTTCAGGTAATGTAACGTCGCGGACAAGCAGGCCCTGGCCAGGAACTGCCAGGGGCCTGCCCCGTGCCTGGCCGGAGATTCACACGCCACTGGGTGTAAGCAATCATAACCTTAAAATCTTCTGCAAAACAAGTTAATGTCCAGGCACGGGGCAGGCCCGTGACAGTTCCTGGGCAGGGCCTGCTTGTCCGCGGCGTTACATTACCTGATCAGAAACTGGTCAGGATAACTGTCAAAATTTCTACCAGGGGTGCTTTGCAAGAAAGGGTCCAGGGTTCGAATCTCGTCAAGGTAGTTTAGGTTTTTTAATTTCTTTGAGAGCTTGGAAACGAATCAATTTAGGTACTCATAAGGAAAAATTAAATATAATATTTTTTTATTAATTAAAAATAATTTAATTTTAGCAATATATTAGCAATATATTGGAAATGTTGGTTTTCCACGATATTACCCATATATTGGCAATAGTATGTGCAATATATTGCCAATTGCAATGGCCAATATACTGCCAACATATTGCCCATGCTTTGGTTTTCTACGCGGGAGATGAATATCAGAATTGTTATTGAAATTTGTATGAACATTTAGATATATTATTACCATTACTATATTATTTGTATTAAATTTTGTTCTGTCAAGTATATCAAAATTGCAGAATCTAAGTAAGAACTGTTCCCTATCAAAAGAAAATATATGAGAAAACTTTTACTTTCAATGTTCACCGGGTCAGTACACGCTAGACACTAACCCACATCTAAAATTTTGTCTAATTTGGAATCTAATGTTAGACCACTTTCGATTCTATGACAAATTTTGTGTTACTGGTCACGTAAACGGAAGAGTCTCAGTCGGCCCAGACGACCAGACAAACGGCAAAGTGCCTAGAATTTTCGAGCGGATGTTTCATATGCACGTACGAACCCTGATAAAGTGCTGTTTTAAAATTGATGAAAACTATGAATCTCTTATAGAATTTTAATTAATAACTTTTTATTACATCTACAGCAGAAGGAAATACAACCAATAATTCTTCCGGTAGACATATAGGGTTGTAAATTGACAATAATTGTTTTATTACAAATCCGTCATGATATAAAAAAGCCTGAGAAACATGTTACGGTATTCTATATAAAAAAGTAGTCATATATCTATTTTTTAGCAGTGTTTTTCCAAGTCTGTCGTTTTTGGTTATGTCAAATCCGTTATGTGCATGAAAAAAAAGGAAACAAAAATGCAAAGAACGACGAAAATTCAAACGGTACATCTTAAAAAAGTGAAAAACATTAAAAAAATGGATAAAAAAAGCCGCTAACCCACACGATTCTATACAACCCTTTTCTTAAAAAACGTTTCGATTTTTATGACAGACAGGACAATTTTCGCATTAATGTCATGAGATTTTCTTCGCGAAGGAACTTTTTTAAGAACTTACGTATGACCGAGAAATTCTGAGTAACCCTTTCCTAAAAAATTGCCTTCCCTTTTACAGACGATCCAAAACTTTTTGGGTGGAAATAGCTATTCACTGTTCGAACGGGTCTAATATAACATGGTTCCTCTTCTCATCTTCCATGAAGCATTCGGCAATAAAAAACGGTCTGGAATAGAATGCGGGTGCACTTTTTTTAAGCCTTGCCTAGTGTTGAGCTAAACACTCGGCGGCATGTTTCAGGCATTGTTTCTCAATGACACACGAGTCCCGTAATCGCTATGTTGTATTTTTACTTTTTTTTGCGGTAGCCACCGGAAGAGATTTTTGACAAAACCGAAAAAAGCAATCGTCTAATTCTGCGGAAATGGCTGAAAGAAAATTGCCAGAGCTGTAAAATGTTATTGAGGTTGTAAGTTTCATTGATGTAGAGACCTAAGAAAGACGTGTTGTTTTACTCGTATTGGTCATTTTAGGCGATTAAAGTTGACCATTTTGATAATTCTTCGTAGTCCATGGTTTGTTATATTTTTTAATATTTTTTGTTTGTAATTTATTTTTACTGTTCAAATTACATTATCATGCTTGTTGCACAATATAGATACATTAGGAGGTATATTATTTTTACAAGTAAACATGACTATTGAATTATAGATAATTTTGTAACATTATTTGTTTGAACAAATGAAGAAAAATTTACATTATGAAACATGATTATTAAAAAATGTGTATATCTCCTTTTAAATTCCATGTCATGTAAATTTAAATTGTAGAGTCTTTTGATAGGTCTTCCGATTCACACATTACAATTAAATGAAGATATCCCGGGTCTTCGGTCCTTCAATATCTGAATGGATCTGATATTTTGCGTTAAAACTTACAAGTAAACTTCTGACAGTGTAACGTATAATTTAAGAACCAGGATTAAAAATGAGTACCTCGGATAACAGGCTTGACCCAATGAACAAAACTGTTACCTACCAAACACGA
Organism: Trichopria drosophilae; assembly: GCA_030407085.1. Lineage (NCBI taxonomy): Eukaryota > Metazoa > Arthropoda > Insecta > Hymenoptera > Diapriidae > Trichopria > Trichopria drosophilae. Next base: position 52,514,517 of record CM059583.1, read on the forward strand.
GAAAAAAAAACGTTAGCATACGATAAAGCGAGATACGAATTCGGCTGAAAATTTGTAGTAACATGCCGTAATTTTGGATTACGTAACAATGCAATGTTTCCGTTCATTGTGAAACTTTCATCTTTCGTGGGAAATCCCAAAAACACTCGAGGAAGTAGGCGGGTCGAGGGTTTATCACGCTTCATCCTTCTCACATAGGTGGATGGTACGATTTTTTCTTCTCTCTCTCTCTTTTTTATAACGAATATATGTGAAAAGGTCTTTCACCTTGCGAATAAAGTGGACGGGCGGTACACAAACGCCTACCCACTGCTTGAGTTTAATTCATCTCCGGATATATAGTCTGCTCTTGATCCAAAGAAATGAAAGAACAATTCAAAACGATTTACTATTAGAAAATGTTTGAGGGAAAAATTATTACCTTTATATAATTAATTCCCTTATTGTAAGTGAAAGATTTTATTACAATTTTGTAACAATTTTAAAACAACTGTTAATGCTTTGAAATCTTATTTATATAAATCACTGACAAAATGACAGAGTAGCACAAAAAATTGACCGATAATTATTTGTAAATTTTGTGTGAAATAAAAGTACTTATAATTTTGTTTATTGTTCTATTACACGCAAAAAAATTGTGTGCCAACAAATAAACAGTTATGTTTACATACTTATTTGTTTGTGCAATCGACACTTTTTTTCCGTGTACGTGTAATATAAAGGTCCAATGTCCATTTTTATAATTATCAATCTATGTTTTCATTTACTATTAATAAGTTTGATAAAGTCAGAAATTACTAGAATCAAAAACCCTCCCTTACTTAATTTGATTGTTTAAGTATTCATTATAAGATTTTCAAAATTTGAAATTAAACCAGAAATTGTATTAGAAATGCTCAGTAGATATATACAAATTAGGAAATGCAGAGGACAAAGCCATTTTTGGCAAATATATACCGTGGGGTGAAGGCTCCTTTATGCTCAGGCTTTACGAAAGCGTGAATGAACTACCAACGCGAACTAATATTGTCAAAACGATTAACGGAACTTTTCGCGGATGCGTGTGCTTTAAAAAAATGACACATGTTTGTCACGCCAATTTGACACCAATTTGTACTATCTCGTCACACTTTACGCTTCCATGTCTGCAAGAACATTCGTGTTACTTACGAAAACACTTGGCAATAGTTTAAATTCATTATTCAAATATTTAAAAAGCAAGTTGCGTGAGGTGCATTTAAGTAAGTTGCAGAATTTTTAAGAGCAGTCAGTCTTTCTTATTAATATAATATTATGCAATATAATACATATATTCCAGATAATTCGATATCACTTTCTGTCGATTATACGATATTCTAAAAATAATTGTTTGTTTTAACTCTTTGAAGCATACATTTTTCTTTACATGGAAAACAGCTGAAATTTGTTATTAAGGAGTTTTTGGGATCGCTGAGTATGAATCTGTCCTCAAATTTTTAAAATTGAAAATAGTGGATCCAAGATGGCTGACTAAAATGTATAAAGTTACTTGATCGAACTAAAACTAGGTACTTTAGTATTTTCGGAGTCGCTGATTACGAATCTGACCATAGATTTTGATAATTCAAAACGGAAGATTCAAAATCTAGTTAACCTCGTCAGACTGAAATTGGGTAGTCTAAGGTTTTCGGGGTTGCAGATTATGCATCTGAACTTTGTACTATAAAACATCAATTAGATTTCTTTGCGAGTAGTAAAATATTAATGTTGTTAATTTCAAGAATACCACTTTATAACATGTTTGGATGAAATTATTTTTTTTTTTGTATTTATATATTTATATTCTACGTTCTTTTTTTACACGAAATATAAGTTAATAACAAATTAGTTAAATGTGTATATTGTGTAATTTAATATCATTTTTAATGGATATCATATACAGCAAAAAATGGGAAGAAGTTAGTGATTTTGATTTAATCTTGGAATGATTTTCGGTATAGTGGAGAGATGAGATCGTATCGGGTCTAATCATGTAAGCAATATACTATATGTATGGAAATATTATTCACCGATACTAGACTTTATAATATTCACATCAATTTACAGAATCGTGCAAAGTGCAAAAAAACACATAAGAAGATAGAATAATCTAATATGATTGATTCTAAGATAGTTGTGAGACATTGTATAGTTCATAATACACATTCTCAAGTTTGTATCTGCAACTGGTAGAAACCTTTGGTCGGCCGTTGAGGCTATTCAAATACCTTTAAAGAAATTTTTAATAATATATTCCTTTTTTATTCAGGGAGCTCTGAAGGAGACATCCACGAATTCGAAATTTTTATTCGTGCGTATTTTATTAATTCATCAAAGATCAACGCAGAAGAAAGATTGGTTAGAAGAAACTGAAGGAAAAATGTAGAAAAGTCAATATTTCTGTGATATCTTTGTTGCCATTTTGAATTAAACTATATTTGGTTTCACTAAAATTCTTTCCACCTGATTTTAATTTCATTTTCTCGTGAAAAAAATGAAAACATTTCAAAAATGTATTTTTACGATATCTTGTTACTTTTACAGTAGCCATTTTCAGCTTCAGCATTTTGTTTTGCCGTTATTGTATTGTCGAGCATGTGGATAAAAGTTGAAACTTTCAGTATGAACGAAACATCCAGGAGGTTCCCCTGGGTATCTAAGCTAAATACATTAAGACGAACAACACATCTGACCAGAAAATGTTCATTTAATTGTTTGTAAGATATTTTGGGTACCTCGATTTTTTAAAATCCAGATAAATTATGTATTTCGTTGATTATACTTTTCCAAGTAACAATAATAAATATTAATATTTTGTATTTTTTACTGACAATCTGAAACATATTTACCTGACCTCAAAAACGTCAGATCGTCAGCACGATGTATCAATTTTTTTGCAAAAATGTTTTAAATGTACAATTTTAAATGTAAGACAAAGTCATATGACTTTTAAAGTATGATATATATCAAAGTAATCCTTAAAGTATATTTGTCCACATATTTTTATTAAGTTCCATCATAGAAACTCATTATAACGCATGAAAAACTTGTCAAAATGACGCCTCCGTCGAATGTAATTTCCACATTTTTCTTCCGTTTAGTAAACATTATTTTCACAAACAACGCTGCATTACTTTCATATTGAAATATATTGTTCATTAAGGGTTGAAGAAATCAATGTTATGTTTGTTAATTACATACCCTTTATAGTAAATGAGCTGTAATAACCGAAAATATGTAGTCAAGTTTTCTATTGTCGCATCCGAAATGCTCCTTGGTAAGATAAATCGCACAATGAAATTAGAATAAAACAATGTTTTTTTTAACGCACAGTAAAGTATTATTTCAGTGCATCTGTACACGAAAGCCTAAAAAGATTAGAATCGCTTCTCATTCATCTTTTCGAATTTATAATACCGAAATTACTTGCGAACAAATCCAATGTCGCCTCCACAATCAAGTCTGCTTGGTTCAAAAAATAAAAAATTCGAAAAGTAACATTTTTAAATGACATATAAATGGGTTATTGAGACATAGGTGCTTGTGCTTCTCAACCACGTTTATATTTACACTTTTACTTATCAAAATTCGGAAATGTAACTGTCGCTACCGCAATCCTGAATTTTGACATTCTATGTGAACGTTGCCCCAAATCGATAAATGTATAACCAGAACTGTCATCGTCTTATAAGTTCAAAATATTAGCCGGCGAAATGGATCGTTTGAAGGAACTAAAATGGTTAAATGTACGAAGAAAACGAGAAGAAATCCAAAAAAAGGAAGAGCTAAGAAATGAGAAGAAAAGAGATAATAATGTACTTTACAATATTGCTATTCGCATTTTTACAACTGTTTTATTCTTTTGTTTCAGAACGTATCGTACCTTTTATTACTCTTTAATATTAATATAATAGGCATTGGCACTCGCTTAAGCGTTGTTCATGAATAAATATCTATTGCTAAATGTATCAAGCAACGGTACCAAAAAAATCAGAAGTGTGTTTGCATCTTTATTTTCAAAAATGTCGACTTCAAAATTGAAAGGTTCTGCAGATTTGCATTTATGTTACCCCTTTTTGCATGTTTTAATTAGAATTTTAATATCTGATGATGTTTCATACACCAGCGGCCAAATTTCCGCAACAGATGCTGGCACATGTTAAATGTACAGCGAATATTACATAACCAACGGTGTTCACAATACAGAAAAAAACACATTTAATCTTAATCTTATTTTAGTAAGTAATACAATTCCACACGTGATTCATTTCGATCTATACGTTTATACGTATTTAAGTTGTATTATCGAATTACTCATCAGGCAATTCACGCATTAAAGTCTCCGTTAGACAGAAGGTTACTTGAGAATATGCGTCGCTAAATAAAGTGCGGTTATTAAAGATGCTGGAGTATCAGATGTTAACAACGTCACGTTTTTAGTGCAAAAATAACATGCACAATATGCGCAAAATGATACGATAATCTCGTTAACTAATTTTTTAGATTATTAATCTTTCGATTTTGATGCTAACATTTTTGTGTTAAAAAAGTGAAATCCAACGTGCGTATAAAAGATCTATAAATATTATCTGTCAACGATATTTTTATTTTGCACATACTTAACTTTAATTTCAAAATCCCCGATCCATATTTTGATTAGTTTAATGCCGTCAATTATTTTTAGTTGCGTCCACTCAGCTGCTAAAAGTTGCTTTATTTTATATATTCATGATAAAAAATTTACAGCATCATCAATAGAGACCACAGAAAATAATTTTTTCTCTATTATAAAAAACTATGAAAAAATTAAGCCTTTCCCAAGTCGAAAAAATAAAGTCACTCGAGATTCTATAGATCCTATTAACTTTTCGCTGGACTGACCGAAAAAAAATTGTTCGACGTGTGTCACCGTTGCGACTAGGGACGTTTTTAGATATGATCGCGTAGAAAGGGTTGAGGTTCGTGATAATTGGATGCCTCGGAAAAAGTTGACTTCACCGCCACGCACGCAGGATTAGAGAAAATTTGTTTTCATCTTCTGTAAATAGACATGGTTTCTCGCTTTATGATGTCCGAAGGGTTAAAAAGATCATTGGACCAACATGCTTCGGGGATTAACTTTCGAAAGGTTGCCTTCTAGGCGTTACAAGATACTCCAAGGGTTGCGCAGGCTTTATGTTTTTGGAAGTCTGGAGCAAAAAATGGGAACTTCTTGGATTTTAGGATCGCCGGAAAGGATTATCGTGATTTGCCAGCATTAAACAACGTCAGGACAGAATTACAAGATGAAGAAATATTCGTCGTGATTTATTAATGGATGACGACAATTGTGGAGAAGTCAGCATGGAGTTTTTTAATTTATGTTTATTTGAGTTGTAAAGTCGACTTTTTTTGAAACGTGAAAATATTTTTGTAACGGGTTTAGTCACGATAAAAAATCTACTACACGTTTTTAGTTTCCGAAGATTTATTTGTTAGAAACAAGGCTTCTTTATGTATACGGTAAATCAGTCAATGGTTTACATTAAATAACACTTTTTAATAATTGGAGTATTCTTGTTGTTCTTGTAAAGGATTCCATTTTTTGTACCAATTTAAAATTGCTATTTTTTATACTGATTTACTTTTAAAATGTAACTAAGATTATATAAATCTGCATGCTTGCTACGTTTATTGGGCAAAAATAAGACACTTTGTTAGGAATACGAGTCACACTGCGTTTTTTTCTTACTTTAATTTCCTCTCCTTATTTACAAATTTCATTTATAACATCATTAATCTAATAAGTCATAAAACTAAAAAAATTAAATTAAATTTTTACTCCAGAATAGTTATTCATCAAAAACATTAGAATTTTATTCTTAGATGGAAATAAATTTGACCTATTTTAGAATCTATTTATTTACGTTGTAATTTTATAAATGCATTAAAAATATTAATTCAATATTTATTTAATATAAGCGGCAAAATAATTTAAATTAGTTCTGTATTAGGAATTCAAAATATGAAAATTCAAAACTAACCAGGAACCAAACGTTTATTGTTATAGATTTGTTCCTTTTTAACAAACAAACCACGCAAGATTTAGATATAATATTTCTGATAAAAATTGTAATTTGTCTCTGAGCATTATCGTGGGTTAAGAAGCAAGATTATCATAAAATAGACACCAGTGTTTAGTTAAACCAAGTAACTATTTATCTAAATTAGCAGTCCAGTTTTGTTCTTTTATTTGTCAGAAATTTCTCATTATGTTTTCGACGGATTATGCTAAAAATTAATTTGAAATTGGAAAGACTCTGTCTACCATTTTAGGCATGAAAAATCTCTGAGTTGTGCTATACATGCAGTGGTGTAAAAAAGAATTATTTGAATAAAACAACAAATTATAGCGGAATTTTAAATTCATCGTGATTTATACGGTTAATTCGTCATATTATCCCTGCGGCTTAGTCAATCCAAATGATCGAAACTACCAAAATTTGATTAATATTCACTCAACTAACATTTGTCAAGTGCTTCATAGCCCTTGAAATTTGTTCTTACTTAATAGTAGCAACATCGATTACAACTGAGTACTTGCGAACAGAACTTCCTTAAAGTACGAGTAAATCTAGACTGAACTAAGTTGATTCTCTAGTTTATAAAAGCAATTAAAGTCACAAGAGATCTGAATGTTTTATGCTTTTATATCTCACATAAACTAGGAACAATATAGTGGTAGAGGCACATTTATTTGTATAACTACAGAGAGATTTATTTGGATATGATTAGATCTATTTTGATTAGATCTTCTACTCACTCCATTAATGGATAAAATCAACGATTCTCTGAAAATTGCCGGTACCATTGCTAAATTAAATTAATTGAGTGCTGACAAACTGTGGGATAAAAATTATTGCAAGTTATTTGTAATTTCTTTCCCTTTAATAAAGAGTGTTGGAAACTTCTATAGAAATTCTCAATTGAATGTCTTCCTCTAAATAATACTAAACTACATATACAAGGTAATGCGTGCTACAAAACATAATTCTATTATTCTGAGTCAGGTATAACTCATACAAATATTAAACTCTACTCTTCTAAATTGGCTGGAAAATCATTGAAATGAAATAACGTGCTTTTCGCTGGAATACAGTGCTTACTAACTGATAGATTAGGTTAATTTCACTAAAATCACTGGAATCAAATCATATGCTTTGTGTCGGTAATCAGTGGTTTTCACTGGAAAACAGTGTATATTTACTGGTTAATTCAACAGTTAATCGGAAGAATAGCTTACACTTCTCAATATTAAATAATAAAAATCAATTAGGTGATCTTGCTGCTGAAATGTATCGGCTAACTTCCGTGTTATATATATGGTAAAATCATCTATTTCAAGAAAATGAAACCTATAAGGTGCAAATATAACTTTGTACGCTCCCCTCAAACTATGTAGTAGCACATGCATGCAATTAAAAGTTATAAAAATGGTTAAAAACGAATACTTACGATAAACATTAGATACATACCTGAAACATCGCTATTATTAAATTTTTCGGTGGCGTCTCCTGTAACTATAATTTCGTGCTTTCATGGGCGACTTGTGGAACTGAAATGCGATTATGAAAACGCAAAAATCAACATAGAACATTTATTTACGTTTCCCTTATAAAAACTTCTTGGGCCAGAGAAACCTACTCAAATTCGAGGAATACAGTTCTTGCAGCCTTAAAATCTACTTTATTGAAATTGTATATGAATATTCAGTTTTTTTGTAGGGTAAAAAACAAATCATTAGTTATATTCAGTCATCGGTATTAAAACAATATTCAACTGAAGAACCAGTGAAATAGTGGGCATTAGGGTTGAGTTCTGCAAGCGATTCAGTAAATACAATATTTCGTATGGTGAAATAGTAAAATCAACTGATTAAACAGTGAAATTGACTGATTTAACAGCCAAAATTGTTTTCGCTGACGCATTTAGCGAAATTTTCACTGATTCAGATTAAGCGAGAACGAAGAAGAAAACGAAGGTCTAACCATATCTTACGCGTTTCACCCTAAACGACACGCGAATTTTAGTTACTAGAAAATTTGCAATTATCGCACATTCAAGCTCGAATTATTCATTCGCTGAAAATTGTCTCTATGTACGTGGAATATTATTTATGTGATATGAAAAGAGTGAAATGTACGTATTTACATTTGCTCGTTGTGTAAAGGCGTAGTTTACGATTTGGCCGAAAGCATCGTAAATATTGAAAGGGATATTTTTAGAAAAAATCCTCACACAGGTGAGCGAGGTTTCACATGCAAGCGTGATAACCAAGCGACTTATTTTTAATAGGTTCATTGACATGTTCAAGAACGTCCCGAGTTCTCGGTGCTTTTTCAAGGTCCGCTGGCAGCAGGTTCTTGTCTCTTTTCTTCGGTAGCCCGTCATTCCCTCACTCGCCGCATCGTCGCCGTAGCGGTCTACGTGGAAATCGCCAATAAGAGTTAATTATCCTTGGTCATATACTTCGAAGCCACGTCTATCCAAGTGTTACACCGATGATGCATTTCAGAAAACATTTCTTTCAACAATGGTACTCCGTTCGGAACTGTTCTATCAGATTGCCGTTGTAGTTTAACTTTGAAGCTATCGCGACAAAATTAAGCAGTACATGAAAAATGAAGGTTATTTTTTTTAAAAACCGGTTTGGTTGGTGCACATAAATTATTGATTATGGTATCAACGCGGTTAAACTATGTGTAATAAATGAATTTAGTTACCAGAAACAAAGATTTTGATTTAGACAACATAGACATGGTACTGAAGAAATAGTCTAGCGAATTTTTGTTGACCGACACTACCACTCAATGTCTTCGATTGATTAGAATTTGCGCAACAAATTTAGGTAAATATAGTATATTATAATGGTACATAGTTTTGGAGGCATCGTATGTAGTAAGTGTCCAAGATTAATGCGCTTGCAAGAAACTCCGTCGGTAATATCAATGATCACGTAAATGCAATTCACAAGTAAACCGATGAAAGTATAAATCTCCGATTTTTGTTAAATCTTGATATGTTGTAAGAAATGAAAAACTAACCTTGTATTTTTGTTTAGCGACGAAAAACGTATTTAGCAAGTGAAATGACTCGCTGAAAATGAGGGCACAAATAAAAAGAATGGCAATATCTTTGAAATTAGTTAAGCGCTTTTAATGATAAAGGTAGGAAAGCATTTTTCAATTGAAGAAGAATATCAGCCTAGACATCCTGGCGGGTGATAAAAATTTGGGGATAAACTACTCCCAAAATGATTTGTGTAGGGGGTGGGACATTTCATCCCTTAACGATGGTTTTCTGCCGTAAACCAAAAATACATGTCTGTTAATTTTTCATGTTTTACAAATATCCCAATCATATATAAATCGAAGATTTGCATTTCAGTAGGGCTACTTGTCAGCTTGCGATAATTGGAATCACCTAATAGTAATACAACAGAAATATTGAATTATGTCTATTTAGTGCCAGACGAAACATTTACGTTTTAGAAAAATATCATTGGCATACCACGATTCAAAAGTTAGAAGACAGTTTACCAAGTTTTTCGTAAAATAGAGTCGTATTCCAAAATGGTAGACCATTCAACTAAAATCGCAGTATACACATTTTTTCACGGTACACAGTACTGTCCCGAATGATTAGTAATGATGTACTGCTTCCCATGTGGAGTTTCTTCACTACGTTTAACGGTTTAAGTTACAAATTTTAGCCCATCTACTAGCCTGGGCCAATATGAATCGCACATTTCAATAAATTGAAATATACAAATAAATTAACAAATACAGTTAATGCATCATAAATACGCAGTTTGAACAAATGTACTTTTTTTAGTGTAATTGTTAGAATCGAAACTAAAATATAAAATATTTTATGAAATTAAATGTAACAAAAATTTTCTAATATAGCGCACTACACGGCGCCCAAGATCCATTTCATAAAATATTTATTACTATAACTTCAGTTATATTCTATCGTATCATCTATTGGGATGAGTGGGGCTGGGGAAATCTAGCTGGGGTCCCGCTGGTCCTAAATCATTTTCCTTTTACAGTAGTAGCGAGCCCTGCCAATTATTGCAAATGCGCAGATTAATTCTAGTGATAATATACATACATTGTAGTATATTTCGGAAATTAAACCAGTGGAGTTCGGATTGGAATCACTGTTGCTTCATTACTGAACACCGATGAATCTGTTCGGTAGGTCCCAATATTTCCAACCAATATATTTTCAGCTCCATAATTAACCAGTGTGGTTGAGTCAATTACAATAAAACTATTTAGTTCTTGCAGTTAGTCAGAAAGCAATATAATTATTATTACTGATGGCGAACCTATTTAGCTATTAGCGTAATCCGTTTAATTCAGCAAACTATATAATCTATAAATAGGTATTTTCGGTAGACTAAGTTAATTGTATAACTATGCGTTCATTGGCTCTCGCTACTAGAACATTTTACAAAAGGTCTTCTATTTATTTTTTGCGGACTCTGAATATGATTTTTCAAAATTTAACTTTCCAATATTTAAATAACACAACACTCAAATTTACTTTTCCTACTCCGTTTTAAACTCCGTGGCTTTAAACTAACCTATTTTATTTATGAAATTGAAATTAAGTTTACATACAGTCAAATAAATTCGCATTTCTTATCTGTAAAATATAAATTTGAAAGCAAACAATATTTATGAATGTATGTTAACAAGAAAATAGTGTCAGAAACTGGTAGAAAACGAAGCAATTTAAGCAGAATCAAATATATAAGAAATACAGAAAATATGAAGTTAAATTAAAGGTAGTAAATACAGGAAGTTAAGGAGTAAAAGTGATGCAGTAGCTAGGAAAGTAAACAATTTTAAATCATTTATATGAAGTAACTATCCATAGTTAAAAAACAAACTAACAGTTGCTAAATAAAAACGAATGTCGATGTGGTGCAAAGAACTCTTGAATATTATCATTTTATAAAAACCTGATACTTGAATTTTTTACACTATTGAGAGAAATGGACAAAATTAATCACAACCTTGCTGTCAAGGCTGATTGATATTTCTATAATCTGGAATTTGTTCATTTATTTTATCCAAGATGAAATAAAAAAATATCGATACCTAGAAATATTACATCAAAACACCACAGAACGTGAGAAAATGAAATAGAATTGGATTTTTAAATGTATTTTCATTTGATTCAGAAAAATGTAATAGGAACTGAAAAGAATTTTTGAACATATTACATTATTAATTTGATTAACCTGTATTAAAACCATACTGTACCAACAGTTTGTAATTTCTGCATGTTAGAAATTAAATTTCCATTAACCTAATACTGTAGTTATTGTACAGGATACAAAACATTACGTGTATTGAGAGACTAAGATTTAAAACTGACAAATAATTGTTAATTATATACTGATTAGATAGATATTTCTGTAATATAATAGGTTTTTACGGTGCGTTAAATGTTTTCCCTAGTATTATAAATGATAAAGTCAATTATTTAAATACTTAATTATATTCCATAGTGCCGTTGAAAATTATAATAAAGATAAATATAATAAATATAAATAATTATTATTTTTTTAAATTGGTATTGCTTTGTTAGTAAAAGAAAATTTAAACAGAATTCCAAAAAGACAACAGTCAGCACATTTCTAACAATATGGGTTGTTTTTTTTAATAATCAAATTTCCAAACTAATATGATCAATGAGACCCTACCGTTGTATAAGATCTGTATGTCTAGATTTAATACACAAAACTCCATTCTTGTCATCGATCTCACAAATACAAAAATGTAAGGAACACTATAATATGTTATCCAGTCCTCAAATTGCCTACAAATTTAAATTGCTTTTTCCATTACAAGAAGTTTTCCGTTTTTTGATATCGCATTTTTATTTATTATTGTCGCCAATCCACCTGTTGAGGGGAAGATGATACAATGACATTTTTATTCGAAACAAAAAAGTTTATAACAAGTACAGTAAATAAATATTTTCTACAAAATAAGAAAAGGCTATTCAACTTTCATCTTTTGATCGATGTTGATGAATAGGTTATGAGATCACGCGATATATTTCTCATGACGTTTTTTTCCTAATTTCTTTGCAATGTAATACGTGTACCGTTGCTTAGACTTTCCGTTTCAAAAAAATCTCCATAAAAAATAGCCGTAACAATTGAATGTGAAATCGACGAACCCTTTTCCCGTATCGTCGATCAAAATCGATCTACCGGAAGCCACCTTCGAGATGGATGTGTTATAGAGAGAAAAAGTAAAAGCGAAATCGTTGATTCCCTCAAAGACCGGAAATCGGTCTGAGGAGAATCCTTTTCATTTCGTTTCGATATATATACCTGTTCATACGCGACCCTACGCAAGTATTTGTTCGAAGCTGCGAAAAAGGATTTCCTTTTCCATGAATTCGGGTACATATGGGTGTACACGTTTACTTTCCTGCATCCCGACAGGTACGTGTGCAACATATATATGTCCTACATGCAATGAACATATCAATGCCAATATATGCCAAGGGAAACTTTTCCCGTTTTTGGAACTGCAATAAATCTCATATAATCCCCATGGGAAGCCTTTTCTGAATTTTATTGAGAGCTCAACCGAAATTAATCAATAAAAATATTCTATTCACGTCTGATTAAATATAACAAGTTAAGCAAATTAATATCATTTAGCTATTGAACTCGGCAATATGAGATATAGGAAAAATAAGATAGTTCCCTCGTTAACTTTTTATCACTCGCATTCTAGCCCAGAGATAAATTCGACACTTGTTTAAGATATTATCTTAACTATTTATTTTATGATCAAATTAATGTTTTATTTTACAGTCATTAATTGAAATCAGAATCATCGAACTGTTTCAATTTTTCTTAATTAATAGAAGACATTTTATCATTACCAAAAAACCCTAACTAAAATATTGTTTCCATGCAAGATTAAAGAAAAATATTGTTATCTTAAAATAAATCATTACATTTGGCGTGTGAACTCGTCAGTTAAAACTGTTACAAGAGTAGGTATTTGTGAACTAATTGTGTCCATGTAACTTATATCTGATTTCGGAGCAAGCAAAGAGCAGACGGGAGAGGGTGCATAAAATACTGCACATTTTTTGCATACCCTTGCATCTTTGTGTTTTTCATCGTTAGTGATTACAACAGGACCACAAAAAAATTTGTTTCGACATCACTTGAATCAGAAAGAGTGGATCATAATTATAGATTTTTGGCCACTGAAAACGAATCCGTTATTATCCGTTATATAACTTCAGGATTTTAAGATATCTGATCCGAAAAATATTCAAAAATATAGTTTTTGGCAATTTAAATTTGATCAAATTGGACCACTAATTTATTTTCAGCGACCAAAAATCTATAAGAACCAGTACCTCTGATTCAAGTTATCTCCCCTAAAAAATTGATTTTGTAATTAATCACTGAAGATATTTCTCGAAAAAAATAACACAAGACCGGACAAAAAATTTTGTTTAACAAAACTTGAATCAGCAGTAGAGGATTTTGCAGATTTTTGGTCGCTGAAAACGAATTCTTTGTCCAAGTTAACTCATCGTTTCAGATTTTTCACATATCCTAACCTTGAATTGGCAAAAAGTATTTTTTTGAATATTTTTCGGATCGGATATCTTAAAATCCTTACGTGATGGGCCAAATCGAATAACGGATTCGTTTTCAACGGCCAAAAATCTATAAGATCCGTTATTTCTGATTCAAGTGATCTCGAAACAAATTTTTTTGTGGTCCAGTGTTATCAAATAACAAATATATTTAATACTTTCTCTACAACTTACTCAACTTAATTTCGTCATTTTTAACAACTCTTCCAGGAAGGCCCTGGTTTCAACAGGGAACGCCAAGGATACGAAAGATCTTTAAATTTGTATCACATGCATTATTTTGTAGATATATCAATTAATTCTGCTAAAATGTATTATTCTTTGACTCATTCCAAAGCATTTTTATTTTCTAAAGTCTACAGTATTCAAGGAAAAGTTTGTCAAAACCATTCATCAATTTTTTAGATATTTTGATGTTTTGAAGTGGTTAGGTTGATTCAGGGCAAAATAACAAAAAAATCTGGTTGAAGTTGTGTACTTTTCGTTGCGAATAGGTATGGATTCCGCAACTTAATTATTGATGCAAAAAATAATCACAAAAACGAAACACTTTTTGTTGCATATTGGCATAACGCACCATATTGGCTTTTGAAGCAATTTAAACGCAATTTTGATCACTCCAATCGAAAGAGCATGCTCGCAAAAAGTAGGGTTGGACACTTTAAAGACAATATTATCTTATTTCCGGTCGAAAATGAACTAAAAAATGGGCATCTCCCGGACTTTTATTTGTAAACAGTAAACAGTAAAAGCTACTACTTGAAGCTATTGATAAAGAGTATGTTTTAAAAACCACTTTCCAGTAAGTATTTGGATATTTTGATATAGGTCATACTGTAAAGCAGTTTGCGCGGAGCCTTTCCTTTTGTATGTGTATTATTAAAGTATACATTATACAATATAGACAATATTATTATTATTACTTTATTTTTCGTGTGCTGGTAGTTTAATCCTTATTGACCCAATTTGTCCGTTTTTGTCCGTCAATTTTAAGCACGGACAACTTTATTATTTACGCTTAAAAAATCTGAACATTTGTAGACGGGTCTTTTCCAGTGTGCTGAAAAAATCCCTTTCCTATCCTTTTTTTCAATTTGAAAAAAAAACATCATTTTTAAGGTAATTTTTTGTTGAAATCCTATTTTCGATGAGAAAAAGGTCTTGTCGATAGCTGAAACCACAAAAACTCCCGCTCGAAATGTCAAAATAATAAAAAATTGATTTTACATCATAGAGGGGTTGTACGACAACGCCTTAAATGAATGAAAAATACGTGTATACTGTGCGACTTACGGTATTTATCCCTAAAACTATCAATAATCGGTAGACATTATTCTATAACTTTGTCATAAGCATTGTCTTTAGTATGTGAGAGTATAAAAGCTGCTCTTATTTCCCCATAGAACTTAATTTATTTGCAATTGTTCCTATTGAAAATAGTATTTTTGAAAAACTGCTGATTAACTTCCCTATTTTAGAGGGTGCTCACGAAATTTAACATTGGATAACATTATAAAAGATATTTTCTACTACGTGTGATATGTTTTCAAAAAACGGAAACACTTTTTTTTTTCAGAAAAATCTGTAAAATACCGATTTTTTATAAAAGTATTATTTTAGATGTGGTCGCACAACCCTTCTATGGTGAAAAATGAAGTTTTTGTGTTTATAACTGTGTTATTTTGACATTTTGAGCCGGAGTTTTCGTGGTTTTAGCTATCAACAAGACCTCTGTCTCATCGAAAATAGGACTTAAACAAAAAATGACCTTAAAAAATCATGTTTTTTTTAAATTGAAAAATAGGATAGGAAGGGTGGTTTTTTCAAAATTTTCGTGTCGAATTCTAAAAGAGCACACTTGGTAGTTCGCGCCTACGAATTTTCAGATTTTTTTAAGCATAAATAACAAAGTTGTCCATGATTAAACTTGACGGATAGAAACAGAAAAATGGAGTCACCAAGGGTTAAACTGTATTGGATTCAATATAGGCAGATAAACAAAATAAGTAGATATTTGCATTAAGATTATTCACGACAAGCCGCAACTTACAAGTTAACAGGAAAAATTTCTGAAATTTGTAAACTCTACTAACTTTGGCAATATCAATTGTATATAATGTTACAATTTTAATTTATAATGTTACAATGGCGGTTAACGCACTGGACTACGGAGTCGTAGGTCGTGAGTTCGATCCCCGTCCGGTGAACAATTTTTCGATTTCATTTTCAAGCAGCAGCTCGCTGTTGGTAAGACGAGCCACGTTGTTTGTTTACGTTTTCGAAAATATTGTTTATCTGGCGGAAATCGACTCATGACCGCCGCTGTACTTGGTGTAGGTTTCTGCAGTCCTACATTTCATACACAAATGTGAAGTATGGCGCCATCTTCGTAAGTCGATCTGCAGATCTCGCAAAAATTCTCTCGATTAATAACAATATGGCTAAACTTAAGTAAAAAGGGCGATTCCGCCCGTTAATTAATAAATAAAAAAAAATAAATAATGTTCTATAAGAGCATTGCAAATTTCATAAACATTTACGCGGCTGTAACCAAGGATTTCCACAATGTAGTTGCGTTTGTCGCCGTCAGACGCGCACGCGATGCTCGTGGGTTTGTTGTGCTCCATTCTGGCTAACGTTGTACAATTAAGTTTTCATTCCCTAAAAAAGCAGATCAAATCAAAAGCTTAAAGAATGCCTATAGTATATCAGGTAAAAAAGAATTATATCAATGGAATGGTCTGTAATGTCATAACATACTATTTTTTTACCGATTGGAGCGTAAACAGTCGAATGGCGAATCGAACTTTCCGGCTTTTATTTTGTTTTATCTAAATAATATAGATGAAGAACAAAAATACAGCAAGCATAAAACAAATAAAAAAAATAAATAAAAATATTACATTTCTATATATCAATATTTTCCCTTATATTTCATGTCATACGAAAAACTCCTCTTCTAGAATAGTAAAAATTGTTATTCAGCTATAAAACAATGAAACATTCCTATTCTGCAAGTCTGTCTTCAAATCTCTATCGAAAAATAATAATTTTTCGGATACTGAAAAACTAAAATAGTTCAAACTATTAATATAGACAATAACATTAACATAGCCATCTTTTTCGGATAATTTTACTATCTAAGTAGCAACCTAGACTAATCAGGTGGCTAAACCTACTATTTAAATAGTAAAACCAACTAAAAGATGTAACTAAGCTAGATCCTACTATTTAGATAGTAAAACCAAGTATTTAGTTTTTATGTGTATGTTTTTAGATATCGTCATGTATAATAGTTTATCAGTGTACGAAATATTAGTTTCGGTTAATAACACAGGCCAACAAAATGATGCCAATCTCCATACCCAGAAACCTTTTCATGGTTTATACTTTTCCGGAGATTGCCAATGAGTTAAATCCAAATTTGGCCGCAGAATTTTTCCGTCACGTCAGGATCTTGAGATATCCTAACCTAAATGTGCAAAAAAACCCTATGTTTACTCATATTCTGTAAGTTTTTGTAGCGGAACAAAATATTTCTTCACACTTTGGTAAGAACCATATTAAAGCGTTTTTCATCAACTTCAAAATGCTTTTTTTAGTAATTTCATACAATTTTTTGAATTAATTATCGAAGTTTTAATCAAGCCACGATTATGCTTTTCGTTTTTTGTACTTGCAGATTAGGATATCTTATAATATTTGACGCCATAGAGCAATTATATTTAGGTTAGGACATTTTAACATCTTGACATAATAGAACTATTTTTAGTTAGAAAGTAGGTATCAGTTTGTTAGTTATTTCCGTGTAACTACACATTCATTTAAATGTATAGAAATCATAATTGTTCCCTGACCAAAACATCGATAACTCGATAAAAAAAAATCGTATCGGAATTACTAAAAAACATTTTAATGCTGACAAATAGAACTTTGATACTGTTCATGCCAAATTGCAAGTAATAATTTTGTTCTGTCACAAAAACTTACTGAATATAAGCAAAAACGGTGTTTTTTGCACTTTTAGGTTAGGATATCTCAAAATCTTGACGTGATAGACCAGTTCTGCGGTCAAATATGGATTCAGCGCAACGAAACCCTTCGGAAAATTATAGTCCGGTATCATGGTATACATTTTTTTTACCTGTGTAATGGCAAGTTTTATGCTGAAATTTCGCTAAATTAGCCACATGTTCGCTGTTCGTATAATACAGATAGTTTACAGTAATAACAAAATATTCCTTGAGGCGGCACAATATTTCTAACTGTGCATTGTAATTTTTTATATCAATAACACAACAAAAATTAAAAATTCATTACATAAATATGTCAGTGAAGCGTAGGCTATATTCGATGAATAAATACTCGTAAACATTTTTGAGATTGGATTTCTGCTGCAAAACCGGCGAGTGAAAGGGACGTCGAAGAAATTGCAGTGCAAAAGGAAGAGATAGAAAAAGAAAGACTAGGGAAGGTGAACGAAGCAGAAACGAAGAAAGAGTTGGCAGTGGGCCGAATCCTAGAGAAAGAAAGAGACGGAGCTAGGGTGGAGGCAGAATACAGTTATCTTTGGTTCTTGTCGAGATCGAGCCTAGGCCAGGAGGTATTCCCAGCCTGGACGTACGTGGACGCTAGTCCATACCTATCAATTGACCGTCCCGTACAGTATTATTTTACGTAGCCCAGTGCTGATGGAATCGAGACGCAGCCGTGTCCGATTCGTCCCTTTCATTATTATCGCATCGCGGTTCGCCATTCTCGTACCAATACCGTCGCAATAATTGATCTTCGAAATTGATAAGCCGCCTTACATGTCCTAAGATTTATTACGGCGATATGTTACCGGCTATTCGTTATTTGTTATTTTTTAATGAATAGGTTGTAATTTTAACGCTAACAGTCATTTATGCTTGTTTAGGCACTTTGTACCATCGACCTGCGATGTGATGTTTTAATGTATCGTAGGTTATTTCGGTATAAATCTTTGTTCTGGCCGTCGATCATTCGCCTTTTGTAAAATAAGTTGTTTCACCGGTTAATCATCCGGAGATACTGAATTAAAGAAATATGTCACTATGAAATTAGAAAATTCAACTAAAAATATTAAATATATGTATAAGGAAATCCACCATAGTGTTAATTTTTATAAATTTACACATTTTTTTACATGGCAATAGAATAATAACTGAACCTATTAGCACATACGGCAGACGAGTGGACTAACCCAAAATACCAAAATAACTTCGATAACTTTGATCACGAAATTTTCCATCAATGGATTTGTCTTTACCTTACAGGTTTTTAAAATTCAAAATGATAAATCCCAAATGACTGACAAAAATTTTGGCAAAACGGTGATTTTGTCTGATACTTTATAAACAGGGATTTTCGAGGTCGCTGATTAGGCATACTCTCTAAATTCCTTGGAGTGAAAATTGAGCCACTCTTTCACGAAGAGTGAAATGTTCAATCTATTGAGAGTGATATTTCACTCTTCTAGTTTTTCTTCTTTCACTCTTGATGGAGTGAAATGTCACTCTTCAAAGAGTGAAATTTTCACTCTTAATGAAAGAGCGACTCAATTTTCACTCTAAGGAATTTAGAGAGTACGGTGTCAAATTTTAAAAGTAAAAATCCGATATGTACCAAATGATGAAAAACTATAATTTTTTCTTATATTTAGTATACAGAAGTTTTGTGGTCCCTTAAAAACAAAAGCAAATTTAAGAACCTTTAAAATATTTTAAAAAATACAAAAATTATGAATTTAACTAATTTATATTGAGTGGCCGTCCAAAAAAATTTATATAATAAATCAAAACTAACTTTGAACTGAATTCGTAATTAAGAACAGAAATCTACATATGCATTTTCAATGAATCTTAGAACCTTCTGAATGATTATAATGTTCAAATAGTTCTAAAAAACTTAAAAATAAACTTTCTGATGAAATATACATATTTTTTAATTTGTGTGCTATTATTATGCTAAATTATTTTGAGATATCAGCGAAATCTTGAAGATTTGACGGCAAATGCGTCATCAACAAATTCATAAAATCTTGTATTCGCAATATCAGATAAAATTACTCTTTTTTTAAATATTGGAACCGCCATTTTGAATTTTGAAAGTAGGTTGGCCGGATTGGTAATCTGTAATCTCTAATACCTCTATCGCTATTCATACTAATAGACGAAGTGTAATAAAAGTTTAAGTAAACGAATGAACTTTCGGAAAAAGATGTTATATCTTGATATTCTTAACATATTTAGTGATTGTTCTATTTCTCTCTAACCTCTATGTTTATTTGTAACTTACAAAATAATCCATTGTGAGAGTTAATGAAAAATATGATAACAGGGCAACATACGACATTAGTTTTTTTATTGTACAATTTTATTACATATTTTATTCTGTCCCTCCTATCGCAGGATTCGTTTTAATATTATTCATGATCTTCCAATTTTGATCTACCATTTAAGAGTCAACTATTTGTAACCAAGAAGAAATGTTTGCAGGATGAATCGTGGAATTATATTACTTGAAAGAACCGTACTTTTTTAATAATAAAATAACACTTTTTTTTGTAAATTATTTTGTAAACTATTCGTTTTCTAACTTGACACGATTTTATCAAGTCATTTATGAATTGATCGATAGCTGCAATTTTTCAAAAAACCTCACTCATGCATTGACTACAATATATATTAGGAGCAAGTAGCTGATTGATTCGCTAATGTTTGTTATCTTAAAAGTTTCTTTTTTTCATTGTTGAATTGTGACAAATTTTGTATTATTTTATAGTAATAACACAGATTTAAGAAAAATCGGAATTACTTTACCGATGATTCTAGGCAGCCATTACATTTGTTAATCGTTGGCATTAATAAATTAAAACGAATTTTTTAAAAGCTCAGATACGCTTTGAATAAAAGTATCAGCTTTTTTGGTTTGGGCCAAATAAGAATGCGAAAAAGTATGTATTTCATTGTTAAAATGATTCGCCCTATAATTGTAGATATCTGCAGGGAATGCCTAATATACCATCGATTTATGGCTCAAGCACTTGCAATCATTCCAAATTTAAAAGTCGACGGAAAAGTAAATACGTAGAATTTTAATTCTATTAAAAAAAAAGGAACTCATATATTTTTAAAAATTCCTAAACAAATTTTTTGAACTTTTTAATAATTACTTAAATTTTGTCAATTGCAAATTTTTTATTCAATTTTCAAGAATTTTCTAAATGTTCCAGGTTTTTAGTCGGGTCTGGACTGTTATTTTTATTAGTTTTATGGCATTTCTTTTTATTATTAAACCAATTTCTCGAAAAATGAAAATATCCATAAGCAATAGCAATAATTCGTATAAACAAAAAATAACATCTTTTTTCTGCAAATTTTCAAAATTTAGAGATAATCATACGTGAAACTTCGTTTCCCAATAGTTCAACCCTCTATACTTTGTTAACCGTGTATTACTGTAGTTCTAAAAGGTTTTAATTATTTTAATTAGTTTATAAGTTATAATACCGAATTATTATTATAATGTGCTTCTGCCCTTTAGGTTCGTCTCAGGGTTTGAAAATAAATAAAATTAAAATCAAATCAACTGACTATAAAATTTTCACTTAAAAAGAACAAATTTTTGTTTCTTTTTTTTTAAATGTTAGCTATTATTGACACTTATCAATATCTTGTACTTCTCACGATATATCCTAGAAATAATATTAGAAATTGTAAAACAAAAATACTAGGGACAAGTAGAAATCATAAAAACCACAGATTTTAAAATATTAACAAAAAATTAAAAATAATTTATTTCCCACAGAAACAGAAAAATATCAAATGAAATTTATATGGTAAGTTGCCCATATGATTATCTGTAAATCTAGAAAATTTGAAGAATAACAAGGTTGGGTTTTTGACAAAAATTTGTTACGTGTTAAAGAAATGGAATTATTTTTAATCGTTATAGACATTTTTTATTTCTTGATACATATTTTTACAATGAAGAAAAAATTGCTATAGAATAAGCCCGGACGCGACTGAAAAGCTAGAAAATTCAGAACGTTCTTTGAATAAAAAACTTGCAAAATCTTAGTAATTCGTAAAAAATTTTAATATGTCGTTTACAGAAATTTAAAAAAATGCGCGTTACTTTATTTTTCGAGCAGAACAATATATTTCCCCATGAATATATCGTTCATAGAGTTTTAGAACTTTTAAAGAATGTAAATTTTTGCTAATACCGTTTTTTGCTTACAGTTGCACTCGTTCAGTATTTCAATAAAAATTCATGTAAAAATTTGCACTGAATCGGTGCAAGTTACACTCTTCAAGTCATTATTCGGTGCAAATATTTACACGGACACATACCGGAACACTGAACGCGAGAAATTGCAAGTAGAAAACGATAAAGACACCAATCTCGTGGTATCAAAATATGCCACAATTGGTGAAGATAGTATAGAACCTTTTTTTCTGCTCTTATACTAATAAATTCATATTTATCAAACACTGTAAACAAGCAGATGTATGGTTTGAAAATAGATCCTTTATGACTTTGCTTACTTTGAATTGAATACATTGGACTTAATTTAAATACACAATTAACCGAAAATGATTAAATCTTGGCACCAGTTTCATCAGATAAATTTTTAATTTAGTCTAGCTAATTACGCACATTGCGTATATTTACATAGTTTTTTCAAAGCAATTCTTATTATTATTATCAAAACGAAGACCATAATTCTAACGTCAACCAACAAACCAGATTCAAAACAAATAGATGTAGTCAGATTGATTTACAATAAAATATTGTATATACAAACACGTGTTTTTCCTGTAATCTAAAGTATGATTTAATTTTTCAATTTAGGCTTTGCATAAAAATAATAAAATATGGTAGAAAAAAATATTCTGAAAATATCGTCCCTATTAGAACCCAAAATGCAAATTAATATTTTTAAATTTGTCTTCTGATCGACATGCTCATTTCTTCGCAGAATATACACACCGGTACCATTTACGTCATCTCTATTTACCACAATATGCATGAGACATAAACGTAACATAAATCAGCGGGATGTCACAAACGTAACTGTGTAATGTGTATATCATATTTATGTATCAATTGCTACGTACGTAGCGTGGGCATATTGTGGTGTTAAGTACATAACTGTGATAGGAATAAGTTTTCAGAGTTAAATGCAGTCATTAATTAATTTACAAAAAATTACATAATTTACGTACATTTCTTCAAAGCCACATAATACTTAAGCACCGCTGCTGATGATTCGCTATCCCTTTCTTTCTCTGTATTTTACTCATACGATAAAATTACAGTGTTACATTCTTTTTCTCACACATCCCATTTTTCTCTCGCCCGTGATTCTTAGTTTCTATTGTCTTGGAACGATTCTTCTACAAAGCTTCTTTCTCTGTTTTATCCATTACCTCGCCGCGTTCTCCGTTTCTCACGACAACGAACTTCTTCTGACTTTCCACGGTTGCGATTACGTCTATGGAACCTTGACGTGGCTTTCCGGGTTTGGTATATCCGTGATGCGTTTTCCGCATCTCGCGTATAAAATCCCGTATTCGTTCGTAGAAGAATGTCTAGGAAAAATGAATACATTTCATATTAATATGTAAATGCACGAGAATTCATGGCAATATTTACAATTATCGAGGTAATGACTTTTACGATGCATTTATTCACTGAAATGATATACGGTTTG
Source organism: Trichopria drosophilae (assembly GCA_030407085.1). NCBI lineage: Eukaryota > Metazoa > Arthropoda > Insecta > Hymenoptera > Diapriidae > Trichopria > Trichopria drosophilae. Next base: position 52,537,975 of record CM059583.1, read on the forward strand.
CATTACGCTCAGGTCTTCTTTCAATTGCACACATTGTTTTTACGCGTATTATGATCGCGTAGGAGAGTTATTAATCGTAATAATAAGTGGCTGTTAATTAAGCATTAATTACTACTGATTATTGACAATTTAAAATATTTTAACTAGAATAAATCAAGTATGTGTATGTTAAAAAAATGTTGACAAAACAGACAAGTTAAAATAATTAAAGATATGTTTATTATAATTATAACCACCAATTATTCGACCTAAGGAATGGCATGTTATGATGGTATGTTTCCAAGTGGCTATTTTTAGCCCAACATCATTAATGTTACAGCATGTGAAATTAACTAACTACTGAGAGTATAATATGCGTCTCGCCAGGCAGCTTAATATGTTACGAGATTTATGTAGCTCTTTTTCATTTCTCGTCAAGTGTATTGTCTTGTTATATGTTAACGTATAATTATGCGGGACACGTGAATAGTTAATTCACGTATTTAACCACAGTTTAAAGTTTAAATGCAGATGATGAAATTAGTCCTATGGTTTTGTTTTGGTTACATACTATGCAATACATAGTTCTTTAATATTTTACATACTCTTAATGTCCATTTATATTATTTAATAAGAATTTACTTACTAAGAATTCAAGGGCGATTAAAACAGAAACATTAAACCATATCTAACTGTTTGAAATCAGGAATGAAAGTAATAAAAGTAATAAATAAAAGAAATAAAAGAATAATAGAAATAAAAGTTAGTATGATATATAACTACTAAATTACTTAAGTACTAAATTAGTGGAAAATATGTTTAATTGTGAAGTGGTGAATTATCAATAATTTTGTACAATACTTTTGGAACATCTTTCGATTTTTGATTGAGATGGGGACCAAACTCGAGAGATACGATGCGCCTAGACTCAAATTCAGCACGACTGCTCTTTCAATGCAAACCCCGACATAGAAAGAATGAGTTGGTTGCGAAACCCAACTTATTGGTTACCCCAATCAACTGGCATATTGTTAGTGCCCTAAGATCTAGAAAATATATTGGTTGGAAGCATTAATTTTACCAATTTATTGGTTCTCCTTTCCAATTAAATAGTTTTCCTACCAATTAATTGGTTCTCGCAACGAATAAATTTCAATTGACCAATTGACAGTTGGTTTTTCTAACCAACTAGTTCTTTCAGGGTACTGTAATGCAAAAAATACTAGTTTTTAACAAAGTATTCGACCGGCAAATGAAAACTCCAATTATTGGGTGAGTATTACAGACATTTCCTAAATTAGTATTTTTTCTTCGACCCAGACCTTAGGTCTGGACGAAGTATTGAATTTAGTCACTTCGGGCATAAAAATTAACCTATAGTTTTTCATCAAATGTCGACGTTTCAGACCCTAAGGACCCCAATTCAACAATAAAAAAAATTTGTGTCCGTGATCTTGTACGTACGTATGTATACACGTCCTCCATGCGTCCGTACGTCCGTACGTCCCGTTTTTTTGTCTCGCGATAACTCGCGAACGGATAAGCGTAATGACATACATTTTTTTTAAATACGTGTCTTGGCATAACTTAGATCTGATTGGATTTTGGCGCAGATCCATCCGTCCATTACTAAAAAACATTAGCCCCAAATAAGTTTATTCGTAGTTTTTGGCATTTATTTTGAAAAATACAAATTTTATTAAAAAATGTTTAAAACAAAAAAGATAGAGCATGAAATTCTCTACAAAAAAGGTCGTATGCATTTTCTTCCTAAAGTCAACGATAATGCCATAAAAACTGGTTTAAAATGCTTATGACTATATTGTCTGAAAAAGTATTGAATTTGGTCACCTCGGCAAAAAATTACCTTATAGTTTTTCATCAAATTTCGACGTTTCGACCTGCTACCTCCCAGGGGTAGTCTTCGCCAGCCCCTCGGGCGCGGTGACCACCTACGGCGCATACGTTCTTTTACGCCCTTGATACGAAAATAACTATTTTGATATATCTAAAAGATGTCTTATAGATATCTAAAAGATATCCGTCAGAGATCTTTTCGAAACTTTCAAGATATCTTCGACGAATTATATTTATATATATATATATATATATATATATATATATATATATATATATATATATATTGTATATATATATATATAAGATGATAATGATACAGATAGTAATGAGTAAAACACTGCAAACATGTAATATGCATCGAATAGTCTATTACAATACAAGTGTATGAAGTAAGTGTTTTGCAACTTTTATTTATTAATACTTCGGCTGGCCTGTTGTCGGGGTCGAAGTTTTGAAAATGCTCATTTTCAATTTTCAATATAAGAAACACTATATTGTTGTAACACATCTATCGAAGCCACTTGTACCTAAATATGATTGGACCCCCAAATATCAATATAATTTTATAATATAATTGAAAGCTGTTAGTAAACGAAAGAGGATTTAGGAATAGCCGATTCTCCACTGGGTCGAAGTTTCTGAGCGAGTGAGGCACCACGCCAACACTAGTTTTAATATGTGTTACTGGACCATCATGAAATATTAAAAAATATTGTTGTTCAAAAATTATTGTGCAATTACTCCAAATTAAAGAAATATTCTAAAGAAATAACTGATGTATGCAAAAGTTTCCTTGAAAAAAAAAGTTTACATATAATGTCATATGATATATCATATATAATATTCTTAATAATGTCATGGCTCATAATGATGATTGACGTTAATTAGTGATTATCTATTGGTTTTCATCTATTATTTTGATCTGTCATATGTTGCCATGGCATTATTCAATGCCTATTTTTATTTATTTACTATCATCGAAGTTACTACAAGTGAGTTATTTTTATTTGTTCTATATATAATACAAAATTGTAATATTTCTCCTGTTTAAAAAATTAATTGGTCGGGTGTTGTTAAAAGTGGATTCAGAGATGAATCGTTCTTTTTTCGATTAGAAGTTCTTCTTCTTTTTAAGATTTTCGAGTATATATATATTGATCAATGAAAATCAAAAAGATCTAAGATATAATGTAAAAGAATGTCAAATGATTGGAATCTTTCTCATCAATTTATATTATATATGATTCGATTTGTAGAAAAAAATCTCTCATTATCTGGTATCTTCCTAAGTATCTTTATTAAAATAGCTTTAGATTCCGACGCGTTGAAGTCAGATTGAACCAAATTGATTGGAATATCAAATAGTATCGGCTGCAGACCGCTGATCAACATGGGCGTCCGCAGGATTATTTGCAGGGGAATGCAAAATTAAATATACCACTGTATGTTAATGGAAGTTACATAGACTAATAAATATAAACTGTTGGGCCAGGGGGGGGGGGGCAACTGCCCAACTCTTGTCCCTCCTCTTGAGACGCCCTTGCTGATCAACCTTTATTACTTTAGATGTGACAAAATTATCGTATGTGATTTAAATCTTGTATATACGTTATTTTTTATCTTTATAAATTACCCACAAATATAAATTAATTCAAAACTATTACGGGATATTACGGGGGTATTATTTACGGGAATCAAGTACATTTCTTTTGATATGAATAAATTGTTGTCAGGAACATATTTATTAATATCAAGCCGTAGCATTTTCTAGATCTACACATATGATTTCTTTAGCGCAGTAAAATATTTCTTTAAAATGATTTACTTCTTTCGAAAAATATGATATACTACCTATAAGCAAATTATTTCTTTGTTTCAAGAAAATACTGTTTTATTCAAGACAATATTTTTTTAATACAGGATATAATATGCCAAGGAAATGATTTACTTGAAGGAAATAAATCATCTCTTAAACCAAAGAGAATATAGTTGCATCACAAACCTGATTACTTTATTCGAGTAAATACACTGAAAGAAATAACGCAAGGTTTCTGGCAAACGTATGGCTATATCAGGCATAATTATGGTTAGATCGGCTTTCATATAGCTGATCTACCCATTCGTATACCAGGAACCTTGCGTTATTTCTTTCAGTGTATAAATCGTTAAAATAAGTAAACTTTTTGTTCAGCGTACGCGCCAATAAAACGAAACCAAAATTAATAGATTATATTGTAACTCTCTAAATTTAAATCAGCAAAAATATCCGAATCAGCACATATGCAGATTTGTAATCGATAACAGACTTTGGCTGATTCAAATTTAGAGAGTAATGCTCGAGTATACTCATGCAACTAAAATGATAGAATAATGTCTATTTGAAATGAATATTTTGAAAAATTTATAAATAAAAATGTCATTATTGACACATGGGACAATTTCATGTAGGTCAAATAACTTCGCTCTCCTAAATTTTCCGGAATTTTGTTACCATTGATTTGGAACTAAAACGAGACACACATCCTTGTCTAAAACAAAGACTTTCAAAAATTTTTTTTTCAACCATTTTCAAATGCCATTCATATGTTAAGATATGGATGAGATTCAATTCAATTCAATAGTACAAAAAAATTGGGGAATCGAGTGTTATTCGTAAAACTGCCATTATTTGACCTGTATGAAATTGGCCAAGCTCTGGGATTGGGACGTGAATGCTGGTGACCACAGGTGTTTAGACGTAATTTATTGTTTAAAAAAGCGAAAAAAACAACAAATCGCACAACAAACTAAAATGCGAAATTCTTAAGCTGATACTGCAAAAAGCAAAAAATTCAAAATGTATAAGTTAATGAAGAAAAGCATGTACTCTGGAAGAAGTATGAAATTATTGAATCAGTTTAACGAGCAATTTACACAAATGAAATATTATTTTTGCAATACTTGAAACACGTTAGTCTATAAGTAAGGATGATTTAAGAATACTATACAAGTGTACAAGTCTGAACGTGTACAAGGGCACAAAGATTTTGCACTATAAATCCGACAACAATTAATAATGTTAAGCTTAAAATAAGCAGCATAGATCGCTTTTGCTCTGAATCAGGGCACTACCTTAAAAAATATTGTTCTTGTTATACAATAATTTTTCTTGTAATCCCGTATAGTTTTTGGAATGCTTCGAAATCATAAAAGTCAATTTTAGCTAAAGACCCAAGGCCAGCACGATAAATTTATAAAACAATATTAAAATTATTTGCATGCAAAATTATGTTGTGGAAAAAATACCTTTGGTACTTCCTCAATTTTATATAATAAAAGTCACTGTGAAACATTGAAAACGGAGGCACTATTTTGAAGCAGTCACTCCTTTTTCTCTGAAAATCTGTGAAAGTTCACTGATTCATAGCCAGTTGCTATAATTACCGTAAATAAGCATTGTAATAAGAAAATTCAAGTACAATTAATTCAGTAACGAGCAATTGTTTAAGAAAATTTGAATACTTAAAAATTAGTTTTGCAAATATCAAACCCGGAATTAATTAAACCTGCATCGTATGTCGATAGGATCATCAATGCAGTACATCATAGATCCCTTTCAACTGGAAATGCGCGGGCGCACGAAGAATTTTTAGATCCCGAAGTAAGAGCGGGGAAACGACTCGACCCTCGGAGCAACGACATCGAGTATACGCGTTTCGCTTACATAATGGATAATGATCTAGTCTTTGTTATTATTCGGCTATCAATTTGAAACGTCTGACACCGACACAACGGTGTAATGGCATTCTCAAGATCGAACAATCGTGATCGATTCGAAGATAGAAATTTCTGTACTTGATCTTGAAAGTGTTTTACGCGGAGCAAGCTGCTGCACGTGAATATATCAGAGATAACTTGTTTGAATACTTAATTGAGAAATATATTCAAGATTTATGTGATTTTCTGTAAATGAAATTTTCAAAGAATATGACAATAGGAATTTGTGATGCATTGCTTATTTGTTTCTGTAATAGTTTTTGCGGTGTTTGAGTAACGGTACTCCTCTTCGATAATTGACAAGTGGCGAGAATATTAGGTGACGATTCATTCACACGGAAATATTAAATGCTATTTTTATATACGAGAAGAAATTAGCGTAACTTGTTACGTACTCAATTGCAATAAACATTTAGTCAGGTTTCGCGTTGAGAGAATATTTATTATAAGAATTACCATATTTTCTGATTTTAACGCTATTACTCATACATAAAATACAGAGATTTCTTACATGAAAAAAAATATATTATAAACATTACAACACTTAAAACCATATTTTCATTACAATGTAGATAACTTCATTCTTCGAGCACAACAAAGTGTTAGGAACTTTGGGAGGTGATTTGAAAATTCAATTTAAAATTTACTTGTTTAAGACGCAGTAATCAATTCATATTGAGTTTTACTTATTAAATATGTCATTAGAAATATCACACACGTGTGTAAATAATAAATGACTTTAAATAACAGGTAAATCATTCAGTAATTATAAAGATATTTTTGTTGTGTTGATATTCATATCATATACAAATATTGTTAAATTCATTAAATATTAAGTATTTCAATGAACTGTTTATAGTATTAATTGAATTTTCAATTGTTTGAAAAATCAATTTCATACTTGTTCAGACTGTATAAGGGAAACCTTAATGCCATTTTTCTCAGTTGAAAAATATCAAAATGGTTTAAAATTAATAACACTTTATTACTGAATTTCCTTAGTTAGATTATTATCACTCGTTCCAATAAAAATATAATCAATACCTAAAATAATATCATGATTCTAAATTGCTTGATTCATTTATATCCATCAAATTATATGATATACTAGCCTTATATTATAAAATGAAATGTTTTAAATCGTATTTATGTGATATAAGACGAAGAGATAAGTTTAAGGGTGATATTTGTACCAATGGTATTGTTTTGTCGACAAATTTCTCTAAATTTGTTAATGTCGCTAATGATGTGAAGTTTTATGCAAATGTTGATGCTTCAAACCCCCAACTTCACCTGAAGTCTATAAAGAAGTGGATATTTCGTAATGCTCTTGCTCCAAATTAAGAAAATTCATTGTGTTAGTTTTAAAAGTCGTCATCGGTACAATTTTATTCTTGGTTACAAGTTAATTTATAAATCTATCCTACAATCCCTGATGATGTTGATTCGGAAAATTCATTTTGCGAAAATTTGTCTTTAAGGACCACCAGTCTACCACCTTACAAATATCTATAATGAGGCACATAGGGTAATTTAATCCAACAAAGGACTTTGCGAAGTAACCCGAGTGTGTGGGTTGTGTAAAAATTGTTGTTTATACTTTCTGAGGGCATCAATTTACAGTTTTTTATTTGTATTAAGTTTATGAGAAATAAAATACAAACAAATTAGGTGATCATTCCGACAATAATTTGAATAAATGTTGTGTATGTAGTTTGTAGCTTTAGTATAAATTCGGTTTATATAGATTGATTAGTTTACTAGCATATAAATTGCTTGCTATCGAGCTAATAAACCTTATTTTATATCTATGTGTATTTTAATTATTACAATTATATAATTCTACATCACTATTATTGTATGAATCATTTTTTCCTATTTTATTGTATATTATACGTCGCTGATGTTTAACATTGTTTGCAATCGTTGTATCGTAGTCTCAAGTGTATTTTTTTTAAATTTTGTTTCCAGGTATTGCACACATTCATTTGTTGTCGCCGTAATATTATTTGTTCCGTAAGAGCATAGGTTAGTAAGTTACTTTATGATTATTAGCTCATAAGGTTCAATTGTACTAATGTTACATTGTGTGTATTGCTATTTACGACTAGTGCGTAATAAAGGCGTCAAATCAAATCAACTAAAAATTTTAATTTCTTACATAAAAAATACAGGAAGGTTATCAAATGCCTTAAATGCTTACATTTAAAACAAATTTACTGGTTGCAATAAAATATTACTCCATTCAAGTAAACTAATTGTCTCAAAATTCATTTACTTCCATAGAGTAAATTTTTGTTAGCCAAGAAAATAATTCCTTGATTCAAGTAAATTATTTCCAGTAAACGTATTTTCTTGAGACCATTCAATTTTTTTCAGTATACGCAATTAAAAATAACAGGTCTTTCTTGAATGACTTTTGACATCATGAACTTACATACTTCTTAAATAATGATAATATTTATTTCCTTTAATAAATTCATTCGTAAAGCGGGCAAAATAATATTATTTTAAATCAAGATTTTTAACGGAATGTTTTCCTTTCTATTCAACTATTTTATTTTCGTTTTCCGTTTGGTATTCTCGATCGTGTTCGCCTGATTCGCTCTTGTTCGGATTAAAAGCGAACGCAATGAAATTCAAACGTCATTCCGCTCGACATCACGTTACATTGACAATGTGTGCCTTTTTCATGTTTCCCGTTTTATTGTATCGACTTCGAAAGTCTCTTTTGAAAAACAATCTTTGTTTAAATCAAGGGATGATCGGATTCGCGCCTCTGATTTACAGCTATTCGACTCACCGTTCCAGATAGTGCGTTATTATAAATTATTATACTAGTTTCACGTTGAATTAACCTGAACTCCACAAGAATAACATCTCATGTGACGAGAACAAACTGGAGTTTCATCAATATACCAGCATATAAAATAGTTATTTTTATACATGTAGATTGTTAATTATTGAAATTTTATTCATATCGCCCTATTTTTTTGTTAACCTTTTTTTGCTAATCGAAACTGCTACACTAAATTAATAACTTTAGTAACTTTATAATACTTTATGTGTAAATTTAAAGGTTATGTACCTTATTACAAATAATTTGCTCATTGACTGTCACTGAAATTGAAAAGATAAACTTATACATTTTTAATATTATCCATATACTATATAGACGGTAATTAACAATATATTGAAAAGATCATACTGTGTACTCAAGTAAATGTTTAATTGAATAGTCGCCAATAAAGGGTCTATCTTAATTCAAGAAAATATTTTGATTTTAACAAATATTTTAAATTGAACAAATATTTTGATTTGAATAAATACTTTTCGAACTAGTACATCGAACTTACTTTAAGAAAACATTTCCTTATCTCCTTAACATCAGAGGAAATTTCACAGGAAGTGTACAAAAAGCGGGGAAAATGTGTTAAATTTTAATGTAACCTGGTGTATAGGGGTTTTCTCAATTCAATTTTGAAATTAAATAATACAGATATGGTATTACGGACAAATTTATTAGAATTAAAAGCATATTGTTTGCTTGCAACTTGTCACTTATTCGAGGAGAGAAACGACAAATTAAGAAAATATAGTTAGGCATTCAGAAAATTTAGTTAAATATCACTAGATATTAGTCAACTATGCTATACGGCAAATGATAGTCAACCATATTAAATTTATTAAAATGATTTATTAATTCATGATTAGCAAGATAATTGACTTTTAATACCATTAAATTTGAATACCATTACTATTTTTAAACAAGGCAATATTGTTAGTTGTAACCAATCGAGATACAGAGCTATAGGGCAAATTAAGTTTAGATTTTGTAAGTAAAACTCAGAAAATCTCTGAGTAATAAGTTCCAAGCAAAATACTTTGAATTTTGATCTCTAATTTCAGTTGAGTGTTAATATTTTATGCAGAAATAGGTGCAAGACGATGATAAATTTTTTCTGAAGATCTTGATAAAAATCACGCACGGCGATCCAAGTCTCTACTCTATGAAACAAATCATTGATTTTTAAAAAATCGTCAACAAAATTAATTGTGATCTTTATCCTTTCACAACCATGTACTCTCAATTTCAAGCATGGTGTTTCAATGAGTTGTAACCGACCAGTAATAGAAGAACCACGAAAAACAAAAAGTGCAGCGTAATCTTCTGAAATAGCTTGTGACTTGCGATTTGATATGCCTTATTATGTTTTGTAATTTATAATGTTGATAAACAAAAAACATTCTATAGTTTATTTTTGCTGTTAATTTGTTGCTACTTCTACATGTCAATCCATAAACATTGAAACAATCTGTACAAAGTAGGTCAGAGGTGTCCTGGCTTCGTCGTAACATTTTTTTTTGTACATAAAAAATTCAACATTTACATATCGGCCAACGTGTTTATTTAAATAACGAATATTTTTACCCGGCTGGGAACTGCTTACGAAATATGTGTATTAACCCGAATTGGTTTGGTCGAGGGAATCGTATAACGCTCCAAAATAAATCCCCCGTGTAATAAACAAGCCCATCAACGGGCGCGCATTATAATGAACCTCCTCCGAAAAATAAGTTTCACCGGCTCGTAAAACAGGTTTGGAAAACGGTAATCGGGGAAAAAGGTAGCCAAGTACTTTGAGTGGATCCGTGGAATTATCGGGCCGTAAGATCGTCCGGTCAAATCACTGATCGAATCACGCTCAGCCGCAGAGAACTCGACGATGCGGACGTTCGGGCCCGAAAACCAGCGAGAAGAGCCGAGGAGGGAGGTGCGACCCAGATTCAGGCCGGTGATCTTGCCGGACGATGACGCAATCCGGCTCTCGACGTGGTCCCATCGAATCGGACCCTACTGGAGAACGCGGACCGACGGGACCCACCGTGGCGAGGGGCCCCACCACGGGGGAGGGGACGACTAGACCTACCGAACACGAAATCCCTATTCGTGCCGTAATACTTTCACGGGTTCGTGGCTCGTTCGGACCACGTAAACGACCTCCAAATTTGCAAATTCAATTACACAAGACCGTGTCAACAAACTTTGAATCGGCTGGGATAGTGGCATAAGCTCTGTCCAGCTCTATTGGCTCGATCGCTTAGTAACGTTGTGTGTGGCGTTTCCGAATAGCTGGCCTTGTAGTCGCCGAACACAATATAAGTTGATCAAGTTCGCCCACAAGTCCGATGACTCGTTGCTTTTTAATAATAATAAGGGCATACCCGTTCAACCTGAAGTCTTGTTTCATTTGGGGAAATGAAAGAATTTATCAATAACTCTGATTTTTTTTTAATTATTAATTATTTAAGGTGAATGAGTTTGGTAATAATATAAGGAACTACAAAATGAGCAATAAAAAATCCCGCAATATAAAGAAATCATATTCACATACCACTCTATTCCTAGTAACTGTCAAATCGAAAATTGTATCAACTTTACAGTTATTGAATGTAATTTTATCTTTCCTTTTTTCATCTAATTTTAACATCTAATGCAATTGGTACGTCTATATGAAAATAATGCTGCTATTTAGACGTCTTAATAGATACTTGTGTTTCAAAATAAAAATCTGATATAAATTGTCATAAATATTTTTAAGTATTAAAATCTGAGATGGTAATTTGGACATTTTCATGCAGGGACATTCGGAAATTCAGCACCGTTCGTCATTTGAAGAAACTTCGGGAATTTTTAGTCTGAGTCTCATAATATAATAATAAAAATAATAGGAATAATAATTGTCTTTATTGTCAAAAGAACTCAATTACACTATACGGGTCTGAAATCGTGATGTCACATATGGAGATGAAAAACAAATATGACCGCCATAAGGGATCGCTTTAACTGTAAGGTAGGTAGTGGTTTTTGTGTTCGCTGTCCTTTGGGTGAATTAACAGCAAATTATTATGTATTTAGTAAAAGAAACGTTCCTTCACTTCGTTTACACCCGCCTATACAGATATTTTATGGAGGAAGTATAGTGGGGAGGGTGTAAGTGGCTGTTTAATAACGCTTAAGACATTTTTCAAGTTTAACATTAAGAATCTGAAATAACAGTTAAGCAAACTGACACATTAAAATCAAAATGATTTAAAATGCGAGCAAATCGAATTAATTACATATATTGATAAATAAAAAATTCAAATAAATTGTTTACAGTAATATAATAAGTTTATGACGATATAGTGTCTTGTGAGGTGAAAGATATACTATACTCCTTTCAATTTATTCACATTAATGACGATACAATAACATGATAATTATAAGTATGCAATAATGGCTACAATTTAAATTTACTTAAAATGATTGCGTAGGATATATTATATAGTGATTTAGTACTATATTATGTAAAAATAATGAATTTTTTATATATTATTTACTGTTGTTCGATTCTAATCATTGAATTAATACGAAACTATGTATTTACCGTTAAATAATTTTTCAGTACATAAATGGCAGTATCATTGCAACCTGTGCACAAGGACAAGTGCTACGATTTTCCATTGATTCTCTTCATGGGGGTTCGGGATTGCTGCACACCTGCAGGCGGCTTCCCTTCGTTTCTTTGTTGTAGCGTAGAAGTTTTCAACAGGAAGAGGATCTTAAAAGTAGTAAAAGCCGTAATGAGTTAAATGTTAAGTCTAGGCATTGTCCAATGGCCGGAAATTATCACTGCAAGAAAAAAGCTTTCTAATGTTTCCTTTTTTATGTGGTCTTACATTGAACTTTATAGCATTCTAGCATTTGTTTGAAACGCCCTTTAAAATATGCTGCAACTTTTGTTGTAGAATAGTTAGAACCAAAGCTGACCTTTAAAAATCATCATTAACAGTTTTCTTTTCTACCTGTAATAGTGATCTTCTAATACTTTTAATAAGCCAAGGGAATATTGTTGAAAAAATCTATTGAAACCTACTTTTCTAATATTAAAAATAAATGTAACTCTGTATCTTCAAGCTCAAAACATTGTTGTTACAGTTTCCCTGTTGTAAACTGAACAGGTCTAAACATATGTCGGAAAGGCTTTTTCAATAATATAAATACTATGCAGTAGGTACCTATTTATGTTTGCGAATGAACTTCAAATTTTGTCATTGTTTTGCTTAAAATAGCGTATCATATATATAGTCGATCAATTTTTAACAAACGAATAATATAAATTTATTTTATTTTATAGATATAGATGTGGAAAATATCGTGATAAAAAATATTTCTAAATAAATTTCTTAAACTGCTATATATTAAGGTAAATCTTAGAAAACTGCAACATCAACATAAATAATGATTAACAACAATTGTTTTTCATTTCAGTTTCCATTATATTAATTTCAGTTTTCCATTTATTATGAAAAATATAAGTCTTACAAAAAATATTTGAATAAAATAATTAAGGGCTCAAAATTCAGTGCCAAAACGTTCCAATGAGTTTCATTCGTTATGTCAACGGAAATATCGGAAGGATGACTATTGGTGTAATAAGCATTGCGGCAATTGGAAGGTACCTATTAATGTGGATTCGATATTAGCTTAAAAGCGGAGTAATAAGTTTCGATTAGTGCAAAGAGTCTGGGGAGCGGAGGTCCGAGAATATGGCTACTCCTGAGTTCTACTGGTGCATTTATGAAGCTTCTTCTTGCGCTAGTTTAACTTAACTAATTCACGTATTTTGCGATATTGTACCCACGTAAATAATGGAAATTGCAATGAAGCTTTGTAAATCCACACGGAGAAAAATGACTCCGCTGGATTAGCTGATTCATATCAGCTAAAATTTTCGGCTGGAATTGCCGAAAATATATGCAATTTTAGCTGTTTTGATTCCGCTAATGTAGCCTTAACCCTACTCAATTCGCGCTTAGCTCTAAATTTCCGCTACATTAGCAGATTTGTTCCGTTAAAAAACTTTTTCAGTAAATTTAGCTGAAATTATCGGCTATCCCTAACGGAATTCCAACAACTGTCTCTATAGGATAAAATTGGTAGAATCTGCGGATTTTTCGGCTGATTTTACTGATTATTTTTCTCCGTGCAATGTTAGAACCTGTGAGTAGCGTATGGACCCCTTTGTATACTAACATAACCTATTTGAACCAGATTTGAGATGATAATCGAATTGTAATAATAGACGAATGCCCATTATTTTTATGTTCATCGATGGATTTGAAAAACACTTTGATGATACGAATATAACTCATTTTGCCCTCATTGATACAAAATTTCTAACCTTACATTTTTTTGTTATAAAACACCTACGTTTCTAAATAAATAGAAAAAAAATGAAACATTTTTCTTTTAATGTTTAGAAAATTTATCATGATATTCGTTAATTCATTCCGAAAAATTTCGGAACAAAATTTATCCAGGATATTTTCCATATCTATACCTATCAAACATTTCGTTTTCGCCAAATTCACAACTTTGATATCGTCGATATGGAATGGCCCACATATCACGTGAATTTGATTGAATATTCATCAACACCCAGGATGCAAAATTCACGAAACTTTATTATAATTAGACTTTGCATTGATACATTGATAGTTGGCGGTTTTATTTTTGTTATCCTTTTGTAATTATAAATTAACAAAATTTATTTTATCATTTTGAACGATTAAGTTCACGTTTTCCTACAACAAGAAGAAAAAAATAGTTGTAACTACTTGGAAATCATGATGATTCAGAAGTATTTCTGGTTAGCTCAATCACATACATATTAGGTGTCACAAAGATGTAGTTGCCTCGGTATTTTATTTTAGTATATTTGTGTGTAAATACTAAACATATTCGATAACTTTTGCCTAATGATGTATATGATAATACAATCATTTTCGTAATACAGTTACATATTAGTGTAATAATGTCACGGAATAGATTATGTTATAAATGAAATGAATACAGGGTGACAAATTCTATAAGGCAAGAAGCAAGTCAGAACCCCATATATGTCTCACAATGCAACAAATGTATAGACATCGAACTACTGGCTGTACACGTGAGTAAACCAGAATTGTATATGCTTTGCAGAGATCGCAAAATGTTATTGTGTCTGAATGATTGATGATAATCGTCAATGACGATAAATTAAAATGGTGTATTAAAGCTTCTACACATTAATAAGGACAAATTTATTACCAACTATTCTTCTAAAAGAAGAACTTAAAAAACAATAATGTATATATGAAAGGTAATTTAAACCAGATTAAATTATTTGGTCAGTTTTAATAATAATTTATGTTAGAAACAAATTAGTATTTAATAACAAGTATAGTTGGTAATATGCTTACAACTCTTTGACCTATTTATATACCATATATCTTTATATGAGTACTGTTCATCTACAAGTACTGTAATTAAGAAACTTATATTAGTAAATTAAATCTCACTTTACGCTAATACGAGTTGAAAATATTCAATGTTTATGTAAACTTGTAGATGATAATAAAACTAAGTTTGGAATAAGAATTGATGAACACGAAGTAGTTTCAGCTTCATGTATCTTGTTCATTGTTAAATATAAATTTGACTTTGTTACTATTAAATACATTTTGATATTAAGTTTTTTGGTTAATCTTAAAAAAAAAAGGTGCTTACTAAGAAGAAAGGTCCTCATCGAAAATATACAGATACTTATTGTTCAAAATCCAAATAGAATATAATAAATGATAACTCAATTTGTCATTACATTTCGATTATTATCAAGTAAATGGCAGAAATTT
Organism: Trichopria drosophilae; assembly: GCA_030407085.1. Lineage (NCBI taxonomy): Eukaryota > Metazoa > Arthropoda > Insecta > Hymenoptera > Diapriidae > Trichopria > Trichopria drosophilae. The sequence goes on from CM059583.1 coordinate 52,553,290, forward strand.
AGGAGTACACGATATAATTATAAATGTTTTGCACTTTTGAGGGTAAAAGAGGAGTGAGGAAAGGATCCAAGAATTGTTAGATTGAATGATTTGTTTAATAAAACAATATTTAATGTTATAAATAACCACTAAAAAACTACTGCCTATATATATATATATATATATATATATATTTATTTAATTAATTTCATTTTGAAAGAATGTTTTCTAAACCAAGTAGATTGTCAAATATGTAATGGAAATTTTTAACAATATTTCTTTGCACATGGGGAACATTTTTATATATCTTATATTATATTAAATCATCTCGAAGTAATGTTCTATACTTATATATGTACATATCGATATTAATACATAATAGTACAGGCTGAGGAAGATTCTATGATCAATATATGTATTTTTATAAATGAATTTTATCATATCATATCGTTCAATGTAGGGAAACAAATGGAATTACTGATATTTTTCCATTACTGTAGCGTATAGACAAGGACGTTCTCTGTAATGTGTTAGTAATCTCATTTCATTACAGAGCTAAAGTGTATAACATGAGTCAGGCCATAAGTTGCAACACGATTAAGCGTATAAATAGTTAAAGAAAGTTTTTATAAATAACGGTAATTGTGAAGTATCAATAATAACATGTGTAACTAATTTTTTTATCAGTAAAATTTACAGATATTACGGTTTGTTTCCCTGAATACAGTGTTACTATTTTTCCCTCAATTTGATGATAATACACGAAATAAATACAGGAAAAGACTTTAAGTATAACAAAACGAATAATTTGAAATATTTTATCTCTAAAAATACATATATGATATTTGATAATTTAAAATTTAAATAAATATTAACTAATTAATGAATTTCATGAAAAAGATCAGTGCATTTTCCCATAATCAAAGAAACCTATGCTTTTGCAAATTAACGTTTGTTAGAAAATTGAAAATATGTTGAATATTCTTTCTCAGAAGGTTCAAGTATTATTTATATGTGTTACCTATAGGTACCTGCAGTAATGCAGTAGCCATTCTAGGTTGAAGAGGAGATGATATATCCATTTATTAATGTCAAAACGGAAGCAAAAAAAAAAATGATTGATAGCTAGCAATTGGATGCATTGCAACCTGCGTGATTCAATATTTACCTTTGCATATGTACTGCTATTGCTGCACAATGGAATCAAAGTGTGCGCAAGAACTATGTAATAATGTGAACCAATAACCACATGCTGAGTCGCCGTTAAGTTTACGAAGCTGCACGAGATCAATACAGCCGTATGATGTAACAGGACGAATACATATTCACTGATGCAAGTATTTGCCACAATGATGTCGCACTTCTCGATGTCCACATGCTAGCCTAAACAATCAAAATAATTATGTAATATTCGTTAAGCTTCATTAATCTTGTCATATGACTCCTGCATATATTATTAATAATGGCGCGAAACCGGAAAGCAAATGCGGATATTCTTAATGCATTTTTTACACGCGTTAGCGATTATTGAATTGATGTTAGAGAATTGTTGACGATCGAAACTGCGCAATTATAGTTTGATTTCATTTGCATGCAATAGACAGATCAAATGATCATTAATTTATCAATTTTAGAAAGGTAACAAATGTAATTATAAATAGTCGTAGAACTGCGGTATTAACACTTTGTAGTAATAGAGTTTAGTTCTACAGCTTTAAAAATTCAATACAATTTTAAATAATATTATCCGCAAAAAAAAATCGGCAGTGCAGTAGCACCAAAAGATGTCGCTGCCTATTGCTGTCGAAACGTTTTATTTCTTTGAATTTCAGGAATAGCTACTTACCAATATTTTCACATGCAAACGCCTAAAAATTATAAGAAAAGCCAATCTACAGATGTAAACACCAATTTTATTACATATTTTTAAATAAACAAATAAGAAATCTTGCTTTCAAATGAAACTTCAGTTTTACATATAACAGTAGATTAGTTTGATTCTATAAAGACCACATTTGTATTCCAAACATGTTTGAGAAAGACAATCATTTATGCATAAATACCATACATATAAAAATAGTCTATTTTTATAACACACATAATTTTTATATCGCACAATTTGAATTATAAATGAAAAACTAGACTACAGCTTTTCATATTAATGTTCAATATGTAACTACAATTATACCTCTTTATGGTTAATTTTTTAGTCATTATAATAATTTACATTTACTGTTAGAGTGTCCATCACATTAAACAGTATTAAATACTTTGATTTCATATAATCGTCGAAATAATTTTTGACAAGAATAATACTCGTGAAAAATGCCGATATGTGAATAAAGCGAATATGTCCAGCGGATATGTCCATATACATGTATATAAAAATAAGTTTCGGAATGAGTCATCCACGCCCAGCCAAAACCGAGCAACCTACGGACTTCATTTTTTTAAGAGAAAAATCCTTTCCAGGCGTCAGCCAAAAATAAGCACGTTTCCTTTTTAGATCCCATTTCGTAGTTGTTAAGTTGCTTCGAACATTTGTGAAAAATGCATGTGGCCGCAAAAAATGTATTTTATACTTATCTAGATGAAAAAAAAAATTTCTCTTAGTTGCTTATTTTGGCGGGAAATGAATTTTTTCAATTAGCATAGAATCTTGATGAGGAAATTTTTAGTCTACCGTAAATTTAAAGCTATATTTTACGAACTTTTCTTTACAAAACTGACATAATCTGTATATTTATTTAATATACTATATTGTGCTTTGATATTTGATGCAATGGTATAGATTATAGTATTAGCATTACACGGATAAAAACACAAATACTAGGTAGGCTTGCCACGTAAATGATCAAGGAAAAGGTTATACGCTCTAAATTTGAATAAGTAAATATTCACTTATTATAAGTTATAAGTCGTCCACGTGGAAAAATACGTGAATATATATTTTTAGTTATTCAAATTTAGAGAGTAGAAACAAAAAGTGAACAGATTTGGTTAGAATTTTGGTTGAAGGGGGTGAACAACTACATGAATATTACAATTTTTCGTTCAAGTATAGGCCACTTTGCCAATTACTTCTACTTTTGTAGCCACCGACTAATACGACTTCTATTTTCTGTGAAGTAAGTGTCAATTATTTTATTATGAATACTAGTAAATAAAAGATCCGAATTATTTACTTTGTTTTAGAACTTTTTTTTAATGAACTTATCTTTTTGGCAACATCGTTAATAATAATAATATTTAAAATCGTAATGCTTTCAAAAGAATGGTTCGAAAACCTGTTAGCTTTTAGGGTACAGTCGAAAGTACGTGAGGTCAATTTTTTATAAATACAAATCAGTTAAAAATATGTTTTAACTTGTAAAAACATCAAGCGTTCACCGAATCGTTCTTACAATACTTTACATAATATCCAATCTAAGAATATGTAATTGAAAAAATCAGAGTATGGTTTCTATTTTGCTAGAATAATTGTAAGAATTGTTTCGATCCTTACAACATACTTGAATAAATGAAGTTGTATATCTAAGAGAAATACACTAATACGATCATTTTTAGTGTTTTTAGTTCGGAGCATAAAAATGATAAAACATGTAAATGAAGAATACAAAATATAAAAATATAAAAGTATCTTCCAATTTAATTCATAAAATAAATTATTAAAAACTTTTGTTATAACATTGCAAGTTATAATTTATTTCCATTTCCTCTACTAACTTTCGTTTAGGATCAATAAAATATACCGATGCTCTATATCACTACAGTTTTCTATGCAATACACAACATAGATTAATTTTTTTAGTTTAATATCACTCGAAAATATAAAGCTTTTCTGAAAAATTGTGCAACAGAGCTCCTGATAAAAAATCAGTGCTCTGGGTTGTTTTAAAATGCTCTCGTTTTCGTACTCACTGAAATTCGAGTTTCGTACTTGTATTTATGAATAAACTCTTATACTCCTTACTCCTTAGTCCTACAATATATTGTATAAAAGATAGTAAATATATGACTAAAGTATCTAGAAAACTCCACAATTGCTCAAATATCAAACAACAATGCTTTGTTCAATTTGCGAATTTACATTCAAATAAAACATAAATAATAACAAACAAATGAAAAAGAGATGTGTTACGCTTTGAACATCTCAAATCAACAAATGGTCCCGAACAATAATCTTAGTTGCATTTAGCATTTTGGGGTTTTCTCTTTTGATTAGCGTAGTCCAAATTGCATTCAATGTCTTCTAAACCCTAAATACCGACTTTTAAAAATAAAAACACTGTTTTGAATTCTGTTTTGTATTATGAATTTTTTTAATATAGAAAATGTAATGAAAAAGATTCTGAATCTCTTTCAAAAGTTCACAATTTATGGATAATTATATGAACTTTTGATTATGGTCGCGTAAAACCTATATTAATATATTCTTAAATAGTTTTGGTTTTTTTCGGTAACGTAAACAATAGACATTAGAAATGGTTGAGTTTAATAAAAATGTAAAAATTAAAGGAACAAACTTTTTTATGAACTTGATTTTTTTAAGACATTATACATGCATTTTTTCAAAGTTACTGATTACTAATAAGACATTCAATTTACAAATTCAAAATGATGGATCTAACATGGCTTTCCATCCTAAAAAAACTCTGGTTTCTCCGAAAATTCATAATACAGCAGTATAATTCCATAAATTATATTGCACTTTTAAGATAAACCAACTCTTTTAAGATAACAAACAAATTACAAATCTTCGATATTTTTGTTTAGAACCGGGCATTTTTCGGTTAGAAGATATTTCTATGCAGTTTTGATTACGCTAATGGAAAGAGTAAAAAATATTTCACTAGAACACTTTAAACACCATTTTCCTGTTAGGAATGAAGCTGGAAGAACAATAATGTATTAAAATACTTTCGATTTATTTTAACTACAATTGTTACACCTTATTTTAAATATAAATTCTAGATTTTATTCTAAGCAGTACCAAATTTCATCGAGAAATGTGCAATTTTTTTATAAAAAGAATTTGTTGAAAATCCGTCACATGTGAATCCTAAAAACATTAATGTATAAAACCAATGTGTTCTAGAAAATATTGCTAATATTATTTTAAGGTGGGAGTAAATCCCATTTAAATTAGTCGGTGTAGAAGTATTTACAATGTAAATTTCCTGACCACGGCAAAGTTTATCCCACGCAATGAATTTGCGAACACGTCTAGTCTAGTACGCGTAAGCATACAAAATATCTGAAACAAGTTTGGGAGTACGTTTTTGGAGCAAATCGCGATCGGATACTTAAAATCATTCCGGTTGGGCTACACCCGACCTGGAAGTGACCATTACAACGTCGTAATAAATTCAATGCTGCAGAGGGATCTGGCGCTAGGACAAACGTTCAAATGCGGTGGGAGCGACTACTGCACCAGTAGACTACTGGGCGGTGATGTTGATAGTAGATTCTCATTATTCCGGTGGTCATACCAGTCGCATTTTTCCAGGAGGTTCTCGTCGCTCGATCCAGTCAACGGCGACATAAACATTCCCGTATGCACTTAGATGCACATGCGTACGGTTCAAAATGCAAGATCGCACACGGTTGCGAGCGCATAGGTAAATAGGCTGCGTTGGTATTGGTCGGCCAGTACTGGCCCACGATCGAGTTCGCGGCTAGTCACGACGGGGGGAGGAAGACGTAAGGAAGGTAAGGACGTGCTTTGCTCACCTCCTGGTCCCTGCTCGTCCCTCCTCGTCTTGTCCCGCGGCCGAGTGTGGGTTCATTGGACGCCGACGGCCGCGGATTTACCGTTAAGTCTTCTTGGCGAAACCCAGAGAGCCCAGGATATAGTAGGCGCTCTTCTTCTTCGCGAAACCCCTTCCTTCAACGGATTCCACTCTATACAGGCGCAGGAATCTCCGGCTCCGAAACCGGAAGACCGCATCGCGGATGGGAGCAAAATATTTATCGCGTTTCATGATTCCTGGGGAAAAACAACCGGGACCCCAGGAACGCAGATGATGATGACAACGACGCGGCCCCCTTGGGGACACTGCTTGATCGACGTTGACCGATGCTCCGAAGAAACGTCCACATAATAATCGCTTCTCCAAACTATTCATTTTCTACGTCGATTATACATGTTCGAATAGCGACGGGTCTTCTTCACGATTCTTCATTTTTCGAATTTGATAAATTTACTTAAGACTGCTTGAACACCTAGCGCTTTGTACAATGTAGTCGAATGGGAAAGAATGTAGAGAACGCGTGGATCAAATGTTTTATTCCACCTGTCAAAGATTAATTCATGTAAATGAGCTGTGGTAGAAAATGATCGATTGATACCATCGTTTACATGTATGACAAATGGATCAGACTAATTTTTTTAAAAGTTATTTAATATATAAAGTTTTTTATACCGATAATGAATAAATTTACATGACGTAAAATATGGGGTGTTTGATGCCTTTTGTATTTGTTTTCTGATGAATTAAACAGGGTGTCACATTTTAAATGTCCGTCATAACAATAGAATGAAGTGACTGAATATCATGCCTTCTATTAATGTTTCTTAGAATGCAGGGATAAATTATTTTGATAAGTAAGATTGACTCAGTCAGACAGTCGTTTTTTTTTTTAATGACACCAAGAAGATTTTGAATCAAATTTATTATTTAATTCTGAAATGAAACAACTTTTATTATTGTTTAATTCTTAATTTCATATCTACAAGAGGTCTAAAACATTGAAAAAATACTACTTAAATATTTTATTATAATTTTATTTTAATTTTATTTTGATTTTTTATGTTTAATATTACAAATAAGCCTGATTAGACACGATCAAATAAATCTATCTGCTGGATCCCCACAAATTAAGAGCATAAATTTTGTGAGGAAAATATTGATGACGAATATTGTTTTTTAATTAATATGAGCTTATAAAATAGAACCTGCTGTATATATAATGAAAGTAAGAAAGATGTTCTGATAAGTAGTGTTTAGGTAGCATTATTAACCATTTGTATAATCGCATCCTATGGTTAGTTATATATAAAAAGGTTTTTTAAAGATTAAATCAATTTCGAAATAAATATTACAAATAATTTTAAATAACCGTATAAAAATTATTTAAATATTTCTGAGATTCTACGACACTCTTTAATGAAACTCATTATCTACATCAAATTCTATTGTAGTTCCCTTAACAAATCCGAAATAAAAGCCTGAAAATGGCAAAAAACGTATCTTAATTTGAGAGACTTTCGTTGTTTCGTATAAGACGATGTTGGATCCTTTAAAACAAGACATTGTAAGTAACTCAGGCGTTAAAGATTTCTTCAATCACAGTTTGAAGATACCGCTTAAAGATAACCTAAAACTGAATAAAAGTCTAAAATTGGATGACCATCCGCGTTAAGTTTGAAGTTTTAGGGAATTTTGTATACTAACTGGGTATATGTATTCGACAGAATCTCGGCAAAAGTATATATGAATAATTCTAGATGGCATTCTAGAATTATTCTAGATGGAAACTCGTTAGACCACTAACATATATTTAGAATTACATAAGGCAATGATTGCAAACTGAAAATATATCAATTTGCATAATAGATGATCTATCGATTCAACAAATTAACCCGTTTCGTCCTGAAATGCCCTAAATTTTGACTTCTTTTCATCAGGTGCTTTCTCATAAAGAAAGTCACTCAATCTTTTTGATATAAGTATACCTATTGTATTTTTTCTCAATTTTTCTAAATCCGGTTTCAGATTGACCATATCCGCCGCCATTATTTTACTATGGCGGTTTAAACATAAAAAAATCGTGAATTTTGAAAAAAATTGTTCAAATAATCGTATTTTTTAACAGGAAACCGTGTTCGAATCAAGCTGAATCTCTGTATCTGGGGGAGTAAATAGTTATACTAAAAGATAGGATGGTTATTAATTCACCGTTCAAAATAGCGGATTCAAAATGGCGGACCTCAGTGAACATTTCGTTGAAAAATTTCTGGACGCTCTAACTAAACAATGATGAGCTTGTTTTAAAAAATGCTAAGAATAAAAAATTCTTAGAATTCGCCGAGAAATATAGTGGATTTTTTTCAGATTTTTTAAATGAATTTTTGCAAAATTTTTTTCAAAATTCTTTTCAAAATTGTAATTTTTTTTCGAAAAATTCTGAACAAAATTTAGTGCATTCTCTGATGAATTCTAAGAGTTTTTTATTCTATGCATTTTTTCCCAAAAGTTGATAGTTTTCGAAAAAGAAGAATCTTAAACTACAATATTTGAAATTCATTTCCTCGAAAACTATCAACGTTTGGAAAGAATTGCAAACAACAAAAAACTCTTAGAATTTATTAGAGAATGCACTAAATTTTGTTCAGAATTTTTCGTAAATAAATTACAATTTTGAAAAAAATTTTGAAAAAAAATGTCTTAAAACTTTATTTAAAACATCTGAAAAAAGTCCACTATATTTCTCAATGAATTCTAAGAACTTTTCATTCTCAATATTTTTTTTCAAAAGCTCGTAGCTTTTGAGTTAGATCGTCCAGAAATTTTTCAACAAAATTTTGACTGAGAACCGTCATTTTAAAGCCGCCATTTTGAATGGAGAATTAGTAACCATCCTATATTTTAGTGCAACTAATTACTCCACCAGATACAGAGACTTAGCTTGTTCCGAACACGGTTCCCTGTTCAAAAATACGATTATTTGAAGAAATTTTTTCAAAATTCAAAATTTTTTTATGTTTAAACCGCCATAGTAAAAAAATGGCGGCAGATATGGTAAATCTGAAACCGGATTTAGAAAGTTCGAGAAAAAATACAATAGGTATGATTATATTAAAACGATTGAGTGATTTTTTCCCTAAGAAAGCACCTGATGAAAAGAAGTCAAAATTTACGGCATTTCAGGACGAAACGGGTTAAGCACGTGAGCAAGTAAATGTAAACGATTTTTCTCTCAAAATTTATCTTTGTTTAGAGCATCTCCGTAAAAAATCACTTTTCGGCAGATTTACGGTAGAATTCATATCATTTTTAGTAGGATTTCAATACCCATATTATGGAACTGGTTTCTAGCCAGATCATAAAAATCTACGATAATTCTGCACAGATTCTTATTTAGAGATAAAATAAATATTTGCTATACTATTTTTGGGGTTTCCGACTTTGTTTAATATATTGAATCCATCGTTTTGAAAATTTCATCGGGGTTTCGGAAAATGAATTTTATGATGGTAAGTCTCGTTTTTTAAACATATTTTCCATTATTTGTATGATTTTTTATTTATTATAAATTTTATTATTATAATTATTAAGACTCTTGAAACTAGCCAATGCGGATTCCTGGAAAAGTTTGCAAATATTTTGTCAGTATACACATTCCGTTTTTAAACATAAGCGACTAATTTAAGCGTCTTGAAAATAATTCCTCCTATACGTGCAAAGGCGTGGGGAAAACTAAGAAATAATTCACATGAGTATTGCAATTAATGTAGTGTGTCTTCATTATAAAGATCCTAGTTAATCACAAATGAACAATTTTTCATTCTTTATTACTTGTTCTTTATGATAACAACATTTTTATGTTTCTAGAAGGGAAGTTTATTAATTAAGGCAAATAATAAATTTATTAGTTTTGTAATTTCTGAAAATAAAGAAAGATTCAAAGGAAACGAAAGTTTGGAAAGCAATTGTTTAAAAATTAATTCCGTACAAAAAACTGCTAGATATTAAGAGTTTTGAAGTTTAGTACCTTATCGTGGATATTGTTAGTTAACCGCCCTTTGAATTAATAATTGATATTAAGATATGACATTTAATTAATATTCGGATTTGAATAATTCTTACTAGAGCAAGCAATAATTTACAAAAATATCTTTTAAGAGCTACCGGGTAAAAATCTGTATCCGAGGTTTACTGAAAGTTTTTACTGAAAATTATTTCTTTTTTCTACACGATTTTTGGAAAGTCAACGTAGAGCGTTGATGCAAGATATTTACTCTTATTTGTTCGTAGTGGTACTAAAGTTGAATAAATATATTCACTTTTGATAATGACGATTGTATCTAGGTCCTCGGTTATCTTATAAAATCATCAAAGGGAATATATTTAATAATAATGGCACGTCTTGTTTTTAATTTTATTTTTGTGGGCAAATGAGTAGAAGAAACAATTTTTATTTTAAGTTTTGAATAAGTTTAATTTCAATGGACTGCCAGTTTTAGACACTCATAAATTAAACTAAAAATATAACTATTACTGTTAAAAATGTAGGATCGTTGCTATCAAACTATTCCATCAATGTAATAATAAAATATGATTTTATCCTTTCACCTGTTATTTATTGATGTGAGCAAGAATTCGACTGCACCTTCATTCCAACCGAAATTCTAAAATAATAACCAGATTTAGTGAGATGATTGTATTTTTCATTTTAATTACGTTGGTGAAACAACCAACGTAATTAAAATGAAAAATACAATCATCTCACATCATAAAGTTACAGTAATTAAAGGCCAAATAATTACATGGGGTTCTAACCGGTTACATTAACCTTGTCGAGTTTTGTCGGTGAATGACATGCAATTTGTTGTCGATGGTCGAATTATATGACTAATGAAAAATACGTTTAATTCTACTTTCCGAGATGGTATCAGTAGGTAGATGATTGTTCTGCTTCAAACCGTCAAAAATTCCGATTACGATGATTTCATGTTCAAGTTCAAGGTCCTACAAGATATTACAAAATGCACCCATTCATTCTAATTTATACATACCGAAATATATGTAGTATATAATTTACTTTAACATGATAATATTTTCGTTAAATATTTTATACAAACACGCGTTGGAAGACTGTGATTTTATTTATTTAACAAGACAATTTGCCTCAATGAAATTACTGCAATTCTTGATTGATTAAGTTTCTTCTTTTTTACATTCATTTCTGTTTTAATTACATTAGGAATTTAATTATTATCCTGTGTGTTAGTTTTACGCTAATTTAATTATTAAACACATATATATGCATTAAATATACCGTCTTATACTGAAGTAAAGATGGAATTTACAATTTTTTAATTTTTTTTTCCACAATTGTAATCTTCAAGTCAAAGACTCGTCTGTAGAAATTAAAAGTGTTATGCACATTTTTGTTAGAAATAATTTATGGTGAATGATGCAAAATATTACTAAATTTTTTGATCGTTTTTTATTTTTGAAAAAAGCCGGTTTTTTTAAAATACTCGATGTGCCGGAGCACTGACAAAAAATTTGCATAAAACTAAGTTTTAATTGTAACTTAAAGAAAATTATACAGACGAGTTTCTGACAACAACGTTACAAATGTTAATTACGATGAACGTAACTATCGTATTTAGATTTATAAGAATTAAAAGTTAAAACCTGAATAGCATATTTTTAATGCTTTTATGTAGAAAAAAGTCAAAGTACATTTTATGAGGCCGTTTTTTGATAAAAAAATCATTTTTTCCTAAACACTAATGTGATTCTTGTAAAAAGCAAAATAAGAATTGTTTTTCATCCATCATCAATGTGGTAATGAAAAACCCCGTACCCTGGTAGAAAATGAATCCAGTTTTTGGCTAGTTTCTATCCAGTTTACATTTTCCCCATGTTAAAGGTATAGGGAAACTGGGCAGTGTAACAAAAGCCTGGGTACCAGGGTATAAACTATTTTTCTCTTGTGAAATAAATAAATAAATGATTAAAGTTTTTCATCAAGAATGAAACGCACAGATAATTCGTATGTTTAAATAGTTTGGGAAACGTGTACAACATTACTTAATCTACTACACTAATCTATCAATCATAATATGCTATTGATGAATCTCTTCATAACAAAAGTGCAGCAACTAAATTTCTCCATAGATGCGCAATTCTTGTTTTGAATATTCGAATTTGCAAACAAAATCTAAAAGTATAAATAAAAATTTTAAGTTTTAAGTGTAGTCTCGTGAATTAATTAGAAGGATACATCATAACTCTGAAATCGATGACTATATTCGTGACCTCATTCGGTTACAACAAAGTATTGTATTCGAGACAATAATGGCTACATCATGCCTTTGTCATATGAAAACAATGACCACATATGAATGACCAATTTATGGTGGTATTTACGTAAGAAAAATAATGTTGATGATGTGGACATTTCATTGTCGAAACACTATTACGAATTAAATTATGCATCTTATAATTAAATTACTATGTTTACAACATGTGAAATGTATCGTATATTATATAGATCATGTAAATATGATACCCACACAGATACAAGGGACCTTAGAAAGTTGAAAATTATAGTATTGGAATAGCAGATTTACTCTTGATTCAATAAGAACGTAATTAAAATAAAAACTAATATTTATGTACATTAAAATATATTTTCATCCGTGTAAAAACACCTAAAAAGTGGAGATAAAAAACTAAAAATAAAAAGAAATTTGTTATTTCAATGTATTGCATTATTTTTCAGTGCAATAAAAAGATTCGGCTAAAAACTGAAGAAAAAAATAAGATTGGATTCAATTAAATTGAAAAATATCAGCATTCAACTTATTTGATCGTTTCATTTAATTAAATTATAAGACATACGCATGCATACATGTACTCACACTACTTTTTATTCCTGTTCTGTCAGATTGTGCATCAAATCTGTCGTAAGAACGCAATTAGAGCATGCGTGTTGAACATTCTCATTCACATTACACCTGCACGTTTTAGGCGCCGATGACGAAATGCGATTGTGACATTTTTAAAGGCGCCTGATCTTTCAAATGCTATAAAATTGGTTCTATGCCGGTTTAAAGGTATCCGAAGGCCAATTATAAATGGAACCATACATGTATACTTGTTAAGGCTCTTCACAGGCGTACACTGAATTACTTTGTATTAGCATAATAAATACAGCAGAACTTAAGGTAGAAATTAATATCAAGATTGAATTGTTCATAATTCTAGAATTATAGTTCCCGTAAAGATGTGCGTTTTTATTAAGAGAAAGTTTTCAGAATAATTCTTATTTGTATAAACCCTTTGAAGCGAATTCAGAGAATAGACCAATTATTTAAAATTGTACCGTTCACATAGCTTTGGGGGTCGCAGATTGTGAAACCGGTGCCAGTTTTTCGAAATTCGACAAGGCAGAAAAAATTTGGCGGACAGTATTTGAGAGATCCAGCAAAACCTATGAAAATTGATACTCGAAGATTTTCCGGGTCTCTTATTCCGATTCTGAAATCAGTTTATCGAAATTCACATTAGGGGACAATGTTTGGAAAAACAAAACGAAGGTTATGAAAATTAATACTATGGGATTTCCAGGTCGCTGTTTACGGTCCTTATGTCAGTTTTTCGAAATTAAAAATGGCGGTTTGAAAGTGGAGAACAACATTTAGAAAAACTGAACGAAGTTTGTACAAATCTATACTCATGGGTTTACAGGTTCACTAAGTAGGAATGTGATGTCAGTTTTTCAGAATTTTAAATATTGTATACAATATGTCGGGCAATATTTGTGAATAAATTGAATGAAAATCGTGAAAATTTCCAATGGTATACTACATGTGGCACATATGAATTTTGAAGAAAGTATTTACATGTGGGCATTTTACTTTTTCATGGTACACGAAAATGTATCTTACTTATTGTAATAATTATTGTAAACGATATTGTATGTGTTTTTAAAATCGAAATAGCAGTATATATTGAAACGATGGTAATATATTTTATAGTTAAAATCATATTAAGCTGCATCAATATTGTAATATTGTTGAAATACACTATATGCAAAAGTTTCTCTTTCTGAAAAACACATATTAATAAGCATGCAGCTCGCGAGAACTTTCCCAAAGCTATGTGCATTTTTTTCTAAATATTGTTCACCATATTAGATCCATCATTTTGAATTTCAAAATGTCATGTTTTTAATATAATATGTTTCGATTTTGTTATGTGTTAGAGGCAAGTTAGGTGCATTTGCATATGAATGCCAGAGTATGTTGGTGTTAATAGCTAGAGATAGCCATAATACGAAATGTATGACAAAAATACATTTTATGTATATGTCTTCTCGGCGATTATGTTATCTGATAGCCTGCTAGCTTTTTTATAAGAAAACTTAAATTATGTTTTTACAATGCGAAATAATTATTGTCAACATTAGAAAAAACTCTTTCTCAAGCTTCATCATTTTAGATTAACCATTGACTTTAGTAACACCATTTTTGTTATCAATTCATTCAATTTTTTGACCCGTAAGTGCCCAAAAATTCAGTACTAAAAGTGTCAGTCTACGATTTCTCATGAAGTATTGAACGTACTAACTCGTGGATGAGAAATTTTTTTACAAGACTCAAGTTTTATGTGATTACGGATTGAATGATGACACTAAAAAAAAGTCGTGGTCTATAATGACAGTAACTTGTTCACCAGCAAATATTGTTAGATTTATAATCGATAATGGCGAGCAAACCATAAAGTTACTGTTGAAATCTTCCGGCATCTCGCAATCATACATTTTTTTGTATATTATTAATCAATCAGAAGTCGCAAAATCATTAATTATGTTACTGGTCAACATCAAATTGAAGTTTGTCTGTTATTTTCACCCAGTAATAATAGACGAAATATCAGATTAATAATTAAAAAACACACAACTTGATTATTAAAAAATAACTTTTATATTTGGTAATAAAAATATTTTCAAGTGATTTTTTCTCATATATCTTTTGCTATTATCGGTTATTGATAATAATAATATTCAATACCCATTGATATTGTTCAGAAATTACTAAAAAGACATATTAATAAAAAGACTTTATTCTTCAGAAGTTTAAAATTAACTAACTAACAACTGCAAAAAAATATATAACTTTCTTATGTTCATAGACTATCCAACGACTATCAAAACAAAAAGTAGACAGGGGTTGATATATTAAAAGCGGGATTCAAAATTACGAATGTATAACAATATTATACATTTAAAAATGGTATTTCTCCATATGTATGGAGAAATCCATATCGTTGAAACATTTGACTGACAATGAGTGTATTAATAATGAACTTTAATTGATATTATCATAAAATTTATAAACCCCTTTCATACGAGATTTTAGCATAGTATGCCGCTTCTATAATACTATTTTACAAAAGGTGTTTCAGAGATCTAATCACGTATAATACAACCTAACAAGCTTTTGCAACTCCATTCATCTGAAAATTAATTTGATAAATTGTTAATTATACAAATATATACTTATATTTTACTCCAGTGTTATTTTTAGAGTTAAGAGTAATTTTCGAAACATATTTTTTGTTGCCTTGATAAGAAACTGAAAATTTCAAACTTCCATTTGTACTTCTTGATAGCGTTTCTTCAAAATTAAAATATCTTTTAATCATTCATTGCATTTTATATATACTTTGATAAATTATACAGACAATTTTACTATTTCGAGTATGCTTCGAGGGCGGACTTGCGTTTCTGTTAATAAACGTTCTGTTAATATATACTATTATTTCAAGTAACGAGGAATAAGCTTTGTAAGTGTGGTTAGTGTAATATAATATATGTATATTAACAGATTAGGCTCATCGTCGAAGTACTGAGAATAAGAGTCAAATTCCCTACATACAAATTCTCTCCTTATATAGTTTTACAAGTGCTTGATTTTTAATAGCAGATACATATCCTAATCCTAAAGTCCAAATATCTCACTAAATCTGTAAAACTAAACTTAGAAATGCTTTATGTCAGGTCAACGACCATGTTCGTCAGAACTTCATGCATATTATATTATCCAAGCCTGATAAGTTCTACTCGGTCCATGCAAAATGCATATTACGATAATAAAATTTCAAATAATGAAATTTGTAAGTACGGATAATTACTATTAGTAATAAAAAGATTAGGTAATCATAATTCAAATCGACATCAATACTTTTATTTGATATTCTGCTTATTTGCAAAAAGCTGCCCAATCATTTCATGAAAAGTAATTGTTATCTTGTAAAAAAAGATACAAGTCATATTTAACGACTAGGCAATGAGGAATTTCAACGAATAATGAGGAAGACGCTAAATTAGCCAAAGAATATTAAAGTGTAAGTACAACGGACAGACGGGGGATTAATGATTCAAGGTTGAAGGTAAATGAAGTTTGACGCTTCTTCTTAACGACAATATCATCATCCTCAGAAGCGTTATGAATGACTGGACATTAATCACTGTAACTCAAGCGGTTAAGTAATGTTATTCTCTTTCTTTTACTGAAATATCGACATTGAAATACGAAATGTTGATTATAAATGTAAATGCCTATGTGTGTAATTGAAATAAAGAAGGCGTGACGAAATATCCCATCGATCAATTTAAAACAACGGTAATGCGTTACTCATCGCTGTTTTTGTATACATATAATCCCATATTACTTTCAATGTGCACTTATTAGTATTCATTATATTACAAGCAAGGAACGCATTATTAAGATTTTCTGCATATGGAAAGGTGAATTAACAATACATTATAGCTGATTATCTATATGTATCAGTATAGCGATACATTTTGAGGGCTGACTGGTTTCTAAATTAAATTGTTGTAAATTAAAGATTTTCGTAATAAACAATATAATTTACAAATGTTAGTATTTGTCAAATGTCTTTAAGATTTTTATTTTCCAACCAAAAACATAATTTTCTGGTTCTATTATCAACACAACATATTCCCTTGAACGTGTATATATGTATAATAAACGAATAAATAAAATTATGAACTATCTAATAAGTTCTATTGGACATTTTAATAACTATGTGCTTAATACATGACAACTGACTCACTAATAGTGCAGAACAATCTTCATTATTTTTGTATTTTTTATTTCATATAAATTAATAGATAAAACTGCTTAAAGTAAAAACGGTGCACGAAGTACAGTTTCTCGTATTGCCACCAGTCGGCATTGCAATTCATTTCCCTCCCAGTAAAGAAATGAGTTGCAGATACAAGAGTTCATAATCCCATATCATTGACTTTGCTGTGCACCTAGGCATTTATAACATTTGAGTATATTACTACATTATATTTTAGATATATTGGATATATCATCAACGTGATATGGACCCATGAAATCGAATTTTTCGGGTAGAGTAATGTTTTATTTCGAATATCGATTTTTTGTTACCAACTTAGTAATAACAGGTTCATGGTTTTATTTTTCTTAATTTGGTTTATTAACAACTTAGTGATAATCTACTCATGACTAATTCACGTAATATATGCGATGTCTTTGTGTCAAGATCCCCTTTTACCTTAAAATACAAAATTAAGCCGAACATCCTAAAATAGGCATTAAAGTATTTAGTGGATAATGCAAATAAACGAAATAATTTAGCAGAACATGGTATGTAATAAGACGTATGAAAGAGATTCAACAAAAACGTGTATCACAGACAATCGTTTTTATTCCGCCAGCGGCTAAGAAGAGGCGATTCCTTGTTTATCGACAATCTTTCGTACCTTCATTGAACATAAACACAGCTCTACCATTACACACACCGTCGGCAACGTCGAACATGAATTAATAATTTTTTGTATCCTAGAAATTATCCATTATTTCTATACAAAAAATAACATGGTATAGAGTGATATATTGTTTATTGTTCGTATGCAGAGGGGGTAGTTTTTGTTCGAGATACAATATGAGAATGGGATACGTAAACATGTACTCTCGTAACAATTTTAAAATTTGATACTTTGCATAGTCATTAAATTAATACACAATTTTTTATATTTATAATGAAGTTTTTCAAATATATGCATATTTGTATACAATGTTCGTTCTTACTGTCATTATTAAAAAACATAATGACTTTCTTTTTTGCGAAAGATCTTATTTAAAATTACATTATGATCCCATTATGATAATTTTCGTCACGACTTATTTTTTGTTTTGAACAATATTTCTTTGCGCCATTAAAATATTCTACTCTTCCAATTGCCTTCCGTCATTTAACCATTATAACTTAAATGTAGAAAAATTATATTACCATAGCCTTAGTTTTTATTCGAGACATATTTCCAATACTGTTGTATAGATAAAGTGTTACATTAAAATGAATAGCAACCTGTAAAGAGAGAACACTTTTGATAAAGAGAGTAAAAATTAATATGATGATGTAATTTCTGATCATCAACTTTGTTGACTTATATATTTTCTGGTGTACTTTTTTTCTATAATTAAATTAGAAAGGAAAAGTACAGTTCGCGGATCAGACCGCTTTTTTGAGCGAAACTCTGCGATGGCGCCCTTTTTAAACGAAATTCCGAAATGGCGCTTTTTGTTTTTGGCTATACATATCATAGCAGCGGAACACTGCGGTTTCTATAATTCAGCCAATCCAAAAATATTTTTCAATTAAATATTTTATTCCGTTGAAAAAAAACTGAGTATAAATCTGAGAACAAAATGTCAATTTTTAATGTACATCACATTATTTCATTTACTTTTTAGATCTGTATACATCAAAACGTTGCTGTTCTACAATTAGCTTAACGTAAACCTTATTTAAAAATTAAACTTAATTAAAAACTCATTTAAAAACATTATGCACTTCCAAACTATAGTGTATATTGTTTCATTATTAATTTCCAAGACGTTCATTCAATTGTGCTTGAAATCCTAATTACCGGGCTTGAAAAGAAATTCAATGAGAATTTTTGTACAGAAATTATTTGCAGTGTAGAAAACCACTTCCTCTCTCTTATTTCATGAAAATAAACAAATATTATTTTATACAAGAGTCCCAAGCAGCACATCTAATTGTATTATGGGCACAACAACGTTTATATGACTTTTCTTAAAACTTTATAACTTTTCTTATAACTATTATACAACTAAAATGTTTATGTATTAACGTTGTAGAAACGATTATATCAACCAAATGGGGAATATATGCAACCTTTTTTCGACGTTGTATAAACGTTATTAAAACTATTAATACAACTGTTATGAAACCAGTAATTAATAGTCACAAACAGGAGTTATCGTAACGTTTATACAACTTTTATAAGACCTTAAAGATTAAACTTAGAAATGAAATACATCTAAACGTAACATATATTGACGTTCTTATAACTATTATACAACCGTTATACGACTAACTGTGAAATATTGCAAAAATGTATCGAATGTAAAGTTTATTATTGGAAATATTTTATATATGCACACCATCTTTTACCGGATATATTCATCTACATACATACATACATACAATATATATATTTCGCATTTACATATATATCAACACATGCACATTTAACAACGCTTCGCAAACGCACCTAACCGCAATTAGTCTCATAAATACATCTTGTCGCAAGTATATCGCAGATACGAAATGAACTCACGATCGCATGTATATATAGGAGCTTCGAAAAAGTTCTTGCAAGGTCGAAAAACTAGAATCGAATATTCGCCACCTAGCGGCAGTTGTATAAAACTTCATAGAATCGCATGCCTCTAGTCGCTGTAGACCATGGTATATACATATATCAAGCTGTACAATGGTCTTATAAATGTTTTAACGACTTAAATATTCGTAATATTGCAACCAACCTTTGAGGAATCGTGTAAACGTTTATACAACTTTAATAGTGTATTACAATGCAATAAATGTATATGAAGTTTTAAAAACGTATTAGCGACTTGAATTACATATTACAAGATAAATAACGTTTACGGAGTTGTAAAAACGTTTCTACATCCAGGAAAAGTTGTATATACTACTAAAACTTTTTAGTTGTACAATTTTCAATAATGTAAGTCGCAAAAACGTTTTTAGTAGTTATAAAAACTTTCTTAAAACTTTGTGCTACTTGGGGTGTACGTAAACAAAACAATGAAATGCATAATTTACTAATAAAATCTATATAGTATTGTGGTATGTCACAGTCAGATCGTAGGTTACCAATTTTAGGCATGATACGCTGCACATATATGTAAAATCGGAAGACACCATCAACGGCATGCGTTTCCTGTTGCGACGGTGTTCACGACTGTATCATTCCAATGTAACTGCTATTTTGTTGGTATGGCACTGACAACCAATAGGTCAGAAAAATATGTTGGGGTCCCGTCATGAATAAGTGTGTCTCAAAGGCAATACGTTATATGTTTTTTTTAAAATATATGTTATGAATACAAAAAGAATAATATACAATGTATATGTACCTTACATTATTGGAACGAATTAAATTCAGCTAAGCTCTGAATCATAAAAACTGTAAGTATTCTACCCAATTAACAAGTACAACAAGTAAGATATTAACATAATTTTGTAAACCGTAACTACATTTTTTACTACTAATTTAGAAACATCAGTATGGTCTAAATTGCTTTTATTACATTTTCTCTAAGCCATTACGATGTTCATTTATCTCGTATATACTTTCTTTTCTTTTATTTCCAGTAATCCTCTATGCTTAATATTATAATATTATAATATTTTAATATTAGAAAAAGAAATATGGTATTAAAATTTTCAATGAATGCTCGACAGCGCTGATGGAATTCGATTTTTTGTAAGATGGGCGTAACTTATAAATTTTATAAGTCGTTCATCATTATAAGATTATTAAAATGTTAAAATTTGAGAAATATAGATCAGCAAATTTAATGGGGATTAATAAATATCTCTTTTTGATCATATATTTATTCTTATACTTATCTCTTGTTTTTTCCCAATTCGTTTAACACAGCGTTTGTAACAAAGCTTCATGTGTTCACTCTGACATTATAAGTAGTTGAAACAGTTAGGAAGGTAAACAAATGTTAATAGAAACATGTGCCACGTATTGCGATCAGAGAGGTAAACCACCAAACATGACGATTGTTTTTAAAAAATTGGTATTTTAGTAATATCGCTGCTACAGTTCGTTTTACATGCTATTTAAAGTAATTATTCAAATTTTTTTTGACAATAAAAAATGATTTGAAGTCTGATATGAATATGAACCACCGATGCAGAGTACAACATAAACAAACCTGACATTTCATAACGAAACTGTTTTTAACCCTTTCGCAGTGTCGGAAAATGGCGAATCCATTATGACAGCCGAAAATGCGAATTTTAATTCTTGCGCGTTGAAATTAGCCATGTCTTCTATAGAAGACATCGACAGTGAAGGGGTTAAAACGCTAATTATTCCGACTAAACGCATTGAATTGATGAACAGATGAATATATTGTAAGAATTTTTTAACGTTTGTAAAATAATATTAAATAGTGTGTACTTAAAAAAGATACGTATGGTTACAATTATGATATTTAGTAGATAAGAGATGAATTTACACTACCTGGTAAGTATGTAATAACTAAAATGACATCATTTTTAAAATAAATACCGGAAATGCCTCTCTGGCAAGCGTCTACTCGATTCATTTAAAATTTTTGTTATGAAAATTTCACAAATACTGTACTATTTAGTGTATAATTTTTAAAATTTCGTGGAACTCGAACAATCTAAATTATGTCTTTGTCTGTTAGTGTGGTGCAGATAATTGACATGTATTGATTCGAAATGCATGGCGAATCCTCTGCGTGAACACTTTGCAATTAGTCCGAAAGTAATTAAGGTATAGGTTTATAATAAATATCGTGTTGGAAAAAAGAAATTGTTTTATAGCAATATGAGTATGAGTATGAAACAAATATTGTTGCACTGAAGAAATATTTATTGGAATAATCGTAAGTAAACGACCTATTTAATTTGAGATATTTTTTGTAGATTCGATGTATCCTTGAGTCTATATAATTTGTTTTTTAGTGAATATCTTCATAGTTCAACAAACTTTCATACAGATAATCACAACGATTAATTAACAGCTTCACACATTTTTTTCCACGTTTGACCTTATACGAACCAATTGCAAAAAGTATTCATATTGAATTATTGTTCATGTGTGAAATGCATTTTTGGATAATATTTGTAGAAATAAAGTTTTGGGTTATGCTTTGTGAATCAATATCATTTTGTATCTATGTATCTGCGCACTACCTAAAGAGTTCTCCAATAAAAGTTTCGAAATCTATTACCGTTTCAATACATCTTCTGATCCAGAATCACCATCTGTAAAATCGCCATCTTCAGAGCCCCTACTCATATTAATAAAATTCGGGCATCCCCTCATGCTTCCCCATGACCATAGGCCCAATAAAAATCCATCATATTTGTTACAATGAATCCGACATCATATTCATATGCGAATAGCAGGTAAGTTACACCCCTCCAGTTCTTCATATGGAACTCCATCTAACAAAAACGCCTCCCGAATTATGACGGGGGACTTGTGTTATGAATTTCATAATTTGTATTTATGGCAATGTAGAATTTTGGATAAAGAAGAAAGATTTTTTATTGAAGAATGTTGAATAGTGACTTCTGTCATTGTACATCGTGTGTAGTATAACTGATTATAACTTGACATTTATCCAATTCATGGTATTAGAAATGTTAATTAGAAGATTGTAATTTTACATTTAAAAAAAAAAAGAATTGAATAATTCCATATAAATAAATATGTGATGTCCGTCCTATATCGAACAAATAACGAGTGTTGCAATATGATTTTAATTTTTCAACTTAATTTCTCTGATAACAGAAACTCATCTGCGCACAATTAGAAGTATTGCAAATTCTGTTAGAACAAATTTTTTTTTAGATTTTACATTGTTTTTAGATTTTCAAATAAAAATGGACACTATTAAAAAACTGACAATTATATTGTAAAACATACATCATATATATATATATATATATATATATATATATATATATATATATGTATATATTTATATTAAAAATTATTGCCCAGCATAAAAATTTGTTTCTTTCGATAAGAATTGAATAATTATTTCTCATACATAAAATTCTCATCAACATAATAAAAGATAAGTAAATATAAAAATGAATTGCCTTTCTTTATATGTATATTTCTGTAACCATCTATCTATCTTTAAAATATGTATTAATATGTCTAGTTATTATGAAATTATGATTCCATATTTTCTGAAAATAATCTTCGAAAGTATAACAAAATATATATATAATTTCATTAGACACAATCTAAAGAAAACTAGAATATCTGCTTCAAATTTATCAAATTTGGATTACGTGTCGCACGCGGTATAACAAATATTTGGGTGATATTAGCTAAAATACTTTAGTTAACAGGCATTTTGTTATAATAGCAAAATTATAAGCATGTCATATGTAAATATGCTGCAGAAAATTCGGTTAGCTCCAGCAACTTAGTGAATTTAGCTATGAGTGTTTGGTTATCACAGCAAAAGATAATCGGCTGAATGACAAGTATACTGTGAAAATATTCATTGTATGAGCGAGCAAGTTGCGGACGAAATAGGTTTTAATAAAATCAAATTTTGAGCTTTTTGTTACGAAAAATATTGTTCGACGCATATGCGAAAATTGGTTTTGATATTGGGTATGTAAAAATCGATTTCACTACCTAACGATTTTTCGAAACTGTTGAATATGGCATTTCTAGATGGAACAATAGTGGTGGCATTATTTGCAGGTTATAGTTGGTGAAGGGACGAAAAGAAACATGACAAAATAAATTCTTGATGAACGATTATTGTTTATATTTGTCTTAAATTTCTAAATAGCAATTGAAAAGAAAAACATAAAAATGGGTTTCACTTATGACAACGTAACTATGGCGAAATACAGGATAATACATTAATACAAAATATAATAAAAGAAAAAATTCAGTGGGATAGATTATCAAATGCATGTTATCTAAAAACAGCCCAACGGGCACGAAGAACCCAAATGTTTCTAAAACGTTTTTAGAATGTTCCAGAAACGTGTTAGAAACATTTGGGTTCTTCGTACCCGTTGGAAGGCATACACGAAAAAACTCATCAAGAAGAAAACCATACAGCAAAAGAACGATGAAGTAATATGAGAACACAAATATTTGAAACAAAACACAGCAATAATATAGACCTGAAGATAAATAAAAGCAATCTAACCAAACGTGAAGTCAATCTAATTTTAGAGACAATTCGTGAACACTTTCTTCTTTTTTATACAAATGATTATTTTTTATGGTGTTTTTTCAGCAATAAGAGTCAACTTAAAAATAGTTTGGTTGATACAACTAATGTTATGGTTACCGAATGTGTAGAGTTGGTTACGAGTTTCGGGTGAACTTGTTGATTACGATGCATATACCAATTTGCTTGGGTCGGTTTATAAATAGTCACGTACAATACAATACAACTTAATCGTTTGATTTTAAATATTTAGATAATATTGTTTGCAATTTTTCGAATTTGTATATTTAATCGGGTGTAATATACAGGGTCATCGAAAAGTATCGAACCCCCCCTAATATCTTCAGTTAGAATGCACTTAGGAGAAAATGTCCAAGAGCAAAGTTCTATGGTTTCAAGCGGGGAGTAAGATGATGACCTTGACTTTGACCTTGACCATGTCCTTCAAGGTCATTTCAAGGTCAATCTTATTTTTTAAATAGAACCCCCTACATTTTATTGCATATTCTTATAGCTTATCTCGAGAGCTTTCCAAAACACTATAATAAAATATTTTTTTATTAAGTACTTTTTGAGTTATAAAGGTTTGAAGTTAACAATTTGTTAAGTGGTGTGCGAGTCCGACCAGTTAAGGCAAGAGTGGTGTGCGAGTCCGACCAGTTAAGGCAAGAGTGGTGTGCGAGTACTGAAAACTAAATAATATTTTACAAGATATTCTACATTTTGTGTCAAAAAATTGTTAACTTCAAACCTTTATAACTCAAAAAGTACTTAATAAAAAAATATTTTATTATAGTGTTTTGGAAAGCTCTCGAGATAAGCTATAAGAATATGCAATAAAATGTAGGGGGTTCTTTTTAAAAAAATAAGATTGACCTTGAAATGACCTTGAAGGACATGGTCAAGGTCATCATCTTACTCCCCGCTTGAAACCATACAACTTTGCTATTGGACATTTTCTCCTAAGTGCATTCTAACTGAAGATATTAGGGGGGTCCGATACTTTTCGATGACCCTGTATATTCAACCTTGCATCGTTTCTTGTAGTTCTAAAGGAAAACTATTCACTTTTAGCATTTTCCGATTCCTCAGAATATAACCCTATACAATTTACTTAGTATAAATGCCTCAAATTCATATTTAAATGTTTCTACGATCGTTGAGAAAGATGCTAGTGGAAGATTTTCAATATTCAAAATGTACGTTCTATTGTTAGATAAAAATATGGCATAGTTAGCCTCCCAAAAATTGTTACTCTGGTACGAAGTCACGAAATATAAATGACAGTGATACAAACAGTCGCGAATTGTACGAAAAAAGTATTGGATCGCCCCAAAAATAAGTATTTAAGCTTACAAACTAGATGGTAACTAGTTTCAAACTAATTCCTAAGCCTAAATACTTATTTTTGGGCCAGCCAATTCTGTTTCTCCATGTGCTAATACTGCGTTTACGTCCAACAATGAATTAATCTGATGGAGAATGGATTGGAGAAGTTAGAAAACTCTCACAACAAATGGCTATTTGTGTTTTTTTCGGGTTGCTGAATGTAAAATAGGTATAAAATTTTGAAAAATCGAAAAGGCAAAACAATTAGATTAGCGATTTTGCTGAAAATTGGATAGTTTCTTTTACTTTCTTTCTTTGAAAAATTCGGCTTCATTGGATCCGCGATTTTGATATAGTTTTCAACTGTATTCTGGTTGTATTTTGTGTAAACAACTGTTCTAATAAATGTCCAATCAGACATGCCTGCCATAAAATTAAGTGAATGTACAGAATATTTTTTTAGAATTTTCAAAAAATTAAACCTGAAAAACTATATACGATTATTTAAAAAAAAAACATGCATTTTTAAAATTATTTTTCTCTATATTTCGTTTTTCTAACATTGAAATAATTTCAGAATTCTTGTTTGAAGTAACGAAATCGTGTCCTCGATAATGGAACTTGCATACGTCCATATTGACATTTTGAAAATAAAGGCGAAAGTGTCCAAAATGGCGCCTAAAACACGAAAAAATCAGCGAAAGGTTTTGGAATTTTTTATTTGAAAATGTCAGATTTTCGGAAAAATGGTTGCTGAACTAAAAGTTTTTAGTCTTGATCAAGGAATACGCTGACATTTTTTTTGAAAACTTTTTCAACTTTTCAAACAATGTACAAATAAATTTTAGGGTATTCTTTGAGCAATCATAAAAACTTTTATTTAGGAACATTTTTTCCGAAAATGTGTCATTTTCAAATAAAAAATTCGTGAAACTTTCCTTGATTTTTTCGTGTTTTAGCCACTATTTTGGATACTTTCACCTTTATTTACAAAATGTTAATATGCACAGAGAGTAAAAAAGTGTTAACGAAACTGCGAAAAATTAGTAGAATCGATTTTAACCTCTGTAAGCAGTAAAATTAACTATATATAAGGTTAGAGTTGATATTTGAGGTTATGTACGAACGACTTAACAATCGGAAAATAGTAAATGGAACAATTTTATTGTACCATTTACCGTTGAAATAGTTAATGTAACAATTTTTTGGATTTACACTTTATACTATTACAAAAAGGTTCCGTTAACTATTTCCCTTCTTTCTGTGTGCAAATTTGAGAGTTCCTATCTCGAGGACCCTATTTCTTTACTTCAAAAAGGAATTTTAGAATTATTTAAATGTAAAAAAAATAATTTAATAAATGCATGTTTTTGTCCCACCAGAACAGTTATTTATTAGCAACCGAACTGTTTGGTTTTGATAATGAATTAGTCCAGTGAACCAAACTAGGAGTAACCACGGTTAGATAAAAATGATCTTCCTTCCTGCGTTTATTAATGTAACTGAATGTCATACCCATCGTAATCCAAAAAATTACGGCAATATACAATATCATTAAAACGGTTATCAAAGTTACTTTTGTTACAGTTAATACTAAGCGAAACAAATTTCAAATAGTCCAGTGTAGTCAATTTGCTACCTTTATCAGTCTAGTTCTTTTTATTCAGCATAGTTGGATCAACTATTAATTTTGTCTGATTTGTTTGAGCACTACTTGGACTTTTCCGATTACTTTCACTAGAATGAGGCTCGGATGAATTCTATTACCGGGATTGACAGTGCGCTCCCAAGGAAGAAAAGCATTAGTCGAAGTTGGCCGATCACCACTGACCCTGACAATTCTCACCGAATAGGATTGCGATGTCAGTAGGAAAAAATCGCGGTCGACAACGTTCGAAGATTGAGATCGAAACGACTCTCGTTTTCACTCTCGTCGAGAGGAGCGCTCTCGCGTCGAGCGCCAGGACTTACGGTGCTTCGATCCCGATCCACCTGTTGCGTTGAAAAGAGGGCCGCTCTTGGGAGATCCAAGAAGAAGACGAAGAACTTCGTACGACAGAGCCGAAGAAGGCGCGTCTCATAACGAAGAGCGGAAGAAAAGAAACCGACCGAACGACCGACCGACCGACCAACTGGGAGGAAGAAGAGGATTGCGAGAGTCTCGTCCCCATCTTGTCGGGGCACCGCTATATACGCGTTTTCGGCGAAACTGCGATGGAACAGCGGAGCTCGCGCATGTGCACTTAAAAAAAAATTCCGTTCCATGGAGGGGGGACCCTAACCTCGCTTAAGCTGACCTCCGCACCTGGATTCGCGCTCGCGCGAGATTGCGTTCCCCAGCGCGTGGTATTTAACGGCACCGCAAAGAAAGTAAAGCATCGCCGCACCGCACCTCGCCACGCCTGCCCCGAGCCCTGCCTCCGCACGACCGCCACCAGAAGATATCCCGTCGTACCCCGTTGCTATTTACGTCGTTTTTGCTTCACCCGTTCCTGCTGCACTAGCAGATTCGCGAAACTGCCGACCGACAAATTTTGCCTCTTCTCTTTCCCTCATTTTTTATTGGAACACCCAAGTAATTATCCTTCCCTTACCACCGTTAAGTAATCGATTAAAAGTGAAGAGTAACTTCACTTCACTTTTATAAGTTAGTTCGGTCACGAAGTGCCGGATTTATTGGACTTCGAAATTACTTTTTTCTTTGAGTAATATGATTAATATTATGGACGAAATTAATGATACTATCAGTAAATTGGAAACGCCGTGCGTTATAATGATTTATTATGCATAATACAGATGATTTCGTGATGAATCTGATCGTATGTGTCTATTTATGACAGTGTTTGGAAACTTCCACGGCCATATTTCGCCATACCAATATTTTATATATAATAATTATTAGCTTACTGTGTGTTTAAAATCTTACGCGCAAACAGTATTTTTAGTAATCGGTGGAAAAAAGTATCTCATTTTAGTTTTGTACCATAGTCTTAATGAGATTTTATCCCCTTAAAGAAGGTTTGGTTGGTAGAACCAGAATTCTGGTTGCTGGAGCTAAGGAGTTTAGTTGCTATTGAAACAGCTGAACGAACTGGTTGGGCGCTTAAACGAACATGATTGGAAAAGTTAGGTGCTGCAACCAAACCCGTTTCTTTTATTGACTCTAATTCACCATATACGAATTATACGTATAAGGAGTAAAGAATCGTATCACGACAAACAAAGAACTATAACCAAAATTACAGAACATCTCAATTTAAAATTGATGTTTAATTATATAAGCTGCGAAATAAGCGTCATATTATTCCAAGTACTACAAATTTATAAAATAATGTACTTTTACCCTGGTAGAAAATGAACCTAGTTTCTAGCCAGTATCTATCCATTTTACATATTAGACATGTTAAAGGTATAGGGAAACTGGGCAGTGTAACACAGATTTGGACAAATTTCTACCAGAGTGTAGCTGATAAGCTTTTCGATGAACCAATGATGCTGTTACGGCATGCTTATTACTCCAACCGAATGGTTTGTTATGCAGCAGTAAACCGCTTGGTTGTAATAAGTAAATTCGTTCGATGGCAACCGTCTGGTTCGCATAACCAATAGTTTAAATACCCAACTCAAACTAGATCCAAGAAAACTAATTTCCCGTTCAATAATTTTAAATCGTTGATGGATCTGTGGTGAATTTACTCCGTCGAAAGTCTGTTTTTTGAGACGATCCTGTACTATCTGTGGATTTATAAGAGACCGAATTTCAGTATGCTTTTGAATACCAAAAATCATTACGCATTTCTAAAAATGTTATTAAGAGCATCGGTAGCATGAATTTTTTGCATACAAAGTATACGAAAATTAGATCCGTTATAATCCACAGGTAGTGCGGGATAGTCTCAAAAAACAGACTTTCGACGGAGTAGATCCAGCACATATTCATCAAGGATCCGTCACGGATTTAAAATGTTTGCTTGATAAGAAATTGAAATTTCTTCCTTTCGTTAATAATTAGTGGCGTTATTAGAACCTTACACATTCATTACTCCAAACGAACTGATTGCAAGCAAACCCTTTGGTTACCATTAGCAGATTGGAACCGAAATTGTGTAATGTTCGTAACCAATCATTTAATTATTTCAAATCAGATCCAACAAAAGCGGTTTTGTCAAAAAATGAAATTTCTTTCTTTCATTACCGGTTAATAGTATTGTTGGATTGCTATAAATTTATAGCCAAAATAAGTTTACTGTTCACAACACAACCGTATAGTTACAAAAACGATTTGGTTCTGGTAGCTGAACTCGTGTGATGATTGCAATCAAACTGGTTTAGTCTTTTTAACCAATCGCTTAACAACATGATTCAAATTGCGCCCAAATAAACCAAATTGGTCAAAACAGAGCCCCAAAAATAAAATAATGAAGCATTTTACGACTATCGAAAAACATTTATTATGCTGCTACAGGAGGCTTGACAGATGACAGTTTCTCAAATTTCACTATAAAAAATTGACTTAGGTTATGTTGCACTGCATTAATCACTTCCCGTTTTTTACTTTTTAACCAGTTTCGACTAAATGTTCATTTAAGACTAATTTCATTAAGATTTATCTAAAAGATTCGACAATACACCAATGCTATTCGAAGTTAATTTTCTCGTATTCATATTCGAAGTGAAGGAACATAAATTTTGGTCCTCCAGACAAATAGTTTTGATAAGTATATTTATAATATCAATAATTTACCTGGATTTAAGATTACAAAGGCAAATGAAATATTACGTGTGAAAAAAGTAATTTCATTTTGTTATTGAGCTTGTTTGGTAAACATAGCAAAATGTAAGACCTGAAAAGACGGAAGAATTATTTGTCTAGAATAGACTACCGTATGCTTATAACTCTAAAGGCAAGACGCTGCTAAATTGTAAAATACATTATTGATTCTGTACAATAACCAAAAATCACGATAGATACATACTGTGTCTCAAAACATAGCGCCTTTAAAATTTCACATACCGCTGAAACTTTGCATTAATATTACAGAAATGTTATGAGGTAACATTGAATTAAATTTTACCATTATACTTTAACATAATTTAAGCTGTTATTTATGCTTATACTGAGTATGTACCTGCAGTACATTAATGTTTATAAAAGATTAGAATTTAATTTTAAAGAATAACTTAAATAATGAACTTAAAAAATCGCTTTTCCAACCCTTCTCCAGAATAGTAGTCTTGTTGGAACAATGGAACATTCCATTAACATTATTCTTTAAAATAAATTCTGATCTTTAATTAAATTTTTATTATTTTTTTATAAAATAATATATTTAAATTATATTAAATTAAACTAATATTCATTTTCAAGTTTACTATGATATGAATGTGTAACGTTCACATACCAACAAATTAGAGTTGAAAACAAACTTAATGCAATGTTAATGCGTTAATAATTAAAACAATGTTACGATAAATGTTTAAAGCAATGTTGAAGTGTAAAGTTAGTATGGTACTACTCTGTAACCACCTTACACCTTTAATACAAGCCCAATGGAATGTTAGGGGGTAATCTTAATAAAACGTTACACTTCTTTGTAACCTTAATAAACTGAATACAAGCTTAATATAATGCTGGAGAGTAACCGTAATAAAACGTTATACTTTAACCTCTTTGCAACCTTAATGCAAGATTCTATGCTCTAAGGGTATACCTACGTGAATAAATGAGATCAATGTAAAATGTGCACTGTTTGGTTAATGGAACCAAACAATACACGGTTCAAAAAACCAAATATACAGACAAAATTGGTTGATTGAGACAATACGGAGACGTTTATTCGCAAAATGTGTTAGCAAAGTGTATCGTAACAAATGAATTAAGAGCATTGGCAATGTACGCTGGATACCAGCCTGTAAATGAAATAGAGAAACTCGGGTTCGCAAAGTTGCGGATTCGTGAAAAATTAAATAAAACCGTGAAAGCAAGATGATTTTCTTCATCACATTGAATTACTGTATTAGCATAAATTTTCTAACCATAATCTATTGAAAACCATGCCCATCCAGTTTTCGTGAACCAAAATCAACCAATCTCTATAGTTTCAACGACCAGAATTTTGATTTTAGCAGACAAATGCATTCTTAAGCGTTAAGAAATTTACTTGGAAATTGGATATACGTTTATTAGATGTGCTTAACCTACATATGGCATACAAAATATTCCTGGTGGTGGATATATTCTATATAATTTGCAGTAATGTCCTCGTGAATAAATCATCATTTTCTAGTATAATGAACAAAACTCTATACAACGGAAATAAATAATATAGATTTTCATTAATAAATACTATGCATAACAAATAACCTAAGACTAGCAACTAAATGAATCGCCTAATAGGAAGAAACTGAGTAGGAATAGTAAAATGTTAGTTTCCAGTTTTTTTTTTTTTTTTTTTTTTTTTTGTATTTGACTTAGACAAATATTAACTTGTCATTCAATAAACATGAACAATTATAGCAATAACAAATTTCCTCAAGAGGACTTCTTGAATTTTATGTTGGATGAACTATTGCAACAAAGAGATTGAAAAAAACGCTGATATAGCAGAATTTTCCATTAACGCTTTTAATTATACCTTTTCGTTACGTTGAATTTACTTGAAATTTGCCGCAAGGAAACTTCTGAGGTCGATGGTCACAAATTCACTCACAGATTTTCAACAATTGCTGATTCAAGATGACGGCTACAAAAATACTACGATAACTTCAAAAATCCTAACCCTCGAATACACAGTTTCATAATATTTATTCCCATGTCATAATGGCTGCCAATTTGAAAGAACCATTTTGAATGTTTTAAATTCTTTTTAAGTGCCATGAAACGATAAATTTCTTATTCATGAGTCTTAACTTTGGAATAGTACACTGAGAAAAAAATTGGTTATATTGATCAAATATGTGGTTGCCCGTTAGCAGACAGATATTAAATAATGCCAAATACATTTTAGTTGCATTGGCCAAATATTGTTGAATCGGTATCATGCTGTAGTTGGAAGCACTAATTTGTAGTTGCATTGACTAAATATTCACGTGCTAGTCGACAACCACATATTTAGTCAAAATTACTAATTTTTTTTGTGTGTGTACTATAGTTATGTTCATTTTCTTATTTTGTTGAATTTTCATTCTAAGCTACCCTCAAGTTCATACTTTGACTTTTATTAATATAGTAACTGCACAAATTAAATTTACGATTGTCTCTAAAGCTTCTTTAAATTCTACAAAAAAAAAAGAAATAGCCAATACATCAATTATAAGTACTATTCATAAGTATATATTTTTGGGAACAAAACATTAAGACCCAGTATGTTCTGACGGCCGTATACGGGAATCTCATTTCTATGTGTTTTTCGCATCTTGTGATGGATTGTGCTGAACAGGTTGTGATGAGTATAAAATTAAATTGGTCTACCTGAGGTTCTCCAACTCTGAGAAGATGTGATATTTGTGGACGATACTCAAAGTTTCTTAGAATGTAGTATCTTTGACCTATATTTTGACCACCAATAAAATTGGTGACTAGTGACGCTAACAATTTTCGATTTGACGAAATCTAATGCGGAGACTGCACAATCTAAGTAAAATAAAAGCATTCTATGTTGGAAGCTCAAACTGCTTCAACGTCCTTGATATCGGCTGGATTCTTCAATTGGGATCCATAGCACAAAAACACCTTATCCTGGAAGGAATATCTCGTCCAAATTTCAAATCGAATCTTTTCTGTACTATGTCAATTCAGACAAAATCGTGTTTTACTACTGCTCGATCTTCGCAAGCATCTCATAAATATGCTTATTTTCCTTACACTTGGACAGACTAGCTGCATAGACTAACTGCAGTTATTCATTATTGGATAGTTAAAATTATATGAAACCTTCTGCTTCAGAATTTTTAATTTTTTCGGAAAATACTTTTGCGATGACCTGAACACTGATACAATAAACTGCAATGGAACGTTTTTCTTTATTAACAAAGTTTCCTACCTAAGAAAACTGGATTACTGCGTTAAAAGAGAAAAGGAAATGTTCATCATCCAATAAATTTTAAATTTCTTGATAATATAAGTGTTCCTAATTGAACTACCAAGGATACCTTGTTATTTACCGCGCTGTGACTTTTATATTTAAATTAATCAAGAAAATTAACTGGAACAATGAATTTCGTTGTTATTACAGTAAGGGCTCCCTTGTTATTTTATTAAAAAATGTACAGCTAGCTCGGCATCCAACAAGATAACTTTACTAACTCTTTGCACTTCGGTTCAAAGAATTTTTTTCCCATTTAGCAATAATCGTTGAAATATTCCATAATCGCACTACGTGGGGGTGATGGACATGCCACACCTTTTACTCTCATTTGTGATCTTGAAAAGACATTAAGAAATGTTTACTCAACTTATATCTTATCATATTTAGGATCGGATCTATACTAATATAGAGAAAACAATTTCCTGATTATTAATGTTATTTATTATTCTCTCTATAAAGATGCAAAGAAAAAAACATTCAATAAGTCGGATGAAATCTTAATTCGCACCTTAATATAAAAGTAGACTAGATCTATTGGTACGGTATCTTCCTTTGTATCATGATATTCTACTCGATCAGTATTTCTCTAATAAGGCGAGCGTATAAAATGCTGCTCTGTAATCTCAGAAGATATAGCCATTACTCAGATCAAATCAGATCTACAGTTGCCGCTTGTTTCATTTATCTTGTTTTCCTATTAGATGGCTGTACGACGAACAGCGGATGTATAGCGCAGTGGAATAATGCTCTGAATACAGCAAAAATGTTTGAAACAAAAAATACTGCAAAATCAGATATTTTATGATGCTGCTTAGAACATATTTTCTCCTTTAAAAAGTGACTTGATTTATATATTTTCAAAACGAAATGTCTAAGACATTATTAGTATTTAGTAAAAATAAAGAACTCTTTTCTGTTTTGAAAATTCAGGCACAGAATGCATATATATGTCAACAGTACCTTTTCTTCTGAAACTAATAATTGTAGATAGAAAAAATTGACAATCTTATGTTATATAGAAAAAATTATATAATTTGGGGGAGGGGGGGGGGGGGTAAAAATTCCGAAAATACATTTATCCGAAGGTACTATTTTCCGAATTTTAATAATTCCCAATGCCAATCATCCGAAAGTGAATAAATACGAAAGTAAATTTTCCGAAGGTTTAAAATTCCGAAAGTAAATTATCCGTAAGGTACAAAGTTCCGAATGACAAAGTTTCGAATTAAAGTAGGCGCCACGTATGGTGATGTGGCCCTTTCTATGACCCCAACTAAATGAAGTTGATTCTTATGTATTTGGGGCCCCTAAATCCGAGTTTTTTGGGTAGAATGGCTGAAAGTGGTGCAGTTGATTGTTATTAACAAATTTTTGTAACAATTTAAACATTTTAATTTCTCCGTCCGAAAGAATTTTGTTAGATTCTTTGGGTCATTTTGGACAAGAAATATATTGCGAATTTCTCAAAAAATGTATACTTTCGGAGATAAAAATTGCCGAACTTGAAAAAATTTCATTTTTGCCATATTCATCATGTTATTAATAAAATACGGTTCAATGAAATTTAATAACAAATCAACTGCACCACTTTCGGGCATTCTCTAAAATATTCGGATTCGGGGCGCCTACATTAATTCGGAATTTTGTCATTCGGAACTTTGTACCTTACGGATAATTTACGTGCGGAATATTAAACCTTCGGAAAATTTACTTTCGGATTTATTCACTTTCGGATGATTGGCATTCGGAAAATATTACCTTCAGATTAATGTATTTTCGGAATTTTTACCCCCCCCCCCCCCAAATAGTATAATTTTTTTCTATATAAGATAAGATTGTCGCAATGTTTCTATCTACAATTATCTCGGATTGATTAGTTTCAGAAGAAAAGATACTGTTGACATATATACATTCTGTGCCTGAATTTCCAAAACAGAAAAGAGTTCTTTATTTTTACTAAATACTAATAAAGTCTTAGATATTTCGTTTTGAAAATATATAAATCCAGTCACTTTCTAAAGGAGAAAATATCTTCTAAGCACCATCATAAAATATGTGATTTTGCAGTATTTTTTGTTTCAAACATTTTTGCTATATTATTGAATGATCCATGATATATAAAAACCCAAAAAATCAACCTTTTTAATTTCATACGAACATATGGCACATACTTTGAAATTGTGAAGTCTGACATATAACTGCATTCAGCTAGTCAAGAATGCGTCGTGCAACAAGCTTCATTATAATTGAATATTTGCAGTCATACAAAATTCGTATCTTTATTTTTATAATTTTCTCACTTTTTAGTAGTTGCTTTTCGCCAAGTATCAGAGGGTAATATTTCTCGACTAATATTTTTAAATAATTCAATTTTAAATGGGCATGTAATCGGTTATGCATGCACACACATTTCATTAATAAGTGAAGATTCATACTAATATAAAATATGATATATTTGAATTCGTAATTGAAAAAAAACCATGTATGAATATCACAAAAATGTTGTATAAAGTGAGAAAATATATATTAGAATACATGAAATGATTGAAAGAATAGCACGGTATCCTGCGATAAATTTTAGTTTTTATAGAATATGCCAATCGTATACAAATTAGCTTATATTTGATTTGAATTGTTTAACTGCAACAATGTCAATACTCATTTTTAAACAATGACTGTTATTGCAATTTATGTAACAATATATTATAAATATCTTATAAGCTTCGATATTAAAAAGTAAAAAACCAAATTTAACTTATAATATTACAAGACGCAACCAATATGTTATACATCGAGTAATTGCAGTATGAGGAAGGAGTCTCCAAGGTCGAACATTAAGTTTTTCGTTATCATGTTCTCTAATAATGTCGACATTAGTTACACACAAACAAGCATAGTACAAGGAAACAGTAATGTTTAAAACTTGTTTGGGGCATATTTAATCGTAATGAACACGCGATTACAAAATTAAGTATAACTTTTAATTCGTGTATTTCATTACTTGTTATCTTGGTTTAAAACGTTTGAAATGCATGTTCATAAATCGGCAAGACAGAGATAAATAGTAATTTTAACAAATTTATAAAACCGATGACTGGATAAAACATTTCTATAATCAATTTACGGATTTTACAGTACAAGAAGTGCAAAATACAATCATAATTAACAAATTATTGTCATTAAGAAATATTGATAGTTATACACCAGTCTTTTTTTATGAATTAATTATCTTCTAATTATAGTGATCAATCAATTAAATATTACCATCCTAAGTGTACCTAGGTATGTTTCAAAGTATTCCTAATAGGAAATCAGCAACTGGACAGAATGTAGTAACTAACTGGCAAGTGTTTTGTGAAAAAAATGTTTCTTATATGCTGGCCAGAAATTAATCAGTAAAAGAACTATATATATTTTATAGTATTAAACTATAAATAAATTATTCCTATTTAAACGGCGTATAAACTGTTTAAATATTACTGGTATTACTAGTATAAGTTCTAGCCCCTATTTAGATGGCTTAACCTGGAATAACGCAACCAACAACGCTGAAACGCCGGGTTGTTTGATAATTCACGATATATATCGAGACAAAAATATCAAGGAAAAATTAATCTAAAAAATGTTAAATTTATTGATCATTAGCAGTTATTAAATATGATTTTTAATATTCTATTAACATATAGGCGAATTCAACATATGGGTCTCGTCGATTAACGACATACTAATGGGGTATACCTATCAAAGTACAGAATTAACGAAATGTAAATATGGTGTTAAAATTTATTCTTGGAAAAAAACTTCCTAAACTAACATAACCTAACGTAACATGATCTAACTCGATGTAACCTAACCTGGCTTAACCTAACCTAACGGTATAATAATTTTGTTTAAGGGATCGCATTAAACTGACCATGTAAACATATTGCACTAAATTGTTTTTTTTTATTCTGTAATATTTGTTTTCGTGTAATATGTCCATGAATGTAATTTTTTTCACATATATTCTTCATTATTTTGATTTTAGATATTTTGGACCATGCTTTTTTTATCCGGATGTTCTGTGCCGGTGTTAAGTATCGTAATATACAATCATATATATGCAAAGGTACTTTGTAAATAATTTCTTACTATTTCTTGTTTTAAAATGTTTTATATCTCTTCCTGTTCTGTCTTGATGAATTTAATATCTCCCAGTGTTGTTTTTCATTAATCTTAGAATATCTATTTAAAACTGTATTAGTTTCAAAATAACGATTTCTGTGAAAGAATCCCTTATACTACAAGTTACACAATTTAATGATAATGAGATTAATTAGAGTCAGATTTCCTGAAATTTGACTAAGAAGATCTTAACTGTTTTTGGTTAATGCATACGGTATTTTTAAATTGCGACTAACCTTCTGCCCGCTGAGAAACTATTACATCAGATTTAATGGAAGGTAAACTAAAAAAGAAATTCGCACGGTTAAGGGAATGCTCTCTCGGACTGATGTCTCAGCCCAGTATAGCTGTACTATGAATGCTCAACTGATAATTTATGTGATCACGATTTTCATTTATAAACTTCTAGTAATCATGTTTAATTGCTTAGAAGATAAAAGCAATGAAGGATTAGACGACATTTAAAATTGCTTGGTTTAGTGGGTTCTGGATGATGGTGACAAATGCATTTGTCTTGCAGATGAGTGTGTATTTGTGTAATGTTTTATAAGGATGGATTATAAAATTATATTTAATGAAAATTTTAAACAAATAGATATATAATCAAAGGTACCTAAATTATGTAAATAGAAAATAGCAATATTAAATATAACAGTAATCATACATATTAACATTTGATTTTGAAAAGTTATGGCAATTGTTTTGAATTACTGTTACAATGAAAAATCACGCAATTAAAACGATTACATCTTAAATTCAGCCAATGTAT
This sequence comes from Trichopria drosophilae, assembly GCA_030407085.1. Lineage (NCBI taxonomy): Eukaryota > Metazoa > Arthropoda > Insecta > Hymenoptera > Diapriidae > Trichopria > Trichopria drosophilae. Next base: position 52,591,739 of record CM059583.1, read on the forward strand.
AGTGCATAAGTCTGTCCTTTTCTAAGTGGTCTTATTATCATCTAACTTTCAGTCTTAATTCTAATTGAATTTAAGCATTGCCTTTTTTCTGTGTACTGTTACTGACTAATAAGAAAATTGTTTCACCGTTAAATGTATTGTCAATGTTCTCGTGCAATTCTTTTTGTACATTTAATGAATTGCTACGAAACAAATTCCTGTGTAGAAATTGGAACTGGGATTCGGTCGGTGTTCAACCGGGTTTTCGTACTTGAATTCGAGCTGCAAATAGGCTTCCTGATAGGAAACCAAACGATCTTGTCACGCTTCCCAGTTTGAGACCCAACCTGGATAGCCCGGTCGAATCCAAATCAGATTACATAAATTTTAATCCGAATCGCTGGACATAACACGATTTGACTTTCTGGTTTGATGTATGAGGAACTTAATTGTTTTTTTTTTTTTTTTATTAACTTTCAATAACCATAAAACTTGCAGAGGACAATGTATCATAACATAGAGACAAAACTATGTAAGAAATAAAAACCCGTTAACGAGTACGAAGCAAAATTGAGTACATTTCTAGCGGTAACAAACCGAACTAATCGTGTATTGTGTCCGGGATGCAGCCGAATTACCTTATTTTTAATTTTGTACTAAATGAGGCAGTTGGCCAAATTAACAAATCAATCACAGTTGGATCACTTTTTATAGTATGGTAAACGATGTACATTCTATTCAGATTTAAATAACATAAACGTAATGCATTAACATTTCTAGTAGTTATTTTTTTGCGAGGTGATTTTACAGACATGATTCATTGATGATGCATTTCAGACAATCAATCTACTTCTTAATATCTAGTTTTCATCATATATCATTACCGTATTTATAACCAAAATTAAAATTAACATTAACAGGTGACAATATTTTCATTTCGTTATCTTAAGTATTTCATAAAAATAACTTTCGTCAAAACTCGACTCTAAGCTGGCTACAAAAAGCTGATATACAATAAAATTAAAATCTCCCAAATCTACTATAATTTTTACACTATCACAAAAATTCTTTATTGCATAATAATTAATGTTAATGCATCCATCGTATGTCTTAAAAACGCATAATAAAAAGGCGATATAAAATAATCTGTACATGATTGTTTATGCAAGCGGGTATATCGTTGGTCGAAGTTTCCAATTTCGTACGTTACCGTCGCGACAGTAGCAAAAACAAGTGATGATCGAATTCTGAAGATGCAGGTACCCGCTCTTTTCATTACGACTGGAATAAACTAATGGCCCGTTATCGTATGCTCGTGTGTTCATGCTGGTTCCAGACTTCGATAGCGACCTTGTATCTACATTCACTCGTAAAGTATATCAAAAGAAATGCACGAGATATCATTCTTGCTGTGGGGAATATTAAGGTAGGTTTCGATTTCGAAAATTTATATTCAAACGTTATCGAAATGTGATTTTATTTCACAACTTCTTTCATAATATTCCTGAAATATGTTGGTTCAACCGAAGAAATTTACAATTTACCTACATGTTTTTTTTATGCTCGTCAGTCATAAAATTGAAATATAAGTAATATTTTTACATTATACGGATGAAATTGTGAAAATATACGAGTTAATATTTTTTTAGCAATATTTTTCTCTAATGCCCGTAGGATGGCCAAAATTCTATTTTGTAAATTACAGATGGAATTTTTGTGAAAATTGTGGATTGTTTTTCGATTAAAAAAAGTCAAACTCCAGAGATCCGTGCTCCGGAATTTGAACCCGTGGCCATCAGATTGTCGGTCGAATGCTTTCCCAACAGTCCCAACCGATTTACGCGGATTTGCAACAATAATTTCAATATTTTGAAACAATCCATTAACAATTTCTGTATTTCTGAATTTATCGTTTTAGATTGCTTGTGCCTCTTAAACAAAACACGGTGTTACACATGTACCAACATATTTATTTTTCGGTTTCTTGTGAACCCATTTCAGAAATATTCAATTTTTAAAATCATATTGAAATAAAAATCGTTTTAGATTTAAGAATTCAGAAAGAAATTATTTTTAGGACCTTCAATATATCATGATCCCCAAACTGATATGTAAGAAATGGTTATTTTTGTATCCATGGCGCAAAATGGAGTTTTGTCTTCATACTCTCTTATTCATTATACTAGAAACGTTTTCAAAATTTTCGTTTTCAAATTCTAAGTAACGGCTCGAATATAGTGGATAAAATCTTTCATTTAAAGAATATCATTTAATTATTTTTGACCTCCCCGATTGCAAATAAGTAAAACAATGTAACAATCCAATCAGAACCGCAATTTCGAGTGTAAATGGTTTCAATTGGTGAAAATATTCAGTGATAAACCAATACATACGATAAATATTATTAAATCAATATATGTTCAATTACTTTAATGACTAAGTGAATTGAAAACTTTTGCTACAATTTATTTATACACTTTACCAGAATGTTTTATCTAGTGTCAGTAACTCGGACATTTCAGAAGTGATGTGAAGATTTTGAAAAAATTCATGGCCGGGATGCAAAAGTTCAAACGGTTTCACAAAAAAAAAAATATCAAAATAACTGCAAACATAACAATACCAATCGCGTCACAATAATATATATTAATTGTTATAACATACGAACATTTGAAGTCTATTAATAAACAAAAATCTTCTTCAAAATATCCACTTTTTGCTTTAAAAACTCACGAATACATTTTGGACATTCGAGCTGGATTTCGATAGTTGATGCACAAATTTCCACTCCATTTCAACCCCAGAAGTGGTGAAAAATTCTCAGAACTGTCTTTGTACAGACTCGAGTAGAAAATTAGTGAAGCTCTGATTAGGGGATTACAACGGTACGCAACTTTAGCAGGGGAAATTAATAAATTTCTACTCCGGTAGGAGTTCCTTCTGATCTCTGGTGACCGTAATGGACAATCAATACATTTAATTCCCTTTTATTTTTCTTCTGGTAAAATGTAATTTCGTCACAATTTTGATGTGTACTTATGATGAATGCCCTGCTTGAAACGGAACTTGCTCCTGAAGGTTTGTTGTTCAGAGGGAAAACACGACGCAAAACGTTATTGTACACAAGGTATCTCCAATAAATTACATTTTCACAAGATCTCCGATTTTGCATCAACAAGGAAACCCCAAAGTCTGTACGATTCTTCTTTTTGACCATTTTTTATTGCAGAGATGATTCATTCCTTCCTGACTTGATGACGAGCATATTGCCAACATTTATTTCGTAAACAAATTCAAATTTCAATTAATACGTAAATAAGACCCGGAACAACTGTCTAAACTTGCTTAATCATTGCATTTTTGAGCCTAGTTCAGCGTCTTTATTTTTTGTTTTGTTTTTTGGCGTCAGTAGAAACCTTTCAACCAAGTTTCATGTTCGGTATCATGCATACATGACTGCAATATTTTTAACCGGCAATTTTTAGTGGTAAACTTAAACTTTCAGTAATTGGTTCTAAAAAAAAATTATTAATTTATTCTAAAAATACAATCTGTTATCTCGGTAAAAGCTCCCGAAATGATTAAAATTAAAAAGGATTTTCTCTAGTAAGTTGGAAGTGATAGCGCAAAAATGACAGTAGTTCTCACCACCTGCGAGCGCCTCTCCGGCGTTTTTCCACCGCGAAAAAGTATTTGAAATGGTAATTAAAGCCGGAGTTAGCTGGGTACCGTACAATGACTGTAATCAGGGCCGAGCACAAAATAATAATAGCCGGTGGAATTCGTGATCGCGATAGGCGGCGGAGCGCTCGCGCTCGTAATCTCGCGTGAGAATTGCCCTTGGCTTTTGATTCCCTTGAAAATTCAACGGAGTACTCGTAACCTCGCGAAGAGGCAGGAATCTAAGAGAGGGCCGTTCGTTTCCTTCGGAGGGGAACAAGAAGAACTCGGTGAGCGGAGCTCTGCAGCCAAGCGAGCAGACCGAGGAGGCGGTCATGGGAAGCGACGCGAAAAATGAACGAGCTTCGTCCTGGAAGAAACTCGGAACGCGCCGACGATCATTGTCGGGATAAACAATTATTTTAGTCAGCCTTATTGAATGTCTAGATAGCGAGCGTCGCGATGACGCAGGTGATAATTGTTAACCACTAACCCAGGAACAAAGGACCAGCCTAGAAACAGCTGATAGATGACCGAGAGAACCAAACGGAACGGAACGGTTGAGGGGTTACGTAAACAACACCTTGGCCAGACACAACATTTTAGGGCCATTTTATTCCGGAATGGATGATTCGTCAAATCAGTTGCAACAAGAAGGAAATGGAATTACCTAACGAAAATCTTAAGCTTTTCCGACTGTCAAGGGTTAGGAATCGTAAAAAACAGCTGGCTGAGGATCTTTGTTTTAATTTGTTGGGGGTTTGTACTACAGCTTTTGTTTTTCAACTTAAACCACTAAAAAAATAATATTTTTCACATTTAAACCCATTTTGATCGTTCGTTTCATCGATACTAATAATTTTCGTAAAAATTTATACGCAAAAAACTTTCAGTTTTCGACTGTTATAAGACACTACTTCCCTTATTTGTTTTTTAACACGGAAAATGAAAATTAAAAAAATGGTATGAAAATGCATTACAATAAATCCGATTCGCAACGAAGACATATGTAATATTAACTTGGTAAATTAGCACCTTTTATGCATATTTCCATCAAAATCTAAAAACAACAAAAATCCTAAAAACTGGTAAATTTACTCTAATATTTCATAGGATATATGCGCCTGCAAAAATGGATGTGTATGTCGAAACTTTATTGACTAATGATTAATTCGTATATGTTTAGCTTTACTATTTGCTTGAAAAACTGATCGAAAGTATTGCAAAACTTTATTGGTCGAGAAATTGTTGGAATTCTTTGAAAACACATTACATCGAGGACGCTTAGAATGTGTGTTTATTTCATGAATTCCAGCCGAAAAGTGAAGTTAAATTTAGAAACAGTTTCGAAACTTGAAACTGCAAATCAAATTTTGAATGACCTCGACTGTTACAAATGTTTAAAATGTAAACAGGATGAATGCAGAAAATTAAACATTTGAAAACCTGCATGTTTAAGCCCTTTTTTTGTCCGAAATGAGAGAAACGGCTACGTCAACTTCGACTCATTTTCTCCAGTAAAAAAAATTATTTTAATTTTTGAGAGGTCGTTCAGTCGCCACCTTGCTAAGTTACTGTAACATCACCTTACCTATGATCAAATTACTCTCATTTGTAGTCATCATTTCGAATTATGCCGAAATGTCTCCATGCGGTATATAGCTAGTTATTTCATTCAGTTTTGGGGGAAAACGATGATATCGAAACTATTTTTAGTTGAAAGGCTAAGAAGCTTTTGTTATGAATAACGAGCTTGCTTGTGTGCTTTGTGCTGATGAATAATTATTTTACGCATTGCCTTATAATAAAAACAAAGTATACAATTTTAAAAACTTTGAAAGTAAATGTCTTCAACGAATGAAAATGTTGCACTAGCTACTAGCAATTTTCTGGTTTCTAGGCATACATTGACCAACACTATTTTCTATTATTCCAAGTGTCAATTCGTCGAAAACGGCAAAATTTGACTTACAAGCAGACGGAGACATTTTTCTTGGAAATTTTACCATTTCAGGTAGGATTTTCTAGATAGACTTACAAAATAAGAAAAATGTACTGTCTGTATTGCTAAAATTTCCATCGCGTATTTTTTTCGCGTACATACGGGCAAATTCATTTAACTTTTGCTATAAAAAAATTGTCATAACACGCTATTTCCGGTTCGCATATATATATTTATATCTACTATCAATGTCTGTGCAATGTTTTTAACGAATATAATAAGTATCGTATCATTTTTAATTTATTTTCATAAGTATTTTCATTTATATTGATAGTGCTAAAAGAATGTTAGAAATGTTTGTGACCCAAACAATTTCTGTTACTAAATGCTCAATTGATGGAATAACAGACATCAAAGGTCATTTTAAAAATTTATTAGAGATGTGTTCAACAATAATTTAACTTTTTTTTAAGGTTGCATAGAGTTTATTATTTATTTCCACTTCATCTTGTCATGGATGTTCAATGCACACATATTATTAACATGGACAGATTTCTTCGTGTTTATCTAATTAATAAAAATGACCTATTATTTCGATGGGTTATCGCTGACCGCAATCCCAAAACAGTAAAATGTCAATAAAACATGGATTTAACACAAACTTGATGTCAAACGGATCTTAAATTTTAATAAATTTTAATAATTATTCCTTTTAAATGAACTATGAGCACATCACTAACATTTATTATACTGTTTTCTAGGAGGTGTTTTATTTAGCATAAGGAGGATTAAATAAAAATTGGATGATATCATTCGAAGTTTCCAAATTTTTGCATATTTCACTTGCGCAGAGCTGTGATATGTGAATATTTTCGATTTCTTGATATCTGCAAATGTTGATAAATGTCATTGTTGAAATAAGAGAAAAGCATATTTTTTAAATATTTCTAAAACTTCAATAACATGCAGAATTATGTTTTTAACTTTCACTAGTAGATTTTGCAATTAGCTTTCTTTTCAGATTATTTTTTTCGTGATGTACTTCGGCAATTTTCGTTTGTTTTTAAAGAATACCATTGGTGCGATAATCTTGTATGCGCAACTAATCACGGTATCATTTTGCTTGCAAAATCACAAATAAACCGTAACGTACTGTATTTTTACTATGTCCGTAGTATGTAATTATTAGTTCTACGAGTGTCATTTTCGTATTGACTTACGTCACGACATTGTCATACTGTGGGAAACGGCATTGTTTGTAAATGAAAAGATTCAACGTTATGCGAGTAAATAACAGTTATTTACAAAACTGCAATGTCAATAAAACTATAATTCTTTACGTCTTGTCTAAGTTTTGAGGGTAAGATAAATAATACGTTAAAATTCGTTTCTTCCACGGTTTACTTCACGACCTTCCAAGTTCATGGGTTAATATTACCTTTCAAACTAAACAGACAACTGTTTTTAACTGGCTTGAACTTCAGTCGAATTTATGGGATGTTAAAAGAAAGTAAACAATATGACCATTGATTTTTTAAACAGAATCCAATAATTATCTGATCAATAAGATGAGCAATTAAGTATAGCGTAAGATAAAATTCGATAATTATTTAATTCATATTTTACATAAATTTTATATTATAACAAAATGAGCAAATCGGCCAATATTTTGAATGTCGTGTCAATATTGTGCAATATATCGTGCAATTTTGCAATGGGCATAATGGTCAATTAACTGTAATTTCCTTGAAGTGAAATTTTACTCTTAAAGAGTGAGAATTCACTCCAAGCAAAAGTAAAAGATGTGCCACTCTGTATGGAGTGAATTTGTACTCTTTCTTCAGAGTGAATTTATTCACTCCAGGGATAGAGCGAAATATTAGTTTCAGTTAAACCATCGACAGTAACAATGAAGAATAAATGGCAACAATTTGTGTAAAATTTGGATCAACGTGAAACCGTTTACTCAATATTTATGCCAACTGATCTTGTTGCAGTATTTACTAGGAGGAACTAAAATATAGTGAATTTACTAGAAAAATTATTAAAATACGGAAAATTGAATCACATTTCTTAATTTTAATTTCAGCGCATATGAAAATCTACTTTTAACAAAATAGAAGTTCAGTAATGACAAAATCTCACTCTATTTGGAGTGAATTTCAACTTCACACAGAGTGAATTTTCACTCCACGCTAAGGGTAAATTTTCACTCTACCATTCTGAGTAATTGTTCTCACTCGTTTAGAATGGTCTTTTACTCTTTTTGCAGAGAGCACCCTGCTGACTCCAGGTTTGGAGTGTACGTTTGACTCCCAAAAATTTGGAAAGAAGGACACAGATTCTGACAATGCATGTTTACGAATTTGGAATGGAATATCGTAAAGCTAACTGAAATTTAATAAAAATTAATTTACATTAAATGAAAATTTATGGTTTAAATTAACTGTTTTTCCTGCCAGTAAATTGAGACATTGTTAATACAATAATTTCACGATTGAAACTAAAGCAACATTTTAGAGCGGACTTTAGCCTAAATCCAGAGATCGAAATTTGGCCGGTCTTGTCGCGTTTTCCAGAGCAGGACCAAACTGGGACTCCCTTCTAGACACTACGTAGAAACGTTTCTAGGTAGAAATCGGATTTCAATATTAGCGTAATTTTAGAAAAGATAACAAGGCATTGGCTAAACAAAATTAAATGTTACGTAGTTGAATTTGGATGATTTGAAAGTATTAATTTTATTGGAATTAGTTAAATTCGCTCCATCATAAATTCGATTTTAATTTAAAATGTTATTTTAATGAATAACAGGGCGTGTTCTGCCGTTACGATGGAAATAGGTAAAAGATTAATTACTACAAAATGCAATGAATTTGTATTATTTCAAAAATGTTATATGTACATGGCCTATGAAAAGCAATTTCAATTACGAGCGTGTAAATGTTAAGAGGTGAACCACACTATAAAGGGCTAGAAGAGCATTAATCAAGACCGTTTTCGTTAATCAAGATCTGCTAGAATTATTTATGAGGATGTACTAACATGTGCGACATTCAATGTACCATGTTCTTAGCTCTGGTGCACAAAAGAGAAATAAAACACGACCGGATCTGAAATGTTTGTAAAATGAAGTTTTAATGAAATTTTCTTCTACTTTTTAATACACAAAAAATACATATTAAATAATTTAAATTTTATCGAATATATACAGTTGGTTTTTGTGTTCTGAAAGTAAAAAGGAAACGATATCGATTGGTTATTACTAGCAAAATCAAACCAATTTATTTCATGGCAGTGATATCAGAACAGTATGTGAAAAGGACATTTATGAAATAAAATAGATCTGAAAAATAAAGACTGAAAATATTTTTGAAAATAAAAAAAAGGTCTAATAATTATTATTAATGTATTTTGGAATAACTTATTGATTTTGTTTGCAATGATCATTACATTTGATTCTACTAACGTAATAATATGAGTATTGTGGTGGGCGAAGATGAGTACTATAAGATTATTCGATGAGAAAGAAAAAGATTCATCCGAACAGATCCAGATTGATGTCAATACCATTTTAACATTTTTAAATTAATATTTATGTATTTTTTCATAAAATTAAGTGGTTTTTAGAGTTTCCCACAATCAATTTGAAAATGTTTAGACACTGGTCAATTAATTCGAAAATTTACAAATGAGAGAAGGAGTGGGTTTGACACTGACGGATTCGGTGCAAGATTTTTTCTTAACCACGAATCCAAAGTCAGATTTTTGCTATAAAATTTGACAATACGTCGGGCATGATCTATTATATTTTCCCAACCAAATAGCGAACATCAAAATTTAAGTCCTTTTCGATTTTTGTTATAATTTCCATCTGATCTTTTTTCGATTGTAGATTACGAGAATACTGTTAGATTTTTCCAATTCGTGATGGTGAAGCAAAAATTATGGATTAAATGTCAGAATCTATGTTAATAAGGACTGTACGTCTGTAATTTTTTAACCCTGAGCAAAAAATGAGTATAAGAACATTTCACAGTTGTCAACCCATTTTGCGGTTACCAGGTTCCACCACATCGATTATATTTTTTGTTTTTGACTGGGTATTTTATATATACTTATTTTAATATATATATATATATATATATATATATATATATATATATATATATATATATATATATATATATATATATAAAAGCCCATTTTTTATTTTTTCTAAAGATAAACCAAAGTAAAAACAATAATGTAAAATATTTTGGCGTCTAAGAAATGTTTCTTATTATGAGTATTAAGCAATTGTACATCTACTATCCGACCTCTTTATTATATATAGTATATATACAAATATTTACAAAGAATCTGATTTAATCTACCATTGTACGTCCACCATTTAGAATTTGGAAAATAGAATAATAATTCGTTATCAGATGCATTAAATAAGTCAAGAAATCAGATTATGTAAAAATAGAGTAATAGTATGGAAAGATCGAGAGTAGGGTCAAATGTTTGTATCATGTCCTTATATGGGATACAATAATAACAAATTTTACACCACAAATTTTGGGGACCATGTTTTTTTTCAAGTTATAGTGATCTCTTTGTCCGATTTAGATTCCAAAAAACATGCTGAAAAAACGTGTAAAAATGTTAAATCCAAGGCGGATCCTTGATGAATCTGCGATGGATTTACTCCGTCAAAACTTTGCTTTTTGAGCGATCTCGTGTTATCTGTGTATTTATAACGAACGTCATTTTCGTATGTTTCGTATACCCAAAATGTGTTATAGGGATGTAACTTTTAGTGATTTTTTTTTAAATGAGTAACTATTTTTGGTACAGAAAGTCTTATCTTTGTTAATTGTAATCTAAGCTGGATGGTGGACGAGACTTGAATATCCCAGAGAAGATAATATTTAAAAGTCCACATTCTCAGACTGCAAATTACTGTGTCCTTTTTTGCTAGGGATGAAACAGAGCTGTTATGACCTGACCTTAGCTGATTGATTATAACTACACTAGAAACTGAGGTTTAAAACCCTAAACACACCAATTTCTTAAGCCATGCGTAACTTATATGTTTGCGACAAATATACGAATATGTACGGAAAATCTACGGATGTCACTGGATCAAAGATGAGAGACTAAGTACATCACGTATAGTTTGGAACGTTGACAATAATACAGATGTGAATAATGACGAAAGGAGTTTGACAATGACGAACGTACAATCAACGGTGGTTATGACGTTTGCAATGACAATGGCAGAACGAGGACAACGAATAAACTATTCATGAAGGATATAAGCGACGAGGAAGATGTAGACAAGTTTGCCGATGCTGAGGATCTTGATGCACGAGGACATTGCCACTTTTGCCATGACGCGGAAGAGGTTATTTTAACGATTTAGTGGATTTAGTGGACATTCCATGTCGGTCGCACTTATGGAACAGGCTTGTTTCTTTATCATACACATAAGGCATTGTTCATATCCCGAGTAAGACGTTTGTAACAAACTTATCGGCCTCTCGGTGCACGTAAATTATATTACTACTATTTTATTTCTATTACACTAAATTTAATTACAATGCATAACATTTCTGAATAGAAGCAATAATTTTAATTTCATTCATGCACCTACTTAAAATACATTAAAAAATTCTACAACACGCACTTGAATGAATAGTCTCTACATATGTATCAAGATCCTCGTTATTCCTTTCAGGCAACGAATCGTAATTGATCATTGAAGAATTCTGTCTTGCAATAGCCAGTAAGCGAGATTTTTACAGTGATTGTAATCATATTATAGCACGGAGAGAGAGAAAGAAAGAGAGATCGCCTAACGATGCGATATGAATTAAACGCATAACCTTAAAAATGCATAATCTTCCAAAGCCTAGAAGAATTGTACACGACATCCAAGGCGTCGTAAACATTATTTCAATTACGTTCTTGTAAACGTTCAAGGGTGAATCCGCAGGCAGAACTAGAAACGCATTAATCAAGATCGTTTTTCGCTAATCAAGATCCACCGGGAATTATTTATAGGAATACACGCTATTCCTCGAGGTTCTTCACGCGTACGTAGCCTGTACGTAGGTAAATGGGAATGAACAAAATGCGAGCAGAGTGAAAGAATTGGTGGAAGAATGAATAGGGGACACACGAAAGAACACGATTGCGAGACGACGCGAGTCCGGGCTATACGGATAACAACGTTCCCGTGTTACCGGTCCCTGGTTGCGGTAATTTATTTAACGCAAAGTCGCAATACACGGACGTCTCCTTATGTACCTACAGACTCTCGGTACACGCGAGGTCCTTAAGTCGTGTTAGAAAAAAAACGACGAAAGATTACGTTTTCTGCGGCGCTGATATACGTGCTTGCGTTTATAGCCGCTTGTTGCGCCGCTTCCGCCGAGTGCAACTCGTTCGCTAAGTGTAGGATTTGAGGTAAAATATGGCCTTCCTGCCGGTAGTTTTTCAAATTGCGAATGGAAAAGTCTCCGGTTGGATGGGACGTATTATACGCGGATTGCGCTCTCGAAACGGTAGATGCTGGCGTCCGGTCGAAAAGCACCAGGGTAATCGTCGACAAAAATCACGATCCTAGATCCCGGATGGCATTATTCAGGATATTCTGTCGTTAAAATCTATACGATGCGCTCGAAACAATCATCGAAATTACTAATCTGATAAGCTTATGAGGATTGCGTGCCTTCTCATCTTTTCAAAAATTCGCCATCCGAACATTTTCTATATGAATATATGAAAAGTTTCCAATTATCGTGCATCGATAACTTTGTATGGATATCGTAAATTTGCCCAGCTTTTGGTATTAAGTATAGGAACATGTGAATATGTAGACAATTCCGTCCGGAAGTTCTTTGGAAAAGTCCTCTAAGGCGATTTCCTTTAAGAGTTTATCCTTTCTTTCAAAATTTTATGACCATACTGTCTTAGAAACAGTAACGTAGTTCGGAAATCCGCGACGATTAAATTCGTTATTACAAACACTATGTAGGAGCTGTGTTCGGTTTTACTAATTAAACACACTAATGAGACTTAATAACTATTTCGAATGAGACAAATTAAGTGCATGTTACAACTGTAATTAGATGATGTCCAACTATACAAAAATACGTACTTTCATAATAACAAAACTTTTACACCGAACGATGTATAAATATGCTTAAACAAAGAAACTGTACACCCTATCGATTTCTTTACGTAAAACAGAATATTTTAAACAGAAACTTATGACCGATTCCCCCATTTTCAATTGGTGCGGGGATAAAAAGTTGACATTCGATCTTGTTTAGGGTAAATAAAAAACTAACATTCAAAGTTATACGTAATTTATAATTCAGAACGAAAATATACTAATTCCAAAAAATACAAGGGTAAAAACTTAAAAAAAAAACGCTGTATTGTCTACAATAATTGATATTATATTGCAAATGATTGTATTATTGATATTTTACCGATATCTAATAAGGAAACTGACAAAAATTAAAGATAACAATGTGGCGTCCGAAAAAAACTAAAAAGTTAAAGTTTTCAAATATACAATTTTTTATTAAATAGATTACTAATAAAATTAGTCACAATCTCCGAGTAGTACCATGTGGGCTAAGAGACCACACTCGACTGCAGAATTTTAGTTTGTGTTCTGGATTTAACGCAGAAATTTTTTGTTTTTTAATTTCTAAGGACACACATAAAAAATGTGACATGTCCCGAAATAGCCCGACAGCTCAGAAACCCAACGAGGTAAAAGAACCGACATATTCATGACTTTTGATGTATAGGTATTTCTGGTAGGGGAACAAAGTTCCGAAAATCAAAATCCCGAAAAGCTAAAATTTCGATATTGCGTGAATCCAAGGTATTTTAATTTGATTTCTTTTGGCCAAATTTTCAAAGACAAAGTGAAAAAAATCACGCTGGAGCCATGTTATATCGAAATTTTGGCCTTTCGGTGTGTTGATTTTCGGAACTATGTTCCCTTGCCGTATTTCTCATGATTGATTATATATATTGGCAAGTTTTTGAACAGTCCGATTTTTACATGTCGAGTTTTTGAGGTATCGAGCTTTTTTATATGTGTTTTCTTAAAGGTATTCTAAAGTGGTCCGTCGATAAGGTAAGAAATTTCATTAAAAATTGAAGTAAAAATGACTGAATAAAATTTGCATAATTCGGACTGCGTAAAGGTAATTCCAATTACTAACGGTTTCCTAGAAAATAACAAACACTTCAACTAAGTCTTTAACTGTCAGTGACGCATATAATCGCAGAAAAAAGACGTGCCAGTTCTAATTTTTCATAAAAATTAATTTGAATAAAATTTTGAATAAAATTTACCAAATCATTCAATGCACATTGTAAGTATAATTTGTTATACCACTTGACAGTCCTAATGAATCGTTTCGTAAAAAGATCCCATTTTTCGATTTTTCTTGCGCCATATTGGATCCGCCATTTTGAATTTTAGGAGTATGATTTCAGATTCAGATTCAGTGCCCTCAAAAGCCCTATGGTACTCACTTTCATAAAAATCGAATCATTTTTCGAATTTGCGTCCGCCATATTGGATCCGTCATTTTGAATTCTGCCTTTAGATCCGTGTTCAACGACCTCCAAAACATAAGACTAAAATTCTAGGATAATTCAATGAAAATTTTATTCGAAGACAAAGATGCCACGCAAAGCTGATTTTCAACTGACAGCTGAGGGGTTAAGAACTGTCCGGGAATTTTTTGAAATAAGTAAAAATCACTTATCGCAATTTTTTGTTTGTGCATAATTTTAGATGACAGCATTGATAACCCTTAAGGGGCTAGTCCAGTGGTTTCTTCAGGTTTAGAAAATAATTTTTATTTCATGATGGAGACTTTTAATCCATATACATCTTTTCGCACTTTGAAACTGACATATTTTAGTTGCAAAAAAAATGTTATATATATATATATACATGTCAGACTTTCTCCGCTGTAGTTGCGTGAAGTCGTTCCGATCTTAAAACGGCATTCAAGATATCTCGGGTCTGAATCATTTGAAATAAAAAAAATCAACATTTTTCTTAAAATATAAGTTAGTAGCTATGTTGTGAACTAGAATAAACATTGTACGATGAAAAATAATGACGTGGTTAACTTTTGAATTTTTTAGCGTGTTTTTTGCAACTTCAATTGTTTATAAAATTGCTAAATATTAATAAAAAAATTAAGATTCTAGTTCAGATGATAGTCAGACATGCGTAGAACATCCCTTTAAAATTTCAGCGCAATCGGATGAATAGTTTTATTTTAATCTTGAATGCCAGCTCAAAAAATACTGTTTCGAGAAAAACGCGTTTAAAGTTTTAGGTCTGAAATAGTGACTAAAAAGCGACTTACCTTAATCAGCAATGCCAGGACCATAGAATCCAATGAAGACATTGAAATGCTTACTAAAAGAAAAGAAAACAAAATAGCATGCATGCCTAAACAGGACCCAGCCTGATAACAGGACAGAGCACGCGAGTACGGCGTTTTTGATATATCAACTTTTTATTCGGATTCTGAGTAATTTTCGAAACAAAATCATTTCTAGCACTTTCAGCGTATTTATGAATGTATATTCTATACAAAAATCATGTTTTTGAAAAAACGATTTTTTGATGAAAAAACCACTGGACTAGCCCCTTAAATTTATATTTTGTCTTTAAAAAGGAAAATATAATTTGTTGCCATGCTCATCAAATGTGAAATATTTTAAACAATAGAGAAAAGGTGGAAACGTAAAATATGTAATATTTGAAATGAAAAATCAATATTTTAAAAGCATTGAATGATGAATGCAAAGAATGTCAGATTTCATGCAATCACGTGTCACGTACGTTTCTTTACCGCAAAATTGTGTAAATTGATAAACTTTAGAATGATTTTATTCCGAAAATGTTCTACAAGTAATTTTCATTTTTTTTAAATAATATTTCTGTTTTAAAAAGAAACATCATGTTACTTTTTTACAACAATCCCAAGAACCGTTTTTCTGTAAAAATTAAAAAATGTACAATTCGTCGATGCTTGATATATGGAAAGCATTTTAAAGTATCCAACTAAGAAAGTGAATATCTGGCATACCTTGCTACTGAACCTTCTAGGATTTTAACAGCAAGTGTATGTAAGGTTTATTAACGTGTAGTTAAAAAATGAATATTTTCTCAAAAAAGTCATTTTACACGAAAAGAAAAAGAGAATAAACACGTGTACCATTAACAATATTATTGAATTTTTTATAAGCATTTTTGTCACCAAATTTGAAATAGGCTACTAACAGGAACGACCTTTTCGGGTCGAGTTAAACAAATTTTATGTAAAGGAACAATCAAATTCCTTGGGTCTAAAAAATATTTACTCATTTTTAGGAGATGATTAGGAGAATGCGACGTAAGAATAATTATTAGTTTGCCTCTAGTGAATTTCTTTTGATATAAGCAATTAGTTGTCAAGAACATATCAAGTCTTACGATTTTCTAAATCTACAATACGATTTCTTTGGCAAAATGAAATATTTGTTTAAAATGATTTACTTCTTTCAAGAAATATGATTTAATTTCTTTAAGGGATTTATTTCTTTACTTCAAGAAAGGACTATCTTGATTTAAGACAATCTTTTGTTAATGTAGGATATAATATGCCAAAAAAATGATTTACTTGAAAGAAATGAATCTTCTCTTAAACTAAGGATAGTTAATCAAAAACTTGATTACTTGATTCAAGTAAACAATTTTAAGCAAATATATTTCGTGAAAAGTACTTTTTTCAGTCTGTTTATGTTCTTCCGTCGTTTCTACGTAATAGAGATCTAAATATCTAAATATGTCCGTTAGAAAATATCGTCAACTATTGATCAATCAAGACTAGGCATGTGTTGGTAAACAATTTTGTTAAATAATTGCTAGAATTCAAATTTACTATCAAGTTTTACAGGGTGAATTTCTTTTCATATAAAGATTTGCTGAATATATCATGTTCGTATGAATTATTATTTTAATAACGTAATCTACAAAAACCCATCAAAAAATTTGCGTTTCCTTATTTTGAAATTCTGAAATAAATTCACGTTAAGTATTCAACAAATAAGGAACACGGAGACAGTAATTTTGTTCATAAATAATAGTTATTTTGAGAGTACGGGTTTTCTGGTCGAGCATATAGATTATTTTCAATGGTGATTTTTGGTCAATACCTTATATAAAAAAAAAAAAGTTTAAAATATAAAAAACATGGTATAGTACATATATATTTATGAACATACTTTGTAATAAAGCGAGAAAAATACCTATAGCCAATAGGAAGAATTTTGCAATTTGAATTGTAGATAGATAGTTGACAGAAGTATATTCTTACATCGAAAGAAATATAATTTATTCTATTGTACGCGTAATTAGATTGTGCATAATTGATTGCAAATTACGGAATTTATTACAAAGTATTAAGTGATGCAAAGCAAAGAACAAAGTAGAAGCGATTTATAAATGTATGAAGAGACTACGAGTAATCAAAAATATTATTATATTTTTCTTTAAATAAATATAATTATTGGAAAAAATGTCTATTTGGAAGAAAATATTACAAAACACATCAGGTGCTTAAAAATTCAAAATGTATGAGATTACCGTAACATTATTTTACAAAAATTATATTTTAAACAAAACCAAAAGAAAAAAAAATTAGTTATATTAAAACTGAAATTTGTGGATATTTCAAATCAATCAAATTCAGCAGTATATCAGGTAAAGGAAATACTAATACGAAGAAGTACAAGTATAATCGATGGTTTGGTTGACATATTGAAATATTATTGAGTATCAGTAATTCTAAATTTATTTGAGTGGAATAGAATTGATAGTTTGACGCGGAAAATAGTGCCCTTAAAATTCGACTATCTCAGTTAATAAATTTAGGCTATTTGGTTTGTGGACACATGAAAACGTGTCTTGCATATCATTGTAAATAAAATATGACAGGTGTACAAATTACGTTTTCATTGAACATAAATTTATCAGATGAGTATATTTCGAAACTCGCTTAAACAAATATACGAATATATAAAAATTATATAATATAATCCTTTCATGATATACTATAATTAAAAATAAGTAGTTTGTAAATAAATACAATTTGCTATGTATTCCATACTATGTAGTAAACATTCTTGGTTATGCATGACAAATATTTCCTATATATATACTTTCCCTCTAAATGCTATTCTACATTAAAAGAATATCCTTGATAATAATAAATTACATATATAATCTTAATTCGAAATTGTTCCCATTTAACAATATTCAAATTAAAGTAAGTATATACATACATAACATAAAAAGCACGAATACTCATCTGCTTCTCGCATGCTTAAATTACATTATGTAGTAAAATGCGAAACAGTAGCTTAAATATTCAGTAACTTAACTGTTAAATAGATTATTATTGTAAGTATTAATTGCGCTAATAGTGGATTCCATGTACGTTTGCCTTTCATTCAGTATAACAATCAGGAACTCCCTCATCCTTTATATATGTATAGGTGCATCTTACACCAAACAGGATAGAAGTTGCGAGGGGACGTATTTCTGAATACGAAATTGAAGGAAAGAAAGCAGGTGTAATTATAGGTTAGTCTACTATGGTAGATAAGGAGATATACCGGGGTAGAAACGACCTATATAGAATTGTATGCAAATTACGTATCTGTAAAAAAATCGAGGTCAGCTGAAATGTGCAGATATTTTTATTTTTCATATAAAAGTAGATGAGACCATTTCATAGTACCTATAATATGATTTATGTGTGATCCTGATTGGTAAAGTTTGTAGCTCAGGTAAAAAAGAATTGCATAATGTTACTTATAATTTATATATATTTATACACTGAGAATGTGTATATTTATTTGAATGGTAACAAAAAACACTTATTTTAATTAAGAAAATATTATCGTATGTTTTACAACTGTTTCATCCTAAATCTTGAATCAAGTAACTATTTACTTGCTAATATTTAAATAAAGGTAAACTTTACCAGGAAAGGTATAATTTTTCGGATAATTATACGTCCTTCAGCTGTATAGCCATTCATTTTGAAACTCTCATACATTAAAAATGGTCAGAAAATTTATCAAACATTCACTTTTAAAATAGTACCCTGGATCCTCTTCGGTAGCTAGAAATGCACTTGCCGCAAGTGGAATAATTCTCTTAATCATATAAAAAGAGGATAACCACTTACGGCAAGAGCACGTTTTAAGAGTGTATGGTAAAGAAAATATATTATTTGTTTTTCCGCTGCAATTTTTATATAAAAAATTCAATGGTATTGCGTTTTAGATAATTGAATTCTTCTTCTATTCTTCGTGCAGTATCGTCTGCAAATTTCACGCAAGCTAAAAAGTTCAGTATTCGCAAAACGATAATTTGGTCTTTAAAATTTTTCTCTCTATAAATAAGATGGTCAATAGATAAAACGCAACTCTCCATACGGCGATAGTATTTAAATTTTTATATAAAAGTTATTAAAATATTAAATTTTTATATAAAAGCGAAAAAACAAATAATATATCTCTTTCATCGAATGTTTGCCAACAAAAATTCTGCGTAAAAAATACGATAACTCAGTTCAGAATAATAGTTTTAGACTCAGTCTGTGCTCATTTTACTCGTGAATTCCCAATGAATACGAAATTTAACGGCTTAAGTAAAAAATATTCGTTTTTTTCATTTAAAAACAATATTAAATTTCAAGCTCTTTGCGCGAGGTATAGTTATAGAGACAAAAAAATCTTAAATAATTCATGTGAACTGCTATTATCGTATTATATATCTTTTCCGCACTGGGCCGTTAGTAAATGCGAGAAAAGTGAGTTTTCAGATCACCATTATTTAAAAAATTAAGTTACGTTAAGGTAACTATGAACACAGATGGTAAAATGAATAGTGGGTAATCAAATCAAACCTTCTAATAAACATAGTGTAATTAAAACATCGACAGGATTTAACTAACTAAAAAGTTCCTATTACTACTTTTAAATCTCTGGCCCAACAAAAGATAAATTGACTAATTATTTGTATATTGTATGTTTTCTACATAGTGTGGAGTGAAAAGGTGAACTGCATTACTCTAGGCTGAATTACCTAACACTATGTCTGAATTAACCATACTTCTAGGTGATTCAGAGTATGTCTATTAAACACAGTCAGAAGAGTTACGCGCGATGATAACTAATGCAATTTTCACTTCATATGAGTGTATTTCGACTCTTGTTAGAGTGAGAATCAGTTATTACACGAATATCCTTTATGGATTAACTCATATTTGGCTTCGATCAATAAAGAGAGCAACTATTAGTAGATCAGCAATATAAACAAAAATAAATGATGGTTCGTGATCCATTAATTGAATAACACTGATTTAATTATATTTATAACATTATTAAATATAACACCGATTAACACTAACGAAAGTTTTAAATACAACAAAAGGAGCAATAATTGATGTCCAATGGGATAAAAACAATTACAACGTGCTGGTAACAGTAATTACTGCGTAAACGAGGAATCTGTTTGCCTCTTAGGAATCTGTTTGTCTCATGCAATGAGAGTTTTAATTGTGGAGTAAGAAGTGAAAAGGATTTAAGAGTGCGTAATGATTATGCGTTGGTAATGGAGAATGGTAGTGAATTCTGAAAAGTGGCGGCAATGACTGAAAATGAGTTGTGATAGGCTGTAGTGGGATCTAAAAGGTTTGAGACAACGGGACCGACGAACATCTGGTAGATTCTCCATGAGAGTGAACATATTGAGGAGATAGGGTGGGGTCTGTCTGTGAAAGATTTTACGGACGAGGGTATCTAGAAAGTACTCGCGTCTAATTCTGATGGTAAGCCATGCGATAGGGGAAATGTGGTCATCACAGCGTAGATTGATCACGACTGTGATACAGCTATTGATAGACCGCTGAAGCGCAATATTCAGTTCTACTGAGAGATCCTTATATGTGAGATAGACATAACCAAAATGCGGAAAGACAAACGACAGAACTAATTGCATGTGTAAAGGGACCGAAACACACTTTTTACGCAGTTTCATAGCATGTTCAGCGCATGTGGAAACGTGTTACGTAACACACATAGACGTGTAAATCGGTGGTTCGTAATGTGATAGAAATCTATTTGCCGAAAATTTGAACGTTATTGACACGTGGCATGCGGGCGTCCTATATTCATTATACAAAACTCTTAAACAATTTGTAAGAAAAAAATCCTAATATTTCCGATAATTGACTTATTAGTCTTAATTCGCAAACAACCTGTTATAACAAATATCTACTGGCTAAATTTCTTACATTAAAAAATCACTACAACGGTGTGAATGTCCGCCATAAGGGACAGTCAAATCCAAGCAACATTAATTCGAGCGAATATTCACGTTTGCAAAGAGTGACATTATTTTACTCCATTCTAAGAGTGAATATATCACTGTAATAATAGCGAGAGTGTGTTTGAAACTTTTATTTTACTCCTGCAACAGCAATAGTACAGTATACTATCAGTGAGCAATATATAGGAGCAAGGTAGTATTTTACATAAGAAATTAATTTATTTCATTTTTGTTCACGGTTCTTTTATGGCAAATAAATCGTCAAATTAGTAATATTGGAGAAAATATGAATTTCATAGAAGTGCTAAATAAATATTAGGTAGAATATATTAGTACCACATGCATAGCTACAAGATATAAGAAATAAGATAGAGGGTGTCGAAACGTTCCTTCAAGTCGTCTAATAAACAAAATAGAAATACATTTCCATAACAAGAACAAAATAAAACCGTGAGAGTATAGCGAGCGATCCTGGTGGCGTACTTAAATTCACTCTTATTGGAGGAGTGAAAAAACTAGACTCTTCTTAAAAGAGGGAAAACATCAACTCTTTTTAGAGCAAAATTCTCACGTCAAGAAATTTAGAGAGTGAACAAGTACGGAACCGATTTTGCTACTTGAATCAGTTAAAATTTTGTCTAATATTATCATAACCTGAGATAAAATTTTCGCGACGATATGAACTCCAGAATAATATTAGGTTATCCCTCTTATTTTATGTTGCATTTATCGTTGTTAATGTTTAAATTTAAGCATCACTCTCTATTTTTTAATAATTTGACATTGACATGCACTGACATAGTAGAGACCATAGAGAAAATGGTAATAGTCAATATTATTAATCTTCTAAATATATCAAGCGTTATTTATTAGGTAAAATTGCAATGATCCTATATTTGTTCTGAACTATATGTCATACTTTAAATATGCTAGATTATATAAATAAAATATGCAAAAGCAATTAATAAAATTAAGAGATAAAGTCTGAAATCTAGAAGAAATACTCAAATAATGATATCGTATAATCAGCAAAAAAAAAAATATTGGTCAATAGAACATATTGACATACATTTTTTTCGCAGATATGTTACTTGGTTATGTGAAGAACCACTTTGTCCTCATCTAAAATAATCCATATTATGAACTTCATGGAGCGAGTAATCCGGACTAAGATCTTAGGCACGGAAACAGTGATTCAATAGACAATTTATAATTAGAAAGATTGATGAGGTCAGAACCACAATAATATGCAATGATGTAAATTACGATGGAATTTTTGCGATAATGAAAATTGTAAAAGACACTTATACGTTGCAAGATTATACTACCAGTTACTGAATGTTATGTTAGCTGCAATGCAGGGTGTAAGATGTAATCAAGTATTTAATTGCTCGTATCTAACTGTATCGATGGTTTGTAAATTGTAATTATCATATTATAGTACATCCAAACAAATCGTAGTTATAAAGTTTTGAGCTATTTAATATCAATATCGCTGTCAAATATGTATTGTTATCGAATAATATTGGAATTGATTGATATTAAATTGTACATTTAACCCTCCTGTGCACGTATTTTCGATTGAAAAGTAGTTTCCAAATGCGCATATTTCTTCTTCAGTTGGTATGTTAAAATTTTTGGGGTCGCTGATTGCATGTGATGTAACAATTTTAAACTTCAAAAAGGCAGATCCAATATGGCAAACTAATTTAAAAAAAATGATTGGATTTTTACAAAAATTGCTATCTATGGGTTTTTGGGGTGGCTGATAAGGAATATAAGAGACTTTAAATTAAAGTTATTGAAGGGAAATCTTGTCACTATTTGATTTAATAATTAATCATATTTGTAACTTGCTGGTACATTGAATTATGTGAAAATTAAATTTTGTATGTGTTGATGTAAATTTCGCTTGATTTAATTGTAAAGTCGTTGGAAATAAGTAATCCCAATAACTAATAATTTTATAATGTTATAACAATGGAATATTCAATCCAAGAGTTCGCAGAAATCTTTACGAGGAAAGATCTTTACTTTAACATCTGATATCATGTTAATGTTGCCTCATTTATGTATTTCTTTGTACCAATTATTGTACAAAAAAAAGATGATCTGAAACCAAAATAAAACAATTGAAATTGTGGTAATGATTATGACATTAGTTTTCTTGCGACCATTTGATTTTAAAAATTCGATAATGTATGTTTTAACAAAGTTGTTGGAAAGAGGCATGATTATACTAAATACTTATAGGAAAGAGGCGTAATTATACTGAACAAAGTTTTCTCTGATTGTTTAGAAATTTGTAATGATAAACCTCACAAATCGTATAATGAAGATTATGTATTTTGCGACCCTGTAAATGAGAAGGATTCCCCGACGATGTATACAAACATGTGTTACGTTTTGTGTAATTGCATAAGGTGCCATATATTTTTGTGTGATATTTTCAAAATGTTTTTGTTTCGTTCTTTTATCTTTCAATCGATGAAAATAAAATGTCACTAACATGCAGAAAATCTACATAAATTATAAGAAAATTTAAAATTATCGCATGGAACTTTTTTTTCATTATTTATCATTAATAATTTCTTATCTCAAAGCTTAACTCTTCTATATATTTTAATATACTATTAAATAATTATGAGAAGAATATTTAATATAAATATATCGTGTTTATAAACAGATTATTCAAGTGCCTGAAGGGTTGATATTTACTTACTTTACTTATCATGAAATTGATCGCATAAATTAGCAAAATTTATCTCGACTTATCGGTATAGGTATTTTTGTCGCTGCAAATCTGTGATGAATTTACACAGATGATGCACATGATAGGGACAAATATGTTTTTAGAAATAAAAAACAAGATAGAGATTACACGTGAGATTCTGAAATACCAGTTTCTCAATTAAGTTAATGAATATAAAATTGAAGAAAGTTAAAAAAAGATTACTTCGAATAGCTAAACAGGAAGTTCTATGATAATAATTATTCCTGACAGTGACGTTACCCGCATAAACGCGTATTTTTGCAAATGCTAAGCATCAACACCGTATTACATTAAGATACAATGTTAAATGCATAGTGGATTCTATAAGTGCAGAAAAGTAATACAAAATTGCCAATATTATTTTGTGATGAAATTGTAGTTTTATTTCATTTTTTGAAATGAAAGAAAAATTGAAAAACTTGTGATGTTGATCCAAATCGGTGCTGCCGATAACTTCGTCGATACTTCTGTTCGCAATCTGTAAATTCTAAAATGAAAAATAAATCTTGACGCCCAGTAAAATGGCTACATGAAGCAGATACAAATATCATGTGCGACTTAGATTTTATTATGATTTATTAAATATTATTTTTAAAGGGACGTAAGTTACAGCGAGTTTCAACCGAAGCTGTAAAAAAATCTGCTTTTTTTCTTTCATTACAAACATTAGCAACGTGGTTACTAAGGTTTGTTGCTTTTTATTGTGCTCAAACTTTTTTGACAGTTTTCATTGCCTTAACCTCTAAAATGAGCGGCTCAGTGTATTTAAAAACACAGTAATGAAAATAACAGAGGTTAAGGTGAAATCCCCTCGACGACACTGGTTCGTGATGCAGGTGTTATGCTCAAGATCCCCGAGTATCAATTTTCGGGGTAGATTTCCCGAGTCTTTTTTAAAATATTAATTCGGGTTTCTTCGTGATTTTTTTTTACGATCCAGGAATTTCGGCGTTGTTCGACCAATCTCCTCTGATTTTTTCATTTCTCTATTCCGTTTTCATTTCGGTTTATTTTAATAATATTTATGAGTGAATATTTTGGTTATAAATTGAATTTTCGTGATTTATAAAATTACAAAATATATGTAAATTATTTATAAATTATGTATAAACTGGACAAACCATTCGTAAAATTTAGGTAGTATATTTAGGTAGTATATAATTTATAACGATTATGCTTAATTTTGTATACGGACACATATATATAATTTGTATGTTAACTATATATTACTTTATTACCAAATTACTAATATTATGATAGTGTTTCAGTCACGCTACTTCAATTTGGATGGCAAAACTATGACAACCACGGAACGAGGGGTTGTTACGGTGGACAGGGCCGGTAGGGAACACTCTCCGTAATAATTATTTTGTATGTAAGCTGAACGCTTAAATTCGTATTTTACAAATATACATCTTTTTTGTAGTTTTATGAATTAGTTTTTTAAACGATTTACCGGTTGTTCATCCATTCCAAATTCTCGTAGTCTCCAACGCTTGCAGGAAACACATCTATTGAATGTTCAGCACCCTTAAGCACGGTAGTATTAAAAAAAGTAAAGAAACAAAAGAATTTACCGTTCTACTGCGTATACCGTCCATTTTAGAGCATCTACATTTGAACATATGTGAATGTGCCGATTATAAAAACAAACATATGTAATATCAATCAAAAAGCGTATTGTATGGATGAAATTATTGTCACTCTACATGCTAATAATTTAAAATATTACCGTAGAAAATTTACTCAATATAGAAATTATGTACAGTAGTCCTCCCCTTATTCTAATTTGTCCAGTCAGGCAAGATACCGGCCTTCCTTCCTTATTTTACTTTTCCCCTCTCCCCACTACTTAGATTTGCTGTATCACTTTTGTACTTTTCTTTTGTTGCGCATGCGCCGTTATTTGTATTTTGAAAATCCACACGTCAACACACGTAAGTAGAGAGAACGCGTGAGGGGAAATATTAGAATAGAAGAAGTGAAAAATTAGAATAAGGGAATGACTACTCTACTTGAAAACAGATTTAAATATCATCGTTACTGTTGATTCGATAGTTTTGTTTGGATATACTGCCGAAACCCACTGCTATATGTTTTCCTACGTATTTTGATGCTCTGAATTCATCATATACCTTCGTTGTGATTAACGTAAATGCAACTTTTCCGGTAAAAATTATGAAAAACTTATAAAAAACGCGATTTTTCATGGTTTTTCTCATTTATTTTCAAAAATTTCAAAAAACATTTTAAATAAAAAATGTAGGACATAAACTTCTCTACAAAAAAGGCTTAATTCATTTTTTCCGTAACATTAAAGATGTTGCCTTAAAAGAGGTATAAATATAAGAATAATCGTCTTGGCGTCATCCACTCAGCCTGTACCCCCACACCCCCCACCCTCTAGAACTCTCTATCTTATACTGGCCAAACCTAACTAACTCATATTTTAGGTAATATGAAATCCACGTGAAATTTGGGTCCTTGTAGTTGCAATGATTGAAACTAGAGGGAGGGCCCATGCCCCAGAGCCCCCGTTTTTATACAAGCCTAACGTAACTACGCTTAGATCACATAACTCTTAAAGAGGTCGTCCAGAGGTCAGCCCAAAGATATCTCCAAAAAGACCTCCTAAAGAGGTTTTAATTATGATAATCTAGAAAATGAGCT
Source organism: Trichopria drosophilae (assembly GCA_030407085.1). Classification (NCBI taxonomy): domain Eukaryota; kingdom Metazoa; phylum Arthropoda; class Insecta; order Hymenoptera; family Diapriidae; genus Trichopria; species Trichopria drosophilae. Next base: position 52,618,190 of record CM059583.1, read on the forward strand.
CTTAAAGATGTCTTACTTCGGACTTCTTAAAATCGTAATCTCGAAGAGGTCTTATGTTTGAGGTCTTAAATATATCTCATTTTGGACGATCTCTCTTTTAGTAAAGGGATTCCCAGAGTTGAGATCTGTACTTCTTCTCGAGACCGCTAGGTTGCTGTTGAATCCAAAAATGAGATCGCACGATGCTTACTTCATATGCAGACCGATAGATTATAAGCTGCCCTGCCAAAATAAGTGCTTTTACGATATTTTGCCAGTGTTATCACAGTTTTGTATTATTATTGCATAATTCCATTTTATTGAATGCAATCACCATCCAATATAAAACTATATAAATGGTAAAAAGGGACTCAAGTAAAAAGTACATAAATTAAAAATTAAGGTACAAAAATAGAATCTATAATTTTCAGAAATTTGCTTTTCATTTGTATTATTTATTTTATATTTCAACGCTCTTAAATAAAACCTCTTTTCTAAGACATCACATTTAGAGGTTTTAAAGAGCTCTTAAAATCAACGAATAAGTCTTCGATTACTTTAAGAGCTCCTTCTGATAAGTATTTAAGACATCTTACAATTTGTAAGTCTTCTTAAAGAGCTCTTCAAGAAGTCTTTTTGCTGTTAGGCTAACTCACATTTTGGGTAACATCAAATCCATTTGAAATTAGGGTACTTGTAATTACAATGATTAAAACTAAAGATCTCGTGGAATACAATACACCTCTTACACATAAAAAAATACATTACCCTTTTTCTCAGTTTACATCACTCGTCACATCCTACATTTCTTGTTGAAAACCTTTTTCAAAATTTTCAATATTTATGTAAATAAATGAGAAAAATCTCGAAAAATCGAGATTTTCATAGGTTTTTCACGATTTTTATCCAGAAAATCGCATTTCAGCCAATTGCGACTATGATATTCGAGTTCAGGACATCAAAATATGTAAGAAAACGTAAGCGTCATGAAAAATTGACGAGCAATGTCTTCGGAAGTACAGCCGTTTTTTTCTCTCTCAGGATACATATATAAATTTTACCATTTATAGAGGTGTTAAAGTTCTCACTACCATGTCAAAATAATTTATACTTTCATGCTTTAATAAGAAAAATTCAATATTAAAATAGACAAACATGAAGATATTTATTACCTATTTTTTTCAACTTTCAACATGTATAGAATCTGAACACGCTCAAATGAAATAAATAATACATCCCGGACTGTGGAAATTAATCATGGCATGGTGAGATTTTTCCGTAACGAATTCGATCAAAGGCTTCAAAGGTCATTGTAATTAATCCGAAATAAATCACAAGTGGATAAACGAAGATAGAAAATGATGGTTGGGTAAGGAAGACCTTGTAGGTGTGAGTGAGAAATGCGGATAGAATTAAAGCATTGGCCGACAGAAGGTAAGCCGGGGTATAAAGTCGTGTACCGTGTTCTTCGTCTCGGATGCTGGATTCGAGCCAGACCGGTCCTTCGGCAAGTTCTTCTTGAGGTCACGAGCGTGTGCGACTTCGCCTCTTCGTTCTTTCTCCTTAGTATATGTCTTCCTCACTCTTTCCTCCTCTTTTTATCGTTTTCCTTCTCTCTCATTATTCCGTCCCTTGCGTTGCATTTATTAGTGTCGGCGACTTGGCTCTTCGACTTCTCGAGGTTAGCAGCACTTGGCGAACGCGGAGAACGCGTTTCTATCGGAAGAAGCGATGAAATCGCGCATCGTCCGCCCATTCGCGGCGTCTGCTCGAAACGGCGAACCAAAAAAATGCCGCACTTCATATTAAATTGGAAAGCGTAATTGCAAAAGAGAACCACGATCACAGTTTTTAATGGAGATAAGCGATACAAAAAATAATCGGCTAACTGAAACGGTACGAGAACGGCGTTTATCATTTTTTCGGCTCCATAGCATTCATCGATGAAGTATGGTGCATTAAACTGTGAACAAAGTCGTTGGCATAATGAAGTATGACGTTTCAACTGCGCAAATTTATTCTTAAAGTGAAATATTTACAGCAGTCGTAAAAATGTCGCATTATATACGCTACATTAGTCTGGTCTACTAAACAATAAGACTTCCGATTACCTATGTAATATGTATGGCAGATTGGACCACATACACTGTTAGAAACGTTAGTAAAATTACCACAGATTTCAGTTACCATACACGGAGAAAAGTGACCAGTGAATTTTACTAAGCTTCTGAGTAAGCTGAGGACATGTAGAAAAGTTAATATAATCTAATTCGATTTCTGGTATATTTCACAGCGAGCAGTACGAGACATTCAAATATGGCTTTGTACATTTTACAGTGCCGTCAAGGAAAAGAGGCGCGTGGCGGCTTCGTAAATATTTTTTTCTTCAACTTGCTATAACGTAGCCAATTTTGAGAAATTTAAAACAAATAAAAAACGAAATTGGTCGTTACAGGTGTCCGCGTCTAGTGAAGAAAGGAAACGCGATACACGTTAACAAACAAAAAAGTTATTGTATTTTTTATTAACAACTGCAAAATATATGTTTTTGTGCATTCAGGTGCTTCGTTTATCAAGCAAATTTCGTTCATCTGAAAATTTTCAGCGAGAAAGTTGTTGATTAAGTTATAAACAAGTTTTCTGGAAGGTTTCAACTTGATTGCATCAATAGTTTAAACATAATGAATAATTAAATTCGGCAGCGGCCGACTGACGTACGCCGCGGCTCTAATCGCGGTGCAACTACCAACTTTAATCATTCATTACTTTTAAACTAATAATAGAATAAAGATGAAACTTCCCAGTAAACTTTTTTATACCTTAATGAACAACTTTCTCGCTGAAAGTTTCCGGATACTCGAAATTCGCTCGATAAACGAAGCACCTGAAGGTATAAAAAGCTATATTATGTAGTTGTGTTGAAAAAAATAGATAACTTTTTTGTTTATTGACATATATCGGCTTTCCTTACTTCACTTGACGTGGAAATCTCTAACGATCAATTTTGTTTTTTATTCGTTTCAAAATTCTCAAAACTTGCTGTGTTATCGCCAGTTGAAGTAAACACTTTTTACAAAAAGGCCGCGCCATAGCCAGTGCTGTGAAGACACTACTCAGCTATTTAGTTCCCTTCGCTATGTATACATGATGAAATTTACAGTGTCGCTTAGGAAATATTATTAAACTTCAAAACCCACTTTTCTCGTGTAGGAACTTAATTTTAACAAATGTTGTTACCGAAGACAAAATTCAGTAACATTGTCACTAATTTTACTAAACTTCACTTAAAATTGCGAAACAAGATCCTACATTTAATACGGTTTTTTAAAATTACTAAATTGTAACGAAAATTTAAGAATCAATTACGGAAGGAGGTGCGCATTGCGTACTGCGCATTCGTTTTGCCTCCGAAAAGCTTCGAAGTCGTCAATCAGACCAGTCTGGAAAGTTCCAAGGTATTGAAGTGATCGTTTGCCGTTATTAACATTCATAGATACAGCAGATGAACCATTCTGCTAGGTCCTTAATTCACGCACACAGAGAATGCAAAAATTTTACCTCCAAGAACAGAACATCTAATTTTTTCATCCGTGTCGGTAAAGTACGCACTTTCGGGGCTATTTCAGGTGTTTAAAGTAGGATTTTATGGACTAGCAGAGGCTGACCGTTCTCGGACCGGTTTCGCTAGGAGTCTGGACATTCCTACTTCGTGACTGGTGCTGGCGTAGGGTGCTTATTTTGTAGACGCAGGTGGAGGACAAATTTTTGACTGTTCAGTTAACGAAACTGAAAACTACGAAATTGTACTTAAGCTGTACACCGATACCGTTTCTGAAATTTACTAAAGGGAAACTGTAACTGCGTAAAACTTTACTTGTATGTTTCGTAAATGTACGTCAGGAATTTCTACTAGTGTAGAAATTAGTTACGATATTGTCGTGAGCAGTACAAACTACGTTTCTTTGAACGAAATGAAGGTATCTACATACTGTTGATATTGTTAAGGTACATGAAGTTATGAATGACATTCGCAATTACTCTAATTAGTGGACATACATTTGATTATTTGGATGTTTTATTCTACAACTAATTCGCACATAAATTCTCTGTAGAAGTTAAAAAACAGCTTCTGGACGAATTTTCAATATGGGACCTTCTGAAGGTCATTCTAGAAATTATTAATTTATCATTTCAGATGTAAAATGTGTGGTTCTTTCGATATCCTGATTTAGAATCTGGAGTTATCAATAAAATGGAGTTAACCTCTAAATGACCTTGAATGTCGACATTGAAGTCAAGACTAATAATGATCAAAGATGGGTCAATTATCTTAAATAATTTTTTTGTATAGCGTTCAGTTTTTGAGGCACTTGGGTCAAATTTTCGGTCAAAATGGTCCCATTCTGTGATAAAATGTTTGAATAGTAATGTCATCTAACAATCTCGACGAAGGTAGTTTTGGTCACCTTCTTGTCGAGTTAACAAGTCATTCAGTTGAGTTTATTTTTAATGAAAAACTTTATGTTTATTGCTAAACTTACTTTTAGCGTTACCCGGAAACAAAACAGAAATTTATTCCTATCGGGTGCTTATTTGTCATGAGCCCCCTTGCCTCTCGTTTGAGATGTGTTTTCACCTTTGAGCTGAATTTCGTTAACAGTAATCATCATTCGATCAAATGGTAAGAATTGTAAGTAACGTTTAGGTGGGTATAAACAACATCACATCTATTCCTCACCCACCATAATTATAGGAATTTTCCCCCTGCGATTGTTTCCTATATGTCTAAAAAAAACATCAAAGAACGAAGAAATGCAAAGATTGAGCCGATCCAATCTACATCGTTTGTAGAGTTCAATACTATAATAACAAGTATTTTTTTAAAGCGCTTTTGAAAATAACATGAATTTTAATGAATAAACAAAAATGTTTTGATAAAAATAAAAAACTTTTTGAATACTTCTTGTCTACCGCAGAATCCATCCTCGGAGCGGTAGCAATTCATGTTAGAAAATCCAGCATAATTCACGGCACAGAAATAGCTGAAGTGAGCAAATGAAAAATAACCGAGAACATTCGATGGATGCCTTCATAATCAGAGATATTTTTATTTCTGTTCAGTGAATCATGAAATTATAGCGAGTTTTGGATTCTTCTTCCGATCCTATGAATTTCATTCCCCTGCGATGATATAGTGCCCTGCAACTTTTAAAATATTCTTCAACAGTTGCCGCAAAACGGAACATTCTACAATATCCTTTAACGGAAAAGAATATTTATTATTGTATTGTGTGAACATTAATCATAAATCGGTTCGTAAATCAAAAATATTGGTTTTTGTATTTGATAAAACGTGAGATAAAAGTTTTTCGAAAACTTTGACCATAATGATTGGCGTCTTACCTTTTAAAATTGAAGAAACCGAAACGAATACCATACAATTAGTAAATAATTTATAATGTATTGTTCGTTTTAGATTTAAAAAAATTTTGAAAATTATTACCTATTACTATGTCTAGGTTTATCTAAATCGAAAGTACTGAAAATATAATATGTCAAATTTATAATAGATTCATATATTGTTGTTAATTATAATAACAATTACCGTATTAGATTACAAAATAAAATAAAAAATTGAAATTTATTGTTTATTTAACAGAGTTCCGTATAAATTGAATTTTACAACTTATACAGGTGTTAAAGATCTCTAATCAAGTCAGGATATTCGTGTACTGATACCATTAAATTTAGATATAATACAATTGTCATAAAATGTACGTTACCTACAATAACTGTCTACATTTATTATCCATAAATCTTGTATAAAAGTAGTATAAATATACTATAAAATATATTACCTAGTATATTTTGTACTTTAGGTTTAATGCAATTCAATTGTCCGGTATAAAGTAATTGTAATTTACAGTATGGCGCGGTTTACGTAGTGAAGTGTATATACAGCTTGATTTTATAGGATAATGAAGAATAATAAAGGATAGGAGCTGATTCAGAAAATACAACACAAATCCTTGGCATTCAATTTTCCTTAAATTTTGCAAACCCTATTCGTAGTTGAGAACATAATTAGCCTTTTGGCTGCTGGGGAATTTTAGTACAAATTGACCTCTTATAAAATGCAAAATTAATACATAAAATCACATGAGTCTCAGGTAGAGTTCCCAACCTGACTGCTGGTTAAAATAGCGGCCAGCCCAGCATGCAACCTAAAGTGCAATGAAAAAAATTTTGTTTTATTTGTCATAAAGATTAGAGAGTAATTTTATAATTAAAATGTACTACAGACAATGTTGACCTTGAAAATCGGCATTTCTAGGTTAAATTTTATTTATAATATAATCTAAGCTTGTAGAAGGTTTCTGTATATTGTTTGCTGCCCTGAATTTGTAAAAAAAAGTTGTAAACTAATTTCAGCAATTTTAACCTAAAAAATTTCTATTTCAAGGTCAAATTTCGTTATAATGTAGAATAAGCCGATTTTTTAGAAGGTTTTTGTACGTAGTTTGATTAGCAATTCTTTCACAGTATTCTTTCCGTATTCCGTCCATCAAATTACGTAGAAAACACTCTGAAATCATCACTCTACTCGAATCGACATTTCATCTTAAAATTCTGATTTTCAAGATCAACAGTGGTTCGAGGAATTTCGAAACTATCTTTGCCGCATTCTAAACATGAAATTTTGTCAGAAACATTAAATATCTTGTGCCTCTTGAGTGGTTGATATCTCGACCACCCCCGCGGCTAAAATGCTAAATTATTATTTGAGGCGAATATTTTTATTGATTTCATTTTGTTTGAGTATCATCCTGATGTGCACAACATTTCTTATTGCTCCGTAACAAAATTATTATTTACAAATATAGATACTCGATTCAGCTTTATGACTTCTCATTCTTTTCTCAAAACATGCAGAATGTTAAAACCATTCGGTAAAAAAACAGAAGAATGATTATTACAAGATTGTTATAAGAAAAATCATAAAAACTGTAATTTTTTTTATCATTCAACTTTACGGTAAAAAAACGTCAAATTAAAAACTGTAATAGGTCAATACATTATTTTCTCCGCATTTTATATTATTCAAAAACTTCTTTAAAAGAAATCTTTTATGGTTATCTTTATCGTAAGTTCCCAAAGTATTAATTAATTTAGGCGAATCTTGAATACAAATTTAACGGAGATACAATGGTATCCATAGTTATACGTAATTGAAATATTTATTCTTATTAATAATTTTCAAAACAATAAAAGTTGGAAAACTGTTTGAAACAGTAGTAGTAGAGTGCACTATTACTTTTTCAATGTAACATTTTTATGCTGCATCAAGATCATGACAATATTTAAAATTTTACTGCAGTCAAAACATAAACGCATACTTTTATATTATTTGTCTCAGAAACGAGACTCCGAATACGAAATTGATAATATCCCCGACTGCGACTAATTAAATAAATATATTTTAATAAATGATAAATCTCCCTATCGCATAAAATAGTTGAAAGGTGTGATAAAGACATAAAGTAATCATGTCATAAAACAACATTATAGTCCGATATGGTCGTTGTCACTGAAACACGTAATTTATGTGGGCACAACAAATGTTTGATAAGTTACAATCAAAACATGTAAATTCATGTTTTTAAAATCCATAGAAATGCAACCACAATGCGTTTTTTCACGATAATTGCCGAAAACTCTTATTCTGCTATAACAAATGTTGCGATGAGCGAGTAACAATGCTATTACAGTCCTTATGTAAAATTAAATAAATAAATTTTATCTTTTTCCGAAATTCCGGCTCTATAATTAGAAAACTAAAATTTCATATAGTGGCTACCGAAATTTCAGCAAAAAATGGTGGAGAAAACAACGGAAATAGATATTAAAAGGGCCCAAATTAAAATCCCTAAACCATTGACTGTCTTTTAAAAGTTCAAAAAATAATATAATTAATTGGACAACTTATGTTTTCGTTGACACTGTAGAGATAAATAACTTGCCATTTTGCATTTTTATTAGGTACTTGCAGGCTACCTTTCCTGATACAAGTGCAACCTCTTGAAACATTTACGAGTAAAAAGTTTTTATCAGTTAAAATTCAAATTTTGAAATATTTTTATCTTTGTCTAGACACGAATGCGATGCAAAATCAGTGCAATGAAAATTTAATATTAGATTTGATTTAAATTGCAGAACAATTCTGTAATACAATGCATTTTTGAGGAAAACTAGTTACGCGCATACCAAGAGCAATTCACGGTTGAAAACGAAACAAGCATTTCTGCGCAAGTTAATGGGTTAAATCGAATATCGGTTGGAAAAGTGTTCCACATAGGAAGAAAAGAGAAAGAAAGGGGAAGAACGAGCACGGAGATTAAATTGCGTTTTTGTGTCATCGTAACGCAGCGTTAATGTAACCGAGCGGTTGCACTATCGAAATCGAGTAGACGGACGCCAGTACGGCCAGTAGTTCGCTTTCCCGCACCAGGACGTAAATATATCGGTAACGTGCGTCGGCATTACCGGTACCATTTGCAGGCCTTAGGAGATGGCCACGAAGACACGTTCTAAGTCCCGTACGCTTCCCGCGATAGTGCGACTCTTTGACCAATTAAGGACTCCGGGGCTTCCCCCCCATCTACACGTACCCGGTGCATGCTTCGTAAATTCGAATAACGATGCGTTTCTCTCCATGCGGCTAGATAAAGGGAGGAAAGCAATGCCGTCCTCTTATCAACGACTTATTTCAACGCTAGGTGACGCATCTCTAATCGGGCACTTAAAAGATTTTTCGTTAATGGCCTTCCTACGATCCTGTTACTTGCTTCAAAGAGCCTATAAAAGGGATAAATTAACTTCCGAGAATTCCGGACGTTTCGTTAATAAGTCCTAGGTGCAGTTTAAATGTACTTGGAGAATTCGCAAGAAATCTCGAAACCACGATACTGCAAAAAGGACATTCTGAGCTTGAGTGCTTTTTGTAATACTTACAAGCCAGAATTGACGGGAATTGCGAGGTTTTGGAGTTACAACGCTTCATATGTATAAACATTGAATGAAGAAATCGGAACCAAATTTCGAGATTTTCTTACAAAGAGCTTCTCACAGTAAGTACATAGTCAACATTTTCAGGGAAAGTCCAATAGGATACCAAATATTTGTGGTTTTCTTTCGATCGTAATTACGAAAAAAATATGATATGTACATTTTTGTAAGTGTACTTGACCTTGAAAAGCCCTATTTCCATGCCATATTTATTTGGTAGTTGGGATTGAAATTGAACATTTTTACATATATACATAGATATATACAGGGTGATCCAAAAGTCCCGGAACAGCAAAATATCTCAGCGGGAGTGCATTTTCGAGGAAAATGTTTCAGACAAAAGTTTCAGGATTTTTCCCTGGCTATTTAATGGCGATATTGAATTTGACCTTGAACATGACCTTGAAGGTTATTTCAAGGTCAAGTTAATTTTTTTAAATGGGAACCCCTATTTTTTTTCACGGATTCTGAAAGAGCGGGAAATTCTACGTTCGAGTATGATATGATCGATTTTTCCGGCAAGGTCATTTCAAGGTGAAACTTAAAACTCCCGTAAGCGCGAAATATCTCAGAGGGTGTGCATTTCTTTGGAAATTGTTTCAGACAAAAGTTTAAGGATTTTTCCTGGGATATTTAATGGTAGCACAGAATTTGACCTTGAACATGACCTTGAAGGTTATTTCAAGGTCAAGTTTGTTTTTTTTAATGGAAACTGCTATTTTTTTTTCACGGTTTCGGAGAGAGCACAAAATTTTACGTCCAAATATGCTATGGCCGTTTTTTTCGGCAATGTCATTTCAAGGCCAAACTTAAAACTCCCGGAACAGCGAATTAACTCAGCAAGAGGTCATTTTCGGGTAAAATGTTTCAGACAAAAGTTTCAGGATTTTTTCCGGGATATTTAATGCTAGCATAAAATTTGACCTTGAAAATTACCTTGAAGATTATTCTCAGGTCAAGATTATTTTTTTTTTTTAATTGGAACCCCGTTTCATTTTCTTAACGAAGTTATGAGGATCTTCCGGTATTGAGAGTGGTTAAATTCATTTTGTTCAATCGATGCAGATCGATTGATTCGCTGTTTATGACATTGCCGAAAAAAACGGCCATAGCATATTTGGACGTAAAATTTTGTGCTCTCTCCGAATCCGTGAAAAAAAATAGCAGTTTCCATTAAAAAAAACAAACTTGACCTTGAAATAACCTTGAAGGTTATGTTCATGGTCAAATTCTGTGCTACCATTAAATAGCCCGGGAAAAATCCTTAAACTTTTGTCTGAAACAATTTCCAAAGAAATGCACACCCTCTGAGATATTTCGCCGTCACGGGAGTTTTAAGTTTCACCTTGAAATGACCTTGCCGAAAAAAACGGCCATAGCATATTCGGACGTAAAATTTTGTGCTCTTTCCGCATCCGTGAAAAAAAATAGGGGTTCCCATTTAAAAAAATTAACTTGACCTTGAAATAACCTTCAAGGTCATGTTCAAAGTCAAATTCAATATCGCCATTAAATAGCCAGGGAAAAATCCTTAAACTTTTGTCCAAAACATTTTCCCCGAAAATGCACTCCCGCTGAGATATTTTGCTGTTCCGGGACTTTTGGATCACCCTGTATATTTATGCTATTACACTTAGAGACTACTATTTACGAAAATTGCAAACATATTTGCAATTTAGGGCTAATCGTAGTTCTATCGTCCTGATTCTATAATTTTGCTACTGTGTTTTGTAAAATTTACAACTAAACATATAAAATTTTACAAACTACAATAGCAAACAGTACAAACCTTAGACGATAAAACCCTAATTATCCCTAAAGGGAAAACATTTCTCCAATAACAAACTACGTTTTTGTGCAAACTATTCTTTTATTTTTGTCAAAACAGATACATCAAAAAACATTTACTTTTTAACAATAACAAAACATATTGTGATGTTAAAAATCGTGATCTTACCTCATGAACATTATTGATGTTACAAATATCACTGCAATACGGACAAAATTAAAACGTGTAAGGGTATGGTCGTTATTTTGATCCCCTGCGATGCATATTTTACCGACAAGCCACGAGTAACTGAAACAACCCAAGATGTATCACCTTGGTAATGTTCAGTAACCCAGGCATTTAATTTCTCCCACGGATCTTCTACGTATTTTGAAATTACCATTGTTGTTTAGGTTCTGCTTAATTGATGAAACAAAAACGCCTTACGTGGATGATACCATTATCTGCTCTGTTACATAAACGCTCATTTCTTAAAAGTGGATAAAAATGTCTGATTATCAAATATTGATAAAATTTAACAGATTCAGCGTGTTGATAGAAAAAAGATTAAAGCAAAGCGAGTTTATTGGAGTCAGCCACGGTTTTAGTCAAACGCCTACTGCTCATTAATAACTCGCTTTCATTTCAAGTATGATTATTAAAGTAAATACTTCGTATTCAATATATAAAATGAAATATAATATCATTAAAGTGCTTTAATTAAATAAGTGAAATAGAAGTTATTTAAGATTAAAGCAAATGTATTTATATAATTGGTGTCGTAATTATATTAAAATTGCAAAAGAATTTGTCTAAATTGATTGTGTAATTGTTCGTGTATATACTAATGCACAAAGACAAAACCAAACGTGTATTTTTTGACAACATAACTATTCTGCTTCTGTAACGTTGATATTTATCGTTCTTCAAAACGACACATACAGTAGCACTTCGGACATTTCTCATGCGTTTGTTCATCCCGAGATTAGAATGAGATTTCATGTCATGTCAATTGACTGTACCGTAATTTTCTTATTTACTTCATGCATATTGATCATTTTGTACATGAACAATCGCATTACGTAGTTCACTACCAGTCTCATAATAACATCGTACCCTAGATCTTAATAATAAAACATACTGATTTTACAATCTTAACTACTATTTACAATTGATTACATCTAATGTGAAGTGCAAGACATTCTTATCTGTATAAAATATTATTTCAAATAATGTATAATTTGTAAAAATATAAGAAATATTTACATTAATTTTAACTAATTATTAAAATGTTTAGTTAGATGCAACTTTGCCTAAAGTTAAAATGTTGCACATAGTTCGCTTCCTGGAACATAAACATTTAGATCAGTACTTCCTTGGTAAAAAAGCGGGCTTGATCGAAGCAAACGACTTCGGAGTCCAGTCTTAATTGCCGATGCTCGATACAACCTTAAAATACATTTTCGTACAATAGGGTACATCGTTATTCGCATTTCCGCCGATGTTCAATTCGAGACCTCCCAACCCCTAGCGACAAAATTGCGGGCAGCGGTAAATCGTTTGGCATTAACAAATTACCGTAAAAAACTAGCGCTCGGTAATTAATGCGAACCCGTACGGAGATCTTAAGTGGACTGCGACTAAATTGCGGGAGCAGAACATAGATCACGTATAGAGATAAGTTAGTACACTACTTGTGATCCCTAGGAAAACAAGACTCCTCAGGATTAATGGGTTTAGAATGTAGAGTCGATAGTCGTTCTGGGTACAGCCAATCAGGACTTGATGAGCAATGATTCCCTCTTATCATTGCGGATAGTGGCGCACGGGCACGAAGGAGAATAAAGGAACTTTTCTATCGTCTTCGGACTTGCTCGACGAGTCTCAGTTAAATTACGTGTGCTGGATAAATGTGCAATACATATATATACGCCCTGCTGGATGTCCCGATGTCCACCACAAAAGTCCTGCTAGTAGAAGCTTATTAAAATGGCCGGTGTAAAGAAGCTGACGGATAGCATCGTGACTCGGCGAATCTGTCCCGTCGATGTTCTTTCGTAACTCTGCACAGAATAGCTTCGTGTCTAACGCTCGTATTAAGTTTTCTTAACGGATCTAGATTCGAATCAGCTAAAGGATTTGTAGCTTTTATCGAGATGGGGTAATAAACACGTTTGATTATTGGAATTTATACTCATTGAAAAATGTACAGGTGAAAGGGAACCAAAGGATCTTATCGTAAAGTCCTTTGTTTTACATTGGGTTGCCTCGAATATACAGCAACCGAAATATTTCCCTGACTTGATAAGAGTCATTATTTTTGTTCTATACTGAATCTATTTACTTCTCTGAGATAACTGATCACTTCCACAAGTTACAACAAGAAAAAAGTTTTCTCAATTTCTAAGAGGCGATGTATGATCGGACATTTAACTGATCGCAGGAAACGTGATCGAAGAAACTAGTAATATTTCAATGTGACCAAGAACTTGACAATTATACATTTCTGATATTATCTTATGTGCACTTAAAAAAGGGTTCAATAATGCAAAATCGTTACAATAAATAAAACAAATTATGTACTTAAATAATCTGATGAAATAAATGGATCAACATATTATAATAAGAAGAAATTATTGGTTGTTATAACTACAATTTGGTTTATGAAATTAAAGTGATCAATTTTTGATGACTGAACTGGCTGTGAGCCGAAATTGTGTTCCTTCCGATATTGGTAATTTATAAAACTCCAAAATCGTTTTTACGAAATAGTATCTACCAATGCATACCGCAATAGATATATATACCAAATGTGTTTGGTTATCACAACCAATCTGTTTTGTTCTTATAATCAAACTATTTTCTTTTATTAACCGAATTCGCTGAATACTTACAAACGATCCGTTTATTTTCTGTTCTAATCTGTTCGAATCTATGTGGTAAATTTTAACCTGATGTCAAAATCTTTTTGATTTTCCTAGCTATCCAATGAAAACGCTGAGCGTGTCTAACTATGACCTTCAAGGTCATTTTAAAGTCAAAGTCATTTTATGAAATTGGATTTCCTATTTTGATTTGAGTATATTGAATATTAGGAAAGAACGGGCAAGTTTCCATTGGAATATTACATTGCTCATGACCTTGAAGTAAGAGACGTCGCAAAAGTTCAGAAAGTGATGGACATAAATCAAAGAAGATCGGAAATACTGTAAAAGTGCAGGGAAATAGAGAAAAGTTATGGTAGGTGGTCCAGAATGATCGAAAAAAGGTTAAATTTAGAAAAAGATCGGTGGGAATCGAAAAATATCGTTAGGGATTGAGAAAGATGTAGAAATAGATATAGATCAACAGAAATCTCTAGAAGCCATCGCTCGTCGGCCTCAGACTTAGAACCAGCAATATTTCATATTCGTAATGAATACAAAATTATTACAAATAATTTGTCGAGAAATTCGATATGCTAGTTTTTCTATGACATTCAAATATCTATGGGTTGCGGACGACGCGTTTCTCGTATCGTTTTCATACCTTTATTTCTCGTAGTTCTCGGCATGAATGTCGGCCATACCCAGAGTTTCGGACCTTTCGCTAAGAATGACCTTGGCCCTGACTTCAAGGTATAGGGAAAGGTCATATTCAAGGACATATGTGTAAGTACATTTTTCCATTCCTTCCCAAATCGACTTAAAAAAATAGGGGTTCCTATTTGAAAATTATCTTTGTCCGTGACCTTATCTATGACCTTGATCTGTAGGTCATATTCAAATTTAATACTTTCATAGTAATGGGCAATCACTAATTCAAGAATACCATTTAGCTGTAAAATGATCATATAAATTTCCTGTTCAACGTAAGTCCTGGAATCGCAATGGTATCAAGATGTTTGAAGTTTCGGGACTTTTGAGTTTTGTACAAGTTCATTCTAACTAATCATAATATTATCCTGCTGCTTCATTGCATGATGTTATGTGCACATTCCTGTGTTTTATCCTCCTGCTCTATTTAATTACAATTTTGAATATTATATTCATATATCTTAGAAATTACTGAATCATTCAATCGTAATCAGTAGAGAATATTTAATTTTTATTTCAATGCTGTTAAGTTATCCTCAAATTACTACGTCATATCTTCTTCTGACTATTTCGAATACTTTTCATGATGTCCATGCTGCAACGCGGCTGCAATAATCGTCGTCATCGTCATCAGCCTCATAATTGACATCAATATCGGCATCATCATCCTTATTATCATGACCATCATCAGTCCGCAAACGACGTCAAAAACTGCACCTCTCGTTGTAGCACAGCTGTTTTAGCACCGTTAATAGAATTACCAAATCTACAATTTCAACAATACAACTACACATCTAGCGAATAGAGATCAAGGAATTTTGATAGGGATCAAAAGAGATGGAGAAAGATTGTAGGAGATCGGCAGAAATCGGAAGAGGTATAGAAACATTCAATGAGATCGATGGCATCGTACATTCATAAAGAAGAAAAATAAATTATTATCATATTAAATTATCAGGAAAAACTAGGCTCGAAAACAGATTGACCCGGGATCATGGCACGGGATCATGGCACTCAAAGTCAATTAATTGATGGTCTTCGAATTGGCCATGATCAGGTATCAAACTCGTATGGCTGATAGGACATGTCTTACGAAGTATTGATCAGGTCCTAATACGGCAGCATCAGAAGCGCTTGATAAGGTTAAAAACATAGCTTTCGGAACAGGCTCTGATCCACATTCAAAAGATCCTGATAATATTTCTGATCGGGCGTGTATGTGACACCGTTTCTAATTTTTTGTAGTTGATTTACCTTTTCTTTTTATATACGTATATGATCTCTACATTGTTCTGGTAAAAGTACGAAACGGTAATAATAAATCATCGTTTCTTTGCATGGATGGGCAAACGACTACGTTTACTTTAAATAATAACGATCGCCTACAACCAAATCAAAGCTTACAACACAATGTATCATTTTCGAAGATGTAAAATTAGTCCAATTCCTCTTCGTTCTTCGTTGGTTCATTAAGGGACTTCATGGAAATTGATGCGTACGGGGATAGAAAGACAGAATGTAGATGGAGTCGGAGGCATGTAAAACAATGGCAGTTATTAAACATTCGCGCAGTTAAAGTCGTCTTCTAATTATGGGAATTGAATCTGGCGAAAAAGCCCGTATTTCTCGGTACGTTGACATTGAAATAACCGCGTCAGCTGCGACGTGCATCCGGCGAGTGATTACTTCGCCTCGGCGAGCGGGCATCAGCAGTCGAAGACGGAAGAAGAACCTCGAGTCCGCCGTATGCCGCGTAACTACACGAATTGCGTAACTACGACGAAGATGACTACGGAGAAGACAGCGTCGACGACGACGACGACTCAACCGCGTAACGAAACGGTGGACGCGAATTACAGTCCTCGAGCAACGACCGAGCATCATCCTCGTACCATGCAATGGCACTGAACTTGAAAAAAAAAGCATGCGAAAAAAATCTGGAGAAAACCACAAATAAGATCGATAATAATTGTTTTTTAATTGTCCTTTACAAGTTGTACCAATCCATTGGAATAGTTGGATGACGTTGCTACACTTCACCTTTAGAGTATCATTCACTTCAATCAGTTCACACTCAATTTTATGCATTTGGAATTGTCTTCCATACAGGTTAAAATGTTATAGTTGCAATAACGGTACTATTGCCATTTTAAACTCTTCCACCCAGAATCGATGTTTCACCAACTGCGGTACCTAGCATGGGGTTTTTTGCACAAAAGTGGTTTTCCCCATGCCATTGCATAACCAAATTGGGAGACCTCTCAAAAATGAAGGTTTCCTGTCAGGTAATTTTATATAAATGTCCTTAAAAATGACGACGATTCGAATAATAATTTGTAATACAAATATTGTAGTATCAATTTGCATTCAACTCTTTTAGATGATTTACAAGGTTGAAATATGAAAAGTAGAACTATCGGAGAAAAACGTGAAGATAGACTTCGGGAAGGTTGAGTTAGTTCGTAAAACGTATTGAAGGATGACATTTGACTGTCACCAAACCATCGTAATAATCGGCAAAGATCAACAAACCCCAAAACGATTCTTTTACGTTTAGTTTCTTTTTATATGTTACCATCCCTTACACCATCCCTAATTTAGAAGGTAGTCCTCCTCTTAAGATATACTCCCCATTAGTTATATTTTCTCCAACCTTTTCCCAATTTTCATTCCTTTTCGTGACCGTAAATGGCGGAGCAGGACATTCTGACCTCGCAGTTTCGGATCCACTGGTTTTTTTAAGTAGCTAGAGAGTTGTCCATAAATAAACCGCGTAACTCTTTTTCAGGTAATTTTTGGCCCCTACCGTACCCACATAATACCATGCGGATATCATCCTAACCCCCCCCCCCCTTCCTCCCTCTCTCTCTCTCTCTCTATCTAATGTTACGAAACATTTGAAATGTACGTAAAATTTAAAATATTTAAGTAAGATGTGACAATTCATATTCATGGTAACCGGACTGTATTTTCCAGGAAATCATTTTCCGGGAGTAATTTCCTCATCAGAATTTCCCCGGACAAAATTTCCTTGTGCAGCCGTATTCTTTTAGGAATTATTAGGGATCAGTGGAGTTCTGACAGGTTAGGTTAGGTTAGTTTTATGGCACGCATATGCTCTTAGGCATCATTAGGGGTAGGCAGAGTTCTGACTGGTTAGGTTAGTTTCGTGACGTTGCCATTTCTCCGCTTCCCTCATTTTACTATACTAATTTTGATCTAAAATGAATCTAGCGACATAAACCAGGGCCAAAACGTCCTGGCGCCAAAATAGCCGCGACAAAATGACCGCGCCAAATCGACCGTGCCAAAACTACCCGTACATGTGTATGTGTTACGTGTAATGTCGAATCTGATACTGAATCATCTTTAGTCTTTCAATGGCTATAAAAAATCGATGAAATATGAGTAAAGAAGTGGAGTGGTGGTTAAGTAAACATAATTCAAGGGATTACGAACCACTGCACAATTCCGAACGGAAATTCCGGAGAAAAGGGGGTAGGGATATAGCTTAGGGCAATCCTCCAACATTTCGAAAGGACGGCTCATATAATCTTAGGATAGGTACTGCTGTATGCGCATTGGGATGATCCTCTCAGATTTCATGTAAAAAATTTTCAAAAATATTAATTCCCTACTAGTCCTGTGTCCAGAGTCGACAGCCCATAAAACATGTATTCAGAATCATTATAAACATTATTACGTCCAAAAGAATTTATTTACAAAAATTGTTAAATTTCTTGTTCAAGGTTTATTTATTGCTTAGGTTGACTTTATATTATATAAGTCAATTCAATAAATATATCGAAGGTTTCCGAGGTCACTGATTAAGAACTCATCGGCCTGATTATATTCCACCAAAAAATTTCTCAATTTTTTTGTTTGTTTCTCTACTACCCTTGATGATAACATAGCAATTTTTAATATATCCGTTAAAATATAAGGACAGATAAAAGCAATGCTAAATATTGCAATCGTAAGAGGCAGATGGAAGAAATGTAATTAACAAATAAGGTCTGTGATCTAAAAATGTTTGTGATTGTTTATCAGGTCACTTTACGAAAGCGAATAAAAACATTGATTCTATTTATATATATATATATGCAAGTGAATATCAATAACTACTTGAATAATTTTGAAACTCATCGAATAGATAATTTTATTTAAAAACTGTCTATGTACCCAGTATAATACCAGTAATAGAATAAAAATAAAGAGGATTGAGTAGATACTGCATAATGTGCAGTTCTTGTAACAAAATTCAATTTTACGAAACGAGTAAAGGACGTTGCAAAATTGGTTGTCTTAATGGAGGATACTGAAACGTTTAGAAACGTGCGCTTTTAATGCATCTTGATTTACATGCCTTTAAAGCGGAATGTCTTGAAATCCAACGCGTTGTTGACGTGTATTGACAATAAAAACGACATTCCTCTCTTGAAAATGGAGACAAAAACAAATCGCACCTTGCAATCAAGACATTCGTCGATAAAGATATTAAATATTTGAAGTCCTAAAAAAAATTAAAACATATTATTAGTAGAAATGTCATAAATCAAATAATGTTGATCAACGCAATCTATTAAATTTAAATTAACTTTTGTATTCGTATATTTTTTTCTATCATTAAGTAATTACACTATCTTGAAGAATTCATTTATTCACTGCATGAAGTAAATTAACATCATCTTCATCCAGGAGATGTTGATCATATTCTACTTTTGAAATGTACCATCAAAGTCATGTAAAATGCGATTTCATTCTAAATTTAGGATCTTAATGTTTCAAACTAAATTGTCTGAAAATGACAAGCAACACATTAAAGTTGCAATTATACATAATTAGATTAATTGCTGAACTTAATCTAACCTTGGTTTTTTGTATGCAAATCTTTAGTTATTTGCGATTATTTATATCTACACTACAGATATCTAAAATAGTATATCTGCAGAAAGAGATCCAGATGTGTTTCAAAATATTTTCACAAGCATTATTCATATTTTCCTATGTGTATTTTTCTATATATATTTAAATTTTTTTTTCGATGAAGGTGCTGTTTATCGATAAAAAATGCGCCACTGTGTAATGAAAATGGGTTTCACTATTTCAAATTAAGGCACTTACATTATAACTTAAGTTACTAGTATGAATTTATGTTTAAACTCGTTTTCATTTACACATGAGTGTGTTTTCTAGAAATATATATCGCAAAACATGTTTTTGTGTAGACACGATTATTTATCGTTATCAGAATAAATGATAATAATCGAAATAATAAATCTATTTGTAATTATTTTTTGGTCAATTGGAAAAGTTCTAATAAATAAAAACGAATATTATACGTGCCTTTATTCGTAACACGTAAGCTTTCTGAATGTGAAAAAGAACAAAATCCGAATTTTTGTTAGGATCGATTTAATATCGATTTTATATTTTAATCAAAATTGTGAGACGCGTCGAATATGTTACTAATGTATAACATGCAGTCGCACCCAAATGGTATTACCAGGCGAAGAATAAATAATATGCATTTATTATATGGAGATCTGATTTTTAATTACTTTTACATTTTTTAAAACTTATAACAGATAAAAATAAAAATGCTAATTTTCTTCATATTCTTGTATGTAAGATGGACATTTCAAGCAAGATGAAAGCATATATAGATGTATATTTATTCGATTGACCGATTCTCGAAGTAATTGTAGTCATTTTAATACTTCGTAATAGTAATTGAACATTTATATATAAATTATGTCCTATTCTAATATTTCTAATAATCTTCCTTAGATGAAATCTTTAAAATAAGTGTTATCTCTTGCACAAATTTTGTATATAAAAAGTCTTTCCGTGTATTTAATTATATACATAATTTAAAATTTTGTGGGAGTTATTTTTGATATAATAAAGCCTCACATTTTCTTAATTATTCATACAACTAACAATGAGACCCTACCTATCTTCTTATCGTCCGTACACCTAGTACGTACAGATTACGGAAATATTGATACAAGAAATATTCTGTAAGTTTTTATCGTCATTCTTATCTTCTCACATTTCCTTTCTTTCTTCATCGCTTCCTGTGTTTTTTTGGGGGTTTGGCTACACCTATTACATTGTATAACATAATATATCCGTGCACACGATGATATAATAAAAATCTAAATCTTGTTTACTGCGTTCTCATGCAGGATGCTTCTTCTTCATCAACATTTTTCATTACCGTGTATTATTCACCGAAATTACGTGTCATTTTGGTAAAAACTTCAAACATCAGTTTAAAGATTGTGGCAGGTGTTCACGAGCCACTTCCTTTCACTTAAGTTTAAATTATAAAAATTATGTCGGTAGAAAAAATATTACATTGTCGTCATAATTACATATTTTCCAATTCGATATGACAATTTATTACATTTTAACTTTACATTTTAACTTTACATTTTTAACTGAGCTACACTATTGAAGCTTTAAATTTAATTTCTAATATCTAAATTATTGATTATCTTGGTATGGCCTTATTGTCTAACGTAAAAAAATTAATTAAAAGAGTTGATACTTGTGAGCAATGATTATTTACAGTAACACATATAATACCATATCTTCTGCATTTATCACGTTGGTTTATAATTATTGATTTTAGCTATATTTGGTGAAACTCTTTCATTTGTTAAAATGTTTTAATTAATCAATAAATTATTTTTTAATTTTAAACAATGTGACTACACTAAAGCGTATAATATAGATGAGCAAAATAAAAAGAATTTTATAAATAAATAATTATAATATACGCATATATCATTGCAACGTTACAAATTCTTACTGAACGTTTCTTCAAAAAGTACTAAGATTTGCAGTAACATTTCATGATAATTGTAATCCTGTTTTAATTTTTTCGTTGTCCTGGATTGCAGGAATGTTTGGTAATATTAGTATTAAATTCTTTAATATATTCACTGCCTAATAAACCTTGATAAGAATAAGTTTAGAACTGTGTTTTACAATACTTATTACGAAAGAACTATTTCTAACAAAATATTTATATATTAATATTTCTGCGATCTACAATAATTTGTGAATGATTGTTAAAAGACATTTAACTTCTTCTGGAGGTACCAAAGTCGGCTGTAAATGCAAAATATTAAAGGGAGGAGGAAGCAATATTATTTTGGAAATATTTAGATAACCATCACCTCAATGTAGTCGGAAAAACTACCTTCAATAAATTGAAAAGGAACAGCTGTATTTCTACCGGATTTTGTGCAAGATTGGTATAGAGTAAAAAACTACTTAAAAAATTTTTATGAAATTTTGGTTCATTTAGGAAATAATCAATCTCCATTCCAAACAATAGATTACGTATAATCCTGTTCACCCGTTGTTTGTGCGCTAAGAGGGGTTGAGTCAAAGTCTTTCTAAGCTCCCCTTATAAAAATTAACGTAGAAATCGACCAAATATTTATTTTTTGAACTTTGTACATATCATAATTTACAATTTTATAAGGTTATAATTTAAAAATATCCCAGTAGTACTTTCCATCTTGTTCATATTATAATAATCCTGAATTAAATCATAAGTTTAACCGAATAGGCAAATTAACTTTATGGAATATCCTTTGTATTTTCAGATCGTATGTATCGGATTAGTGGAAATGAAACAACAAATTAAAAGAACAATGGATTATAATTATAAATGATGGAAAATTTAGTCTCTATCTACTTTAGGTTTCCGAAAAAAAAAACTAATATGTTGAAAACTGCTCACATACATTATTGTATAGCTGGAAGCTTGAAAATTCTTCTTATCCTATATTTTTGGATGACATAATATACAGTCTGTGTATTAGATCTAACAGGATACTTAATGCTGACCTGATTACAGAGATGCTGGAATATCTTCAAAAGAAGTCAGGCAATGTCGACTTCGACTGTTATTATTTTTATTTTATAGACATCAAGGTGAGATTATTATTTATTTTATTTTATTCAATGTAATTCTTACAATATATATAACGTTTATTTAGATACTAAAATTAACAAACATTATTGTTTTATGATGTTATTCTTTCAATATGCGAGACTTTCTTAATTTAACGATTTATGTAAATTTATATGATAATCAATTTCGTTAATATGGAAATTCATGGGTGAATCTTACAATATAAGTCTGGTATAGATAATATCCCTATTTTCAGGAATGATAACAATGTTACAACATATTAATGAAGTCAAATGAATTCGCTGCAGTTCTAAAAACAAAAGCGATCATTAATTCGTATACATTATAATGAATTAACTCATAACGTTTTCAGACATTATAGTTTGACGTACGTTTCATGCATACGAAGATGCCTTAAAATAATAAACAATATATTTTACCATATGACGTAAATTTACAACAATAATATAACACTAATATTCGCAGCTGACCATTCGCAGAATTCATGTTTTTAGTTTACTACTAGGGCTGGCTAAGGTATTTCGTCCTTTTAGTGAAAAAAAAGATAATCTTCCACAACCATATCACCTTCAAAGATATTATATAATTTTTGCGACTTTGAGGCCATATTTTTGGGTGCAATATAGTTCTAATTTATAATATTTTGGTTTTGATTTTGGTTGATTTATAATCTTGAAGTTAAACATTTTTAAAATCCGTTTATGTAGAATATTTAGCTTTCTGTTTGTGATTATCCCATTATTTAGTTTAATTTATAATTTAATTTTAAGTTAATTTTTGCGTCGAGATTTTGTGAATTGTACCTAATTTTTACCAATGTTTTATATTGACTTCAAATCCACACAATTACATTTAGTTAACAGCTACAAAATGTATTTTTCTCTGTTTATTGTTTAATCGACGGTAGTTATTCTACGAACGCATCTGTTTAGTAGTTACCAAATCCCATAAACGTTAGAGGTTTAAACTTTTTTTACATTTTGCTTTTTCGTAATGAGTTTTCAGAAAAAATAGTGCATGTAGCTAAACGAGTATTCATGAAATATATTACTTTTTTACTCGAAGAGAAAATGTTCAAATGTCTAAAACTAGATTCTAGATTGACAGAACTGTCAGTTCGTATTGTACAATAAAGTGAAATATTATTGCCAATAACATATAAGGGATTATAAAATTAATTAGAGGTGTGAATGATTAATAATGAGTTATTCGCTATTACAATTTTTATACATTGAAAGGTCTTGCACTTTATTACAAGAGAAGTGTTAGACAATCTGCATAATGCAGAAATAGTATAATAGAATACATTGGTGAAAAATTAACATTGAAATTGCGAACATTATCATTTTAAATTGCAGTTTACTTTATTCGATCCATTTCTTCTGTTTGATCTTCTCGCTGTTGGGTCAAGATTCAGTCGATCACGTTTTTGATGATACAGATGAAGCATTATAAACTCGACACACGAGACAGGTGAAAAATGAGTGCTGAAGAAGACGTTCACATTATTCCGCTATTTCAGAAATCCTACCTACCGCAATCAAGTTTTGGCAGACAAGCATTTGTTTGTCTGCCCTGCAGGTCACCAGAATGAATGTCAGTGAACCATTCATAATTCAGTAGCCGGCGAGGTGCCCGACTATCGGTTTCTTATACATTTGCATCGAAAATGTTGAGGCAGTCCATTACATAAAGGCTTAATTTAAAGTATTTTTCAGAATTTCGAAATCACGCGACTTAGTTAGTTCAGAATGCGACATTGTAATAACATGAAACTGGAAAAGTTTGCAGCGACAATGAAACATCTCTGCGTGCCCTGTCAATAGAGTGTCATAGCATTTCGCATGTCGTACATTCTTAATTAATTTTTTTGACAATAAAAATATTTCTGTCATATATGTCACATGTATGGTAGAAAAGTTTTAGCCTATACTTTTATCATGGTGAATACATTAATTGTACAATTCTTAACTAAAAAATGGATTGATTTCTAGTAGGGATACATGATAATATTTGATAAAATCTAGCCACTTGGTTTCATAAGTGACACGTAATATTGCACTGGCAATCAAAAGAAGAACATTGTATGGTCGTAGAATATGCGATATCTTATTTATGTTGGATATATTTGTTTGATTAGGGTGAATTACCTTTATCTTCGGACAGAGTTCAAATATATTGTCACGACTAATCAAATATTTATATAGATGTTCTCTAATCGCAAAACATTCATAGTAGAATATAGAAAGTTAATAATTTGCCAAATATATTAAATAATGTTTATTGTAAGTAATTGTATATAATATACAGCTATAAAATAAGTATAACTTAAAGAAATACAGATAATTGTGCGATTTAAAGGTACAGGAAATTCATATTGGCTATAAGTACATTTGAAATATGACTTTTTGATTACGAATCTGAAAACTATAAAAAGTTGTACGTTTGCTATTACACGGTCATCTCTTATTGAGTGTAATTACGTGAACATTCTTATAACTTTTTTCTCTATCTATAATAATAGAAAGAATTCTGCTATGGCGTACTTATATTTTATGATCTTCCGGATTCTAAATATTAAGTCATATTTAAGATGAAAGAATGAAAGAAATTATCTCATACTATAAAAAAGGATTTTCAGTAATCGTATACGATTAACTTCGTAATATCGAAATGTATAATCGTGAAATGGATGCTGTTCCATAATTAGCACGTAATTTTGTATTTTGTAATTAAGTACTTTTTATCGTTATATTGTAAAACTGAACTTTGTATCTATATTAGTAACAATATAACATTAGGGGAATATAAATTACTGAAGTAAAGATATTTATTTGTAATTATCTAAAATTAGAACTGTTAAGGGCAAGCTTCGTTTTTACAAAAAAGTGCGTACATAGGACACATCATGACAACCACTTAATTCGGAAAATAGCGCTGGTTACAAATCTAAAGAATTTATCCATTAAGATTGTTCTGGGGAAAGGAATTTTAATGTCGACGCACTAAGATCGTCTTCAAAAATGCCTTTTCAACTTGTTAAGAGGCAATCTCTTTGAATTTCTTGGAGTGACGTCTTACATTCAAATGGAGTATGCAATATGTCTCTAAGAAACGTGAGGATTCATCTTTCAAATGTTGTTGAAAGACTCGTTAAATGTTGGATAATTCGAACTTTTATAAGACTCAAATTATTCCTGAGCTTTCTGAGAAATTTATATGATGTAAACTTTATCTAAAGTATATATTTCAATAATCATATATCTATACATATACATTGTAATTGTAACAATGCCAACAATATAGATTTCTATACAAGTTCGTAATATGACATTATGCAACAAGTGTGGAATCACCTGTTTTCGAGCACTGTTACGTATACTATTTTAACGATATGCGTTAAACGGTTTTTCGTACAGAAATGATTTTTCAGCAAAATATTCCCGCAATCAAGAATTTCAGTACGGAAAATAGAATGAAAAGTACTATTTTCGGCACTCATTTACGTGCGCATAATTGAATTTTGCCCACTGAGTTAGAAAAAGTATTTTCTATACGAATGTCTGTAAAATGGCAATTTACTCACACTGTAACATAAAATATATATTAGGGTGGCCCTTATTTTGGTTATTTTTGAATTTCTTTGATCTGACCCCCAGAAGTGTTCCATTTTATGAAAAAAAATATCACAAAAATTGGCACATCGATTAAACATGATTAACACGTGCCATTCGAGGGTTAAAATTGAACATTGTGTTTAAATGGAAAAAAGACGATTTTTTAATTGTTCTTGTAAAGCATCGACTAATTGAGTCCAATTTTTTTGATAATTTAAAGATTCCTTTTAAAGTCGTTCTTGGATAACATGGAATGCGCCGAAAAAATGTTTGTATTGAATTGTAACGGAGTTTCAGTCGACAATTTTTAAGATGAAAATGAAAAAATTAGTTTTTTCCGTTTTTCTCTGCAATAATCATTCCTAATTTTTTTTACGAAACATGTTTGAGTTTGTGTATATTTTACGAAGAAAATGAGAGGTCGTATAGACCTAAATCGAGTAATTAGAAACCGAGTTATACAAGTTTTATTCAAGCAATACTTTAAAGGAAAAATTAAGCAAAACAGAAGTGATTGTGGTTTATGCCGTATGTTTAAAAAATGTTTAACCCGCAAAACTCTGTCTGCTTTATGTTCTTTACCTTTTTGCGTCAATTAAAGTAAGTTAAAAAAATCCTATAACTATGTCGGGAATGTCGACATTACTTTACGTTTGTGTAAAAGGTGGAAAAAAAAGAGTTCCTCACTATTGTTAAAAAATGTTGTCTGCCTAATGTGTATGCCAAAATTTAGTATTTAATACGTTTATATATATAAAAAATGTAAAATCTATAGAAAGGTGCTCGAAAAACAAGGTTTCATGCTTAAAAGTTACATCTGAAAGAATATTTAGTTATTTTAACTAAAGGTTCAGTTACCTACGTAGCGAGAACAAAAGATTTAGTAATCATTGTTGTGCATTTATTTAGTCGACTGACTGACTAAATGGATGTTGGATTAACTAAATTTCAGTCAGTTTAACTACATGTATCTACACAAACTGGAACGTGTTTGGTTAGAAAATTTTAGGAATGATTATTGCAGAGTAAGGCTACGAAAAACGGAGAAAAATTAATTTTTTCATTTTCATCGTAAAAATTGTCTGAAAACCCGTTATAATTCAATCCAACAATTTTTTTAATTTTTTCGGCGCATTTCATGTTATTCAGAAAACACTGTAAAAGGAATCTGTCAATTATTTTAAAAAATTGGGCACGACTAGTCGAAGTTACAAGAAAAAAGAAAAAATCACCTTTCTCCCATTTAAAAACAAAGTTAAATTTCAACTTTCGAGTGGCACGTGTTAATCAAGTTTAATCGATGCGCGAAATTTTTTCGATTTTTTTTCATAAAATGGAATCAAAATACTTTTAAAGGGTCAGAGCGAAGAAATTAAAAAATGAACAAAATAAGGGCCACCCTAATATATATTGGTAGAATCTATTAACAGGAATTAAAATGTTATAATGGCGAATCCGCAGAACTGTTACTGTTTTGTGTAGTATTAATTGCAATTATAACAATACTGAACTGTTTTTAGGATATTGTTTACCGTTGCTTATCTGACCTAATCTATAAATTAAATGTTTAATCCTGCTTAGTTTGAATAATGTAATTGATTAATCGTGCAAAAATTGCGAACGAATAGGTACGTTTAAAATTTATTATTATTTAATGTATTATTTAAATTAATTTCATAATTAAAATAACCAATAAAAATAACATTGTTTATATAAGCATATGTTTGTATATTAATATTAGATTCTGGCTCATTCAAATTAATAGTTTTGATCATTTGACTAAACAATCCATAAATGACGTCATGTAATTATGCAATTACCGATCCGACCGAGAAAATGTATGGGTAGAATTATGTCGTATATTTGTCTATGCTGGCGTCCAGCAAGTTCTGACCTGCATCGACGCAATAATAGATCTGAGGTTTATGCCGCAACGTCAATCGATTCATCGTACCCAGTTTTTCGAATAATAAAAGGACTCTCGCTCGCAAAATCCTATATAACTTCTTCGTTCTAACACGTAACTCCATGACGGGATTGCGGTAAATAAATTTAAATGGCCAAAGCCCACAAAGAACCTTTCCGGATTGAAACGACGAAAATACCAACGGTTAGGATGACCTGCTTTCGGTATCGAGGTTAGGTTTTCCAGTTCTGCTGGATTGCCGTAAATTTTTTCGGTTTCCCCGAAACCCTTAGTGATTGATTCATGGCTTGTTACGTAATTTGGGGGCAATAAAATGCATCGGTTTCTACCGCATGTATAACTTCGTCCTGTGATCTATTTCTTCGAAATATATTCCAAGAATTTTTATTTTTCTGGTATCGGTTATATAATGCTCAGGTATTGAATAACTATGCTTCTATCTAACTTTTATAGATCATTTTTTGGCAATTATTTTTTTACTGTCAATAATAAATACTCAGTTAATTTACTTGTTACGGGTTTATGTTTTTATGAATTCACGGCTGCGAGACAAACACTGAAAATATCCGGATAGTTAATATACAATCGCAAAAAAATAAACCGTCTACCTTAAAAAAAGGTGTTAATGGGTTCTGTGGAAAATTTTCTAATCTCTTTCAAGATTTTCTTAAATAATTTAAACAATCAGAGAATAATTTTATTGGATACAGCGGATATATAAAATAATTCGAATTCTTTATGAATAATTTTGATGCAAGTTGCGTTTACTGCGATTTAAATTGAATATTTTAGAAACTTTTGCAATAAAACCCAGTGCTCGTGCCACATCTTAAATATGATTTATTCAAGGGACATTTGCGACGCTTTCAAAAAATTTCCAGAATCCAATTTCGGTATACCCCTCAACTTTTCAAAACTTCATAAATACTCTCCTAAAAAATTCACTGGAAAATTGAGGAACTGTCACGAAAGTATCCAAGTAATATTTTGGCGGTGTTGTGGTTATTTGATTGAAGTATTCCGAAAGTAGCTCGAATGTTCTCGAAAGGTCACTTTCCTGAAGGAAATTCAGGTTCGCTATAAAGTTTTTTAAATTTCAAACTTGTTCACTCTATCAACAAAATTTTCATGACCTGCTTATTTGTCTAAAATGATCAAAAAGACGACTGACATATTATGTATGTTCAATAATTGGGATCACTTTTTACGCATGCATTTCATTCATTATAATTCGTTTCAGTGGAGAAAATCATGAAAAATTAAGAAAAGACATAAAAATCATGGCAATTTTATTTTATTTTGCAAAATTTTTGTATAAACAATCGTGTTTTTTTGCAATGCCCATCGGAAATCGCTAGAACATACTTTAAAATATTAGGAAAGGCATACAAATATTTAAAAAAAATTATGTTTATCTGTTTCTCTCATTTTGGACAAAAAAGGGTTAAAGGTCTTCCTATGCTGCTAGTCCAAGAGCCTATTTCGATTTTTATTTGATTCATTCGGTGCTAAGTAAATTTGTCAACGTTCTACGCCCAATTAAAGTCGTTTTAAACTGCACTTTAATAGCTTCCTCTATATGTATGCAATCTAACCACAAAGTATAACGTTGCCAATCCCAGCGAATAACAACAGCTGATCTCAAAGAAATGATATACACTGATTTTGTCTGTCATAGGTATTGAATGATAATTTTTTTAAAATGAACGTGCTCAGTATATACTCAACTTTTATTTAAATAAATTTTCATAATATTTGTTTCACGAGTCTCGTGATGTTTTATTAATGTCCTAAAAATTATGTTCAGTATGAGAATGTGAAATTAATAATAGCTTTTCTCGTAAATACCATAAAATTCGTAAACCTATATGGAGAAGTATACCAAATTTGAACAAAATCTGTTTGTCACGCATATTAACGAGAAAACTCCTCTAATACTATAATTCGATACGAACAAACCCCAGAATACAACAATAGCATTTAATTGTAAGTATATAGATAAATAATAAAATGTAAAACTGATCATTAAAGCTTTTGATCACGTTGGAGCTGATATAAAGTTTGTATCTTACGTATATCACATAATTCATGATACATGCAATTAGCAGCTGTACTTTTAACGATTAAACAAATTACACAGTGTTCCAGACTCCTTTGCGTACAAAAGGTATCCATAGAATGCATAACGGTAATTTCAAATCTTCCCGAAGTTCGTCAATCTCTGAAGTTCGCATCGCTAGTTAATTATGTAGTAGTGCAGATTTATACAACAACATCCGCAAATTTCAGAGGCTGGTAATAAATGACGTGATGTCATAATTCAACACTCATACTTCAGAGGGGATATGATTTTCCTAAGGCGGTGAAAAGTTTTATACTTGCATTATTGTTGAGGATGATTGGCGTGTGATAATTCTTTGTGCGTGATTCAATTATTGCGTCAATTATGTCGTAATAATTTGTTTCAAAACTGAAGTTCTTGGGCACTATCGTACACATTGTTTCCTCCTACTTATTATTAACGTGAATGTGTTCGACAGGTTTAAATTCTTGGGTTAAATTCCCTGCGCATCATATCTCTGGGCAATCTGAAAATAAATTTTATATCTACCATCATTACGACAAATATATGTTCTCTAACAAATTTGAGTTCTTTGTCTCTGTATCACATTGGACAGACGAATTTCTGATATTGGGTGAAGCATAGGAAGAATGAAACGTAGGATTCGTATTTTTCTGTCACAAGTTGCTCGTTGACGGACTTCCGTTATTTCGATTAATAATTCAATTTTTGAATAGTTATTTATTCCAATAATTATAATAAAATACATTCGCGAATTGTAAAATTTAACTCTGTACTGGGCAAAATGATTCTACTAATAGAAACAATTATTGGAGTGTTACTTTCCTTTTTTAGGTTTTACTTATTTCAATTTAAAAACATGTAATTATAAAATACATTCTAATGAATTATCACATTGCAGGTATGCATGTCATACTTTTTCTAGATAGTTACATACTTCAAAATACGTATTTAATTGTTTACATTCGATTACTAAGAAGCAGCTGGTGAAATACAACTAATGATTAATGATCATAGAGTGATCATTTTAGCTAAATGTAGTTTTATATTTTGCTACTTTATTTTTGAAATCGCCGATGTTTTAAATATAATATTACTAATTTATACATGGTAATAATTAAAAAATAGTAAATTTCAAATAGTGTTACTTTTGATAAAAAACATTCTTTTTAAGTTCGTGATTGTGATAAACAGAACAAGTAAGTTTCAAAATTATTATACCGTAAATTAAGTGTCATTTAAGGCTTACTTATTTTAGTTCGAAATTATGCCATGTTTCTTAAACTATAGAAATGTTTAAACTCAAAGTCTTATAGAAAACCTGACTTTTAGGCGATGTTTTAATCGCAAACTTGTCATTGCAGTTAAGTTACTTACTTAGAACCTAAGTATTGATTCAAAATTTACTGAACAATATTAAAACAAACTTTTAATATTAAACCTAACATAAAGACAAACATAAAACTTAATTTTAAAAAATTACGGAACTTTGAAATCAAATAAATTTTAAATTTAATTTTTATTACTGTTTTTTAAGACTATCAGATGTTATTTATGAACCATATTTTATTAAGTAATTTATCACAGGTGTAATATTATTGTATAGGCATACATATTCTTATTATTTCAGTATTACTATACATACAAAAAAAAGCCTTCGATACTTAGGTCACAATTTTTGGTGCTGTTATACATTAATCACAAGATGGTCCAATATATGGAAGATAAAAATTCGTATTTTATTACAAAACCGATTGTACTTAATTTATGGACGTATGTAATAACTCAATTTTTAAATAAAAATAATATGTAGTTTCTTCGATTATGTTTGAATTCGGTTCATTACATAACCAATATCTTTTGAACTTTAAATTATTTCCCTGATTTCTCTACACGGAAAAATATTCTTCCGGGAGTATTAACAGTCTTTTACGAAGTCCAGGAAGTCTCAACATTGTCGTAGCTCCTGCTGAATTATCACAAAAATTAGTGAACATTTATCTGGGTATTAACGAAACAAAATTATTATAATAACAATAATGTAAAATGTATTATATTGAAAGTACAATATTTAAAGTAATTTGGACCTTGATTATAATATAGCATTTTAACCCTATGATACAAGTGTGGAAAAATTGCAACCCTGACAGAAGATAATGGAAGTCTAGACATTTTTATTAGGATCGATTGTAAATTGACGACAATGAAATCATATGAAAAAAATATCCGCACAAAAATTTATGGAAACAGAAGAGATCCTCCCAAGCGATCAACGACCTTATCATTCAATTCCATTGTCAAGATCATTCAAGGTTATCAAGATTTGTTAAATTCGAAATCTTTATATTTGGTCCCGGAATCCTGTAAATCGAAAAAAGTATGTTTCAAACGACATTTAAAGCTTGCTTTAGTGACCTTGGTTAATTCAAGCTCAAATGATCTAAAAAAATTGAAAAATGTACGTGGATGGCTTACAATGAAACACCACATATAGTCTACTGTACCCAGAAAATATATGTATTCATTTTGTCACCCAAATTATACAGATATGAAACGTTAACTCACTCTAATCCGAGACACTTGTTTTTCAATATCGTCTAGAGTGGTATATCGTAACGTTCACTCCAAAAATAAGACTTCGTATGCTCATATTGTAATAAACATATATTTCAACGCGAGACGACCAGTAAAACTTGAGTTTTATTTCCTTCGAAGAACAAACATACATACATACATGTAAACAATATTGCTCGCACGAAAAACTTGGCTGTCGAACATACTAAACTCGTTTCAAGTCAAAGAGCTTGAAGTAATTTGAATAACCCAGAAGTGCTCCTCGAAGGCGCCTAAGATCAGAACAAATGACTCGTTAATTAATCGTCGACGGCTAGATTTTTCCTCAAGAGTATCGGGAATCGCATCACTCTAAATGCTAGAATAGACCTCCGTCTCGGTGGCTTCTTTGTTTACGATCCTAGCGTGTAAGTGTATAATTATGTCATCGACGGTTAGCAGAGTGTCGAGCTGACTTTATAAATCGTCGTTGCAAATGTTGCGCACTGCCGATGATTGTTGCATAAGTGTCTTGCCAGTCTTGACCTTGACATTGGCTCTTGGTTACCGACAAGAAACGGTTTTGCAAGCCTAGACACCTTTCGCGGCGGTTTATATGCGGCAAATGCGCGCGCCGCTTATTATAGTCGGGCACGTGGGACTGTGGGAGGCCCATGAATTTTACATCGCGAACCGATTTCCTTCTGATCTACACGTGGCTGAACGAACAACTGTAGGTCGTCGCCGATCGCGCGAAAAAATCCTGTTTTTATGACGCCTTTTTTGTTTCATTTTCCGCATAGCAGTTATTCTGCTTGATTTAATTACTATTTGATGATGTTTCTTAGATTTCAGGTCAATCCAGAATTTTAAATTTATTTTTTCTTCTCAGTTTTAAGTTTCATGCCAATTATTTACACATGTTGAATATGTTAATATTATGAAAATCATCTTAAAAAATTTTAAAACATTCTTAATGTTGTTTAAAAGTTCCTAAAGAAAAAAAATATATTACAAGTAATCGAAAATACGTTTTTTGCAAGACTTTGATGGATATCAATATGGCTTGTAATATATTTACCTAACCATCTTGCAATCAGTTTGTTCTGAAATAATCCGGAACGAATTTAGTTAGTATGGTTAGGGATAGGTTAACCATTTTAGCCAAATAGTGGGCTGTTCCTATTGTATACCTTTATTTGCTTTAAAAATGACGCAATGAGAGTAAAACCTCACTAGGTGTTTCTTTTACTTCCTGAATAGTAACCGGTATTAGCAAAAGGAACCCTCAAAACCCTTACCATAATAGAGTTACGTTCGATACCTAATCCCCGTAGCGAAAGAGGCTTAAAGAGGTTTCGGAGGGCAATCACCCTTAGACAGGATTCAAAGGGGCCTCAGTCCAAATCAGACTCCATCAAAGAAAGGTAGTTGAACCAAACAAAAATATTGAGAACGTAGACATTATTCAATAAGAGTCAATACCGTACAAATTGTTATCAAATATTCCAGCATATTATAATTCTGCTGTAAACAAACTCTGATTTACTTTTACTTAAATATCAGTTTCAAACATTATAAAAAGTTATGATGTTAAAGTAAACTATTTCTGTGGTTATTTGTTGTACAATGTTAATAATTCTCTTGGGAAAAAATTTCGTTGAGTAGTAATTTTGCGAAAACTGTTTTAAGTATGCATTCTGTTGCAACCTCATGGTCAAAGACATCATTATGAGTAAAAAAATTAATTTTATATCGTTTAAATAAATTTGGCTTTAAAAATATTAATTTGATGATGCATTTTTAAATTTAGTTTCAAGATGTCTAATCATCAGACGTGTCCGTGGGAATCTTTTATCCATTATTAATGCATACATTACTAGCATCATATATTGTCAACAGTTTACATCACTCATTCGCATTTTTGTTATTGGAGTGAAATATTTTATACGGCAGTAAACGCTTATAATTGAAGAGTTGTATCAACCATATTTTGAGATACCCACATTAGGTTTATCAAATTTTCAAATGGCCACGTTATTTTACAAAACTTATATATCGATCATAAAGCAATGT
This sequence comes from Trichopria drosophilae, assembly GCA_030407085.1. NCBI lineage: Eukaryota > Metazoa > Arthropoda > Insecta > Hymenoptera > Diapriidae > Trichopria > Trichopria drosophilae. The sequence continues at coordinate 52,652,791 of CM059583.1, forward strand.
AAATTATTCTAGCTGCACATTCTCATACTCTGAAAAAATACGTTGCTAATTTTGAATAGTAATATTAAGAAACATTTTAATTTTCGAAATTAGTAAAACTAGATACTCTTCAATGGTTAATCCATATAAGAAGAAATAACATATGTTTTTGAAAAAGTTTTAATAGGACTTAGTTTGGTTCGTGTAAACTATTAGTTAATAAGGTGTTTTATAAGTTATAATAATTAAAGCAGTTTATTTTTAATGACCAAATGAATATATTATTAGAAACAAACAGTTCAGTTATTAATATATTACCTTGTATACTAAACGCATAATAATAAACAAGAACTTAAAATTAAGATTATCTTTCATTTGATTTGTCGTTTGTTGTACTGTACTATGCGTTATTTTACCGCAGTTTGGTAATCAATATTTAGACTTTTCTAGTACATTTTCCATTTAAACTCTTTATAAACACCAGAAACAATAAATTTGGTTCATGCAATTGCAATTCATGTATTTCGTTCTACCAATTTGAATCTTCGTCCTTGCAACCGCATTCTTTTGTGGGTGTATAGTTAGAAGGGACACGGATTTTCATTTTTATACACTCAGCGTCTTAAATTACCGCCATTTCTTATGAAATAAAAATTAACGTAAAAAGTTGAATTTCTACTATTTCAAAATTGAGGCGAAGCAAAGTTCTAACCACACTAGAGAAAAAGTTTGAGAATGAATACTAGGGTTGTATATACTCATACATAATAACTTTATGCTATTAGAAATATTGAAAGACAAAATAGTCAGTTCTCTCTAAGTCTGAATTAGACAAAAACTACTAGTCAAGGAGTGAAAAGTCGATGACTAATTTAGCCAGTAATAATTTTTACTAATAAAGAGTAAAAAACTACTATTCATTAGTTAAGTTACTAATTTCAAATTAGTTATTATGGTTTTTAATATTTAGTAGTTTATACTACTAAAATATATTCCTTTAATTTGAGTAATAAATTTATCGTTTCTACTTTTTACTAGGATTAATAAAGACTTATTACTTATAATTATTACGAATTCCTTAGGACGTGGATTTGTTAATAAGTAGATCGTGAAAATATAAGCTCTGGGAATAGTTGAGGGAAACTCAGGTAATCACTAAAAATGCTAGGACCATGTCCCCCTATCAAAGATCCCTATTCGCGATATCGTGAAGTATCAGTCAGTCGCGCAGTAGATTGTTCGAATTTTAAAAGACAAAAATGCACATCGTAATAACCTGTATAAAAAGACCTTTAAATTCTGTATTATTCACCCAATACTTTCGAATAATCTTTTATATTACGTTAACAATTTAGAATTGGACATCGCGCCCCTCGAAACGCCATCCCCTTGCAGAATCCGTTCACTGATTAACAACCCTCGACATATCTCCGACATTCATCATAAGGCAGCCGACCAAATAACCCGGTGTGACATGGGGATCGGGTCTATAATCAACATTTTCAATATGTCATCTCCAAGCATACAATTTACACTCAAGTGAGTACAGGGAGATGTAGTATTTTTGAACATAAGTTATAAATAATTTCAAACTTTTTGATTATAGATAAGATTCAATACTTATATAAAACACGAAATATTTCAATAAAGCTTTAGTAACTAGTGAATTTTATTTCATGTGTTCACTTTTAGCAAGTAGAAAACCATTTCTACGTTGCTTTATTTTATTATGTATATTTTTTACCTAATAAAAGTTGTTATTAAAAATTAAATAATAGGGATTTTCATTATCAAGCCATCCTGATATCTATTATTAATCAGAAGTTGAGTTGCAATTGATTCATAATTGTTAACATTTCAGCTAAATATGGATACATCTACGTGCAGGTAAATCCTACTCACTCATTCTATATTGTCCAATAAAACTTGCAGCCTGAGTATGGGCCTGAGCGCCGTACTCTGCTCTTAATTTTTACAATTGACTCTCACTAAGCAAGTTCTCAACCTTTAAAAACATGCATTCGTTAGGAATGATTTATTTTACAATTTTTACCGCCCTTAGAATTTTTTTACAGCTCACTCAACGAGGACTGTATATAACTGCATTGTGGGATGGCGGAATTTCAAGCAAGCGTAAACAGCAATAATTGTAATTCTTTTAGTGCTTTTCAATGGTTCATACTTGAGTAATTAAATAATAATTTGAAATTGGCTTCAATAAGAGTATTACATGTAATTACTTAATTTTGTCATTACTTTAAAACAGCAATTTTTGCGTAAGATATGCAGTGCTATTTATTTCTATATGAACATTCATTGCCATTTTAAATTTCTATTTCAATTATAAGAAAAAAAAAGCAAAGAATAGTTGTATTTGTCGTTTTCTCTTTACTGGATTGAATTCGCTCTTAAATGGAGGTTGCGTAATTATTGATTTTCGCGCAGCAAAAGTAAATCATTTCCGTAGTTCGATACGAAAGAAATAAGTCACGGTCGTTCTTGCGGTCTGGCATTGAAAGCCGTAGAAAGTTCCCATATTTATATAATACTTGTAAGGTAGTACTTATAAAAAACATTGCGAGTTCACCTCAATCGCTACGGCAAGATGACTACTTCGATAGAAAGAGGTTAATCGCAGTGGATTTTGTACAAATTATTCAATGCTTGATTACTTTTACATCTTTCATTTTTTTATCCATGTTTTTATGATTTTCTCGAACTTAATATTCCTTTTTTCTTATATTTCTTAATACATATTATTTTATTTTACAAAATCCATGAATACCTTTACCATATGTCGCTAAATGTAAATTTCAATTATACTAGCAATTAATTTGCTTATTTTAAAAATATCCATATTAATATTTACCCAATATTGTTGGAAGTCTGCTGTAATATTTGTAAATAAATATAAATAGCAATATACATAATATTGAAATTAATGAAAAAGTTTTCGTAATAAGTGCTAAAGGTAATATTTGCCTTTCATACTTATATGTGAGCATGCTTATATTAAATTACATAACAAATTTCTTGTTAGCTGAAATTAATAATCGGATGACAATTAGGAAGTGAAGAAATATGTTCGGCGTGGCGTCAAAAAATATTAATAATGTATGTCGACATTCATTTAAGTAAATATTTTTTTAAATAATCGGAAATTTAGATCAAATTAAAAAATGATGACATTTAAAAACCATTTTGTGTTAGTGATGGGCACTTAATTTCAGAAAATATTTTTGTTATTGAAGTTAATATTTCCTTACGACTACTCACAATAATATTTTAGTTAAAGCTTCGGCATTTAGTACCTATACCAGTCTTAATGTCAATCGACTAGAATCTGATCCCATTATAGTAGTTTATTTATTGCAAACTATTTTTGTTGATCGAAACGTTACAAATGAATCGTAGATATTACCTTTCATCAGCAAAAAACAAAGAAATTAATTTCTGAGATGGATATGATCAATTCAGACTTCCGATGATAATATATTCATTACTTTCATTATTTCAAATAATCAATTATGATAAATATTTTTGACAATTCTTTCATCACACATCAAGTTCAAGGGATGAATGTAGTGACGAAATTGAATTTCGCGTGACATTGCACTTCGGCCTATGTAATTCTGCAAATGCTCTATATATACAAGTGTAGCCGAATTAGAAAATTGTTTCATGTGTATTTTCTTGAAAATAAAACTCGAGTAAATTGAAATTTATGAGCGATACCTTCTTAAATGGTCAGTGAAGAGCTTGGGAACTTTTTGCAAGGTTGCAACATCGCTGTGGCCGAGGCCAATTACGGGACGGGTTTAGCTTCAACACAAATGTTGATACCTAATGGTAATGTTACTTATACAGACCTCTTGGTAATCACCTTCAGCAAACCGCGTGTTACATTTCTTCAACGTTGTTAAGACGATGTCTTACATTTCAGTTATTTAATCGTATAATCCATTGCGTATAATGGGCACCATAATTTATTTCTTTGTACGTCCACGTAATGGATTTTATTAGTAAATGTTTTAATCGTAGATGGCAGCTTTGATTAACTCTGGAATAAGACCTTATGAGAACAAAAAATGAAATAATTTAAAATAAAATTCATTGTGAATATGTTGTTATAATCACCGAATTGTTATTTTCATGGAATTTGCTAAGAAAACTGGATGGGGAGTTCTGTGACTTAATCTTCGATGGTCATTTGTAGACAATCGTTTATTTTATAGAAATTTATATTAATTTCTTGTAAAACTTACAAATGTACTTGCGATGTTTACGATCACAGAAGCGAATAATACAATGCTATAATGCACAGTGATTATTGTAAAAGTCTATGAAGAAACAAGAGAAGACATGGGTGGTAAAAGAAATATTTTAAATGACTTCATGAATATTCGTCTTTAACAAAGGCATATTTAAAATGGTGATAAGACAAATTATGAAATTTAGGACCGTTTTAAGAACTTGCAAGATCACTGTTACATAATTGTTGGTAATTTTATTTCTTGAATGAACTCAATGCTCAATTTACAATTTTAAATGCTTCAATATAGTATTGTTTTAAATTCTTCCTAATTGAATCGTATACAATATTCCATTTTTAAATTGCTATGACTACAATGAAATGGATTTTAGCATAGTGCGAATGATTACCTCCGAAATAACGATCGTTTCTTTTCTCATTTGTTTCTTCGGTTGTTGAGTTTGAAACATTGCAGAATGACAAGTGTAATTAATAGTTATAATAATAATAATAATCACGTCTTTATTGGCAATTACAAAAACAATACAGGATATAAATAATACAAAAATGCCAAAGGGCGAGCCACAGCAATTGCTGTTTTACAGACTGACCAGGTTTTTTTTTTTTTTTTTTTTTTTTTTTTTTGGGTCTGGATTTTGCAATCCTAACCCTTTCTGGAAAAACTTAACGTAGGAACTAACTCATTCGTATTCACACTTGTTGCCAAGTGCAAGTATATTTTTTTTTATTTTTTAAGTTATAACGTGGACAAATTATATAATTATTTCATGCCATGCTATATCGAAATTTTTGCCTTTCGGTTGTGTTGATTATCGGAACTTTGTTCCCTGGCCAAATAAAAGCATTTGCAAATACGACATTTTTCAATTGAAATGTTACTCCTTATGACTCCGTGCAAGTTAGAAATTTAGTTAAATTTTAACCACATGTATTTTTTACTAAATTTTAGTGAAAATTAATTTCAATATTTATAATTTACAAATTTTTTATCTATCCAGAATTCTAACTTCTCCTTTAACGCATTCTGACTTAACCATTTTCACACAACAAAGGTTTTCTAAAACTGTCTTATTAGTACTGCTGTAAATGTAATAATTTATCTACAAATTGCTAGATTATTGAGCGTCTATATCATGAATAATTTTATGATTGCAACCACAAGTAGCCCATTAAATATAGAATGCATCAATGATTGAACTCCCTACATGTTGATCCCTATTGTCGTGACCAGTCTGACGTGTTTGGACCAATTTAATATTGTAACACAGTAAACACAGAAGTCATCAGTCGCTATAAGTTGACTATAGTTCTGTAATGTCCAGCAAATAGGTCCACATTATATCAACAGTGTGTCAAGCTCGACTTATATCTTATCATTATATCAGTTACCTATTTGCTGGACATTACAGAACTATAGTCAACTTATAGTGACTGATGACTTCTGTGTTTACTGTGTTACAATATTAAATTGGTCCGAACACGTCAGACTGGTCACGATGTAACCTACTTGGGGCAAATGCGACTCTCGCAGTTTTGTTTGCTCTCGTTGCCAAATCAAATTTCCATACGATACTCGAAGCAAGGTTTCAAAATGTACTTTTTGAAAGCATTGGATGGTAACTGACAATGTGGTGGTTATATATGTGCGTAATACATGTAGGAAAATATTATATTTATGCGCGGAAATTTAAAACTGACATTCAGTCAGACAATGTTAAGGTAGAATGCTTTAAAAAATCTTGAAAATTGAATATTTCCTTGAAACAATGCTAAAATAGTTTAAATATGATTCTATACTCTAGAACACAGTGGATCAAGTTACTACACGGGTCAATAATTTCTCAAAAAAGATATTTTTATTTATTAAGTATTACTATATACTATATTAAGTGACCTTGAATTTGATGATAAGCTTGACTGCCAGAAACCCCCTTTTTTACATCGTCAATCGGAAAAGAGAACATTTTACGTGCAGGTCACAATGTTTGACTTTGACGGTCGCTGTAAGGTCATTTAAGCTGCATCAAGCTCTGAATATTGTTAAAAATAGTAGAACTTGTTCATTCTTTTGTAATGAGCAAAGCTAAGACTTACTTATTAGTGACCTAACTGTAATGATATTAATATTGATAATGGCAAGGTCAATTTTGTTTTATTTACTTCTATGAATACTCGGGCACAAAGTTGTGGCCATAGTGAAGTCTGTCTTTAGGGAAATTTGATTACGGAGTGTCCTTGAAGATGATTGTTGATTCCCCCTTGACAGTTTTAGAAACAGCATTCATTTTCTTGGGAAATTTGTCGGGAAGACCTTCACCAGTTCCGGGATGTGTTTATTGTCCTGTAAATAATAAATATTAGTAGTGCTGTTTGCACATTATTCTTTCTGATTCTATAATCTATTATAAGTTAGATATCATGTGCATTCCTACAGATAGATGTTCTCTGCATTAATTATTGACAACTCTATACGGCAATTTTATTGACTGTGACGATTAGTATGTGCAGTTACTTTTTTACAATAGGGTTTGGGATTAGCTTCCTAAACATAATTCTATCATTTCTGCAGCGATAAGAAACAACAAAATATTATACCGGCTACATTTCTGGTGATCACACTCATGCATTCCTATATCCGTAATGAAAATCCTTAGGATGAAAATGATGACATTCGTGATTGTCTCAATAAAATGTGCAGACGAATGATAATTACGTTCGTGTTCTGTCAAACCCCGTATTTTTTTAAACATAGGAATGAGTCATAATGTATGTAGAATATTTCAAAGTTAATTTTTTCCGCATGTCGTTTTCATTCCGTGCAGCAAAGTGTCGCGTTCGAGTCCTTTGCTCCGTGTTTTTTCGACCACGGCTAATTATTGCAGCGATCCGCTATATTGTCAGTTACGTCGCGCGTTAGATAATGACGCGAGCGCGTAATCGTTATGCGAATGGCGCCTCCGTAACGCGCGAGGTGAAATGAAATTGTGGGAAAGGAAGAGGAGAGGACACCACTTCTCTTGGGAGAAAGTAGGCTTCTCTCCCTTCCTCTCTCTGAAGACTTTTTCTATCTCCCGTAACAGAGTTTCGTTCTCTTTTCGTGATGCTGGACCACTGGACCACTCGTTTTGTTGGACCACGATGTACGCTTTCCACTGTCTTCACCTTGAAATTCATCACGTCGCTGTAATCCAAGACTCTTTTTACATGTGTACATATACGCAATCACTCGGGAGAAATTTCGTCGGAGAAGAATATATTGCCGATAGAACCCGAGAGCTTGTGTACGATGTTAAGTAATTTTACATATTGAGTAATACGACATTTGAAGAAAGTGAAACATCAACGGTGCTATTTGGGAGTAGCGAATTCATGAATTTTAGATTAAATCCCAGAAGGTGGTCCAAATGAGGCGAATTAGGAAGCGAGGAGAGGGATTTATAAAATTGCTTTGTTACCTCGAATCATGATATGCAGAATTTTTCTGTGAGGTTATTAAATTGCGGAAATAATGATGCAGGATCAAAATAGTTTATTGAATGTATTATATTTTACAACTGCTAAGAGATTCCTAAGAGGGTTAAGTGTAAGGTGCAGAGTTGATAAGGTAGTCATCTATTTGCCAAAATAAAATTTAAAAATGACCAAAATAATTTTTTAAAGGCTCTGCAAATATAATTCAAACCATTATAAATGATGTTCTGAAAAATACTAGTGAACTTTATTGAGAATTGATCCAGAATTTTTGATAAGTAAAAATCGATTTAATAGATGATTATATCATATATGCATACAACAGCATGCGATATCATATATATCTATACTAGTTAGAAGTGCAGTTACAGATTGTGCATTTTGAAAAATAGCTTCAATTGTTGTTTTGACCGAGTCCATACATCTGGACGATGTGTTGCATTTGGGCCCTTCCCGCCAAAAAAACATATGCTTAAATTTTTCATCAAATCTCGACGTTTCAGACTCCAAAGAACCAAAAAAAAAACGAAAAAAAATGTTATGTCCAAAATCATGTCAGACCCGACTGAAGTCACTTCAAACTTGGCTCCCGAGGTTTTTTGGAGTCGGTGACTCCAAATTTAAGGTTAGTTTTCAAAAATTCAAAATGGTGGATCCAGCGTGGCAAACGCATTTACTAAAATCAATAGAAATCACCTGGTGGTTATTGGGGTCCGGATTGTCGACCCGCCATTTGGAATTTTTGAAAACTAACATCAGATTTGTGCTCAACTACTCCAGAAACAGCGGCGTACTAAATTTGAAGTGATATCATTCGGCTCAATCGATTGAATACATGCGACTATGATTTGAAAAAAATTCAACTGGTAGGCATTTTGCGCCGCTATTTTAAAATTTAATTTTTTACAATAGTTCCATCTTCTAGCCTAAATATATTTGAAGTGATATTTATAAATATCTGAGAAATCCTAATGCGGGAAATTATATAAAAATAACGGTAAATGAAAAAAAAATAAAAAATCACTGATTTCTTAAATAAATGCTCCTAATTTTTGTAATTTCAAATTTATTGCATTTTTCGATAAACCACTCGAAAAAGCAGGGTTTATGTCATAAAAACCGATAATTCCATTTGTTTTCGGTGTGTTTTATTATTAAAAGGTGGTCTAAAACTTCACCTTAAATTTATGTGCATTTAGTCCTTAAAGGGTTAAGTGGAACACTAATTTTTGTACCCATTACAAGTTTTAAGTGAGGGGCGGCACACTTTTGCATCCAAATTCAGATATCTTAGATTGTTTGAGTTAATTTGTTACTCAGATGCTATATTACTTTGTTCATAAGTGTTTTAAAATAAATTGAAATCTGCTACCAGGAATTGCATATATATATATTACTTTTGTTCTTACAACATTAAAATTACATCATTAACTTTAAAAGATATAAAGAAAAATAAACAAAAATCAAATATCAGAGATTTGAGTTTAAAAAATAATAATATACAATGCTTTAAATATAGATTTAATCTCTGAGAAAAGTTGTACATTGACATAAAGTTTCCAGTAATACTCGATAACAATCATGATGCTTTAGGCCATATAGTTTTTTGCTTTATATAATACAAAATAAACATAAGTTCCACTTTAGCCTGTCTTCCCCTATATGATCTCATAAAATTGACTTTATGAAAATAATTATTGTTGGTCGAGACTTTTTAATAATTAAAAAACATTTACGATTATCAGACTCTTTGGTTTTAAAGAAGAGAATTAACTGGAGTATAGGTAGAAACCATGAAAATTATTTAAAAGTATAATGACAGCTCTGACGTTTAAATAGAACCACTCTTGATGGGGATTATTTCACTGTTTCATAAGATTTCATTAAGACAATGTATAATTTCCCTTTTTATTAGTCTAAAATTCCGTTATATACTGTATTGACATATTCCGCGTTTTTCAAAGGGAATTTTTTATAAACAAAATTCGTAGAGTTGTAATATATCAAATGAAAATAGAATGAAAATATCAACTTTACTCGACGATTATAAACATAAACGTAACTCAATTGTTTGCTATTTTATACTATGATTTCTTGAATACAACTTTCATAATAAGTAATAAAAATCGTATAAACGTAAATGCTTTTGTACTTCTTTTTATAATCGAGAATTTTCATCTTTAAGCACCATTAATGCACGACAAAAAATTTATGAATACGAATATTTAAAAAAATAGTTATAAAAATAACTAAAAATAAGCGTAAAAATCATCAACACAATATATGCGAGACAAGAACATTGCGTAAAGTATTTTGTGTATCTATACTGGTTACGTGCGCTAATGTATGCACCCACTTTGCAGTGCGTAATGTAGATAATCTTTACGCGTGACATTTACTTTGTATGAAAAAAATCGTGAACAACATTCTTTTTACATTACATACATTTCACTGGTGTGACGATATTTATAAGTTGGATGTGGCAATTCTTGAACTATTTTTATTAATTATATGCGATCAATAAAAAATAAAACATTGAAAATTAGTTAGTTTTAATTAAAGTTGTGCTACTTAACTTATATTTTCGTTTCTACAATTTACTGATCTGAACAGTTATAATTTATTAACCTTCTAAATATTTATTCATCACAATCTTCCTAGAACACGTTTGAAACAGAATCTTGCATTTTAGTTGTTATAATTTCGAACCTGTCACTTCTAGCCTCTCCAGATTTAGATGGAATTTATATATCAATGTAAATATTTTTAGGATTAGAAATTCACCATTCTATTATTTACTCAAATATATAAATTTCTTAGAAGGAATTTTGATAATATATTGTTTCGAACGTGTGACATATCACACGATGACTTATTATAGTTCAAATCAGATAACTGTATATTACATCACAGTAAAGTTATCTCAACATTCTCAAATATTCTGCCTCGGAAATAATTCGTGTTATTTTAAAGGAATTCCTTAGAGACCTTGAATCTTCTGTTTATTCTTATAGCCGTTAGATGATATATGCCCGCCTTTTAAAAAAACAGTGATTCACATTCTGCAGCTTCTTACAACTTTTACTCTTTAATATATACACGTTCATATATGAATAATATTTTAATATTATATATTTTTCATTTTCCCATAAAAACATGCATTGGACAGAAATATTCAAAATCCCGTGGGTATATCAGAAAATTGTATAATATTTATTAATATTTAAAAATTAGATTATATTCCCTCTCGAAATTCTTTACTATTTATATGATTTTGTATGCCATTCGATGCGTTAAATGCTATTTTACACACTTGTGACATTTTTCGGTCGCGTTTTAAAATTATAAATTCGCTCGCCTTCGGCTCGGACCGCAACCCTTCACATTCGTAGGATGAACTTTTATGCACTAGTTTCATAATATACTATTATAATGTGTTCATCCTGCAATATAATTTTATGGACAAGATTAAACTCAATTTAGTACTATAATAATCATTTAAGGGGATATACCATTTCCAATTTCAGCACTGTGAAATTTATTAATTAAAATTAGGATATAATTTCAAATGGAAAAAAAAATTATTTTGACGATTTTGGAATTTCTTATTTTCGAAAACGTTTGAATTTTTAACATCGATACGAGAGATTGGAGAACATTTTGATGATATATTACTAACAACACGTATTTTTCAAGTTTTTTTTAAATTTTTCATTCCAAATGTACACGTGCCGAATTCTCATTCTTACTATACGAAATACTGTAAATAAACTCTGGTCCGAGTTAGTAAACTTTGATTGAATAATAACCTGAACTTTTATTTACATAACACATTCATAAAAATGGCATCTTCTGATGTATATATGATACATTATAAATATATACGTTTGTGCACGTGAATGTAACTGGGATATATGTGTATATATTTAGAAAGAAAAAATAAAAAAAAGAAAACAATTGAAAAATGAGTGTTCCAGTTTCTTCTACAATTTTCATATTTTGCAACCGAATGTTTTTTACAAGCTTTGTGGATAATTTTCTACAACATCTCGTATCGATTTTAAACGTTCAAATTTGTCTCGAAAAAACGAAATTCTAAAATCGTCAAAATAATTTTTTCTTTCAATTTGACATTATATACTAATTTTGGATGATAAGTTGTGCAAAAATTGATCACTTCAAAATAGTCCATTACGGCACAAGTACGCGAAGTACTTGATTTGCGTACGAGTCCGAAAGTCACGTATCTTGCACGTCTACCGTATGCAATTTTTTTTCGATTTGAGTGCGAGAAGTACTTTGCACACTGTTTTTAGTGTACAAATTACAGTGCGCCAATTGAGCAACTCGGGCACTAAAAACAGTGCACTACATCGAATTTCGCCAAAAATATTTCGAGTACTTCAAAACACATTTATATAATAAAATATGCATTACAAGAGCTCCGGAAAAAATACATTTATATTCATACACATACTTCTAATGTATTGCATTAATATTGTAAATAAATCTTATTTTATTGAATTGTAAAATCCAACGCTAAGTTGCCGCACAAACCATTTAAAGCCCCTTGTCTCTAATGTTGATATATTTTGAACTTTCTATTGACAATAAACATCGTCAATATATATTAATAGTGACAAGATATCCTCTGCCAGTAGCATGAGACAACACATTCATTTGAGTCATTCAGCAACAATAACTGTACATTTTACTTTTGTTTTAAAGAAAATTATTAAAAGTTATCATTTATATAGTGAATATATATTTTACGGGGTGATAGTGTACACATACTAATATAGTATGACCTATTCAAGTGGAATTATTATATAATAATATTATTATCACAGTCCTTTAAAACATTGGTTTTATGAATAAATGTGTTGAAATGGCATCATATCCATAATGCTGCATTCGATTTCGGGGGAGTTTTCCTCATACAGCAGAAAGAAGAATGGTATATCGAATTCACATCGCTAAATATTGTAAGTTTCGAAATTTATAACATTTGTTTTTAAAACCTGTTAACTTTGTATAAAAGTATTTATACTACAAAATAGTAATAATATATTTGAATTTAAAGTTCATTTTAGGCTGTGCATATACATGCCAATAATTTTTATTAGGGACGACTATTTAAAGTTTTGTTTAAACTATTTTCAACATTTGTTCTTAAATATACGTGAAAATTCAATATTTCACGTTAATCAAACACCAAAGTCAAAAGACCTTCGATTACTTAACCGAGTACTCGTAAAAGCAAATATTATCTACCTTTAGCTAAATATTGATGAGCACTATATAACGAGTCTCTATTTGCTTTAACAAAATCTTGTTTTCTCTGAAAACTTTGAACAAGGGCGTAGAATGAAAAAAAGATCATCTAACTTGAAAAGGCTATGTAGGTCAGGTTAATTAGATTTACAACCCTTTTTGTATTTTATAACTTAATGTTAACTAAGTGCTCGGATTTTATTTTATATTCTTAATTAGTGGATTGGGATATAAAGAGACAAAGGGCATCTTTGACACACTTTTCGGGCTTCGTGGCAAGATGCTGTAGGAGTCGTTGAACTCGGAAAATTTTCGATGCACTACGACGAATTCCTCTCATTTTTGTTTGCCGTGACTTTTACATCCTTTATGTACATTGTTACTTAGCAGTTTTTGTTAGTACAATGCAAGAGAGATCCGTAGTTCAAAAATTATTAAATAATTATTAAATTAAAATTTAGTGTTAAAACACTATAAACTATTTAAATTCAGAATAAATGTGCCAGTTTACTAGTAATTTTTATGTAAAAACTATGATGCAAATTGCTACAAAATGGGCCTACAATAATGTCAATTTTTATTACTTTATAAAATGAAATGATTTTTCTCTTTTTTTAAAGAAAATAAATGTGACTAAATAAGCACGTGTTACCTAGATAAATAATTTTGTCCTTTTCGGTCGAGTTTAACCAAAGGAAGAACTGCTTCATATACTATAAAAATCGTTAAAAAAAAACATTCGTTCCTATCCAAACAAATAAAAATTACGAAACTATACTGATTGATGCATAAGCACATGCACCAACGAACCCGAGAACATAAAATAAGATTTTAGATGCACATAAAAGATTTTCGAGAATCACTAAACAGCTCAAGAATTTCGAAATCATTACAGGAGGTCTTTGACATCTCGTGGTCGGTTTTCCCAATGACTTCTAGGTCACGTTCAGTTTGGAAAAGAGTCGAATTAAGCTTGAATGCTCTTTTAAAGTCAGGTGTTTGTCTCCTCCGACTCGCACCGAACGATCCGATCCTCGTCAAGGAATTATGTCATATTACTCTACGACTATGAAATTAATCTTGTATAACGGGATCTCTGATTTTCATTACGCACAAAAGGAGGAAAATTCCATCCTTAGAACTCCCTACAATAAGACCTGTTTGATCGATTTTGACCTTTGAATATTTTTTTTTAACAAATGTGTGAATGATTTTCTTTGTATAAAGTATTACATATAATGTTTCGTATTTTGTAATGATATATGTAAGGTCGAAGAAAAGAACGCGGAAAAGATTTTATCGAATAGGATTTCGTAGACAGTTCACAGCACTTTTTCGCATTAAATGCTCTTTACTCCAGTTAAACTACCTATTGTTTCCTGTAAATTCTCACCTGTTTATAATTGTGCCTTTATCAAGTGTAATCTTTCATATCGTATTTTCTCCAAGCATGCTGATTTTAAGACACTAATGTGCTCATCGCACCTTCTCACCTCTTCATTTTGAAATGTAGGGAAATTAAAAATTATATTGTATAATTTGTACATTGGAACATTCCATGAAATATTTTCTAGGTCAGGTTAAATTTATAACGTGCAATAAATTTGAATGAAAATTGTTATTTTTTACTTGATTAATATGGACAGTAATAACTGGTATTATGTGAAAATTTTAATTGCATGTCATTGTGTAATATTTGTTGATTATACATTATAAATTTTCAGTTGGCCTATACAGATTTATTTTGGATCATTGATTCTTAATCCGTCGTGGTCATTGAAGATTCCTACAACCAAATACAATTTGTACAGTTTTATTGACATTTCAATAGTAAGTAAATAAATATATGGCTAATCGAATCAGCTGAAATCACAATCATAAATGTTTCTGAAACACTGTTCACATTTTTAGAATATATTCTATATATACTACAGACCAAAAGTTATACAGTTTACATTAAAATGAATTATTACATTAATTTTCAAAACATTAATGTAGAGCATAAAATTTCTTTTTAAATCATTATTATCAGAATAATTGATTTTTTTCTTTTGTTTATAAAACATGCTAAGATAGGATAAAAAATTATTAATTTCGGCATATATATTATATTAAATTACTATACTTTGTCCATATGGTTCAAGACAGGGTTCTATTTTAGTTTACCCATTTTCACTTATTTATGCACATTAATGGCTAAAAAACACATCGTATTTTGAAAATTTTGAAATTTAAGGAATAATATAAGCACATGAACAATAATATTGTTTTTATTGATTGAAGGATCGAAATGCACCTAGTATAAATGTAATCTATATGATCAAAACCACTTCCCTGTAATACGGAACAAACACGCTTAAAAATATAAATTAATGATAATAATACCTCATAAACAATGTACATTTCTTGATCCTGTTTTATTAAATCGTTCTAACTAAATGTAGTCAAATTTGTTCGGATTATTGAAGTATACTTCTGAGATTATAATAAACATATATTAAGATTATATCAATTATAAATGACAAATATCTTTATTGCTAATATTCCCGCCATTGATATAATATAAATATGAAATACAATATAATAATAATTAAGTAATGAATTCTTTTAATAAAAATTTTTTTTATAATCAGACGTGAAATGTTTTCTGGTTTCCTTCATCTTTAATGTCGAAATATTTTGGGCATTTTTGTAAAACGTTTGAAAATCCTTTTATTGTTTTTGGAAAATAAATAGATGATTTACATATAATATTTTTAACATAAATATTTTCTATTAGAATTGTCGATTGTCTTTTTTTAAACTATTCCTATACTATCCTAAAATACAAGTGGCATTTTTTTATTGTTTTATGATAATGGAGAGAATTAAAGTATTTGAAAAATTGCCGAAGCATTTTCAATACACATATTAATAATATAATAATCTAAAATAATCAATTAATGAAATACTTATCCTGTTTTATAATTTAATGCAGAAGTAGTTTTCACTTTAAATAAATGGTATTTGTTCTAGTTTTACCCAAATTAAATATATTACATACGTTGACGTTCGAATAATACAGTTAAATAATTTTTTTTTTCATTGCTTTTATTTTGTGTTTCTGGATCTGGATCAGACAGGTTCGCATTATAAAAATTATTCATTCGAAAGATAAATAATTAGTTCTAAAGATATTTTTTGTTCTAAATATGGAAAATATAAAATTTTAAATTTCAGATTAATTTATAGAATAACTATGTTTATAAATTTTAAAGAAATGAACAATATATGTTTTCTTACAAATAAAAAACACTTGTAATAACATTCACCTGTTACGAGTTCGACTGAAAATACCTGCTCTTACGTTTGTTTTCAGAAAAAATGCTGCGGTATAAGTTTGTTCTCAACCTAAACCCCTGCTTGAATAACTATACCTGTATCCAGAATGGTACACCCCCGCAGCGCGTCGTTTTGTAGGAAAGAAATGCCACGTATCTGAACGCTTTTCCGAAACAAGACGGTAAAAATTACTAATTCTTAGCGCCAAGCGATTAATCACGGAAATTAATTTAAATGGATTTGAAACCGATACAATCCGACTGTAAATATTTATTTGTTTATATTATGCAGCGTTATTTGCAGCATTGATTAGCCCGTTAAATAATAATTCATGAATCGAAGAAATTCATACTAAATGGATGTCTGCCAAAAATAAAATATATTTAATAAACAAAACACACTGAGCAATATACATATATTACTGATAAAAAAGAATTAATTATTATGCTCCTATCACTGTTTGCGGTAATAAAAAACGGTTAAAATATAAAAAAAAGTATTCCCTTTAAAGTTTATACAATGAGAAATTTCACTAATTATTATGACTATATTTGAAAAAATGATGTAAATTCAACTAAAAATTTGGTATTGTTGGACTGAATATTTCAGTAAATTAAAGAATTTAGTACCCTTTACTAAATATTCTTTCAACCCAGTTGTACACTAACATAAACAGAATTAAATAAATCTTTTATTCACTAAAATAAAACGTTAGTGTACTACAAAAATCGGTCAAATAATAAGTAAATGATATTTTTGCTAATTGTAAGTAGTCGGTAGAATCTAACAATTTTGTTGTATATTCTTACATAATTTACCCGACTGCAATTACGCCAGAAATCTTTCATAAATATTTAGGATAAGAAAATCGCTTGTAAATTTCTCTCCAGATTCGTACGAAATTGAACAAAATTGAATTAGTGCTTTTGATTTACAGTCAATGTCTATCTCTAAATAATTTATTAATTATGGAACCCTCTGACGATACAAATTTTTTAAACAAAAAATCGACGTTTTTCAACATTCCTCCATTCATATAAAAATGGAGTCTTTTAACCATAAAAATTGCGTTTGATATTTCATAGCTTCTTTCACGTTAAAATACGAGGGGCATTTACTACGAAGAATTTAAAAACTCGAAATAGCGCGAATGCGTAAAAGGTATGGGCATGGTCTACCGATCTTTCCCATCGCTGCCGTACGGATTTGTGTATTCGTTCCTGGGATTGCGATTTCCATAGTTTAGTCATTATTCATTTACTTTATGTTCCCTGCAAAAGTCGAAGGTGCGGTTGCAGA
The DNA here is from genome assembly GCA_030407085.1 of Trichopria drosophilae. Lineage (NCBI taxonomy): Eukaryota > Metazoa > Arthropoda > Insecta > Hymenoptera > Diapriidae > Trichopria > Trichopria drosophilae. The sequence continues at coordinate 52,670,408 of CM059583.1, forward strand.
GAATTTCACGAATCCGTTCCTCATTGCTATTTAATTAATTAATAAGTGAATCAATGAGCTCGCGATAAATTAATACGAGAGTCTTCCATTATATAAAGTGCGTTTCATAAATCCTCACGTGATCAGCGAAGTATACTAATAATTCAGGTAAAATGGAAGCAACGACAATCAGATTATTCCTCTGCTATACTTAGTTTGTTTTTAATACGAATTTAGTAATGTCCAAAGTACAGTTTTGATTCCCGCTGTTTTAACGCTAATATAATTCTTAAATTATGTTATCTTAATACTTATGATTAGGCAAGTTAGGTTAGGATGTCCTCTCAGCATTCTACAGGTCTGATGTTCTTTAATTTTGTGGATTTGTCAAAATATTTTGTATGGAATCCATATTAAAAAAATTTATTTGATAAAATATTCAATGAAAAATATAAAAAGTAAATCAAAATTTGCTAGTTAATTATGTGCATACTCCGTTAAATTGAAGATTTATAGTATTGTGAGCTATTATTATAGAGAACACTGAGAAGGATGGTCATATGGCATTAAACAATGATAGTCTTACAAATGAAGTGTTGTTGAATTTTTGTTGTTTTGTTTGGCTACATCATATTTATGTTCACCTCAGTGACTGGACGATGGGTTGGCAACCTAGATTAGTTAGTTAACATACAAATATTTTATACTATTTTATAATCTGTAATCGCGTTAATATCGAAAAAATGCATGCAATAACTTTTTGTGGATAACCACATGTGGGACATTTATTAATGATAACTTAACGTTTTCTTTTCCTCCGTAGATACCAACATATATAAAATATCAAAAGAATACAATAGTATACGGTCAAATATTTTTTGTTCTAAAGATGACATTTATTTCACTACTGAAAAATCACAGAAAAATGTTTTTTACGGAACTCTGATAAAAATGTTAAACTTATCTTGAAAAATGTGGGAAATATTTCTGCATAACAATTCTTTGTTTATTATTTCGGTAATATTTGGAGCAACGTTTATTTATTTTATTAACAGTTCAGTAAAAACGATGACAAAACTATTGATGTACTTGAGTTCAGTTCAGAGAAAAGTTCAACTATTTTTATGGGAAATTATTTTTACGTATAAAGGTCATGAGAAATTATACATAAACGCTGAACACACCGAAGTTTTAAGAATTTACAGAATCTCTCATTCAGTCAAACCTTGTATTTACACGAATAAAAATTACAGTAACACATATTAAAAAATAAGTCAAATAAATTGGTCATTCGTCTTTAGCAGGCAAAGAATTCATATTTGAAAAGAATTGGGAAAAGTGGCACAGCGTGGACCACGTTCTTTATTTCTCACCGCTTTTGACACTTTTGCATTAAAACATTTACACACGACTTGTAAGAAAGGTGTAGATGATGTCATATGCGAAATTTGGTCATTTAGCACATTTCGGTTTTTATGATATGTTATCCTGTAAGGCACAACGCAGCGCGTCATCTTTATTCCGTTTCTCATTCCGGCATACTTTGTCGAGATTCAGAACGTCGGCGCTTACTAATTTTTAGAAACTTATTTGGTAAAGATGATTCACGTTTATCATTAATCAAATCATCACAATTACATTTATATTTCTTTGAAATGCAATTTAACAACGATGTTAAGTGCAAATTTAACCTTGAAAAATAGTAACTTCTTCAAAATTATTCGTATCTGCAACAATCGAAAATTAAGATTTACATATGAAGTGTTTGCAACTTCCCGCTTTTTATAATCAATATCTTCTCAAAGTTTATGCATATTCAAAATTTCTACGGAAATTATGAAAAATATGGTTGTTTAACCAATGAGATTTTTTATATAATAATTGAAGTATCCAATTTTCGTAAGATACTGAAATATTGTTTTTATATTTATGGTGATGTAAATTTGCTATCAATAATATTAAAGTATGTAAGAACTGCACTGAATTTATATGAAAAAATGTATTGAGACTGACATTTGTCTGGAATAACCTAACCTAACCTATAAGCTCTGGAACAGTGTGAGGAAAAATCGTAATTTCTCTACGCCAAATTAAAGAGAATAGTAATATACGATTCCACTACAGAAAAACCCCAAAAAAATGATTTGTCTACTGTACATAACCTCAAAATTAGGCAAAAACGGCATTTTTTTGGGTGCATAACCTCGAATTTCTCAACATCCTGACGGGATGGGATAATTCTAACCCCGGATTCGGATTCACCGCAAAAAATTACATTCAGAGATGAACCTCCAATTTTCAATCACTGACATGACCCCATTACGTGAAGGCTATGTAATTCTTCATTTGCTGGAAGCATTGATTTTTTCTCGGAACTTAATATTTGCTGAGAAACAATATATGTTTACCGTTTCAAATTAAAAAGTATGATGTTTTTACTAGTAAGTCAGTTTCTTGTCTTACTGAGTTTACCGAAAAAAAATATAGGGCATACGATATCCGATGTAAAATGTCATGTTGTTTCAGAATATCGCCCTAGAATTTATCTAAAATGGACGATGCAAAAGTTATACACACTTTGTTGAAGGAAAATGCAATTTTTCCTATTAAACATAATATTTTAGATCTAACATTTTTATAAGGAATCGGTAAAACACACATTCTTCTCCACCTTGAAAAGTGTTGTCGAGTTCTAAATTTTAGGGTCCGTCATATAAAACTTAATATGGCGATCCTGAAAATGGCGTTCAAATTTAAAATTTTTAAACTTAATTATCCCCTTGACTGCCAACGACGAAAATCTTTGTCATTGTATAAAGTAGACTAACAAATTCTGGAATTTATGTAAAATAAAACCAAATCCATTTCTAGACAGTCTACGATGTACTGAATATGTAGAAAAAATATACTGAGACTGACATTTGTCTGGAATAACCTAACCTAACTTAAGCTCTGGAACAGATGGCGTTGTCTATCGCTGTATAAAAAATAATATATAAATCCACAAAGATGGTAGTTTTCACAATTTTAGCAAAATCTTAGTTCTAAAGTATGACGTTGTGTTCAATTAATTTATGCATAAAAAGTTTATAACACCGCTTGAAATTTATTACTCGGAGGTTTTCGTGGTCGCTGATTACGAATCTGAGGTCAGATTTTAGAAATTCAAAATAGCGGATTCAATATGCCGAACATTTTTTTGAAAAGTCTGCATGAAACTTGTTACTCAGTGGTTTTCGAGGTCGCTGATTACAAATCTGATGATGTATTTTGAAAACTTAAAATGGCGGAGAAATTTTCCAAAAATGGAACCATTTTGGTTGAAAAATTTTCAAAATCCAACTTCAAATTCGTAATCACCAGTCTCGAAAACTCCAGAGTAACAAATATCAAATGAAATAGTTGGAATTTAGAAAAGTTGTCCGCCATTTTGAATGTTCAAAATCTGACTTCAGATTCGTAATCAGCGTCCCAAAATACCCCTATACACCAAGTTAAAGTAAAATCTAACAAATTTTTTTGTCGGCATTTTGGACATTTTTTGTGAATTTCTCGTGGCAGTCAAGGGGTTAAGAAGTTATGGGTTAAATAAAAAAATTAAAATTTTTCAATGAACTTGAAAAAATTTGACAAGATGGTGCAAATCAAAATGAGATTTGTTGCGAGTGGCTGTACCTTGGTTGGGTTATGTTCGCGACGGTACATAACATACCAGCAATTCTCGCATCCAGCAGGCGTAGCCCGTGAAGCGGGTGAGCGAGCGAATCGAAGAGTAACCACTGCACGTTTCAAGCCCAAGCCGCTAGACGCGCGGTATATACCGCTTCGCGACGTAACCGGCATTGCTGCTAAAGGTAAACGTAACCTTGCCGGTTCCTCACGGATTCCCTCCAATACCAGCAGAGCCGATCGGCAACCTGGTGTTCATGCACATTCGCGAACTCGCATGCCTCCACGGTTTTAAGCGTTTGCTCATTCGCTTCCATGCTTCTTTTCCTTCGACTCCTTGCTATTTCGCGCTTTTACCCCATGATCCCTTCTCTGTCTTTTTTTTTCATCTGGCGAAAGAGGAACAGAAGCGGGTATTTTTAGCGAATCATGCTAAACGAGCGAAACGAGAAAATGACGAGTGATTAAAGGAGGAAATAATCAGATGGAGAACTGCATTGCTGGAGAAATGAGCGAAATTCTTCATGCGCAAGGACGGAAGCGAAAGATGATTGAGAATTTATGCGGTACTTGTTCTAGGGCGATTTGCATGGAAATATTGGGTTCGTAGATCGACTGAGAGCTCGCAAAAAAAAACATTTTTAGCCGAGACACTAGACTAGTGTTTTTCCAAGTATTTTTGCCAAGTATTTAGTCCACATTTCTTAGTCACATAAGCTAACATTTTTAAGACAAATTTTAAAAGTTGCTCAAAAAGTAGAAAATTATTTTTAGAGAATTTCGTAATTTCGAAAGTATTTTCTCCAATGGAATCCAAATCAGTAGTCAGAGTTGCCAGATTTTTCTAAAAAATTGAACTGGTTTAAGGAGAATTTCAAGTCAGCTTTAATTATACTCAAACTGTCCTCAAACTGTCCTCAAACATTAAAAAACGGAGTCGTTATTGTAGTTTTTGCATGTACAATAGTCGGTTTCGATGCAAGTGCACAACAATGTTCGAAAAAACATTTTCCCATCTAAATTGTGCAATATTTTTTAACACATAGTGCGCGAAGTCCCGTTAGGGGCTGAAATGCGCGAAATTAGCACATCGCGTACTAAACGTTAATAAGGAACATAAAGAAATGGTTCGTGTTATATTTAAAATGTATTTTGTGAAGCAATGGTCACTTATTTATGCAAATCTCATATTCCTTCAAAAAAATATCATTTGTTGGGTAGTGAGAGTCAGCTGGTTTTTCAATTTTACTTTTTTTAATGTTGCGTGAGGCACCATACTGATAGACTACTATATTTTCAAAAGTACAATTCTTTGTTTTTCAGAAATGCAAAGTTAATATAACTATGCCATTTATATGAAATTTAGCCGAAATAGTTCTGCATACACGTAATTTCTTAATCTACAAACTTTCATGAAATTAAAGGTACATTGTTCATTAAACTTAACACAATTTTAGTAACATCCATCTTTTTTCATCCAATACAGCTTATTATAATCCAACATCAATCTTCTATCGCTGCAATATTTTCTTACGTTTTTTCACTTTTTGTCCATTATTTCGCCGTTTGTTTGCCGTGGAAAACAACTTAGCTTTTATACCCACTCCTAGTTCTGCACAAGAATTTGGAGAACTAATTAATTGATTACAACTGTTTTCTTGAGCCAATTGCCCGAAACAATTTATTATCTAGAACGCATATTAGTAAACGAATGATTGGGACAACCAATTAATTTTTTACGTGCAATACATTCGATATTCTTAAACTTAAATTTGACTTAAATTTAATGTAGTAATGTATACTCCGAAAGATTTTCCCTTTGTGGCTATTATGCTTGATGGCTCCTTAATTCCTTTCAATGTTGTGTCTACGTCACCTTATGGTAGACGGTGGTGAAGAAAGGGGTGGGCTACAAATAAATCAGTAAAAATAAGAAAGGTCCGTACTTTTATAGTCACTAAAATAAAACACAAATTTTATTTTGTTCATGGAATGTTCAATCATAGGCTATTTATTGTTTGTAACATACAAACCAGACATTAACCATTTTTGAAATATTGTAATAGGATACTGAAGAAGAGTCATTTCGCATATGATCGTTTAGGGGGCTCATAGTCGATTGTGACATCTTCGATTTTTCATGAGAACGCTCTTAGAGTTTAATACTTTGTAAAAGATGATAGTTTTCTATACTTCCCTTCAAATCTCCAAAGAACATATTCTTCCCAAATGTGTAATATAATTCCCAAGTGGAAATATTCTCAAGTTTGATAAGCTTCTGATGAGAATCTAGTCAGATTTTAGAAGTGATTCCGTACTTAACGATGATTTTCAAAATCTGAATACTTCCTAAGTGGGAACCCCCTAGTTTTCCCTATAGCTCTTCTTTATTACTAACTGGTCAGATTATTATTAGAATGTACAGATATATTTCAGAAGTAAGATACTTCATCACATTCTGTTTGGATTCTGATGAGATATTATGTTATAGGTATTCATCATTATAGTCTTCCGTACAATATATGCGAAGCTGTGCACCATCGAAATCCTAAGGATTCTAATAATTTCTTAATCGAGAGTGTTTCACACATATTTGTTTTGCATTTGGCGTCAGCGTAGTCAGCGGGACATTCGGGTTCGATCCCACCGTGGGTCCAGTTTTTATTATATTTGCGAAAAGGATATTAAAGTAACATATACATATAGAAATGTGATTCATTCCTAAATAGTATCAAAGCCAAATCAATCTACAAATATAAAGATCTGTAATAATTCGATTTCTTTTGTCAACAAACATTTTTTTTTGCGAAATAATTAGGTGAAATCATTCACATAATTTAATTGCGGATTTTAATTTTAACTAAATTGATTTATTAAAAATAAAATATTTTGTTTACATTCTTAAATTATAGTAATACTTTTCATCGATTAAAGGAAATAGAAAGTAATTGGGACATTTAGGATTTGTATAAAGTCGTAAGCATAAAGTTAGTTTATATAGTATATTCATTACAAAATGCATAATACAGACAAATTTATTGTAACATGGCATGGAGTATACACAGAAATATAATAATTTTGGAAACTGCTCATGAATAAATGTAGATATTATCTAAGGTATTATTTTATTCAGTATTATCAAATCCGTAATCATAACAAACGTCACCGTACCTCTTAAAATCAAACCGTATGACATAATATGAGAATACTTCGAATGAAACAAGAAGTGAAAAGATGATGGTAAAAAAAATTATGCACCGGAAGATGACGATGCGAATTACGAAGGAAAATGGTAGGAGACCGTGAGAAAAGAAAAAAACGAAATGTCAAGAGTAGAACACAAAGAACAGTTTGTTAGGAAGAAACGGTATATTCTTAATTTTTTAAATCAGACACATTAACTTTTATACATCGCACATCTGTATAATGAAGGAAATTAAGAGAAAGAACGAACAAAGGAATCTGACGAAGAGGAAAACGTTATAACATACAAGATCTTTCTTTGAGGAAAATTAATTTCTTATATAACAATCCTCATCCTTAATAATATTTTTAAAAAATTAATTATTAACAAAATAACAAATTTGTTATTTAATTATAGAATAAAAACTGATAATTTGGTAAAAAAACTAAAAACATGGATTACAACTAAGAAAAACAACATCGTCATGGTGACTTGAGAAAACGGAATGAAGAAAGAAGTGTAATTTTACAAAAATGTAATAACTATGATATAACAGACGAAATAAGAAAACGGAATTCCGGTAATACTATTCTGAATTCTGGTACTAATTAGTTATTAGTAAGTGATTCATAGACGGAAAAAGACAGTTCGTAAAGCCAACCAGAAATGCGGTCACGTCAACTAAAAAAAAGTAGTAAATATTGCACCAAATACTTTGTTTGGTTAACATTACTATTTCAGGTTAGTTACCACTGTCACTACTTTTTCTTGTACGGCTAACTCCTTTTCTTAGCAAGAACGTCTACTTTTTTTACTTGGAGTTACTAACTTTTATTCTTACTAATTTGAAATATTATATTACTGTATTGGTTTGTTGTTTATATTTTTAGTGTGCAGGTCCATAATTCTTTGTAAGCAGTCCTCATTTCCAGTTTTCAAAGCATACAAAGAAACAATTAATGAAGCGGACCTGATACAGAGACATGCAAAATATAACAGATTGAAACCATCCAAAAGTAAGATCTATCATTTAAATTAATCGAGAGCCTGGTTAAAGCCATTAAACGTAAAAATCTATTATTAAGATCGAATGTCCATTAATATCTGATGTCAAGAATTGTACAGTAAGTTTTTGAACGACTCCAGGATCATTTTTCTGTGATTTTGGGGCATTTTATTGTGTATTTTTGATTGCGTTTTCACACCGGTCCCAAAACTTTATGGTTAGGTTAAAAAATTTAAAGAAAAAAAAAAGAAGCACAATTCGTCCCGTCAATTTCATATTTAAAATGCTCCATATCGGGTTTTGAAGTCATGAATATGCAATTCTAAATAATCCAATCCAGAAAGTGCGCTAAACAAATCTGAACGTTTATTTTAATATTTTACTGCAAAAAAAGAAGTATGAATTGAGAATTGTGCATTTCCCTTAATGGGTCACAGAAAACAGAGACAGAAATATCTATATTAATACTTTTTCGACAGAAACACTACTTTTTATGTATATAGTCGTGCAAAATGAAAATTTTCTCTTTTCTAGATGATTGCACCGTATACATTGAGAAAACACAATTTGATTAGATACCACTGATTTGTACACATTTCTACACATGGTATTAGATAAAAGTTGGTGGTATCTAATACCAAAGAGTTGTCTTGTCCAACAAGTTGTTGCAAGAATAGTTGTTTGCGATTACGTTAAAATATTTTTGCCCGAAGTTGCTATACATTGTTGATATTTAAAAAAAAAACTCCATTATTTTACTTGGTTACTTGGATAATCCGATTTTTGTGGCAAACAAGTCTATAATTCCTACACATATTACAAATAAAACAAGTTGAAAGGCAGTAAAGAAGCGTTAACCCTAGCACAAAAGTAATCGATCAAAACTAATGAACAAAACAAGACAGAAGACTAGAAAAGAAGCAGAAAAGATAACGGACAAAGGAATAATTATGAAAAAGTGCGATGCGTTAACAAAAACATGAAAATCAAATTTCGTTTAGTGACTGACAGCTCTAAAAAAGGTGAAGTACGAATAAAAGCAGAGATCAGAGATGTAAACAAAACACTTAAAAAACAATAACAAAACATTACCGTCACGAAACCGAGACATGGCGCAGATGTAGCGGATAAACTATCATTGTTAGAAGATCGACAATAAAAATCCGGACGAAAATTGCTGGAGCTCCAGAATTTGCGGTTTACTACCGATTATCCTGGAATTCTCACGATTTTTTAGAAAGGAGCTGTTGCAGCGTGACAGAAGGACAATGCAGTAGGGCGTTTTGTGCCTGCAAACACGAGACGTAACGAAGAGGTATCGAGTCAAAAATGTTAAATTACAACGGTCCTCAACTATGATTTTGAAGCGTTAACGAGATGAATCTGGGGAATATCCGGAAAGAATGAGCAACACACATGCGTAACGAAGGAACAAAGAGAAGTAACAGATTGAACGCCTGGAGCTTGGAGGAGAATTTACCCTAATGGAAAGGACGACTTATTGCGAGGATAACCGCGAGATTGGACTTTCCTGCTTCGAAAAAGTTTGTCCTCGTAACGGAAAGGGGCGTAACCTCGAAGAAAATGGTCGGACATACCCAAGAACGAAATAATTAAACTGGCGCAAAAACTAGACGGCGAGGACAACGAAGATGAAAGACGCTAATGAAGGAGACGGGGATCAAGGAAGAAAGGTGAGGATAAAATGAAGGATCGCAATTAATGTCAAAAGGTTGATTCCAAAGAAGCTAAGAAAGAGACGAATGATTCGCGCGCAACAGTTGACATCCAAGTGATTGAAGATGACCAAGTCCGGGATTCGAGCTTAATGCAGACGACCGGACGAGAGGAAGAGGTTGAAATAGTAAAAGACAAACCTGGTCCAGGATAGAAGTCGAACAAAAAAGAGGAATACGCAAATTAAAACTGTATAACGTCTGAGGAACCAGCGAGGATGAAAGGACGGAAGGAGAGGAGCTCGCCAATTAAAAGTGAAACGCAAGATCGAGGGGCATGCAAACGAAGACGTAGAAGAAAAAGGAGTAGCGGTCGAAGATAACTGGTCAAAAAATTATGCGGAACAGTGAGGCAAAACGAGAGGCGCGAAATTGTCCGTGCCGGCAGATCGAGCGGGACCGAATGATGCGCATGGGAAGAAAGAAAAAGAAGAATATCGAACGGCCCATAAAGATCTCAATGAAAAGGAAGAAAGGACGAGAGGAGGAAGAATTGAAGCGATAAAGACGGAAGAGGAGTCGAGGGTACCGAAAGAAGCGCCGTCGAAGAAGTGCGTAAGGATGCGCGAGTCCGTGGTACAGTCATCGGTATCCGTTACGCGCATGCGCAGTTGCAAGGTTGTCCCGAAAGGCTAAAGCCCAAGTGGGACTGAACTGCAGGCGATTTCCTACCTCCGTCCATCCGTTCTTCTTCTTCTGTTGGCCTCTTCTTCTTCTACCGCCGCCGAGAGGGATTGGGAGCGGAGGTGGAGGGACACTCGGGCGGGAGGGAGGAGAGGTAACCGCCGGTCGGGGTAGAAGAAGAAAAAAGGTGAAAAGGGGGGCAGGGGCACGGAGGACGGAACGGTCCTTCGTGTAGTCCCTGTCCCTGCTGCCCCTCGGACGAAGGTAAAGTGGTGGGGGAACTCATGGTCGGGGCCCGTTTGCGACCCCTCGCACCGCTCGGCTCCTCCACCCGTAATGCTGAGATCCCGTCTCGAAGCACGAAGGCCCCGGCCAGTCGAGCACGAGAGACCAAACGTCGCGTGCGCGTTACACTCCGCCGTGACAGTTCCAGCATAACTGTATATCAGACGAGTCTCGTGCGCGAGCGGTACCAAAAATCAGCGCGTGTGACCTTCGACGTCGAGTGCAGGAACGAAAGAGTGACGACTGATTTCCTCGTGTCGTGTGTCTTTCGGTTCAAACCAGTGCCGATTGTGAAAAAAGAAACGAACGAACAAATTGGGAAGCTTCGCCTAGGAAGTGACCCTTGGGGCCCAGTCCCGAGTGATCTCGAACGCTCGTGTGGATTAAGTTCGATCCCCCGATTAGTTTGGAAATTTCATTAATTTTGGATTATCGGAGTCTTGGAACGCTACCATCGGTATTTCGAGTGCGGTGATCGAGTTACGCGTTTGGTGATCCAGACGTCACCATCAATGCTCGCGAGGAGACGGTGATCTAGGTGACGGTGCGCGTCAGGATCCTTTTGAACATCCGAGAACCGACCTCACCGATTTAGCAAGATGCCGAAGATATTTCTGATTAAGACCCGCATGCACCAGCAGCTACGGCTGCTGGAGGCGCAACACCTCGATAAGAGTCCTCCGCCCAGTGGCAAGGATAGCCCGCTAGGCGGTTCCGAACCGCTCAGTCTCATCGTTAACAAACACACATGTGAGTTTAACAATCAGTTGGATACATAATTGCGCGAGTGCACTTGTCGCCGGTTCCAGCTCAGAAATGGGAGGATTTTGTCACCTAAGTGTTCGAAAAATTCGCCATTTTTAGACGCTGAGGACCGCCGATTAGAAAATCAGAAATTCATTCACTAGGAGTGAAATTCGTTGTTAAATAACATTTTTTTACCGAGAATGAAGTGAATTCAATTTTTAAAGACTCATAATGAAAGAATTACTTGACTTTCGTTTTTGTGTATTTTTAGAAACATATTTTTAATTTGGATATTGGAAAAAACGAAACTCTGTTACTATTGAAGATTCAACAGGTTGAAATCGTATCTCAACCAAATTTCCGTGCGACTAGTTTCATATGAAGTTAATTAAGACGTGGAAAATCTTGATTAAAATTTTTAATCGTCACTTCAAAATATGCACGTGGTAGAACACTTGTCGTATTTTTTGCATTTTGCAGCGTAAAAGTTGCAAGCACATTGCCGGTAATACTATTAGATAATGCTTTATGTAATCGGACGTATTATACTTTCGCGTAATAGTAATTCCTGTAGTAACGAGGAAGATGCCCATAATTACATTTTGGAATACGATGTTTATTATTGACGTTTAAGTAGTTACGGATATATTTATTCAGATATTTTAATTTAATCATAAGTAGTAACAGACAATGCATCAGTTTTTATTCTTAATAAATTTTTTATCGCAGTTATTAAATACCAGGTACCAGTTTAGTGCAACTTAAGTTTCAATTGTTTGTTTTACATTTGCGTCTGTCGTATTTGTTTGATTAAGAAAAAATACAAAAATTATTTTTGTCAACTAAACGTCAAATTTAATTTTTTTTTAAAGATTTTCTTTACTTTGTAATTATCTTATTACGGAAAACGATTGAAACTGTTTACAATTAAAAATACTGACAACGCTCGACTTCTTTTTTTGATATATTACTTTTTAAGATTGAAAATAAAAAAAAAATTGCCAGAATATAAAAAAGTAAATCCTGCATGAAAATTGTTAATAATAGAAAAAGATATACAAAAATATCGTAGTTTTGCAATATTACAAAGATGCGTAATGTTTGGTACTTTGTCTGTATTATACAAAAGATTAACTGTATTTGGTCATTAGAGGCTTATGTAATATTTCTCCAGGCATGTCACACTACTCGTCAAAATTCTGGTGTTTACCTAAGATTATTAGAGTTTATAAGATATTATAATCGCATTTTGTTATTTTCCTTTCTACATAGGTATGGTAATGATTATTTATAAGCAAATTTCAGATTATTTTCTATATAAAATCTAGAAAGATCCTTGACAGATTCTGTAATAACTGAATTAGAGTAAATGTTTTTTGATATACTTTTCATTGAACTTAATGTAACTTTATAACAAATGGATTATCGTTGAGTGCAGAGTACGTTTCATTTTCGCGCGTTTTTATATTCGCTAACGAGCTCCAATTCTTGAGAAGTCTGACGAGGGCGTTAAAGGCTGATGGCACCTGCCTGGTCAGGTGCCGGCACCTGCGACAGCCTCACACGCATTTGGCCTACCTAATCCTAAATCCCCGTTCCCCGATTCACGCAAGGCTGCCACCTGATTTTTTTCACGATTGCATGGTGCACATTTTAATAGAGCTTTAAAACGGAAATTTGATGGCATCTTGAGACATTCTACGCTTTTTTATCGGATAATTTACACACATTTAAACAATTTTGTTATACATAAAAATGAATTAGATTAAAATTTAAGCTCTAGATTTTTGACGATTGATTTTAATAAATTATTAAAGCCGGATATTATAATTATCTTTCATTTTTGTCGACATATTGAATATACTTTATTTCAAATACTTACTTAAATTTCAGATCTAGAAAAATCAAATTTTTAAGTAACATAAGAAAGGATGTACCATAAATTCCGTAAATAATTCAGTTTGGATGAAATGGAAAGAATATTGGATCTAAATAAGAAAATCATAATGCTCACGTAACAGATTCTTCAAGTTATTGGAATTTCGAAATGCCCCAACTTTTGATTTTGTGCAACGGTAACGTGAGTAGGAGGAGGGTTCGTGAGGGTATACGTGGCGGTTTCTAAAACAGGTTTAGAAAAGGTCCGAGTGTCTTCGTTTTATGGATTAATCGACTAGGCCTCGTACACGAACCGCAACCGTCCCTCGTCTTTTCTTTATACATCGTCATTCTTTTCCCAAGAGGTTTTTATGTTCCCACAAAAAAAAAAGGAATAACTCAGATTTTTTGAAGTTCGTTAATTATTTTTTTCCGTTTCCATTGTGACGTATGTATGTTGTCTCTTGTATTGACGTGTTGATATCTGTGTGTGCGTGTTGGCTTTAAATTATGTAATAGAAATGAAAGCAAATGTCTTTGATACCAAGAATTTTATATCAATTTTATTTATACTTAAGTTTCTGTGTGTTTAATATTATTTTGATTATATTTCCAAGTCGGAATTTAACTATCCAGGGTTTAATAATAATTATGATAGAATTTGGTTATAATTTTTTAAAATTTTGCAAGCACACAATGTTTTTTTTTTATCTGTGCGCCATCATTTTTTATCTTACATTCAGAAATATGGCATTAAAGTTAAAAAATAGTAAGAAAAAAATTCAGGCTCTCTTTTATCTAATGTCAAATTTCGAATTTAACGAAGAAGAAAATAAAAAATTCGCGATCTAGTTGCGCCACTCCTTGGCAGGTTCGGATTGGTCAACAGGTGGTAAAACTGAAAGATTTCGGAGTGGCATCCGGGGTTTCGTTATTAGACTTAGTTACGCAATTCAAACGTTAAATGCCAAGGTCTGTAGGGAATTATGCCACGCGCTTTCGCAATCACGGCAGTCTTAGAAAACGGACGTAGAGAAAACGGCAACTTCGACGCTCGGTTAAGCGATGTGTTTCAACTTTCACGATACGACGACGTCTGATGACCTTCGAAAAACTTGATGAGAAATTTATTCACGCTTCAAGAGAGAATCGATTGTCGAGATTGCTTTGCAAAGCTTTCTTTTCTAGAGGAAAAAATGTTGCGAAGGTCGGAGATGCGGTAAAACAGGAAGCAAAGACGATTAATTTTTGTTTTAATTGCTGACGTCATTCAGGGTTTACTGTTCCGTACATTTATCCTCACTTTTTTTTATATTAAGTATGGGCAATTTAATTTTTAATTAAATCTTGAAATTATTTCCTGCTGTATGTTCAAGAAATTAATTGTGGAATAATGATTAAAACTTAAAAGCAGAAGGTCAATAAACAAATTTCATTACAGTCTTTTGATAACTGTTTTAGATGTTTGTCATTGTTTGAAGTAAACCCGAAATATTTAGAGTTCGTGATTAAGATATTAATTTATACATTTTTCGAATGGATACTAAAATGATGAGAATGTATTGCAGCACTGCTTATTATTAATTTCATGATTTATAAATTAAAAATATATTATATACCCAGTAATACAAATAATTACTAGTGTATTATTGATTTTTTTTTCACTTTTGTACTTTCTGAACTTTTATCTCGTCTGAAGGTCAATATTTCTAGACCAGAAAAATTTTATTACATAAGTTAGTCAGCCACTGAACTTCAAAGTAAATAATAGATAACAAATAACTGAATATTTTGTGTCTTTTTAAAGAATATTTTAATTTTTATCTATGATTACTATATTTTGTATTTAATAATATTTACTTTTGATGGAATCTGTCTGATGTTTAACAGAAATAGTTAACTATTTAACCATATTGGCTCATCTTAAAAATACTACGCATCACTAATAATGTACTTCTTATCAGGAAGAAATTAGTCAACAATTTTTTTGTTAAACAATACAGAATCACTCTAATTTAAAAATAAATACATAACGAAATAAATTTAAAAGTGAATTTAGTCATTTTGGCCAAAAATGCCGTGTTTTACAGAATGGAGTGAGTCGTAATTTTAAAACAAATACAAGTTAATTTAGCATTGTTTCCAAATTTTGAAGATTTATTTTAAACAAATTTTTCTCTTAACAATTTTCATATTTTTTTCTTTCCTAACAGAATTTCGATCTTTGGCTTAAATTAACTGTAGATTTATTTTAATTCCAAAATGTTAATATAGTAATCCATATTCAATTTCAAGAAATTTATAGTAATGTATTTGGGCAGTATATTGGGTCCTCTGTTTAGAAAATAATATACAAACCATATCTTTTTTTTGTGAACGATCACAGTAATATTAGAAATAAAGTATCGAAATATCAGTACGACTTGCCATGTTATTTTTAAATATAAATTAGAAAGTTTGCAAAAGATAGTTGGACAGAACGGTATTTAAATTCTATTCAATTTAAAAACAAAAGAACTTGTGTTTCTTATCAGCACATTTCTTGTTTATCAATTTAACAGTCGTAATCCTTGAGAAAGTATATTTTGAAACGTTTAAACTAATACCAAAATCTTCAATATTCTCCATCAGTTTCTTAACCAGGCATGAGTATTAATACCACATGACTGAATAATAATAAAATCTTTTTATTCGCGTTATATTTTCCTTAAGTGGAAAAATTTGTATAAAATAGGTTTCTTTTTGGAATAAATGGACAGTAAAAAAAACAGGTGTTAAACCATTAGTTGACGTTTCGATTTTAGGTTTAGGTCCTCATTCATAAATTTTATTTTTCAAAAATATCATACATAATAAAATCAATTATATGAAAAATAGTTTGGAATGTACAATATTTGTAGATGAATGATTTAATGTTGAAAAAACTTTATATTTAATTTGGAGGAAAACAATTATATTATTATATTTTTGATGTCGAAATTCTATTTATTATTTAAACTACATGACTGATCGTGAAATGTAATGAGCAGTAAATTATGTCACCAGTACAATTCAGAATTATGAAATAGCGTTCTGTACATTTCAGCCAGTTGTGCATTAAAATAACCTTACACATCATAATTTTGAAATTTTTCACGTTATCAAAATGATGTTTTGATGAGTGGACGGGTTAGCACCATTTGCAATCCAGAAAACGTCAGTCGGTATCTGGAATAACGGCGATCCTGTCATGTCGGCCGACAGACAATTGGTATGCGATGTCGTATGGTGATGGAGAACGGGTGCGGGCGTATTAGACGCACATATATACATAGGTGTTTGTGCACCGATGCGCACGGTGCCGCCGACAGAGCCAAAGGCCAGTAGGGTAGTGTCTATATACAGGTGGTTATCAGGATGCGCGGTCATCGAGACGAATTACAATGCGTTGCCGGCACACATCTACACAAGTGTGTGTATACCCATACCCATTTAATCGAATAGGCATGCCGGCCATGAGCCGCCCGGAAGTCTGACGACGCGACCCGTATACTAGGTCGCGGGAAATGGGGAGGCGGCCTTTCATGCCGCTCGTTTTCACGTCGAGGGTTTTCGATTTCGATGTTACGCCTTCCGAGCATCAGTTTCGTCGGCGCCGATTTTGTTACGGCCGGTGTTATTTCAAAAAAGCCTCCGGTCGTTACGTTCAGTTAATCAGCGTTTTGTCTCTCTGCCCGTTATCGAGACGACGATCGCGTGCCGACCGATAACAGGTTTCGATCTATTTTTAGCGTTTAGACCGTTTTCCATAGTCATCGAGTTTTCTAGGTTCGAGTGCGCGATCGGCTACTCGATTGCGAGCCTGAAAACGAAGTATGGGAAAAGGAAGTCGCTCGGTGGGATGCGCCGCCGGAAAATATTCATGGGGTCTTCACAATATACTTTGATGGGAAAGATTATTTGTTACCCTGGGGTGAAGAATGGGAGGAAATTAACCATTGTTTTTAGGTTTAAACAAAAATCAGGTGTTTTGAAATTTGAATTTGTGGTGTTTGAACTTTGTCACTTACTGAAAAAGTATGTTCTGAGTCGAATATTTAGGTTATTAACTTCTCTAATTAATTGATGATTATTTAGCTATGACATGAAGTAATTTAGGTCTAACATCGATGTATAAAACCATTTTTATTAACTAAACCATAAATGACTTTCTATGTATTTCATGGTATGAAAATTCACTACTTACATTAAATTCAATTTGTTTTACAATTTATGGAGTGATTACTCAGTTCAGCAAATTCAGATGGTACGAATAAAAACGAAAAGAATTAGCTACCAATTCTAGACATTCAATGACAATAATAAAAAATCCTGTGTTTCACGATCTTTAAGCTGTTGAATCTAATAATATTGGTGCTCCAGACTATCAGCGGTCATTTTTGGTATTCCTACCTCAGAAGATTTCTATTACCGAAACGTCTAGTTCAAAACTTTTTTTTAAATTCGAACCAAACATTTACCTATATAGTTTGATTAACATTCAATTAATTGAGTGTCTACTAGATCCAAACAAACCACTTCCAGGAATTTATTATTCAACTCGATGAAAGGGACCAATCTTTTTTTCAACAGCGAAACCAGTCCTGTATTGTAAACCCGAAACTTCGATAAATTTTAAAAATAACCTGAACCTGCGATGATCTAGAATCATTGGTTATCGAATAACAAATTAAGTGTTACGTAAACGTAACGCTCGCTTTTCTTCGAAGTAGTCGTGGTAACGTTGGGAACGTTACTCATCGAAAGTGGAGATGGATTCGACCCTGCACCGGATAAACTCTGCGTAATCTCGACGGCGGCTTGATTCGAACAAAGGGTAATTAAAAGGCGACATAATAATAAACACGTAACGTTAAAAGTGCGGCAAAATCGCGCGAAAGCTCGTGCACTTGGCCCCCTTGCGAGCCAGGAATTTCGGTCAGGGCCCCCTCGCGAGTTGCGACATCGACGTCTCCGTATCTTTTACCGCAGAGATACGGTCGTTCGTGCGAGGTCCAATACGTATACACGTCCACCGTGTGTTTCTTCGTTGTACTTGGTACGTCTTTAAACGATTATGGCCATCTGTCCACGGCCGTGCCTCAGGCCTAAACCTGTTTTCTCTTCCCTGGCAAGACGAGATCGAAGATCGAAGGAGAATCTGAACGGCCAACAAAAAATTCGTAGTCGATTGTTCTCTGATTTTTCGTTTTCGAGCGATTTATTGCCAACGGTACACGGCTGTCCAAAAGATGGGGTTGCTCAGAAAAATATGGTCCCCAACAAGTGTATAGTAATTGTTCAGTCAGTGGTCAAAGTCTAAAAGGATTTGGGTTATAGAATATTAAATAATGACGGTATTTCTAGCGTCAAATCAGCAACCAAGATCCTAGGGAATTATACGATATTATAACGCTAAGAATACAAATACCAAAATACTGAGATGTACCAAACATTCAAAAAAAAACAATTAAGCTTCTTTCTATCAGCACCATGTTTTTCTTAATACGATACGTGCTCGAAAAAATTGAAATTTTTGTATACATTTATTAAAACAACTAACTTGATTACGCTTTCAAATGTACTGCCACAATAAGAATCAGAACTGGGTTTCAAGAAGTTGAATTACGAAGAAGAAAATTTAATTTTGTACATATAAAAACTAAAGAACCAATTAGTATTGCATATTAAAAATTAATTTGTTTTCAATACTTTAACCTCTCCATTGAAATTAATTATTAGTTATCTCAAATTCAAAGTAAAATATTTAACTAGTAATATAATCTTTCAACTGAAACAATGAAAAAAGTAGTTAAAACATAGCTATTCATTAAAAAGATATCAATGCAAGTTAAATATTCTCAACATTATATAATTTGATATTCATTTCGAGCATTTTGTTATTTATAAATTGTTCCACTTATCTAAGAAAAAATGTGCAGTATGTAGGTGTTTCTTTTTTACCCGTTATGTCGATCGACTCACAGGTGTCGTACGCGAAACCTTTTTCAGCTCTTCCGTAATGAATTGGGTAAGAAAATTTAGAATCGTGATACAGGTATATATTTTACGAATTCTAGTATAGATGCCCTTGTGTGTGACTCGTTGACCTTCCGAATCAATCGGCTTCCGAATACACACGGTACCGCTATCGAAACCGCTGCTAATATTGATGGACAAAAAATTCGAGATTTTTTGCGAATAGCGCAGACCTTAGACAACGTTGAATTGTCATACACCTAGATATATGTGTATGATACCTTTTTAAATTATTTTTTGTTAATTTATAATCTACAAAATGAATACAGTAAAAAAGTAAATGTTAATATACTAAAATAAAATTTCGATAATTCAATAAGATTCGAAATAAAAACTAAACTTGAAAATGCATAAAAAATAAGAGATGATACGGCATTGATCTCTGGATATCACTGAATGTACTTTTGATAAGCTCGAAAATTATCTTGAAGTGTGTCGCAGTGTTTAATATAGGATCTGGCCATGAGTAAACGACTGTTTCAGATGATCATGATAAAAATTCAAAACATTAGAATTTTTACAGCAATCGGTCATTGGTTGAAACTCTCACTCAATCTTATCTCGACTAATTATTGACTTTGATAACGCGTTAAACTTTCCGAAGGTAAGATAAGAATTTCCCATTACATAACTGCATCCTAAGAAGATTCCTTAATATACATATAACAATCTTTTGTATAAAATAAAATTTAATATTTAATAAACTGTACGTAGGCCAATGTCTGGCCAAATCCGCGACGCGTGCTCGACCCACATCCATTGGCACCACTCCTAGAAATCTGTTTTGCATGGTTTTCTCGCTTCTAGATTTTTGGGTGCGGCACCTAAATGAGTCGAAATGTTTGACGAAGCGTCTTGTCGCCAGACATTTTTATTTTTTCAGAATACATTATTTCAAACGAATATAAGGAAACTTCTCACTTTTTAATTCTATTCGATATTGGTCATTAAAACGATTACTTTTTCGAATTAAAATATTTTAAGAACAATAAATCTTCCTGGGACTAAATGGAAACATATTCTTTTTACTGCTTAGGATTTTATTTATTTGTACTAGAACATCACCGTAAATTTGTCTTTTAATCTATTCGGACTAACTGACAGGAAAGGAAGTGAGCAATGTTTTCACATACAGTCACTATTCATTTCTTCACCGAACAACGTTTTCCTGATGTTTTACTTTTATTTCCTACTGCAAACAAGCAAAAGTTGTAACAATCAAAATATATATAAAAATGTCAACAAAGGATTACAGTTTCACTGTTTATTTTCAATTATTAGTTTCCATTTCACTGAAAGTTCCAGATCGCAGAGTCTAGTCGGTAAAGATAGCAGTGATCCGTAAATAACACCTGTCGCACGCTATATGGGAAGTCTAGTTCTAGCATTAGGTGTACTATCGCCATAAACCAGCGTACTTTGTACAGATTGTCGACGAAAGACCCGTATACCCGCAGTACGTTCAGACCAAAATTTCAATTAGATAGACGAAAAGTTTTTGTTTCTGGTTTGGGATTCGTAATTTATTAAATTCAAAAATAAATATCAAGCATCTTAAACACAGAACTTATCATATCGATATGGTAACAAAAGATACCCACAGTTAAAGAGCAAACTAAAGCTCTACGTTCGAAATTTAACAAGAATGTTAGACCTCTTCAG
Source organism: Trichopria drosophilae (assembly GCA_030407085.1). Lineage (NCBI taxonomy): Eukaryota > Metazoa > Arthropoda > Insecta > Hymenoptera > Diapriidae > Trichopria > Trichopria drosophilae. The sequence goes on from CM059583.1 coordinate 52,691,235, forward strand.
CTTTTTATGTTATCGATTTTAGCCGTCAACTAAGACGATTCTACAGAATAGATGAAGAAAAAATACGGATAAAAACTGCAGAAGAATTATGTTGGAAGAATAATTCATTAAATTTATTTTCGAGGTTATGTTGAATAATTATTCCTTGCATCTCTGGACGGTGCATTCCCGATGGAGAACAAAGGTCTAATATTTCAGAGTAATCGTTTCAGCATTTTTCTACGATAGCGCTCCATAAATCGTTCACGGGTAGCCTTAAATTTTAATCGATCGTTTAAAACAAAAGCGATCGAGGAGGTTTTCTTACTTAATCGACCGGTATAAATAGGAAGCTATGAGACGAGGGTTGCTCGATCGTTACGCGACATTGAAACGTCGGGACGTGAAATGTATAAAAGCGGCGAAGGCGACCGCGACGCCGGTGACAGAGACGTACAATGCCGAGCAACGGACGGCTCCATTGGCATTGACCCGAATCGTGTTCCTTCCTCTGATTGGCTCTGATTTTTGTTCTTTTTTCTTAATTCCCTTCTCACCACTTTCCTTTATTGTAAGACACTGTCTGTAACTCGATAAACACGACCGAGAAAATTTGCCGAAGAATGGCGGTCCTTGAGCGAGCTCTTCCATATATCGCGCCGAAGGTTTCGGTTCGGTAAGCAATTTACTTAATGCGTATGAAATTTGTAATTTTTTCTCTGGTCGCATTTATCATTTTTAATAAGTCTGCGTAGTCCCCCTTCACCGGAATCCTTCACCAAATCAGTTTTCATAACTTTTTTGTCAAATATCATAGCATTACCTTGTGGAATAATGGATGCTTCCATCAAAATAAAGGTTACAATTTGTTTTTCGAATAAACGCTCCAATAGAACAATTTGCGGCCTAGGACAATAAAGTCAATCCTTAATTATATCAAATTTGAGCTAATATATTTATAGGAGGACTTTCTTTAGCGAGCATCGAAGTCTCCAACCTTTTCTTATCGCGTTTGAATCTCTCGCAGAAAGTTGGTATATTGAACCGGACTGTACTTCGTTGCGCATCTTAAACACGCGCACACCCTCGTGATAATCCAAACAAAAAGCGATTTGGCGTGCTTGGAGGTTTCCCTCTCTCTTTCTCTCTCAAAGATCGCGAACTTCAATCTCGCCTCTTGCTCGTTCTCACGGGATTCGAGTCGCGTACGCCTGTCCATATATAAACGTTGCATTACTGCACCGGGTGACTCGAAAAATCCTTTTGGATCAAGTATAATCTCATTCGGTAAAATTACTCATGTTTTTGCAAAAACCTCTTGTGATATTTAATTCATTAGTTTATTTATTTTAATTTTTCCAAAAATCGTTTTCCATAAATCGAGATTAGGAGTCGAAACTTTGGTAAATCACCAAAGTCAGTTTTAAATTTACTTTACTATGGCTGATGAAACCGTTATAACCACAACACTTGCTTATTATGTTACATATCTTACGATTACATCGGTTATTAATGACGCATAAGATTGAACTAAAAAAGGATAATCAATTAAAGCTCACTTGAACACTGTTTATACATAACCTCACTTTTATGACGTTTGTCTGAATTACCATAATACGATTATATAGAGCCATATTTATCTCTACGTAACGATGCATTGTAATGCATTCAGAACGCATTAAAGTTGGAATCTGGGTAGCACAGCAACCTAATAATAAAAACGTTTCGAGGCAGTCACTCTTCTCATTAACTGCAAAGTTCATTCAAAAGTTATGCTAAATCGTAAACCTATATAATGTCATCTTTTCATCACATGTAATTAAAATATTTATTGAATTATGCAAAATCGGCACCGGTTCGGTAACTTATTTTGGATTATTGATATTTCTCAAAGCAATTTTTGGACTATGCCTATAATTCAAAATAATGTTGTGGCATACTTTTTTCGGAAACAATCTTTCATATCAGCCAGGTACTTTGGTCATGAGACATTTAAGCGTATTTATAGCGAGAGAGCGAGCTCTCGCTGCGGTTTCATTTCCGAGCCTGAAGGTTGCCTAACGTGACGGCCGCCATTTTGGATCCTCCTCTTCGGGCGGGCGGCTCGGGTACCTTGTGACGTTGCGTCGACGCTGACGTAATGGCTCGCGCAAAAGCAGAGAACGGTTCGTGTTGAAAGCACCTCGGTACTCGCGTGATGATGTCTTCCGAAATCGCACGATGTCGATGAGTCGTATATCGCACAACGGATGTTTTTCAAAACTTCACATCACATGTCAACGCTTGAATGTAATAGACTTGCGTTCATCTGTATTTGTTTACGGAATTTCCGCAATCAATTATGGACCTACGTAATAGTCACAGAGCGTTGGTCTTTTTTCGGAAATTTTTTACTGTGTTTCTCAGGTTATTACCGTTGTTTTTATAAAATTTAAGAGTAAGCAAAAAAATCTAACTTGTATTTTTGAGGTTAAATCTAAGTTAAGAGAATTCTCTCGGTTCATGCAGTACTATGTCTGACAATATTCTACACCCAATTGAAGTCGTATTAACCACTTCGATAGCTTCCACTACATACATGTAACCGAACCACAAAGTACAACGTTGCCAATCGTTGCGAATAATGACAGCTGATCGCAAAGAAATGACGGAATATTTTTGGAAAATAATTAATTTTATCCCTCATAGTTATTGAATGAGAATTTTGTATGCTGAACGTGTTCAGTGCCTATTTAATTTTTATTTAAATAAATTTTAATTATATCTGTTTGTCCGGAGTCTTGTAATATTTTATTAAAGTCCTAAAAAGTGCAGTTTCTCATAAGACACTATGTTACATTTAAGATTTGTCCAGTAGTATAATTCGAATTTTATACTTGATGTCAAATATAATGATAATAAGAAAGCAACACGAGTTGCTTCGTTGAAAATAAAGAATAGTTTTGAAAGTCAAAAATATAATGGCCGTTCCTATAATGATTTGGAACGATCCTCACGTCTTATTTTTTTGCAATTAACTCCAAATTCAATCAGTAAAAAACATGAAGCCCACAGACAGTAAATTGGCGGTTCAGAAATTTATGTAATCGTCCGAGTGTTTGGGCAGTCCGTTCAATTTTGAGGCGTCGGTGAACAAAGGATCCAAATCTTTTGTTACGACAACGGCTTTCTTTTGTCATCCAGTCTGTAATTTGAGGAAAAACTCCTTCCTCGACTCTCGCGAGTTCCGCGTTTCCGCTTGACCGCCGCCGTAGACCCCGGCGTTCTTTATCCGCAAAACGCCCGATGTCAAAGTCAAGAGAACGTCTGAGAACTTGTATAATAATCAATGCTAGCCGGCTTCCACTTCTATTGCGCACCTGTGACTAGGAGGTGGGAATTCTAAGTGCGCGAACGGAAAAATATGCGTCGCGTTTACCGTTTGCCGGTCTCTTACTTCGAGCACGTGGCATGCTAATAACGCTATTTGCATGATTTCTCAGTAATTCGTTTGAAGTTCATATATAGTGAGACTTGGACTATTTTGAAATATTTTTTAATATTTTATTGCATAAGAAAATTGATGTATAAATTGTAGGAACGTTTCAATATCTATTTTAGTTAGATGACTGACTACTTTTGTTGATTTTGAAACATTCTTCGGTTTTCAAAAGTTTTTAAAAGAAATCACAGATTACGGTTAAATTTACAGGCATCGAGCCCCAGTATCTTCTTCTTCTTCTTCTTCTTCTCGCTCTCGTTCCTGAATAAAATATTCCGCAGGCTCGATCTGAAATTGAAATCCGTCCCACGTGTCGTATCGTTTCAGCGACCTCGACATTTACATGCGGGGACTTTCGAAGATCTTCGAACCACGAATGGGAACTCGACTTAGTGCCGATACATAAATTCATCGTTAAAATGTACTTAAAGAATAGTCTATTTTTTCTGATTTAAAATACATAGCCGAAGTGACAAAGAAATACGAAGAGAGTAAAACATTTTTAAAACGAGAATTATTATAACATATTTGACACGAACTGTTCACACTTGGAATTAATGTTTCTCTGTTATATTTTTGCAGATCGCGAGAAATCCGACGACGAAAGGGCAACGACCCCAGAATCCGTCAGGAGCGGAAGTCCCCCGTGTTCTCCGCCACCACCTTCGCTCGTCCAGCCATCGCCGGACGCCTTCCTTCAGCGGCAGGGCCAAACCAAGAACTCAGACTCCACTCCGGATGCCCATCTGACTCCGAGGCGCTTTATCTCTAGCTTCCTTGGTGGAGATGTTCCTTATGGCAGCCGTGGTCATGTCCTCACGCGAGCAGAAAGGAAAGAATACGCTGGTAGTATACCGATTTCTGGACCGTCTGCCGATCCCATTCAAGAAGCTGTCAAATCTGAACGAGTGGAAATTCCGAGGCCCACAACGCCGCCAAAGGCACCCACAGTCGAACCACCCACACGAGTCTCTGTGATTCAGAGGGTACCACCTCAGGCTCAAAATCCTAGGAGAGAGGAAATCAAGATTGAGGTTCCCAGGAATCAAGAACCAGAACAAGTAAGTTGCTTGTTATTTAAAAATAATATTTATTCGATTTAACAAACTCTTACTTTTAAAAAGTTAGAAACTATCATTAAGCTCTAACTCATAATTGAAATCTTTTGAAGGAACAACCGATCGACTACGCGGTACCGAAAAGAAAAGATGAAGATGGAGACGAAGAGACTGGCCGTGAAGGCGCTAAAGTTTCTCGAACATTTATGGATAACTCTATAGCCAGGCCTTTGTTAGCAATGCGGTTATCTGGACCACAAGCTGTGCACGCAGCCGCTGGTGGACACGGAAGAACCAATAACTCGGGAAGCGGAGCCGGAAATGGCGGAGGTGGAGGTGGTTCCTCCGGCGGAAGTTCTGGATCTAACAGTGGTTCTGGAAATGCTAGTTCTGGTGGTAGTTATGGTAGTAGTGGTGGTTCGACGGGTGGTTGCGGAGGCGCCGCCGGAGCTGGTGGTGCCGGTGGAGGTGGCATGAATCCCGGCGGTAACGGTGGTCGAGGCAATTATGGACCCAGCTCACCTCCCACCGGATCTTTACCACCGTTCTACGAGTCCCTTAAAGGAGGCAATAATTTAGCCAATTTTGCCAATCAATACAATGGTACGTTACAAGTTTGTATTCAAGCAAATATTATATTTTTTTATACCGATTTAGTAAATAATGGTGTAAATAATGTTAATATTTCATATCATTGATTAAAATCTGCTGTAGATTACGTAGGAAACAATTACTTATTTATTTTAATGTCATGAACAAAAAGTTGTTTAAAAACGAGTTTTGTCTTTTATAATGCAAAAATCATTACCGGACAAAAAATAGTAATTAATATTCACAGAAAAAGACGAAAAGAATTCCAACATGCAATAAATGTTCATCGCAACGAGTTTGAAATGTAAAATTTTGCTGATTCTAGTATTCCGTTACAGAGTTAGTCTGATGAATGTGTTTGTATTAACTCTAAAATTTCGATGGCTCTACCTCGACATATACTTTTATGAATTTTCATTATGGCAGTTCAAAATAACGTTCCTTCATTAAAGATTAGTTGAATAATTATTAACCAATTTTTATTACCTGAAAACCGGATTAAAACTGTTTTGAATAATAGGAAAACATTTGATAGCAAAGTTAGATATATATATACAGTATACATAATTATTAATATCACAGATACCTGCTATACTGCGATCGATCGTAGTATTGATCATTAAGTGCAGAAAAAACGTAAATTAGAAGCAGATTTCCGTATATGTTGGAAAGTCATTTTGAGGTCGTAAACTTAGATGACGTATAATGAAATTTATTGCTGGATTGGATGGGACTGGCATCCAGGTTCTTTTTTTGTATTTTATAATACACAAATGTGTTGACAATTTTATTGGAATATTTAAATTTAACATTGTGTAATAAGTAATGATACAACCTGTTTTAAAAAATCAGTTATCTGGTACCGATATTGTTATGATTCCATCAATTAATTATATATATTTTTCGTTATTTGTAGGCAATCCTTACATGACTCCCACACCAGCGATCGATATGGATTGTCAAGGGGATGGTCACGATTCGACGGGGTTGAATGCTCAACATCCTCAATACTCTGCACAGGAAGGCAAGCAGTATTCTCTCCTTCAAAACGTTTGCGCTTCTTACGGGATCGCTTTAAAGGAGGAAGAGGATTTATCAGCGTATAAGATCCAGGCGAATGATCTCTTGAATACCCAATACGGAGGGTACGATGTGTCGGAAACAGGAATGATGGTCGATATGGTGTCTGCAGGAGTGGTCGACCCTTTGCAGTTCACAGCAACGTTGACCTTCAGTACACCAACCGATGCTGCCCTTCTGGATAGTATGAACGATGCAGTCGATCTTTTCTTACCCCGACTTCCTGCTGATGAAGGATCAAACGAATTATTAGACGAGGCCCTGCATTCGCCCGGGTCCGCAGGTAGTGGAATGGGTCAAGATGGTCAAATGGGTACACCGGTAGAGCCCAATGTCGATCCTTTCCCAGAAGATATCGCCCTCGCACGAGGGTTCGATGCTGCAAGGTAACTTTATAAGTTGATTTTAGCCATATGGTTTCCTTGATTCAATGAAGAAATATGTTATGCAACCACAGTATGCGATTTTATAATATATTCTTGTTTCTTTATCAGACATTATGGAGCGCACCACCATTTTTCATCGAAGATTCCTTCGCTACAATATAACGGTGACTCGACGTATCAATCGCTATCCAAAGATAGATCAGATCTGTCATTGCATATTAATCAAAATCAAAATGAACCGCAACAACTGCAACAGCTCCAAATTCAAGTACAGTTGCAGCAACAACAACAAGCTGCAATTTCCCCTCCTCAACATCAACCACACCATCATCACCAAGGCCTTCTTAGCCCAGGTCTCAGTTTTGCAGGAAGTGGTAAGAGGGCTTTTTCAAATTTATTTGTCTCGAAATATATTGCATTCGTATTAACTTACAGACATAAATAAATAAATTGTTTGTTCAGGATTAGAACTAGACTCAGGAAGCAGCGCTGGTGGTAGTCTTCCAAGTCCCGGTGCTGGAAGTTGTTCGCTAGATGCGGCTTCGACCAGCACTTCCCCATCTTGCGCTTTGATGGACCATGCTCCGAGTCCATCCGGTGGAACGAACAACTCAGGTTCTGCCGTTCCGGAACCTCAATTGACACAACGGGTTGGTGTTCTTCACAGGGTAAGCACCTAGGTTTGATCGAGGCAAAAGCATACGCGTAGAAGGATACTGTATTGATTATTATTTATAGTTACTTAACATTATGTTATAAATTGAACTCTTGGGTATTCTGTACAGCAATAATCCCTTTCACACTGCACTTCTTACTTCATGATATATACACTCTATTCACTACGTAGAAAAATTATAATAAAGAACTAATATGAAATTAATTTAAATGTAAATACTCTCTTAACCAGTGTATATTTTACTAAAATACGTTGCAATAATGCAATTTTGTGAATTCAAAAAAATGTATTAAAAGTTATTCATATGCAATGCCAATCAACTTGAGTGCTTCATCCAAATTTATTTCTCATACTGAAAAAACCATGTCGAGGTAAATTTAACTTTTCGGTTTTATTTATAGTTGGGTCTTCCTGGTGATTGCCAAATCGAATTTGTTAATGGAGGACATGGAATAAAGAATCCTTTGGCCATTGATGGTCAGCGAACGGCATCCGTAACGCGTGAGGAGGAACGAACTCCAAGACCACCACCAGGAACTGTAAGTATCAATAATTTACAATATTTAACTTCCAATAAGTTACATCTTGTAAAGTTTATAGTAATTCTTCTTTATATTTATTTAAAATTCTGAATAGCTTTTAATAACATTAGTAACACTTAGAATTAAAATTCTTTTTAGGATGATGACCCGAGCAGATTCACCTGTCGTATCTGCAGTAAGACTTTCAGCCTTCAAAGACTGTTGAATCGCCACATGAAATGTCACAGTGATGTAAAACGATACCTTTGCACATTCTGCGGCAAGGGTTTCAACGATACCTTTGACTTGAAGAGGCACACGAGGACGCATACCGGTGTACGACCATACAAGTGTAATCTATGCGAGAAGAGCTTCACACAAAGATGCTCACTTGAGAGCCATTGCCTAAAAGTCCACGGAGTTCAACACCAATACGCTTATAAGGAAAGACGAACTAAGGTACATTTAATGTCATTAATTTGAGCTATGTCTATTAGACATCTCTATTCAGAAATTCATAATTTTATGTCTAATTATAACTAAATACCATCAATGTATTTGATTGCAGGTTTATGTATGCGAAGAATGCGGACACACGACGCAAGAGCCCGAAGTGCATTACTTGCACTTGAAGGATAAGCATCCGTACAGTCCAGCATTGCTGAAGTTCTACGATAAACGGCACTTCAAATTCACGAACAGTAACTTCGCCAACATGTTACTGCAGGTGCGCACGTAGAACAAATTTCTCCCACTCGGCGGAGTAAGTTCAAAATGAAATAAAGTGAAATGAACAAAGGTGCATGACGCGATTCGTTCATTTTCTAAATAAGAAAAACAGAACTGAAACATAAACTTTCCGTTAGCTCATTCTCGAATCGGTTAGCTTGAGATATTTTAAAAGTGTAGAAAGCACGTTCAAGTGACAATCCTGAACGTACTTCAAGACACTTTAAGAATGAAAATCGAAAGTGATCTTGAATTAAAATCCGACCGATATTGTAGTGATACTTGTAGAATGACAATCTAACGAGCAAAGCATACATTGTTTTTGGTCGTGTCACTCTTCAGGGTGGATTGCTGCAGAGACATTCGAGGAGTACCGAGACCTGTCTCAAGACTGCGGCCAAGGGCGACGACTCCACGGTAAGACGTTCCGCTTCAATGCTGCACATAGGACGGACATCCACTTTTGGATGAGCGATTTCGGGCTGACCAGGTCAATGGTACCGGAAGGTCATGATGACAGCCTGGACCAGAGAGCGTTTGGAGGGCGTGAAAGCCTTTGTCCACGTTTTATTCCTTGGAAGGAAGATCGATGACATCGTTCAGTATTTTATATTTGACTTAAACCTAACTTTAAGCCGTACGGTGCGGGGGTCACTTAGAACACGAGAGCCCAAAAACTTGGATCGAACGTTTCAGGATTGTTATGTTACCGCGACGAATGTGCAAAATACACATTATAATCTGTCTTGTGGAAGAACATCGTCAAGAAGACGTCGCGGCTGGTTGATTGCTTTTCAAAGAACGATTTTTTTTTATTAGAGACGCACGACGAATTACGTTGCTTTCCGACTTGGCGGGCGATATTCAAGAGATCTCTAATGTTTTATAGAATTCGAGCCTTGCATCGTTTGGAAGCCAATTTGTAAGCTAATAATGGAACAGGGCGAACCGCGCTCAATTAATATAAAATTGATTTTAACTGAAATCTACACCTTATGCAAAAAAACAGCATCGGCTGATAACAACATAAGGTGGCTTTTATACTTTTTTATATCATTACATTTTTTTACTTCGCTATCATTAGATATATTATGACTTACATTCAATTATTTAATAATTATTTTATAATTTCTAAATACTACAGTTTTAAAATCGTATGTAAATTATTCGAAAAATTTGAATATTTGTGAAACCCACTCCAATGAGCGTGGACGGATAAAGAAGAAAACCATCTTCCGTTAAACGGGATGAATGTCCACGGATATATTAAGATTCGACCTAAATTATTCGTACGTACGATGTATTTGATTGCAAGGCTGAGGACTTGAATTGCCGGCGGAAACGTCAGGGATCTCTTGGCCACGATACATTTTCCTTTATTAGTTAAACCATCGCAAACTGCGACGTATGCGACCATTAATGGACTGATGCGGTGAGACTCTAATTTTAACGATCGAAATGTAAAATACGCTCTCAGATATATTCTTTTCTTCTTATCGATTTGTAGAATTTATGCGCACTTTGTTATGATAACCTGTGATATATAGAGCGACTGAAATCGCATATTTAACTTTTATTGCGTAGACGCATCCTTTTGTGTAAACTTTCACGCATTTGACGGGTTATAAATCACCTGATCCGTTCTCATCGTGAACATGATTTCGCGACCTTGTATATAGAAACATGGCGTAAGGCGCATTAAGTTTGAAAGTATCAAAATATTCGCAGCTGAACTGAGATTTAACCGCAAACAAAGACAACTGTTTGTGGAATGCAAATTCATTCAAGCGAAATGATTTTGGCAATCGTGTATATAAAAACAGTTTGGTATGTTCGCTATTTAATCGATAAAGTGTCAAACATTACACAAGAGTGATACAAAGTTGATTTCTAACTATGAATTAAGAAAGAATTCATCATCAATTCAAATTAATTCGAAAATCTCTGGTAGTTTTTCATTTAAATTTTTGAATAATTAATTGATGCGATGTGGAGTTGTACTTTTCATCACCTTAAATGTACAGGACACGAAGTTAGAAACAACAGAATTAGTTATGTGAATGTAATGACACAATTGTATTTAGAAATATTGTTCGCGTATCGCTTAGAATTGTAAGTTGTAATTAAAAGCGAACATGCACACACAAAACGGGGTTTCGTGCAATTTCCCGGTGTTAGGTGGAACAGACATAGGTACAATCAGTATCTTTTACACTAGGTGCTCGTGGTAAATTTTTATTTACCTACAAGGAGAAAAGAGAGAATCAATTCTTAAAGAATTTGTAAAAGTTATCGTAGAAAAATTACCGTAGAATACTGTAATATTTATAATTTATTATAAAAAATGCATTTGGAAGAATTTCAACAAAATTTCTTATATACGCAACGAGCGTCAGTATTTTTTTAAATATTTTGTGGAAATCACTCTTTTCTCCATGCTGCAACGAACTGAGTGTTGCTTTCTGATTAGGTCGTTAAATAACTAATACGTTTTGTAAATTTTGTTCTTTGTACTGTAGATTTTAGCATACTTACGTTTATTTTAAAAATTTATACGTATTAAGATTAGGCAGCTACTCTTATTCATAATGTCAAATTAAGAATATAAAAGTATCTTTTGTTGGTGAATGTACATAGTGTCTAACGTCGTTTCAATTATTAAACGCCGAGCGGGAGTTAGTCCTAAATTTATAATAGTACTTTTCATATGAGTTATATTTAGTTTTCTGCGAGAAATGTAAAATGTATAAGTATTAAAGAGTAGCAAGGAAACGAAACGAATTGATTAACCGTAAAAAAAGTACTGCGAGAATACGTCCCCTTTCATTTAATATTCAAGACGCACAAAAAACGCAAGATCGGCAGTTCTTGTTACTATCTAATTTACATACAGTATTGCCTTACCACGTACGATAAGATTATTGCGATTAATTTAATCGAGGACTGTCGCCGAACTCGTTTCAAGATCGAGACGACTTCGAAATTTTCTTCCCAGGCAAAAATGAATTATTTAGGATCGTAATATCTTTATATGCTTATGTATTTGTCGATCATATTTATTCATGTGTATTCATTATTACCGTAATATATACACATAACGATATACGAATCTACATACGCATATAAGATTGCACATAATTATACATAGTTCATTTTGCCTGAGTATTAAACGATAATCATTTTAATTACCATTGTATCCTCATCGTTAATAAAATGATCTTTTCTCCAATGACGTTATTATTATTTATACTTTTTTTTTGTAGGAGGACGAAACGCATTATGTGTTGTAGGGATCGATGTACGTGATCCCTGTTTGTCGGTATACCTATTATCAAGGTATTCCGACTAAACACAAAACCCCCTCCTGAGAGTAATCACAATTCTTATTATTATTATTACTATTATTATATTATTAATATTACTAATATAAAAATTATTATTGCGTATAATATTATAGAAATATTTATCGTCGTTAAGACCGAGCGGAAAATATAGGTATCGTATTTTGGCGACTGCTTATTCTCGTTTGTAAAAGCAGCATGAATTGATTTTATGCCACAATGAAAATAAATAATTTAAAATACAAGAGTCTGCATTTTTACGAACTTTACCCAATTTATAAGTACACTTGCAATTATGTCTATTATAATCTTTACCTATGCAAAGAGTAAAATAGTCAATATTATATAGTAAAGTACATTGAATGATTTTAACGCATCAAGAAATCTTCAAAATTATAATATCTTTGAAAAAACTTAAATCTTGGCTATACTAACGACATAATTATTTATTGAATTCACGTGCATTACTACATGATAGCCCGATAAAAACATCACTAAAATTCACAACGTAAAACTAAAAGAAATAACTATGTTGAAGTTTTAAAAGATTACACAGAGAAAAGTGTCTTTTCCCCAGTATTAGAATTCTTATATCCCGTAAAAGATCGTATTTTACGTATAGGGATAGCAATATTTCTATTACCGATTACAAAAAGGAAGATTTTAGATTTTTCTAACCTGTATGTCAGTTTATTTTAGCCTTTTCTTTTTAACTAAAAGCAATTTTGTTTACTGAAATTCATGTTGGAATGGAAAATATTGAAAATGCCTTCTTTTAGTCGTAAAGAAACATTATTTTAAAATAGGAAAGTTTAATACAGTTTCGTATAACCTGTCAAAAACAAATGCTAAAAGACGGAGGATTTTACCAATTGTAATATTTCTTTTAAGGGCTATAATACACCGTTTTAAAAAACAAGGGATAGTAACTGGTAAAAGACACTTTTCTCAGTGTATAATTAGACACAAGATATGATTGCATCAATCGTAAGATAAGTGAAAAAATACTAACTTGCTAAGCTACTAAGATGCTGCAACTTAAACATATCTGTAGTAATTTAAAAAAGAGAGGTTTTAATTTTTCAAAAGGGGGCAGATCAGCTTTAGCAACCCTCAATCTGCAATCGAAGTGAAAGATCAAAATGCAAAGGACACTTAAAATCAATCAGAGTTGGTGATAAAAAGAATAAACTAACGGAAAATAAATTTTAATTGCAAACGTTTAATTTTCCATAGTCAACACCTACATTCAGTAGTTCTTAAATAAACGGTCTTTCCTTAGGTTTCAACATCGTCAAACCTGCCACCTCATATATTGCTTGTCATTCCCAGTTAGTAACATTTTTTTTGCCACTACACTTGTAAACTATTGGTTTAAGTATTAAAATTTGTTAGTATAACTATTATAAACGTCTCTAGTCTAAAACATTAAAAGAATATACTGAATTTAACACTCGATGACATATGAACGCTACTGAATAATACATCGAAAAAGGGAGAATTACACAACCCTATTTATAAGTAACTCTAAGTTTACTACTATATATAAGTCGACAACTTGTTATATTCTTGTGAAGACAATCCCCTGTTTGGTCAGAAGATCTAGTAAACACGAACCTACATCAAGAAAAACGAGCGACTTTAAAGAAGCAATTATATTGAAAAACTGTTGACTCCTGTCAAGTTTTCATACGTGTTCTAAATTAGCAGTCATTTGAACATGTACAATGACAATTTCTTAAATACGCTTACGCGTTTAATTTAGTTCTTTCTAAATAAATTTATCGAGATGACATTAAACATTTTATGAAAACGGAAACGCCTCGTTTATGAAGCATAGATTGCTACAAGATTAAGTTTGAAACATGTTTGATTAAGTGGCTGTACAATTTTTTTCTATCGTTTCCAGTTAATATTTCCAAGGATAATAACAGTAGATACAAATGCGTTTTCCATTATAGAGGATTAGGTCAACCCAGTCAAAATATTAGACGAATTGCGTTTGCACGATTCTGAATTATAAATGGCAACTTCATGCAAAAATCATGCATAATTTATAACTGAACCATATATGGAAAATAATCAAATTAATAATTTTGACTTCAAAGTTGTGGATTTTAAAGTCGAAATGTTGACCACTAGGGCAACTTCGGATATTGTTTTTACTATTAATCCTGGAACGGTTACATAGTCGATATGAGAAACGTATTCACAGCCTATGTAAGTAAACAGTAAACTGCAAATCGAGACTCTGTAAAGACAGCCCGCTAGGGGAAATTCTTCAGGATGTCTTTAAGTAAACTTTAGCTAGAAATTTTTTGACGAGAGAGTATCCAAAAAAATTCTCCCAATTTATTCCATCCCACGAAATACCTTTGAAATTTCTAGCGTGGCCCGCAACCACGTGGATTAAATTAAGTTGCTTTGTTACTAGATTGTGCTCCTTTGCCTTGTCTTAGCAAAAATTCTAAATTTTTCACGTTTGAACGGGGCAAGTTAGGAGCACTTTTTTGGACACTCTCTCACCGAAAATAGTACATTATATATATATACATGTGCAAAGTTCCCGCGCGTGTGTACAAAAGCATATACTTTACACCCATGTTAGGTATCCTATATTTTTTAATTGCGTGCGTAAAGAGAGTGTGGAAAGTTTTGATGCCTGCTTGAGTGCATAAAGTAAACTTTACGCATGACCGATCACTTTACGAAGATCGTCGTCGGGAGTGCGTAAAAGTTTACTTTAGGCGCGAAAGATAGGCATCAAAAGTACTTTACAAACGACGTTTACGTACGCAATTACGAAAATTCCATTTCTGACTAAAGTGATGACATCCGGAAGAATTTTCCCTAGAGGGCTGGCATTACAACAGCCCAATCAAGGTCAAACTGGATCGTCCCCAAATTAAGATCGCCACCGTTTTAAAAGAATGAGAAAATAAAACTATAATTGAATAATACAATTAGTCGGTGACAATGGATACTTTCTCATTTATTACATTTTCTTCCTCTAGTCCATTTTCAAATTTCCATATTGTTGTTCATTCTTCGAATTTTAATTGAGGTTTATTTCAGACAGCATTAGTCAGTCACACATCATCTTTATTAAAAAAAAAAACTGTCGACTGAAAAATTTTTTGAAAATAATGCAGTTTTGATTATCTTACATCCAATAACATACTGAATCCATCGTAATCTGGATTCAACAAACATCACAGTACTGTAATAACCTTAATAGCTGTTTGTGACTATGTGAGGAAGATCATTGATCAAATGGTAACCATTTTAATTCTGTTTGATCTCTCTAAGACATTTGACTCTGTGGATATAGACACCATGCTCGTTAAATAGAAACTACTTAATGCCTTATGTAGAGTGTTGCATTGGCTTGCTTGGAATTAATTGGAGATAAACATGCTACGGTAGGAGGCGATGGAAATACCGCAAATTGGCAAGAGATCTACTCTTTTCTATCTTTATTAATAATATTTCTTCAAGTTATGCTACGTTGCAAGTATTCTTACCTTACCTCCACGATTATTAAGTTAAGTGAGGACATTAATGCAATATCTCACTATTCATGTAAAAATCGCCTATCTCTTAATCATGTCAAAATTAAGGCGATGCTTTTCGGGTTCATCTACATATGTTAAGACGAAACCTTGTCGTCTCTCTTATATTTCCTCACTTTCATTACTGCTGTGCTGCTTACTCTGATATCTCTCGTGAATGTAGTGATAAGTGCCAACGTCTTCTAAATACCTGCGTACGATTTGTTTTTAATCTTAAGACGGACTCTAGTGTAGTAGGCAACTCTGACACGGTATATTTTAACATACAACATACCTGATTATCCATACACTTTTTTCACAACGAGATCAACTGCATGTCGCGATCTCAACGGAAGTCCTCCAAGTAACATACGCGAAAATAACAGACTATCAAAGGTCCTTTTCTATTTAGGCATGTAGGCTTTGGAACGAACTTCCTAATAATATACTGGAAGCTTCTTTTGAACGTTAATTCAAAACATTATTATTTACATATTTATCATCTCGGGACTCATCAAGTAGTCATTTTAGTAGATCACTTCTCGCAATTCAGTTATAATTCTTAAGCTATATATTTTTTACTCTTTTGCTACTGGGTGCATTCTTTGTATATTCTGAATTCCATACATAATCATGTAATGCTCATTGCAATGTTAGATAATTATCTTGTAAATTTTAGCAAAAGTGCCACAAAACAATGTGATATTTTACAGCCAGGGCACAATAAATAAATGAAGGAAATGTACTATCGTAATTGTCAATGGTAAATTCGAGTTTTATGTTAGATCTACAGTACCTTATTCGGCCTTGACTTTCAGATGATTATCGGCTTAATATAAAAGCACATTAACCAATTAAGACATTTCACTCTCATGGTTGAACTGAGCTAATCGTTCGAGGTTATATTTACTTCAAAGTGGACCCGATAACGACCTATAATAATTTTTCGTCATCTCGTCCTCTAGATCATAAGGTAGTTGTGTATTTTCTGCACAATTTTTCCACAATATTTTAAAAAGAAACAATAGCACGCTGATTCCTGCTCTTATCCTGTCAGCCTCCGTTGCCCTTAGAAACCTTCACGGAGAGAAATCTGAAAGGATGAAACTGTAGGTATTCCTTCGCCACTGTACTAAGAGTTGGTGCTGGTTCTGCACCATGTGTCGCGTGATATCAATCTAAGAAACCCACAGTCTCAGACGGTGAAAACGCTTAGGATGAGACTGCAAAACTGCGATGCTTTCTTCGAGGCTTTCTCCCGCCTAAGTTTTACTTTTTAGACTAGGGTTCTCCCGGACTTTTTTGTAGGAAATTTCCTCCTCTACAGAAAAGGTTTAGTAAATTTTTGCTCTATCTTGCACCGTTTTCGATACGGAAGCGATAGAACGAAGAACATCGAGTTTTTAAAACAAAAGATAAACATGGCGTCGGACGCTGAATACGTTGTTTTTCATTCTATTGCTTCCGTATCGAAAACGGTGCAAGATAGAGCAAAAATTTACTGAACCTTTTTTGTAGAGGAGGAAATTTCCTACAAAAAAGTCCGGGAGAGCCCTAGTCTAAAAAGTAAAACTTAGGCGGGAGAAAGCCTCGAACAAAGTATCGCAGTTTTGCAGTCTCATCCTAAGCGTTCTCACAGTCTGAGACTGTGGGTTTCTTACATTGATATCACGCGACACATGGTGCAGAACCAGCACCAAATCTTAATACAGTGGCGAAGGAATACCTACAGTTTCATCCTTTCAGATTTCTCTCCGTGTTCATTGTGTATTTTTGTGCGATTGGATCCACACCTGTTTAACCAAAAAATAATGGGCCGACATCGTCCCACTGGGCCCACCAGGGCGGGCAAATTCACAATCAGATGCGACGTCTAGTCGAACCTCGTCATCATCGTTAATTGTAAGTACGCAGACTCCGTCTAGGTTAAAATTCTTTTCTAAAGTTTGGAAAGAATTTACAAAAGACAAATTAATTTTGCAATGGGTACAGGGTTTGTTACGTACAGGGAAGGGGGTTGTCGCGCGTTTATAGGGGTCTAATATATATTTCGATAACCGATACCGTATTTTCCTACTACGTCATGCTAGGTCACATGCAAATATTAGAAAAATATAAATAAAAAAGGTTGGCTGATGTTTCGTCCCGGGTCCGCTCATGGACTCTTCAGTGGGGCTTGTGAGCGGACCCTGCCCCAGACATATCTCGCCAACAAATATGTCACTTTTATACAAAATATAAATAAATAATATAATATACAATGTAACAAATATTACTCACCCACCGATGAGACCGCGAAGCGACCCGGGAAGTCACAACCAACGCACCACAAGGTTCTGTCTCTGATATACCCGAACTATAATGGTAAAACTGGTCCGAACGTCTCGGAACCCCACGATCAACTGACTGAAGGTGCCTTCCACAGGCCTGCTTATTCGGGTTCGGATTATTTGTTTACTAGAGGCAGGACTTCGGAAAACAACAACCACGCCCCAAAACAAACTAATTGCAAAGAAGTTAATTCATATTTTCCTCCTAATTCTACAGGAATTTTATTATGATATTATCCCACTCGACCTAAACGATTATTAGGAGTTTCGTCGCGTGGCGATCCGGAACAGGGTTATAAAATTCCTTTTGCTCGGAAGGTTTTTCAAAAACATACACCGAAACTGAAAGTTTTATCTAAATCTGAATTTGATAATATTCCTATGGCTATAAATCAACTTTTAATAAAAGGCACATTTTCAAGATGTGAGCCGTGCAACGGACAATTTCTTTCGAATTATTTCATTGTACCGAAGTCTAATGGCGAAAGTCGGTTTATTTTAAATTTAAAAAATTGTAATTTATTTATTGATCCACCTCATTTTAACATGGAAGATTACCGAACAGTTTTGATATTAATTGCGCGTAATGATTATATGGCGTCAATTGATTTCAAAGACGCATATTTTCTACTTCCTATTGCAGACAAATGTAAAAAATATTTGCGTTTTGAGTTTAACAATCATTTATTTGAATTTAATTGTTTGCCATTTGGTTTGTGTACAGCTCCATATGTATTCACAAAATTACTAAAACCAGTCGCTTATTTTCTTCGAAAGAAAGAGTTAATTTCTGTTATTTATTTAGACGATATATTGATAATTGGTAATACGATGGAATCATGCTTTGATAACGTTATAAAAACAAAAAATCTGTTAGAAACTTTAGGTTTTTTTTATTAAATTATGAAAAATCTAAA
Source organism: Trichopria drosophilae (assembly GCA_030407085.1). Classification (NCBI taxonomy): domain Eukaryota; kingdom Metazoa; phylum Arthropoda; class Insecta; order Hymenoptera; family Diapriidae; genus Trichopria; species Trichopria drosophilae. The sequence continues at coordinate 52,709,875 of CM059583.1, forward strand.
TAATTGCCTTCAGAAGAATGCAAATTCCTTGGAATGATATTTAATAGCAGGGATTACAACATAAAACTTCCTTTAGAAAAAAGACAAAAAATGGTTAAATTAATGAATGAATTTTTATTGAAATCGGTATGTAGAATTCGTGATTTTGCAAAATGTATTGGTTTCATAGTGTCAGTATGTCCAGCAGTTAAATATGGATGGCTTTATACGAAATCCACGGAATGCCAAAAATATTTAGCTCTATGCAAGTCTCAAGGAGATTATGATCAATTTTTAGAAATTACAAACATAGTGTAAAACTGGAACTTAAGTGGCGGCTTAATAGAATAATCTTAGTTAATAATCCTATTCGAGAATACATTTACAACATACACGTGGAATTGGGACGTAAAATCACACCATATTAATTATTTAGAGTTAAAGGCTAGTTTTTATGCATTGCGTTGTTTCTCATCAAACTTTAGAGATAGTGAAATTCTAGTACGCATAGATAATACTGTAGCAATTTCATACATAAATCGCATGGGAGGTGTAAAGTTCCCAGAATTAAATGAAATTACGAAACATATATGGCAATGGTGCGAGAAGCGAAATATTTTGATATTCGCTTCTTATATTAAATCAAAAGAAAATGTAATAGCAGATAAAGAATCTCGTGTTTTATCTCCAGAGACTGAATGGGAATTAGATTCATAGGCTTTTTTAACAATTGTAGATAAATTTGGTACGTTTGATATCGAATTGCGTTTACAGTTTCATGGTCAAAATTATACTTTTATGCCTTTCCACCATTCTCAGTAATTTTACAATACATACAAAAAATAATAACAGACGAAGCACTAGGAGTTTTAATAATACCCCTGTGGCCTACGCAAACATGGTATCCCTTGTTTATCAAGTTATTGATTTCTAAACCAACTATTTTAAGTCCAAAAATCAACTTACTTACATCTCCTTTCAGACAAGAACATCCATTGTGGAAAACTCTTACCCTGGTAGCAGGTCAGTTATCGGGGAAGCGTTCAAAAGAAAGGGTATCCCAATCAATGCGATTTCTATAATGTTTGCTTCATTATCTGAATCTACTTTAAAACAATACGAAAAACCCATCCGGTTGTGGTGGCAATATTGCACTAATAACAAATTAAATAAAAGATTTAACAAAATATTTCCCCAATATTGCAATTTGTAATTTAAACTATAGACGGTTCCTAACGGCAACGGAGGCTGACAGGGTAAGAGCGGGAATCGGCGTACTATTGTTTCTTTTTAAAATATTGTGGAAAAATTCTAGAGAAAATACACAACTACCTTATGATCTATTCGGACGAGATGACTCAAATAATTTCGATCATACTTCACGACAGGTAAGTTCGTTTGATCGATTGACTTTGTTGGACTTCGAAGTCATGATTTTGGTTATAGATTTGGTGATTTCAACCTAAATTACGATTTTGAAATCACAGTGATTTAAAGACATTTTTTAGGTTATATTTAGCTTAATTTCGACCTGTGTTTGATTCTTAAAAGTCTATCCGACTTATAGGTTAATTTTTTGGTGAGAATTGTACTTAATCAGGGAATATTGGATTTAGTTTGGTCGAAAGAACTTCTCTTGCTGCTTTGAAATGCCGAAATTCGGCATAATTCCAACCCTAAATATTGTTTCTGTGCATTGAATACTTGTGTTTACGTGACCATCTTGAGTAGTATTAATTAGTATTTTGGATAGTATTACAACGGAACACTGGACCAATTGTGTATATCACGTTTTGTCAGAAACTGGCCAGTTTTTCCACCACGTGTCTGGTTATTGTCAGGAAAACTTGCCAATGTCTTGATTTTACCCGAAGCGATTTCCACGTGGGAATTTGCAGTTACAATGATGGTAAAATTTTAACAAATTATATTTTTAATTTAATTTATGTATTCGGAGTTCAAATAAGATAAAATAAATGGGTAAATCCACAGAACTTTTAACTTTACGCTTTGAGAAAACATATTTTTTTCGGTGGCACACATTTAAAATCAACCTGAGGCCACTCCTAAACATATAAAATGTAGAAAAAACGACACGTTTCGACTTTTAAAGGATTGTTCCAGCGTAGTCGGTAAAACGAGACCTAAAATTATATCTTCGAACCAAACATATTTCTGTACGCGGAAAACAGATGAAATTTGTTACTCGGGGTTTTTAAGTTACTGGTCACGAATCCGTCAACAGATATTCAGAATTCAAGATGGCGAATTCAATATGGAAGACCGAATTTGTAACAAGTTACTCACACAAGCTCAAATTGGGTATTCGGAGGTTTTCTTTCTTTTTCCTTTTAGGTTCATAATATACAAATTTTAGCAGCAAACATTTATTTAAGTCGATTTAATGCATTACAATCCGGCAATCCTGAAAAAAAATTTTAAATAGCTATAACGTAAATTGTCATTAGTGCCATATATATTCATTTTTAACCAGAAAAGATGAAGCAAGGGAGATGAAAAACAAAGTTAATCAAAGTTACATTTTCATTATTTCCGGAGCAAAGCTATACCGAATCTCGACCGTTGAGCGACCCCGAATACACAGTTTCAGCTGGTTCAAGAAACTTTTTAGGAATTTGTTCCGCCATATTGTATCTACCATCTTCAATTTTTAATATTTGTCAACGTATTTATGATCAGTTACCTATAAAACCCGCGCGTAACAAATTTCAGCATTTTTCCGCGTAAAGAAAGGAGTTTGTGTCAAAGAGATAATTTTATGTCTTGTTTTACCCTTGAACACCGTATTGTATTTCTGGAGCAAGTTCAGAGTACTATCATGACACCTAAAACAATAAATTACGCCAATAATCGAGCCATTTAATTGTGTATAGTTCGTGTGCCTGACAAAAGTGTCATTTTTCAACAACAGTTACGCACGAAGGCTGTAGGTTGTAATAGGCACAGAATTGAGAGGAGACAAGGCACACCTTATTCCTTGGAATACGTCACTTATTATATCATCAATTTAAAATTCCCAAAATATGGAGCCATAATATTGTTTGTTCCAAAAGTTATTGTTAGAAATTAACGAAAATTCCATTTTCCATAAATCTTATGCACGCGACTTTGGACGCTTGTCATTCTTATTAAGCGATAGGCACACTTGTTTTTCAAGTATCTTTGACTTTTATAAAGTGCCATTAATCAACGACATGATTTTCAAATAAAAAAAAATACACGTTCCAAAAGTTACAGAACAAAATATTTACAAAAATACGATTTGCACGCAGCAGTTTATTCAAATTTTATGAGCTTTCGTGTTTCCTTTGGGTTTTTAATCAACTATCATGCAAAACAAATAACTGTACCTTGAAAAGCATATCCTTTTTAGTAAATAGTAATGTTTTATAAATATTTCTGTACAGCTTATTTACGTGAATCTTAAAATAACATGAAAGTCAAAAGTTCTGTGGATTTGCCCAAATATAATAGCACCAAATAAAGATAACTGGTTTGCCGAAAAAGATATTTTGAGTGATATTATTCAACAGGAGGCTAGAAAGGATGCATGTTTTCAAATCAATGAATTCTTCTTCAAAGTGTACCTAGAAATACAGGTGTCGATGCCTTACTGCTATATGGCTAAGACATAATATGGATCAGTCTTTGAAACAGTTTCTGCTGTAGCTAGCCCTTTCACCTAATAGTTCAATTATTGGAAATGTATCTACTGGTTGTGTCAATAAGGAAGAATACAAAAAATAATTTCATCGATAAGAATGGCGTTTGTAAATGGGAAATTGTTTTACTGTTGATTGGCTCTCATTTGGCACAGCGTAAAAAACCTTCCACTTTATGAATATTCTGTGAAGTTATAAAAGTGAAATATTGGAAGCATTCACGACATATTTCTTAATGGATGTATTTCAACTGACAATATTAATTGGTGAGTATTTCATATATGAATGTTCATCCTTGAACATCACATTTTTCCATGCTAGGTTGCTTCAAACTTGACTTTTCTGAATGATGCTTACTCTGAATTAATATGGGGATATATTATTATGTGATTGTATGCTTTTTCTACATCACACCATTTTTTTGCAACAATCACAATGTTTCAGAATGTGTCTTAATAATATATAATTTCTTAATACATCTAGTTAGGACAGTGCAAGATTCAACAGCCCTCAAGAATTGAAGGAGTATTCACGGAGAGAAGAGATGGAGTATATCCTCTAGATGTGTTTACTAACATGAGTTTTCGTAATTGTAACATTATGTTGTATTTACGAAATACCGCTCAGTTTTGTTTTGTTGCTTTTATTGAACCGCATAATAGAATAGATATTTTAAAGCAAAAAAATGATATAAAATCAATGAATACGGAATGGAGATTAGGAAATCACTTTTATTGCAGTACACAAAGGTCAATGAAATAGACAGAAAATTCAATATCTACGGACAATAGAGTAACCATGATGAACATTAGACACTTTCATAATTACATCCTGTAGTTAAATTCGTCGAATATTAATCATAAACATATATTATTAACTATTATATAATAATAGAGACCTATTGTATATAACAATCATTTTTTATTATAATTGTTACTTTATGTAAGTACAAAACACCGCGCTGCGGCACTGTTCCTCATTTAAATTTTTATTCAAAATTACGCTACCGTTTTTATGGATTGCAGTTTGAATCGTAAAGTGATTATCGTCACCAATTTATCAATAATTTATTTTGTTTGATGACCTGTCACGTTTTCTTAATTTGAGTTCTTTCTGAGCAGTTCTATTCAAGTAAATCAACCCGCCACTCGCAAATACTGCTCCTTAACGTAGTCAACCCGTCGTTCACACGGCAAGCAATGGTTGAACTACGCCAGGGAAGGAAGGATGTGAAGAATTCAATTATAAACTCCGTACTAAGATATATTAGAAGTATATAAAAAAAGCATTTTGTTATAAATTACACGTTCTGTGTTAAATGAATTTTTTTGTCTGATTGGATATGTTGCACCGAAATTAAAGTCACACATTCTCTATGCATTACTTTTTATTTGGTCAGAATTTAAGGTTGGTTGGTATTTGTGAAAAATTGTAATTTTCTGGTAATTATATAGCACAAAATGTTGTTTAATATTTCTTACATTCTTATAGTATATTAATTGTTATAAATTTAAAGAAAAATGACTAAGTTTTATAGTCTTCAATTATCAACATTTATTAACTTAACTCGTTTCGTCCCAAAACGACAAAATTTATGCTCTTTGCGAATCTGAAGTCCGTTTTTCTGCAATTTTTATTGCGAAGGAATTCCAGGATCAGGTTCGGCCTCATCAACATCCTGTGGCATAATGTGTTTTACTTAAAGTTTGTCAATATGAAGATTTAAATTACAAAATGGCGTCTTTTCAATGACGCTATTCTTTCGGATTTTTGTTGTTATTTGCGTTTTATTAAAATTTCTACTATTTTTACTCAGTAATTCGTAGTTATTCTTTAATTAGGGTAAGTCTTTACATTAAAGTTCAAACTTTACAGAGACTGAGCGTACGAAGAGTCAACGTATAGGGTAGCATTTGTTTACTTCGTATCTAGCTCCTTCTAAGAAATTTAATACTAAAAAAATTACCATTTCTTAACTATTATAAAACGCATTTTACATATATATTTACATAACAAACTATTTATGTTTGTTTGGATGTATTTTGATGCAATAAACATAATCCGAGTGTTTATTGTATTTCTGCAGAATTTTTACCGAAGAATAAAAAAAGACATTTTTACTTTTTACCCCAACAGTATCTGCTGCCGTGGCAAGAGACAGCACTCTCAATAAAATGCATATACCTACTATCAAAATTCTAACACTTAAACTCATTGATTTGTCAAAAAATATATCGTTCTTCAAATGTTAATTATATTAATAACAATATGAAGATAAAGTAATTACATTTTAGGTCGCTTACTAAATATGACACTTTCCGTTAACAAATGAACAGCTTTTGGGATAATGCAATTACAGACAAATTTCTTAAATATTTATAAATTATGAATTATCGATAATTTCGCTTCTTATACATAGAATAATAAAAACTAAAATTATAACAACCCATTGTTACGGGTTATGAATTCAAAGACATAAGATACGAAAAGAAAAGATGTAAGAGTTCTGCAGTTTTACTTTTAAGTTAAAAATTAGTACTGTTATATTTCCTCTTTTGCATTCTAAATTTTGTACTGTTTGGTGCATTACATGTTAATAAGCGTTATCGTTGCGGGATTTTGTTTTTATTGAATTATTTCTATTTGGTATATTCGATTACCTGACTTACTATTTCGACACGTGATAATCTTATACGTTGCATGTAATCGACTTGTATATGCGGCCTATAATGTGTGTATGCAGTATTTATTTTGTATTTTGCCTTTTTAACTATTAGATTCGATATATAAAATTCTGAACTGGGCTATTTTGCGAAAAGGAAAAAATAAATTATTTTTAGCAATGAAATACATCGTTTACACATTTTATAGTAATTTTAAACAATTTTTTTACAATATTATTGTAGACAATTTACTTTGTTACGGGTACTATTTATTTGGTCAATCGAGAAATACATTATACGATACTTCACGGCCGGTTCATGAACATGTTCCACGATATAGGAAGATATCAAGACCTGATTTTGTTCTCAGGCCTTCTGATTAAAGCCTGATTTTCAGTTTAAATAATTTTCTACTTGAGAAACGATCGACCCATAATCCTATCCCGTTTCCACATTTCTTAACGTTAAAATAATAAGCAACATAGTCATTATTACTAAAAAAAACTTGGGATAAAAGGAATTGTAAGTTGTGACATCTCTTCTATGATATAAGTCGAAACAAAATATTTCAGTAATATTTTCCTAGAAGAAATATTGAGCATTCTCATATAATCAACTATTAAAACGATGGGGTTGTGTAACTGGATATTATCTCGTTACAAGAGAAAATGGTAACGTTAAGATTATCTACTCATTTGATGGCAGATTAATATATATGGCATAAATATGAAACCTCTCATCAAGTATTTTCCAACATTGTCCTGCGTCGAAATTGTACCGGGGTATCCCGAAGACTGTTAGGGTTCCTCATCGGGTCTTGCAATGGCTTCCCTAATTAGAGACATTATAGGGTTCAAGCATAGGCTTCTTATCAGTTTGAATCAGAGCAGCCATTTTTTTACACGTAAAATAATATCCTGGTCAATTAATCGACTTAGGGTACTGATAATAGCGTCCACAATTCCAGAGTTGTTACAATTGTGGTAGAATTAGTGTCAAATCATGGATGTCTATTATGAAATACTATAAATACTATACACTGATATCACATTCAAAGAAAATAGTAACGTTGAAATGTAGGGGAAGATCATGGTTATACTGTGTAGAAGAGGATTCTAGAAAGAGTCCAGAAAAGTCTATATTTTAAAAAACTTGTATCTTTCATATCCATTATACGTAATAGGCTATAAAGATGTTCGGAACGTTTTTCAGTTACAAAAGTATCGCCATTTTCCAAATGACCATTACTGAAATCGCGATTCCGTCTGTTTTATATGTACTTTAAGAAACTATAACTGAAATTTCCCAAAAATAGCTGAAATTTTTGTAACGAAACTAAATTATATGTTGATACGTCGTAAAATTCCAAAACTATGAATTAAATTTCAGTGGCAGTCTTTGAAGTCACAGATTAGTTAACTGCAATTCTACGAAGAGTGGTGTATAAACTAGGAAACGCTAATTTTAAGTGATCGAATTCCCGTAGGGACAAACATTTTTCTGTGATATTTTTATTCATTTATCTTAAGTTATAAATGCGAAACATAATTAATTGTAACTATACACGTATAATTCAATATTGAAACTTAAAATTGCGTTATCTAGTTGAATCTAAATTAACCCTTCAATGTCCAGAATGCATGTTTCCCATGTAAAACTTCCACCGCATATTTAGTATAAACTGAAAATAATACACAGGCAGTTCGAAATGCACCTTATTTACTATTTTTGAGGGTACTCTTTCGAATGGTGACTTCAAAATTTGAAAAAAATTAGTATTTTCCGTTGATTTTGTCTAAAATATTGGCTAAGAAAAAACACATTATTGAGGGTACATTTTTTTTAAATTTAATTTTTCATGTCGATACTATGATTTTTTATAACCAGAAAGGTGCATAAAAAGAGCATGAAATGTCTGAATTTAAAGGATATGCAGAGAGTTATTTTTTATTTCACCTTGAAATATCGAAAATGGCGGCCTATTCCAAGAATTTTTTTTTTAATTTTGGCAGTATGGAAATATACCATTTTAAACAAATTTTCAACTAAACTATCTTATAAGGTATTTTTAGTATGTTGATCATGAATCTGAAGTCAAAATTTCGAAATTGAAAATGGCTGACCCAATATGGCGGTCATAGATGAGAAACTTTAGAAGTTGTTTCTCGACCTGCCTAAAAATTTGTATCTGTACGTTTTCAAGGTTGCAGATTACCTATGTGAGGTCAAAATTTCTAAATCCAAAATGGTTGACAAAAGATGATGTCCGTGGTTTGCTAAGTTTAGTTGAAAATTTGTTAAAAATGCTATATTTCCATACTGCCATAATTTAAAAAAAATGTCTTGGCATAAGCCGCCATTTTGAATATTTCAAAGTGAAATAAAAAATGCCTACCTGATTGTCCTTTCAAACGTTTTATGCACTTTTTCGGCCAAAGAAATCGCGGTATCGATATGAAAAATGAAATTTAAAAATAATATTACCCCCCAAAATGTGTTTTTTTTCAGATATTTTTGCCAAAATCAAAGGAAAATACTCAATTTTTTCAAATGTTGAAGTCACCATTCGAAAGAGCTCCCTCGAAAATAGTAAATAAAGCACATTCCAAACTACCTGTGTATTATTTTCAGTTTGAAATATGCGGTGGAAGTTGTACATGGGAAAGTTGCATTCTGGACGTTAAAGAGTTAAATTGTTAATATTCATTGAAGTGCGTTAATAAATGAGTGATAATAATAGCAAATTTTTAGTTTTAAATAATTTCTTACAGAAACATTCGTATCAAATTTAATTTAATTGATAAAATAAATTATATACAAAAATGGCCATTTCAGTCCAATATATTAAAAAATAGTACAGGCTCAACTCTATTGGTAATTTTTGTATATAATTTATTTTATTTCCAGTTCATTATATCAAGACACATTTCAATTAACTTAATTAAATTATAATTTTTCAACGTATATAATGGAGGCATTGCGACTGTAATATATATCCTTCTGAATATATAAAAGAACCAAACTTTAGGATGTAGATATCGAATCCTAATAGAGCCCTAAAATGTCTATGTAAAAACCGGGCATAGTTAGGGATCGTGATGTGATGCTGTTATGGATCTTGCTAGCCCAGCGTTACATATATTCGGGCTTTAATTAGACAGGTAATACCAGAGTATGTAAATGTGGCAAACTATCTAGAACCCCACAAGAACCCTGCTTAAATTTTCACATAAGCTAGAGCTTTACACTATATATGCATACACCTTATTTTATTAACCTATATATGTACAAACACTATCTAATCTCTTTTCTTTCTTTTTTTTGCGGAGGAAATTTTGTTCACTGAATATGATCACAAGCATGGTTGAATAAGTAGAGACAATCATTCGGAAAGATGCGTAGTCCTTTGGCTATCATATTGTGAAAGTCAACCAATCAGAGATCTACAGTAACGTAGATTCAAAATGGCTGATCTATTGATGGCTTCGTTAGACTTTCAAATACATTCGTCTAAAATTAACGCGTGAAAACTTGGTGATTTATACCAAATTCTGATTGGTTTTCCCTACCCTCATACTGTCGCCCTACGCATTGCCCTTCATCTTGCTTACACCACTACGATCTCACCGTATAGTATTTATTATATAACTATGATTGTATGCACGTTCAGCTCAGGAGCGTAAAGTAGGGGTCGCCGAATTCCCCTTTGTGTTGTAATGCTAGGACAGGGCGGCAAGAAAAGTTGCATTAGATTCGAAAGTAATGTTCAGAAGATAAGAACACATTTTGCAGATAATATGACGAAATATTTGGTATAGAACCACCCAATAAGAGAGCAGGAGTAACAAATACATTCAATCACGATAAAACAAGCCTGGAATGTTTTTGATGAAATTTGTTTATACCACGAATATTGATATACACAATAAATTACATGTAACTGCATTAAACAAGCTTCACAAGATCAATAGAAAATATTAATGATATTCGTATTTGTAATTTGGTTTTTCCTACGGTCCTTTGAAAACTTCGAAAATACAATATGCTGAAAGTTAATGGACTGTTTTTAAGTTGACGTGTAATTGAATATAAATATTTTAATTAAAGTCTGTTACAAGAGTCACTTCCTTTTACTTTCTGTTTCGTTGAATTGTACATACTTTGATATTAATTATTGCTAGGCAGAAGTGGGAATGAGTGAAAAAGGTAATAATTACAGAATGCTCGAGAGTGCAAGCAGATGCGGAATTCGTTTTTTCTTTGCTTTAGAATATTGCAAAGTAATATTCACATATTTAGTCATACATTTACGGTTGCATATGACACGAGAAAAGTAATAAGCAATAATTTTCTTCGCTCTTGTGAATCATTTCATCATTTAATTCCTGCGTTTATTACTTCATAACTGCGCAATGTATTCGCCACAAAAGATAAAAAACAATATTCATAAAACACTAAATTTTGAATATAATTTAATATTTAAACATCATGTATCATTTAATATTTATACCTATCATTATTGAATTAAATTATAAATTTAGTACGAATGTCCCCCTAAATAATATTTGTTATATACATTTTGTTTAATATTAAATTTCAGTTAATAGTTTTTTTTGTACATGCAGTTATTCTGTACATATTCTTATTCTGTAATTTAACGTAAAATTAAAATAAAACATAACAAAAAAATTTGTTAAACAATTTATCTACATAGAGAAATTTACAGCATACTTTTTTTCTTAAATTAATTTAAAAATTGAAGATACGCACCGTATTTAAACCATTGTCTTCCTAGACAGGAAAAAAATTATGATAAATATTCAGTCATTAATAAATTTAAAAATATTACCCCGTCCTGCATTTCAATTTTGCTGCTTTTTATAAATATAGTTAATGTTAAACGTGCTATAATTTATTACAGCATGTTTTTGTTTACAAGATTGATACAGTGCTTTCTTTCTGTAAAGAGTAATTACAAAGATAAGAGTTAACAAAAATGAGTGCGGGTCGTAAACCCGACAAATCAAAAAGCCGGCAGGAAAAAAACCGATACGTCAAAAAGCCCACAGTAGAAAAACCGAATTGTCATAATATCGTCAGTAAAAAAAAACGCCAGGTCAAAAAAAAAACAACTGTTAAAATATCGACACATAAAAAAAATAGACACATCGACAAGCAGGCAGTCATTTTTTAGAGTGTTGTTTTTTTTACTGTCGGCTTTTCGATTGTCGGTTTTTTGACCTGTCAGCTTTTGAGTTGTACCCATTTTATTGACATAAAGTGCACATAATTATTCTATAGATTCAGTTTCGAAGACGTTTTGCCAAATATCTTTTATGTCTACAGGTCGAAGAGAAAACGTCGACTAAAGAAAAAAAGGTACCAAATACTGCAGATTGACTGTCGCGTCGTTCAAGGTTCCTATTAATTATTTTGATTAGCATTATTATAATTTTTCAACATCACTTTCTTTCATTACAATTTTTGTAATATGTTTCATGCATAATTATTTATTGAACGATAAATTTATACAGTTTCATAATTACTTCCAACTATAATTATTTCCTGCTTCACTTTCGCTGTGTCACACATTCAATGTTACGTGAACACCAAATGCATTACTGCAACCAAAAAACTATTACACTGAATAGCTATAGTTTGGTGGGGTTCGGACCCTAAAGCCGACAAATCAAAAAGCCGACTTCTCAAAAAAGCAACAGTCATAAACCCGACAGTCGAAAAGCCGACACATAAATAAATAGATACCTCGGCAAGCGGACAGTCAGTTTTTGAACTGTCGGCTTTTCGAATGTTGGTTCTTTGACGGTATTTTTTGACCCGCACCCGTTTGGTATATGGTATTTCGACGTGTCGACATTTTGGCAGTCGGTTCTTCGAAGTGTTATTTGACTGTTGGTATTGTGACAATTCGGGTTTTTATCGGTTTTTTGAAGCGTCGCATTGTTTCCTGACGTTTTTATTAATGTCAGTTTTTTAAATTTCCGTTACTTGATTGTCGGCTTTTTGTCTGTTGGCTTTTTGACTGTCGGGTTTTGACGTGTCGGCTTTTTGACTTGTCGGCTTTTTTAATGACGGCGTATTACCTGTCGGCTTTTTGAATGTCGGTAATTTCGCTATCGGTTTTTTGACTGACGGTATTAAGGACATTCGGTTTTTCTACTGTCGGCTTTTTGACGTGTCGGTTTTTTGCCTGTCGGCTGTTTGACGTGTCGGCTTTTTGCACGTTAGCTGTTTGAATGTCGGCTTTTTGAATATCGATATTTTAACTGTCGGTTTTTCAACCTGTCGGCTTTTTGATTTGTCGGTTTTTGGACCCGTACCCCAAAAATGCTCTCCAGTTAGATCGAATACATCTTAATTTTAAGTGAACACTAAGTTACTAGGTACATTGATTTCTAAGCGAGATATTTTCTAAAATCATTGAATTATTCAATACGTTCCCGTCTCGTTTTCTAGTACTTTATTGTTAATACACGATTTCACATTATTGGCATGTTTTTGAAAAGTATTTCATGTATAACCTCGTAGATAATAAATTATTTCGTGTAGTACAATAAACATTCTCTTCCTTCAATGTTGCATTTTTGTTTATGTGAATAGTTGCATCATGTAGATAAACAAAATTGAAAATTGAATCTAAAAAGTATTTACTTATTAGGAATTATCACATATAAATATCCCATTGTTTCTTAAATAATACATTTATCTCAATCCCAAATAAAGGAAAATAAGTTAATCAAATCTTTTTTGAGACACGACTGTAGTAATATTTATATAACGTTTTTCCCGCTGCTTTGTGCGGGGTATCGCATGCAGCGGGTTTCGCACTGTACATACGGCTATTTGTGATCTCAAAATCTCAACGTCAGACTCCTGCTTCTCGTGTCGGCTTTCTTCAAAGTGATAAATTTACAATCAATATCCGGAGAGGCAGTAGGTCCGCGCACCAAGTTTCGGGCTAGCAGCTATCTTTTAGCACTCATATGTGGGGAGAAGTCTGAGCTTTGTAGCATTTATCAGTTATATTTACAGAATTCGAGGCACACAAATTGTTAGGTGTTTTATTAATCTCTTTCTTTAGGTACGTAACATAAATTATCCACAACATGATTCTGAATAGCTAATTTCAAGATATCTATATTTTGCTGAAACGGCTAAAGAAGCGCGAAAAGTAAATAAAAATACAATATTTATCTTTATTGATCAATTTCTTTATCAATTTAACTACAGTTTAATATCAATATATTCCATAAAATAGCAAAAAGATAGGTTTTGATTGTCATAATTAGAAACTCGACACTAAACTTCAGAAAATTTAAGACCAAACTAAGAAAACTATCTAAGCTGCTCCTCTACAAGTACAATAAAGATATTGACGATTTAATGATTCAGTTTGAAATTTTGCACTCGTATTTCAAACCTTTCAAACGGTTTTACTGTTGGAATCGGAAACTTGTCTTCATAATTTGGGAGTATTGCGAAAATTCTAGAAAAAAAGTAATTATCATGATTATAATGTCGATTATTATGTCGATCTCTGATACCTTTTTAATTATTTTTTTTTATTTATGAAAAAAAACAGGATCAAGCATGATAGATTCTATATGTCGGGAGTTGAACACGAATCCTTTCGACTGCCGGCCGAATATTACATAGTTTTGTCAAGTAGTATGTAGTTCTTTCGGTACTTTTACACAGTTTTGTCATAATAGTAACATATTTGATAACAAAAAGTAGTTAATTTAACCATTTCTATAATAAACAAGAACATAATATTGTTCAGTTTACCATTTCCAGATATTTAAGTACGCATCATCGTACATAAACCCAGATACTCGGTATTTCAGTTTCATACTTAAATAGTCAATTCAAACATTACCTAAAAGTGAAATGGAAATAATAAAATAAATTAAACGAAAATATCCTCTTTCCTTACTAATAAAAAATATTGTATGGCCCTTTTCACAATGTTCTGAATTGCAAAAGTAACACTCTGCGAGCTATAGCTTTTCACATTATTAATTTTACTATAATTATACTTTATAACTGTTTTCACCATTTTTTCATTTTCCGTTAACCTTCTTTTTCTCTCTGTGTATAAAATACGATTTGTCATTGTTAGCACATATTTAATACAGTAGTATTGAGTACTATTATTATTTCACAATGTAACCTATATGGTACTAGATAAATAACGCCTGTAGCAGACGTTTTACTTATTTACATAGATATATTTTAATCTCATGCATATAATTAAAACTTTTTATATAATTAAAAAAAAAATACACGAAGAATATGTAAAATATGTTCTGGACATAATACGTTCTTTTTGAAATTTATATTAATTTGACTTCACATACAACGATATATTATTTTTACGTTAGGCAACGTATATATAGATATAAGGAATCGACGGTACATTCGTACAAATCGGTACGTACCATACCCCCCAATTGTTCGACTCTTTTCAGCTTATGTCTTTTGCTTATATTCTTTCATGGAAACAAAGACGGCAGGTGAAAAGCATCGAACGATATTAGTATGCTCGCACATAGATATGAATGCATACGATTGTATGCGTCCTGATTGAACATGGAAAAGACATAATATCCAAGTGTAATTACCAAATTAGTTATTAAATGTATTTAGAGTTTTAGTTACATTCGGATTATTAGCAAAATAAGCACGTGCTTCTAACGAACTATTTTGGAATAAGAATCATGGCGTCTTAGTGAATAGCTACTGAATTTTGCTGAGATTTACAATGTGAAATTGATCGAATAATTTATGATAGACAAAAATAACGAAAGGTCAAATTACGTTTTCTGGACGATCTCGGAAGTGTGTCTTAAACGTTCCACTGTTAAAAATGCCATGAAGCTTAATGCATATTTAATGTACAATACATTAATTTCTCTAGTGGTATATAACTATACATAAGGTATATATAGATGTACATTATGCAGGATTATTGTACATATGTTGGAAGTTTTTTGGCAGCAATTTTACAGTATAGGTTTGTCTTTTCTTCCGTTTTCGAAGAGCAAGCAACATAATATTTTATAGGCCATTGAAATGTGGAAGATAACTTATTACATTAATATTCGAGACGGCTTGGTCTTTCATCAATATCATTGTCATTTATTTAGTTAAAAAAACACACCTTTGTTAGCAATTATTTTCTTATTCACTAAGACCCATGAAGTTCGGCATCAATATAACATCTAAGAATTATTTTATAGATATTATGAAAAACATTTATAACAGTTAATTAATTACGACGTCTATTATCGCGTCATATATTTACAAGATTCTGAATTTCCAATTATCTGGAATGACAACATATTATTGATAATTGCTTTTGGTTAAAAAAAAAGGTAAGTAACCACCACTATTTTCAAACTTCTAGTAGCAGTATTTATTTTCATTAATTATATTTAAAAATGCTCCAATCATGATAATCAGTTCAAATCATTTAAAATTTCTGTTAATCAATTCACAAATATTTTACAAATTTTATCATTCAAACGTCTGCTATTTTATATCCCAGTTAAGTTTTTGGTGCTTCTTTAAATATGTCAAAATATTATTCATTTGTTATCAAAAAAACATAAGATTAATAATTCAAATGTCATATTTTTAATAATACTAAATATGAAGATCGCGCTTAAAATACCAATATAACCATTCCTTTTGACAAAAAAATTGTTTTTCCATACTTTAATGAATTTGATCAAAAGTATACGAGTGATGTTTAAGTCAAGCTAATCTCGAATAAGAAATGAAGACATCAAATTGAGAATGTATATCAAACAAATAATTTTGGATTCCATAATGTAATGAATTATAATTCTAATTGAAATTTCAACTAGATCTAAATCAGCAGTTTCAGAAGTCAAATAAATTTAATCCTCTAAAAAATATTTGGGCAACTCATGTAAACGTTTCACAGTTCAATACACGCGCCGAACAGTAGCCATTGTTTCACATAAATTTCACTCATCATATTTCTCTTTTTGGTGGTAGATCAATGCTTCCCAGGAACATTTTCACTTTTAAAAGCGGCCTTCTCTCTATACGCCGATTCATGTGCAGTACTCTTGTACTTTACCCTCTAAACCGCCATCGCGATTCGCTAACTTACATTTCTTTTATATTTCGACTGAAATAAAAGACACAAATACACATGAGTGCGCCTACAAATTGAAGGGTTCATTTCATACTTACTCTCTGCGAATGCCTTACGTATTTTTTTATTCAATTAGAAAATAAAAAGGATTTGAAAGTAATAATCGACATAGATACAAAAATTAAATATCAAATTTTTTAGTAACTATCAGTTTTTATTTTTCAGTAAGGCCACGACCTTTTTTGAAACAAATTACAAAAAAAGCGCAGCGGAAATTTAAAACAGACGTCCAGAATTTGGTATGGTACACTTTCCAAACATATAATGGGATCAAAAGAAATCAAATCAATCTAGCTTTAAGGCATATTTGTTAACTAAATTTACTTTTTAATAATATCAGTGGCAGTAAATTAATAGGCATTAAACACCCGAAGTGTACGTACACTAAAAGGCCTTGATTACGAAGTGCGCGTTACAGAGGCGCGAAATGCCGAGTGCGGCCAATCTTGCGAACGAAGAGAGTAGGGGACTTCAGGGGTGGAGCTTCAGCAAGGGGTTGGTACCCGAAAGCGACAGGGGAGAAACTCCCATTTTTAGAGATTGTATAATCAGAAATTTTCAAAGAGTTCAGGATGTTACTGGCAGAGTTGCCAGATATACCTAGTGGGGATGAACAATTGAAATGAAAGTTAGGCGATTTATCGCCCAATCTAGAATCTCTATTACTTTTGAAGGTCGTTCCTAAAAGAGAATAATTGTAAAACATTTCAAATATAACTTGAGAAGTGCACATGTTGTGAAATTCAGTACCTAAATAGACCAATAAATAATTTTTGATGATAATTTATATATTATCAAATTAAAGTAATTTTTAAATCTCACGAATAATATGAAAAGTACATTATATCTTTTTGCATTGAAATCATTAACCGTAAATCATAATAATTTTAAGCAATAAGAATGGTTGCGAACATTGCGGAAAAAATATCTAAATAGTTGATTTGAGAAACTATTTCTATGAAGTATCCTTTTACAAATTTTTCTTCTATCTTTACATGATAACAAAATGTACATTGTAAAACATCCAAAAAACCTGGGTCACTCTATTAAATCGTAGCTGCGGAGTTCATAAGCAAAAGGGTTAACAAAAATTGATGAAAATTTAAAATGAAATCGTAACGAAATAATATGTGCTGTAACTTTTGGAAACCTTGTAAAAATGTTACATTTTCAATATTTGTGATATTAAAAATAAATTATTTAAAAAATCTCATGATATATAACAATTCGAATGTTCTATACAAAACAATTCTGGTATGGCAGAATTTAGAATTAGAAGTAATTAATTTCACATACATAAATAATTTATGACTTTTGAGAAACATTGAATTGAACATTTCTTGATGTTCAAGTATATGGATTTATTTTTTAAGACAAGTTCCGCTTATTTTTTTTAATTATATCTTGAACTACTTTTGACAATATTAAGGTCAGACATTTCATGTTTGTAGAATTTCTCCAAAATAGTTTGGATAACTCAACCGAAATATTAACAGATACTATAAAATTCTGCATATATGCAAAGAATATTTTGATGTTATAAAAATTGTCACTATTTATTTAAAAATTATTAAGTAAAATGCCTGGCAGAAAATGACACGATTCTTTTCTGATGTTTGGTTTACACAATACTAGACTTCCATTTTATGTCATCTACGAAAAATGGAATGGCTTTGGCTGACAGGCCACTTGAATTTATCAGGAGCTAGTCCGACATTAAGTTCCGTTGAAGCTTACTATATGCGGCTAGCTCCATACTAAACATCTAGTTCATTACATTAACTATTAAAAATTTAACGGCGGTGACTGACTAATGACTAGATAGACACGAGCGAGACTGGTAGAGACTAACATTGAATCGGTATTTGAGGTAATACATCTTCACTTGCCTGATCGACGAAAACTCGTTGTTGTTGTTATGACGTCTTGGGGCCAAAGTGTTTCAGGCGCCTACCGCGTTGTGACGTACATTTTGAACGTAGGACTCGTTTATAGTTTTCTCCAAAACGGATAAAAAATGCGCCGATAAAGAAGTCAAAATTAAATAGGTCAATTTCTAGACGCAACCAGTTTTTACCTTATTTAATATTAAAGTTTAAAATTTATATTTGACTGTATGAATAGGAGCAATTATCGCATAAGGTCGTCTGGAATATAGAAGTATTTTTAAGCATTGACAAACTATTGAAAGCCATCACGCTGTATTTTGAAATAACACTGTTCTCTTTGACAGTCCAACACCACCGTGAAGCCTATCTAGGGCCATATCAGTCTTTATCAAATGTAGAATTGAATTTACCTGGAGGATGGTAATGATTTATAATCTGGCTCTAGTTTGCATTCCAACCTAGCGCCGAAACTGCTATAAAGGGAAATCAGTTTGCGTTATGATAATTTTCATCCATAGATCAATCTTTTGATATTAGCGATCTCTCTCTCTAACTTTAGAAAATTACTTAATGCATACCCTAGTAGAAATCAACATTTGCCATGCCAGCGCCACGAATGGGCCCTACTTGCGCCTTACCAGGTAACAGGGCCCATGCATGGTGCTGGCATGGCGCTCGCTAGCACGAAAATCAATTTCCACCAGGGTATGAATAGTGTCTAAATATGAGTTTCCAAACTTGAAAAAGAATTTGAAGAATTAACCCTCCTTTTGAAAAATACACTTTTTAATGTTTAAACATGCAGCATAGATAAAATTCGTACCGGACCAAGCCCAGTAGGCGGAGTTTTCTAGGCCCATGTTCTACATTCATTTCGGGATTAATGTCGGCGTTGTGCTCCATAATGACAATATTCTGGATTGTGATTAGTTGTCATTATCATGCGTAACGTCGACATTATTCTTAAAAACGGGTTACAGTATACGGCATTGATAGGGTTGGCGGCCGGAGGCCACAAGGGCGCAGCCCCTAGTTTAATTTGTACTTTCCGCTAGTATCGATGAAATTTACCAAATTAGTGAACATAAACCGTCCAAATCTCATTCGTATAAAAGGCCGCGGACGAAGGCCGCAGGGGCGACGTCTCAACTTGAGGATTTAAATGGCATGCTCACACGGACAGAAATAATTCGCAACCACAACGAATATTCAGATGTCGCAGACAAATGATTGTCGTGACATAACAAAAGAAAATACTTCGTTGGTTTTCGAAACGACATGCTGAATTTGCTTTTGTAATCATTGGCGTAATTAGTACTTTTTAGTAGTTGTACTTGAAGGAATGTTCTTTTGAATTAAGGGACAGAGCAGCTTTACTCTTACTGAAATTTGGGGTAAAAATGTGTAGGAAATAAAAGTTTGTGATGTTAGGTTACTCGTGTCAAATTTTCAAATTGAGCATGTATCTTAATCTTGAGATAAGGGGGTTCAAAGGGGGGATTTTACTGCGAAAATTACTGTGAATTTTTTTTAATTTGATATTTTTATTTCCGAAAAAAATGGATTTTATACAAAATTTACAAGAAATATTTTTGTTCAAAATTGTCCAAAAAATCTAATCGAAATTTCTCAATATCAAAATAATAACATTTTCAAATTGTTAACAAAATTGTGCCTTGTTTTGAAAATGTTGAAAATTTTGATGTTTCTCGATCCGGACAAAATTTGTTTATATTCTTTCGACGGTTCTCAATAAAAAATATTTGAATTTGACATAAAAATGTATATTTTCGGAGATAAAAAATGCAATTTTAGCAGCAAATCCCCCCTTTAACCTCTTTCTAGATTAAGACATATGCCCAATCTGAAATTGTTACACCAGTAAGCTATCATCCTAAGCTTTCATTTGTCACGCATTTCGATCCCAAATTTCAATTCCAGAAAAGAGGCGAAATTTTGGGCGGCTGTTTTAATTTGCAAATAGCACAATCATAAATGTTTGTAATTACAATATATAACTGCCGCTTCATTTAATAATATTTTAAGAGTCCATCATTTTCAGAGACGAGTATTTTACCTAATACAAAAATAAACATTGTAAATCATTCTATAAAAAATCTGTTTGATTAATTAGTTTTGCGTGTACTAAACTGTCTTGATTCAAAGGAGGGAAAATTGGTAAGTATTCGCTCATAATGCGTGTTTATGTGAATAACGTGATTAGTTCCATTTTCACTCTTTGGAATTGGAATAGAAAGGATGTACTCGTAACGTCGCTTCCATCCAGGTGTTTTATTCCTTCTCCTCCGACTGTTTTTACATTCAGTTAATCTTCCCTGTAGCCCGGGTGTATTAAAGCATATTCTCAACTATAAGGGTATTCTGAATACATATTTTGACATATTATGACAGGCTCTGGATATTTGACTTCTCTGCTTATATCCTAAAATGTGATACATTCAACGAACAGGTATTCTATTGTAATTGACCATAAGAGAATATTCTTTTTCTTATGTCATGAGATTGTTGGATGATACAGAAGTAAAAAATGTACACAGCAAAGTCTTTTGATGTAACTACGATTTGCCCGAATAAAGAAAAGTTTTCTTAATTAAACATTTACTTTTGATTAAATCTTACGTTATTTAAGACAATAGTCCCTTAATTGTTGCTCAAAACAATATTTACTTGAATTGAAAAAAAATATGAATTTAATATACAGCACATCAATAATATTTTAAGATGTTTATGCAGTATAAAACAACGCTAGAACCAACAATATGAAGAGTTTTATTTGACTGAATATTTATTTCCATGCGCAGAATTATCAACCATATCACATATATATTTTAAAAATGTAAAGTATACAAGATGCTTCGCTGTTGGACTGAGAGCTAAGATTATATTAATTCTAGTTCTAATTTATAGTAATTAGGAGTAATAAAAGGGTATGGCGTATGTCAGTCTGGAGTGACATGTTTAAAAATGTACTACTAAAAACGTATAATATAATCATGTGATTATTGTTTCTATTAATTCCACGTGTTTTACATCTAACGAATCTTCAAAAAAGCATATATCCTACGCATATTTCATGTATTACTCAGATCTATTATCATTCTATTAGGGGTTCACAAATAATGAGTTAATAAATGATTTAATTATTATAATATCTTTTTTATTAGTCTTTTTTTTAACGTGCGTATTTCATCAAATTAAATAAAAAATATGATATTGCTTAATTCAACTAACGACATTATATTAAGAGTATATTGAGCGTCCTTTCTGGATAATCTCGCCAGGTATTTTGAGTGCTTTATTTGCTACGATATAATTACGCGCTGCAATAGGATGATGTCCCCTATACGTATCATAGGAGATTTACATTACACAATGTCATCATTTCTGTCCCTGCAAAGGCTCCGTTCAAACGAAAAAGGACAATCAACTAACCCGACTATTGTTCCCTGAAAGTATAAAGTTTCAAATAAAAGCGTCACATACATATGTCTGCAATTCCTTTGCAATCGAACATGGACTTTTTCATCCTTTTTTTAAATGAAGAATGCTGCATTAAAACCCGTTCTCTGTAATAATTGTTTAATTCGCAAATCCACCCGATCCATTAGTTTAAAAAAGAGCAATTCCACTTATAAAAGGCACTTTGCATACTCATGAGTATAAGTATTAATTATGCGGCTGTACGAAATACAATAACACATATTTAAGATTTAACTTTTTACAGATTTGAAACTTTTTAAACTAAAAATTTTCAAATTTAAAATGCTACTGTATACCACATTTAAACGTATCAATTGGGGTATAAATAAAAAATACGATAAAAGAAACACTTTTAAAGATTTCGTAAATATACCAATGCTCTCTGAAAATTCTATAATCGAAATCTTCTTCTACGTCCATAATAAATGCAATCCATGTGGAGGTTTCGTAATCCTCTTATTTTTTCTGCTTTGAAAGTTCTAATGCATAATGCTCTACATTTACTCGATTTTTCATATAAAAATTAAACATTATTATTTTTTTCGAATAAATAAATCTAATAATTGAAAATGTAAACACATTCTATTGAAAAATGTTGCATGTTCTTTTCGGACTAATTTTATCAATTATATTATAGGAATGAACCATATAAATTAATGTTTTAATTGACATACGTTTTTTTCTTTCATCCCTTTTCAAACGGACGGCTTCTATTATATAGATTTATTCGGTTGCGTAAAATTAGACAAAACCTTTTCGTCGAAGTTTTCCGGACGATTGTACAGAATGGCGCGTAATGGGGGGCTGCTAAAATCTTATACTTCGAGTATCCCAAAGTGCACGTCGGCCTTAGTAGTACTAAACACGCCGGTGACATTACCTCGTATTTTTTCGCTCTATCGGTGACATCATTATTCTCTAAACCCTAATCGTCCATATAACAATTGAGTACAAGTCGAGTGACAGTAAAAAAAATCAATTTTCAAAAAATCAAGTTATTTTATTTTCATTAAAAAATACTTGTAAATTTCAAATAATTAATTGATATTAAATCATCAAAATATTAATAAATAATAATAATAATAATTATAAAATAATAATAATTTTGAATATTTTGAAAATTGATTAACCAAAAATTTCGATCGTGAGCTTCTTGTGTTTATTACAAATATCAAGTATAAAAATGTGCAGTTTTCGACGAAAACATGAAAGTGTATAAAATAATAGTTTAAATAAAGGGTGTGTTATTGCAAGACGAGAGATTCGCAGTGATGAAAATGAGCTGGTTCCTAGCGGATGACACAGCATTACATGTATTTAAAGAAAGAATATTAAAATTTTTTGTACCGTTAATAGATAATTATTCTAAATACTCATCACTTCCGGCATCTATGCGGCTGTTCCTTTCTTTTATTAATTTTTAAAAACAAGTAAAGTTTTCGTAAATGCAACTAATATCAGTTCAGCTTATTAGTCCTTCATAATTTTTGCAAACAATTTGTATGTGGCGACATGAAAATATTCCGATAACCGCCTTTGTGGGAACACCCTTTATACAGGATGTGGATATTATATACACACATAGGATTCGTACGTAAGTGTACGTGAGGCTGAGACTAAGGACCCCATGGCTGCCTCCATACTCTGCAAAAACAGATCCCCCGCTTGTGTTTTAAAATAAAACGCGCAAGAGCCTCGTATCCAGTTCAGACACCGATTGCGTTTCAGTCAAAAACGTGTGATTTCGTGACGAATCTTACACTGGATCTCTGATCTCATCGCTGTGGAAAGAAGATGCATTTTTGACACCTAAGTATAAGTTTTTGAAAACGGGTGTCATTCATCTTATTGAGAGATCAAGTTCGGTTAGCAAATTTTCCATGCATTGTACGAATGTGTGCAGATTTGAGCACAGCGCATGAGCGTTAAATGCAAGTCGATTAATATCTAAGGTGTATCTGATCGATACTTAGATTGCCATGACTGGGCTAATTGGGTGCTAAGAAACCACCTTGATATTAAACGAAAACAGCGAAACAGCGACGTAGAACTCAACATGTGACGTAGTGGGTGGTTTTGAGAATTCTCGTGCAAAAATAAATTGGGATAGTCACAATCAAGCACTAAAATTATATTTACTTGGATTTAAAAGGCACTGGCTCAAAGTGGTACCACGATATCAGTATGGGGAGAAAATTTTCGCATAAACATGAATAAATCAATTAATCGAGTAATATTTTTCAAAACATTAACAAATAAATTATATCAACTTTCTAGAAAGAATATTACTATAAAAGCGAAAATGTTTAGATCATGGATATTTAAGGTAGAACAAAAGATCATAAGGTATTTAAAAACCAAGTAAAATTAAAAAAAATACTTATTGAAAAAATATTACGATATGTACAACCACAGACACAAGGACATAAGATATATATAGACCACGAATTGGGGAGGAAACGAACAGCTTTCTCGTTACCGCGTCAGAAAGAGAGGAGGATATAGTTAGGAGTCGTTGTTTTCTCTGCCACAAAGACGTGCTCATTGGTTCGCTCCGCAATTCGTATACCACGAGTGCTGTGGGGTGTGGTATGGTGGTGGAAAGAGTATGCGCAGTCCAGTTCATGGAAATATCATACAAATGGCACAATTATTTGGAAAAAATTTAATTTTTAACCTTTTTTGCGTGCCTTAAACGTCGAATGTCAGTCGCGTCGTCATTTTAGATAAAATTTTTAATTTTAAAAAGCTTATTGTTTATTGTGAACGCCGTCGATTTTTTTATTCAATGTTTGTTTATTAAATACTTACGGACAATAAGTTCTGTGGATGTCCACATGAAATATCGTAATATATTATTTCGATGGATTTTAAACATTTTCTGAGTGCTTTTTTGAAAATGGATATTTAAAAAAGAAAAATTGTTTTAAATTTTTCTAATAAATGTGCAAGTCATTTTCAGCATTTAATAAAATAGACCTTTTCAATATAAAACGACCAATTTATCCAGAAACTTACGTTTAACATGCGACTAACTATTGAAAAGGATTCGTAGTAGAAAGCGTATGGAGTAGCCGGTTCCGTATGTGATACAGCGTTAGTCTGAATCCAGCGCACATCGAGACAGCAGTGTTTAGCCTCAATGACAGATATAAACAGTGTTTGAAGTTGAACGTTGCCCGAAATTCATCATCAACAGGAGGAGAAATTGTTCAATCAGAAGACGCAATTCAAAAGTTATCAATTTTCGTTCTTTTTGTGGAATACCTAGGAATTGACACATGTTTTCAACGGAAAATCAAACTCTCTTATATGTAAATGAGTGCTTTTAGTATACTGTAATCCTGTAAATACCAATGTTCTTTTTCATACTTAATTTCAAACAACTCTTAGGTAGACTATTACAATAACGATCCCCGGATTTTGAAAACCGGGTTCCATGTGTTCTCTTCATTCGGGCTCACCTGGTAGGGGCATCTTAATCTGGATCTTAATCTTGCGTTCCACAATGCAGTTCCCCCTGCTAATTACTGTACCAGTAAATTTTTTTTCGGGTCGAGAAAATTCGCTCCTTTATTTAAAAATGTGATCATTGATAATAGTAACATCTAATGAGGAAAAAACGCAAAAAAAGATTTCAAAACATTAGTGTACGGTGTGCAGCTTTGATACCTCATGTTTCTCACGAAATAACTCAGATATTCTGTGATATTATAAATTATAGAAGACAAGAAACATCGAACTATGTAGGAATCAACCGTGATGATATGAGACTAGTTTGTGGTGCAATGAATAAGATATTGAAACCTCCGTAGTGTCACATACATTTGCATGTGTTTTGTGTAAGGGATTAACTTATAAAATGAATGTTGATTACTTGCATTGTATTGTATTTTATTGGGGAAATTTTGATATACTAAACATATCATTTGGACTTTGAGTGGAGAAATCCCAGCACAGTTCGTTTCAAACTATTTTGGACCAGGTTTGAAACGTGTAAAAAAAAGACATTGGATTCTACTTTTGAATATAAACAGTGGACATTTATTTCCATTTCTCTCGCTTAATTAAAAAAAAATCTTTCTCTGACACATGCCAACGGATGAAATTACTAGACGTTAGTCGTTTTTCTATCACTATAAGCTCCATTCTTTATTCACAATGTATATTCTCATAATAATAAATATTTTGGTTTGTTATTTTTTAGAAGAGAAGTCTAATGGACATTTCAACTTTTATCACAAGCAAATTCTGCGCTTTTACAATGCATACCAATAAGGATATCACGCATACCTTATTTAATGAAGGATTGAATCAGGAGCCAAGTGAAAATTTAGAGAACCAACAAATACAATTTCCTGTACCAATATGCCAACCGGAAGATCAAACACCTCTTGAAGATGATTCATCATTCCTCCTCTGCGAAAATATGCTTAATTCTGAAATTAATTTTATAGAAAAAGGTATGTTGGAATGTTTTACAGGTCTGGAAATGCAAAAAAAAAACATTTTTCTCATTGAAGTAAATATTTATTTGAATAAAGAATATAATTTCATAAATATTCATTTTTATTTCATATTTATTCAAAAACGAAATATTTTTTAAATACAATATACTAATTTCTTAATTTAATTAAATATGACCTTGTTACGCCTGAAAAAAATATTTTACTAAATGCATATTTTTTGCATATATTTTCTATATATAGACTATACTATTCTTTACGGCCAATTTCAAGATTCTCATAGGGGGTGAATAAATTTATGAAAATAGAGATAATTGATTTTTTACATTTTATACATCTGTGAACTAAGCACATACTAAATTTTGCCTTTTATCTTTAAATCCATCTCCTAGTTGAAAATGAAAGTACTTTATGTTATTAATAAAATAGTGAAAAAGTATTTTTCTTGTAAATATTCTTATAAAAACGTGAAATATCGACTCTTTGCATTTCTCACATTTTTATTAAAACTTGGCTAAATAAAAAGCGGAATGAAAATAGTCAATGAGGTTTAGATTGAAGTTCTAATCTGATCTAAGGATACAAATTCAAAATTGTGTAGTATGGTCAGTATGATCTTTCATAGGCAGTTTTCCAGAATTCACTGTGTTGAATAGACAATAAGGCATTATTGAATGATATTTTTATTAAAAGGTAGATTCACGGTTACCCAAATAGACTAGTGCTGTGTAAGGAATTGATATTCGTCGTGTTTAGAAAATAGAACGTTGATATTTTTTTAATGAATGTAAAAAGTTAAGGATATATTCGGAGAGCTGCTTACTTTCATTTCTGTCTGCTATACATTTTTAAAATATAAAAGCAAGCTTAAATGTTTGTTTTAAGATACAATTAATGTTCGAAAATACCAAATCTACGGGGGAACAAAGGGGAAAATGGGATTTTACTTTTTGTTTTAAAAGAGCAATTCCTACAATTTTATTATCATCGTTTATTGACAAATACATTGACCAAGTATACATTTTTTAGTATTTTTCCATTTCCGCGTATTCGTTGCAAAAGCTAATTCTTACATGCTGTACCAAATTTGAGTTAAAATTTAAAAAAACATATTTCTATTGACTGTATGTGTCATTAAATCAAATATAATTGAGTTTTGAATTTACTTGGTTTGTCGGTTTATTTTTATCTTTTTTCATTGTTTATTTATTTATTGAATTCAGGGTTATTATTTGTATTATGTTGTATTTAATTTGTGTTTGTGGCAAAGTGAGCGAGGCAAAATGGGATGGGGTTTCGTTTGGCTTCAAATTCACAGTGATAATTTTATTATATATATTTTTTGATAAGAAAATAGTTTGAATATGAAAAAGAAAGTCAGACAAGCAAAATTTCACACCGAATCAATTGTAGTTGCAATTTCAGCCATTGTTAATGACGAAACACTGATCCAATAAGTGGCATTTTTTTTCTGCTCTGATAAAAAAAATACTTTTCCTTAATGCCATATTGCAGTATATTCGCTAAAACCTTTCCAGAAGTAATTTAAACCGCACATACCACTTTGCCCCGTCAGATTTCTAAAAATAGCACTTTTCCGTCAAAATTAAATTCGAAATATAAAACATGTTTTTATTTAAATATGTAATTGAATACGTTAGTTTAGGAACCCAATTCGGGTTTTCATATTTTTCCATAATTGTTTTCTGTTGTATCATTCGGATACATTATTTTTCCTGTATCCTATTTTGCCCCTTTCCCCTACATGTATATAATAAACATATGATTGCATAAAAAATATAACGCATTATTTAAATTTTAAGTAGTACATTATAGAATAGAGGTTATATAACTTTTTTAAGTTTTAAAGCATATCGTTTAAAAACCAAACTGGCACTAAATATAAAAGAACCTCATGTTTTGTACGATATAAATGTAGTATTTGTGATATAGCATATGATGATGTATGAAATGTGCTGATTGCAATTATTATTTTAGTAGGTACTCAAAAAGAAAATAAATTTATATTACTCTCCGTTTTATAAAAACCCAGAAGAATAATGATAAAATAATATTATATCTATATAAAAAATTATAACTAATATAAACACTTTATCGGAACGATATGGATTATTACATTATATCATTTTTTAATCGTTTTGGAAACTACATAATATTTATTTCAAAATTATATTAGGGCATTCTGTATTTTTGTTTGCAGCATTTCAGTGCATAAAAAGTTTAGAATTCTAATATGTATTTATAATATATAGAAAGATTTCATAACTTATAGTCCACAAAAGACAAATGTAATAACCTTTTTTAAAGTGCGTACTTTTAATTTTTTAAAGTAAGTTTCATTGTTTTTAAATCTTTGACATTCTTTATATGCTGCGAGTCTCCTATACGCACATTGGAAAACTATTAGAAATTATAGTAGTAGTAATATAGTAGTCAATAGTAATTTGATAACGGGACTTAATAATTCAATATTTAAATTTACTTGCATTATAGTTTCAGAGCTATCATGATTTTTTATACATTTTTATGCGTATTATGAATAAACAAATTATCGCTTATTGAATTTGTACTTTCAAATAACTATCTGCGAAAATAAAATTTTCAACAAAAATTATTTAATGTATCAGTTTGAAAATCATATCTTATTGTTGATTTATAATGATTAGCCCTTTTACGAAGACTGCACTGTTATATAGCCTGTACAGGGAAATATATTTAATTTCAGCTTTTACTACCGCGCATAGTTTTTGTTTGTTGCTGAACTTTTATTTTCTATATACATTAATATTCAATACTGTATTAAGTAAATGCTCAAAATTTCAAGGAAATTGTTTCTATGTAAATTTTAATGTACCTGGCATATCTACATAGCATGAAGTCTTGCTACGTACAACTAAAAACGTTCTAATTACTACTTACGTTGTAGTAATGGCTAAATATAACATACGAACTTAAAAAATACGAAATTGTTCATTGGTATTGACATGAATAATAAATTTTGATATTGTACAGACACGGAGAGAAATGCATTGTACCGAGTGAAATAACTATTGTAAGCGATATTGTGTGTTTTCTTAAAAATTGGGATAACAATTCTCTATCCATTGAGTTGTTTCCATCTTTTCCTGCTCTTTTCTGTGTTTATATCGTATAGTATTTAGCTTCACGAAGAGCAAAAATGGTTAAAGGAACAATAAACAAAAGATAAAAATGGCTGTAAAATGTAGTGATAATAAAATTTATACAATAATAAACAATAGAAAAACAGCGTGAAAAGTTCTCATTCACTGTTAGATTTAGAATTCAGAATATTATGTAAAATAGGCCATACAATAGCTATTTTTTCTATGCTACGTAATTTTCCTTTAATAAATTTCATCTACGTAACTTTTTGGGAATCTTTAACATGAAAATGTATTTGTAAAATTGATGTAGAATTGAGGTTATGTATTATATTCTATGTTTCAAGATCGGAAAATACTAAATGGAACAACATGAATCTTACTTACTACCGAAATAGTCAATTTAACAATTTGTTTATTAACAAAAAATTAAATAAAAAATGTTGTTGTAAAAATATATATATGTGTAATAACATAATATACATAATTTTTTAGTACATGGAACAATTCCTTTCTAAATTTTAAACATGCCGGTTTGAAAGTTACTGAGCGTCAATAAAAAAAGTATGAATCTGTGATAAATTTGCTACAGAAAAAATGAATGTATTAGATAGATACATACTAAAGTTATACCCTATAGAAAGATGTCTGAATGAACAATATTTTATGATTCACGAAAGTATGTATTTTAGGAAATTCTACGTTTGTCGTTGTAACTATATTCACTGAATCTTAGCAAGTTGCATTATTTCAGGAAAGTGCAAAAACGGAAAAGGCAAAGCTCTATACAATATTTAATTTTCAGTTGCATTAAATTTATAGTTCGAAGATATAAATTTTGTTTTCTCATATAAATAAAAATTAACAAAATTGAATTTAAGTGAATATTTACTTTAATTGAGATTATTATGTAACTTCTGTTTTATAGATTTTCGAATATCTTTGTAAATAAATCTGCAAACATCGAATACACCGTGGGACACGGCTGACATCACATTCGTGCTCATTAAAAGAACTTGAAATAACCCTTTGACCTGCGAATAAGGGTTAAAATCTTTCACAGTCGTTGTATTTAATCCTGAAACTTTTGTCTCCAAGATTTACTGAGATGTCGTTTTCGTTTAGTGTATAATTTGTCTTTTGTGAATCGATGGATGCCACTTTGTTGCCGAATTTTTCGACAAAGCAGCCGGTTTTAGGCGAATCCAAGTTAGAAAAATAGACACAGAAAGGATGTTTCTGTGGAAGTTTTACTAATAATAATAATAATAATTTATGTACAAAAATTATTTTACAATGAGCGTTAATAACAGAAACTCGAAAAAAAATGTTTACTGTACGAAAGTTTGCAGTTCTTTTAATATAATTATATTGGCTAAAAATATACATTCTTCACTGTTTCGAATATTTGTGGAACGAGATCGAAACATCATTAAGGATATATGTACCTATCTTTAAATGCGCATTATCCAAAGATTAAAATAATATATTATGCAACAAGGGCACTATTATCGATATTTAGCTCGTGTTCCATACGATATTTTTAATAAGTTGTTCGCGGAACTCGATTTTACGCATCTGAAAATTTTGCCCTAGTGCGAAAAATCGAGTTTCCCGCACGGATTGTTCAAAAATACCATATTCCTGCATAGGTTATGAACACCAAGAAGCATATTCGCCATATCGCAGCTTATTGTTTACATAACCGAATTTTTTCGAATTTATTCGAAAATCGATAATGAACACAATACGCGTAAATTTCCTATTGGTCGACATTAATGTTAATTAATTTAAAAATTCACATTTTTGAAGTACAAATTATCAGAATAATGATTTGACCGAATTTTTTACTGTTAAGTCGAAAGTCGAAATCACGTATCCGGCATTAGTAGACGGCATACAAATTCGGTAAATACTATTAATTTAATACTGCGGTTCTATCCTATTAAAAATGTGTTTCTAAATATCCGGGCGCAAGCTTGGCCCTAACTCGTGTCCGGATATCTATCTAGGTGCGAGTCATGACCCAATAAATTTAAAGAAGTCTTATATTGCATTAGTTTTACTATAAAAATGAAACGAAATTACTTCAAGATGATTAACGCGTAAAATAATGTCGACAATTTTTGTTCACCATAAATAAAATTTCTTTAAGTTGCTTGTTTTGACGGCGAGTTAATTTTTTTATTTTTATTAGTACCATCAAAATTTTATCAGACAATATTTTGTCGCACGTATTTTTAACGCCATATTATTCAATATTTCACTTTACAAAACTGACATAATATGTAAATTCATTTAATTCGCGATATTGTGGTTTGAATAACGCGTTATAGTACTGCCATGAAATAGATATAAGAAACATATAAGTACACACTTGACATGCATATAACCAAGAAAAAGATTAGGAATAAAACGAGCACCGATTTTTTCAGAATTAGGTCGAAAAGAGGAAACAATTTCCTAAATATCATATTCTATTATTATAGAAATACTGCTAAATATGTCATAGTCGAGAATATCTCTCGCACACTGATGCAAGGTCGTAAAGAAGTAATTTTGCCCTATTTTAATGTTTAGATGAAGGTGTCAACTCGATTTTAAAAATACGTCTTTCGTGAATAATTGAAAAAGATTAATTGCAGAATATTCAAAATATGCCATTTAAGGATATGTAGATTTCGACACATTCGGAGTCTGAAAATTAATATGTTGGTATCATAATATTGCTTTTTTACAGAATATTTACATAAATTAATAAGATTCTATTAGATAAATGTAATACCAAAGAAATAGTTTGAAACATAGTATTATTCACCCTTAGTAAATGACACGCAAAGATGTGTGCCAATATGATTACCCAAGATATGATAACTGTTTTTCAAATAAATTTCTCCCCAGATTCTGCAAATATTTCTTGAAATTGCTAACTTTTTAGATGTGACAAAGAATGAGTTACAGTGACCAATAATAGCTTCTTTTTTTATGAAAGGTAAAATTTATAACGAAACCTCTTTTCAGAATAGTAAGCTCCTTTAAGGTGCGAAAATTTTGCAATTAATTTAATAGGAATAAATCTCGCAAAATATGCAGAAACATTTATTTACAATATCTAGAAATAATATAAAATCTATAGTTTTTCGAGATATTGCATCTTAATTATTTCATAAGTAAATGCGACGACCAGGCGATTCTCGCATGCGACGGTACTAGATCATTCTAGACTTTTTTACTCCTGCGGAAAGATAATTTCATACTTGCTTAACCCCTTATAAATATTATTTTAATATATTATATTAAATTAAACTAACCATATTAAACTAACGTTGTTAATGGTGTTGGAAATATCTTTTGTGTAAAATATGTCAGAAAACAATTCATAAACGTGTAATTACCGTTGAGCTCCCAGTCCGTGTAATAATAGTTACAGAGCACTTTATTATTTAAGGAAATAGTAGAAAATATTTAGTTTCCATTTTTTTCGTAATTTTTAGTGAAATTTTGAAAGTTATTCATATAAAATTAAATATTAATACATTGTTATTTCTCAAATAAGAAAGAAGACAATTTTTTCACTCCCGATCATATATCTATGTTAATAATGTTTTATGTAAGAATTATTATTCGATTCTCCTAATTGTTATATTTATTTATTTTTCTATATTAATTTAGATTAGATCGAATGTAAATGCAGTGAGATAATGAAGTGTACACGGTTGAAAAAACGACAAATCAAAAAGCAGACATGTCAAAAAACTGACAGTAAAAATAACGACAATCGAAAAGCAGACATTCAAAAAACAGATACTTCAAAAAATGTCTGTCCTCATGTCGATGTGCCTAATTTTTATGTGTCGGCTTTTCGATTGTCGGTTTTTTGTCCTATCGGCTTTTTGATTTGTTGTTTTTTTGGCCCGCACCTATGTACACCGAAAAATTTCGATGTACTTTTACAGTGAAAAGGTGGAAATCACAATAGCAGTGAATTTCTACATTACCGATGTAATTTTACATGTCCACTGTAAATCGGAAAGAATCATTTCTTATGGTACGTACAGCACAGTGGTCGACAATTACAGCCAGTTTACATTGAGCTTGTAACATTACACGAACAAGATTTAAAATTACAAGGGTGATGTAAAATTACACTTTTTTCAATTACACAATCAATGTAAAATTACCACGATTTCTACTGATATATTTATTTTCACCTTCTGCACAGTAAATTGACATTTTCACTGTAAATTTTACACGTTAACGAAAAATTTCCTTCTGTTTTCGTTTGATAATCACTGGAAACGTGTAATTTTACAACGATAGTAATAGGAAGTGTCAACAAAATTGTAAAAACTCGGAAATGTAATTTTACTTTGACTTTTCAAAGTGTAATATCCGAAGAACTTCGAAATGATCGAATGTGAATTATGTTTTATCTCGATCATTGTTAAACAGGGAAACTTGAGGGAAATTAAAATTAATTTCGAAGATCTCGGGGTATTCGGAAGTTAATTTTTTATATCGCGATTTTTCCGCTATCGACGTATGATATCTGTAATCTTCAGCCAACTTCCCTTTGTAAATCGATGCCCGTTTTCATCTTGCCGTTTTAACAATTTCTATCAAATGGATGGAAACTAATTGACAGGCAAGAGGGATATTATAAGTTGGGAATACCCCTACTGGTTTGGAAATAAATAAAGTAAAACATGGTAAATAATTAAAAGCTTTTTTTGTAAATCCAGATGTCTAAATGAATCAACTGATACATTTGAGATTTGCACAGTAGTTTATGGAAAAATAGAAAACCAACTATCTGTAATACATTAAAATGCAATACAGAATGCCACTCGTACATCAGTAGTTAACATTTATTTAGAATGCAATTTTAATATTTTTTATTTTTAATAGAAATTTTTGCTGTGTTTGACTGGATTTTTGTTTTTTTCATACTTATATATGATAAATAATTATCCAGAGTAATTTTTATAATAAAGTGTAATACGGTATACCCGATCAGGACTTGATGATCAGCAATGTTACGGTTAATCTGATCAGGACGTTATTTAATCCATCACTAGATACTCATGATGAACACCGGATAAGACATGGATTATTAAATCTTGATCAGACCATGATCAAACGTTACCCAAAAACTCCTGTTAAGATATGCCGCATTGAATATTAATCAGATCACGACCAGGTCGTAATCAGGCGTACTGGATGAGACCCTGCTCAACATTGAAACCGCCTGTAAAGATTTTTGCTCAGGATAACATTCAAATTTTTTAATATAGAATTTACATATTTATGTTATAGGACATTGTTTAATTTGATAAAATAAGACTTTTGTTCGAATGAGTTTACTATTGTACGGACAATTTTTTTTTAAATAAAATATACAGAAGTTTTTTGACCTTTCGAGAAGTTTAGGAGTTACTTTAATTATGGGACAAATAATCTTCATTTCGACCAAAAGTTAATATAAGTTCTGTAATTTTTGATATCGGAACATTATGAAATTATCCCCAAAAAACATTAAAAATTAAAAAACCAATGTAAGTTATCCAATAAGAAACGTTAATTTTTGTATAAAAAGAATGCCTGCCATTATACCTAAAGGATTTACTTTGTTCTTATTACATTCCTGCTTAAATGGCAGTACTAGATATTATAAATCCCCAACTCAATTGTTTATGATTTTTGTTAATGATGAAAACAAAAATCAATACTATTCCAATTTCAACAACTTTAGAACCAGATATAATTTTAAATTGCAATAAAAGTCTATTGTTTCAAGTACCGTAACTATTGTCCTTACCCTTCAATGTCGGCACCTTTGCTCATCTAAGGATTTACATGATCCGCATTTATGTGCTATAAATGAACTACATTTTTGTCTATATTCTTGGGGGGATGTACTACCTCATATGTTAAACCTTTAAATAAGGTTAAGTAGGGTGTTCCCTGTCCTACGATGTATATGAGATAGGGAGATATGTGCCATGTTCAGCTCTTTCCATCCGATTTGCACAGACTGTCGTACGATACAGGGTTTCAATTATATTTTTTATTAGAAAACTGAATGACTAAAGAGTTTAAAGAATATTTCGCACATATTAGAAGATGATATCCAATATATAATCTGCAGTTTTAATGACAATAAATATAAAATGACTCAAATAAGAAATATGAAAAAGTAAGATAAGATAAGAATCAGGATAACATGGAAAGTTTAAGGACATAACATATTATTCGATGAAATAAAAAGACTCTGAATAAGAATGTGGCCAAAGTTATTTATCACATTTATATGGCTAACCAGTTATTATTATTTTCCGTTAATATCATGGTGATGCATTTAATATTTGTGTTCTGCATTTAATTTTTTTAAAAATTCTCGTCTTCAGAGTGGGTTAATCTTTTTTTTTTAACTTTTTCGGACTCTTTGATCCTATCTATGTTACAAAGGTTACACACCCCATGGGATTACTTTTCTAGCCTCCGGCGTTCTCCTTTTACGTTACGTGGTTAATGGTCGCGTAGAACCACTGGAGCGCAAAATACGTCATATATCCTTACATTCGTTACATTTAGGGGTGTATAATGATACAATAGAGGAATGCAATTTAAAAAAATAATCGTTCCCTGTTTCAGCTTTGGAACTAGATGTCGAACAAGTAATTGATCCAATTCTTCTAAACACATGCACGGATATTTTCCCATCGCCCACAACTGTGACAACTACTTTTCAAATGTGTGCAACAACCGATTCCACTTCCAATGAAACGGGATATTCCAGCGAGTCGAACAATATCGAAGTATCAACCAAAGAATTACCAATTTTACATGGTTCAGAAGTTGTTAATTTGGTACGTACATTTATAGTTTTAAGTTTATACATTATCAGCTAAACATTAACGTGAAATAATGTTAATTTTAATACAATATCAAAATTATTATTTACTCCTTTAGTACAATGCTACTTAATACATAACGCGGAAGTTGAGAATCGGAATGTTTCATTGGCCTTCAACTTAACATTGTTGAACCGAAACTTCTTTGAGAGTCAAAAATAATCGAATTATCATTTTTATAGTTGGGAATTTCGTCATACCCAAATACGTAATATATGTATCTTTAATGTGATAAAAAATGATAGTGATTTGCAATGTTACAGCTCGAAGGTCTTGAGGAAAGTAGTCAACTGGCTATTGAGGATATCGCTAATTTTAAATGGGATATACCGAAAGAAGAATCGTCAATTGAGGAGGATCCGAATCAGCTTCTATCGCCCGATGATAAACAAAATATACCACCGCGTTTAAAAAAACCAGGCAATATTAAAATTGTAAGTATTAACTGACATATTTTATATTTTAATAGTCTCTAGATGAATGTAATATAGAAAATTGCGAATTCACATAATGAGCAACATTCTGCTTTTATATATAACAATACCGACGAAAAGTTTCCAGGCGTGGTAAAAGTCTGAATTATTCAAATAAAACACAATTTATCTTGAAAAAAAGCTTACAATATTTACTCTGCTATCAAAAAAAGCTAAGACAACTTGAGAAATCATAACTTTAAAATAAGGTCGTACTCTACATTTAGACTTTAGTCTCATAAAAATGTGG
The DNA here is from genome assembly GCA_030407085.1 of Trichopria drosophilae. NCBI lineage: Eukaryota > Metazoa > Arthropoda > Insecta > Hymenoptera > Diapriidae > Trichopria > Trichopria drosophilae. The sequence continues at coordinate 52,747,046 of CM059583.1, forward strand.
TTACACCCGGTGGTAAATATTTGCTAATAGCTACATTAGTGATGTTAGTTTTTTTTAATTAGAATTAGACACTTATGTGCATTCGTCTAAAAAAGCATTCCAAAAGTATTCTATAAAATTTTCTAAATGTTGAAAGTATTTATTTGTCTTGGCCCCAATGAAAAAAAAATTGTAATTTGTACTAGAAGCAATGTAAAGTCTTGACGTAGTAAAATGAATAAAAATAAAATTTAGTATTATGTCATGATAAATATTTATATTTACATATTACTGCAAGCCTAATAAATATATTAATATTTCCACAGATTGAAGACATAATTAGACCCGGTTGGCCAATTTTGATCGCTGGTTCTGATGACAAACCGCAACCTGATCTCCAAAGTGACAAACAAACCATCAGCGGGGTGGCATTAAAGCAACGTCCATTAATTAATTTTCAAACTAAAAAACACATAGATGTTCGACCCTACAAGTGCAACTTATGTGGTAAGAAGTTCAAACATCCTAAATCTCTGGAAAAACATAAGGAATCACATACCAGCATACCAAGTCATGATTGCGGCCTTTGTGGAAAGAAGTTTACCAAAAGTTTGGATCTAAGAGAGCATATTAAGATGCATGTCGACGTGGAGTTTTACAAGTGTGGGATGTGTGATAAGACCTTTAAAAACGATAAAGACCTCAATGAGCACATCAAGGCGCACGCGGGTGTTCGACCCTACACCTGTGGCATCTGTGACAAGGGATTCCCAAATAATTATAGTCTTAAAAAGCATCTATGTACGCATACCGGAGCGCAGCAGTACAAGTGCGATATCTGTGAAAAGAAGTTTTCGGCAAAGGCAAATCTCGACATACACAAAAGAATACATGGCGAGCGGCCCTTCAAGTGCGAGATCTGTAACAAAACGTTTATACGAAAAGAACATCTCGAAGGTCATACTATGATGCATAACAACGTTCAGTTATACGAGTGCCATATTTGTGACAAAAAGTACACATATAAACAAAGCCTTAAAGCTCATATTAAAACTCACTACGGCGTGAAAGCGTATAAATGTAATGTATGCCAGGATACATTTGCTTATCATAGTATCCTGAAAAAGCATATGATGACACATACTGAAAGGCTACCTTATAAATGCAATCTTTGCGGAGAAAGATTTGCAGTAAAAAATGACTTATCAGCGCATTCGAGGTCGCATAATGCTGTGCATTCTACGACCAAAGTTGTGGTACTAAAACCAATGCCAAAAGATTCATGACTACTTTCGAGCAAGACGTATAAAAATACATTCGAAATTGATTTACCTCTGAATTGTTTATTAATGCTTGCGAAATAAGCGATAGTGATAACAAAGCTAGTCTTTTTAATACATCCCAGTAATATTATTATGTCTTATTACGTATCACAAAGTAATGTTTATTACTTTTTGATATAGGCCTTATAATATTTATAATTTGTATCGTAAAATTATACATCGAATCATCGAATAGGCCAAGTGATAGAACGGACATTCTGTAAATAATGAATATATTTTCGCTATAAGACACATCGAATATTGTCAGGAGGCTCATTCATACATTGCTATATGTCTTTTTTATTAAATTACAAAGTAAATAGTTTCATGCGTTAATCACTCCATTTGTCATAGATTGGGTGCCAAAGTCACATCCCCTTTTGACTATTGTCGACATAATGGCCGATGTATTTAGGAGAATCTCAGGGAAGATGGTGGAAAAGTTTAGGAAATGATCTTTCAAATGAACTTTTTCTTGCCTCTTTTATTTTATTAAATAATCTGTAAGAAATGTAAATATTCGTACTGATAATGAAGTACATTTTTTACTATGTATACGAAGAAAAAATTTCATGGAAATTTTATAATTTCAAATGGTAATTTTGGGACTGAATATCAACTCAAAAATTACCTTATAACCTTACGTGATAAAAATGACTATACGTTCTTGGAAGTTTTACTATTCAAACAGTAAAAACTACATTAAAATGTAACAATTTGTCAAAAAAAATATCAATTTTCTCCATTCTACGATTTTGACCCAAAACCCAAAATTACTATCTGAAATAGTAAAATTTTCAAGACGATTTTTCTCCGTATATAATTGATTATAAGGGTACCGTTTTTCATATCACTTTTAAAATCTGTTCTTACGGTAACCAAAAAAATAACATTCTTATAGAAGATAAACACTTCATATATTTTCAATATAAGCGAGGTTATTTAATCTCTTAAAATTTGTCACAACAGTATTATAATATTCGTACATTAATACTTTGTAACGCCAAATAACTTTTAATCTAGTACCGCGAGCCATTTCAGTTTATGAGGTGCCTTCACATTCCAGTCATCACATTAATTCTGCATTCCAGTTTCTTATTAAGTATATAAAGAAAAAAATATAAATGCCTGCTGTTGATTTAATTCCTAAAGTTACCACGTCGCTCCGGAAAGTAAAGTTTTTTTACAAATTTATCGATTTTGCAAACATTATAACCCAGCAAACACAGAAATAAAAGTTATGTGACATTTACATAAATGTTATTTTATTACGAAAGTTCTAAATAATTGTTATATAACTATCACTTTTATGTTTTTCTAGTGCGTTAATATATATTTTATAATTAACAATACTTGGAAGACGACGATTTAAATGATTATCACACACGCGATAGAGAAACAAAAAACTCACCTAGAAGATCATTTCTTTCACTTCTTAATATCTTTAATCTTAATCATAATCGGAAACTATTGTTAACTAACGTTGTTAATAATTATTAATACCAAAATCAATAGGAAACCAATACTTGAGATTGACAAGAGCAGAAATAATCATTAATTTAAAATATAATTGCAAGACATTGATTTTTTAAAGACCTGTTATTTTCACTAGCAAGTTAAAACGGTTATTACTGTAAAAAAGATATCAACGTTAATATTTCACAAAAACTAAGTATTGTCGAAATACCGAAACATTCCGATTCTATTATAACACAAATTGCTCAACACAAGAACGTGTATGCAATATTGAAAAAAAAAACAAACTAGTCGATAGAAGAAAACGATTCATTCGAACGATATTATTTTATTATATAGCATATTGCTGCAAAATATCAGTGTTAAAATCTGTAAATACCTGAACGTATCTCATAATGTTGACTGTAATTATATTCTTTGTTACTAAAAGCTTTTATCAATTGTAATTCTTGAATACAATTGAAAAATATCTTTGTGTACAATATGTATCGCATAATAAGTTGCAGTTTGAAACTGAAACAACTGAAAATGCTCAAATAAAAAAAACACGTGACCATTATATTTGCATTTAAATACATTATTAATTATTATTTAAAAGACTTTGCAAAGAAAATGTTTTTCTTATTTCAGACACACCTTTTTTCGTTAAGAATAAAATATATCCTTTTTATACGCAAATAACAGGCTGCTATACTGAGAAGTCTGCAAAAAGTAAGTCCTTCATTACATATTTCCGTATTTAATTCCTCTTCATGATATCAGTGTAACAAATCAGGTTGAAAGTATTCTCAAAAAAAAGGACATCACTGTCATTTGCTTAGCTGAGTAATCAATAGTTGCGTATTAAACAAATGATCAACAAAAAATAATTAAAATAGTGCACAACATATAAATTGTTTATAGATTGACAATGTGTATTCAGTAAGTCTAATACTTTCTTATTACAAATTTGCGATATTTACTCATATTCTACAAAATTCATGGAATATTAAATATTTTGTGCAATAAAATGTAATTAAAATAATGTAAAAATACAGGGTGGGGCAAAATTTGCATTTTTATGCGATTACACTCTTATGCCCGAAAAGTATCAATAAAGGGGATAAGAATTGGACACCTTTCCAATATGTCGAAGAGTTCCCCATTATAAGCATTCGAGAATACCTATATTATTATGAATGAGCCTCCTTAATTTGCGGTTTGTTCTGTAGAAATTAAATCTACTTAAGTTTTAAATCGCCTTTTTATAAGTTATGTGGGGTAAAAATTGGCATTGCATGCCATATGTTACAGTTACTCCATGAGATAATTTAGTTCCGTTGCATCCCTGTGTAGAGATTAAAGTGGGATTTACATCAGAAATTTTCATTGAACATTTGGAGCAGAAACTACCATGCGGGAATATATATGGGTATTACGTGTCATCGAAGTGAAAGTAGGTTTAATTATTCTCTCTAAATTCGTTCAAGTGAAAATTAAGTACGATTTACACAAAAAATGAATAGCATTCATTCAGTTTTAATAAATGAGCAGCACCATTTCCAATCTAAGTAGAGAATATTATGCAACTGTTTCGAGTTGTATTACTGAATTATATGCAAACCAGCAATGTAATTCAAATCTCAAATTTATCTAATAATTTTAATGACTCCAGAAAATGGGTGCGTTAACTATCATTCAGTTCTACCATCTGATACTCGTTGAATCAAAGCCACGAAAAAATATTCCAGTCCTGATCATTCAAAATAGAGATAGACCAGATTTCAATTCAAATAAAATTGATCTAAACAATTCGGAGAAAAATGTTTGTTTAAAATCAAGGTATATTATTTATTAACGAATCCATTTGACATAAAACTAGATTGAATAAATCACCTTAGCATTTCAGTAATTACTTCGTTATTGTTTCAATGTGTATATGTACTTAGATTCCATATCATATGATAATTTGATTTTTGATCATATCAGAATAGAATTAAACTATATTGAATGCCAACCCGAGTAAAAAAAATTATCTAAATTATGTCAAATTTAGCCAAAAGCGAATGAATCTAAAAATTACAAAAATAAGAACTCTTTTTGATAACATTTTAGGATGTTAAATTTTTCGACAATTAAAGGGAAATATATCAAAGTTGAACTTAAATGAGGTCTCTTTCTGAAACATATTTGATCCATTTTTGATTTGTTTTATGTTATATACAAGCGATGGTTCAGCATGAATTCGTATTGTATCAGATGTCGATCAGAAGAGGAGCAGATTCTTATCGAAATCCAATCAAATTCAACTTAGCTTGTTTCAGAACAAAACATCAAATTGGACGTGATTCGGTTTAAAATGGACCAACATGTGGTGCTAATCGAGTATAAAGTGTTCCATAATTTAACTCATTTAAATCTGAATAGTTATACATTTTGGTCCACGATGAATCGAATCAATTGCAAATATATTCTGTTATTTTACATTTTTAAATATTTTATATTACTGGAGGATGAGAAATTTCTTTAATACTTGTATCTGGTATTTGAAAATTTCCAGCCGAAGATATATATAGAAATGCAGCAAAGAGCAAAATCATAATCGAATCGTGTAAAAGTCCCGAAAACGATTATTAACATTATTAACGCAATTTACTTCCTTTTACTACTTTCATGAAATATAATCAAAAGGTCTAATAAACAACTGAAATTCTCTGACCTTAGTAGTCTCAATTATTTTTCACTTATTTATGAATTTACTCATTTTCAAATTTGATGAAAGAATAATGGTTTAAAAAAATCTTTTCTCAAAAATACTTTAGAGGTTACTTTCTTGGTAGATTAAAAATAATTACGATTTTGTAAAATTGCTTTCGTTCAGTGCTACAAAACCGTGGAATAATTTTGTTAATCGACATACGAGTTATCGAAAATATATTTCATACCTTATTCGGGTTGTATGAAATCCTAACGATTTGGAACCCATTTCCATTCTATGAATGAAAACTTGTTAAGAAAGTATTTACTAAAAATATTGCCCCATTCATTTGATGAAAGAATATTTAGAATTCATATTATAATTTCTACAACATTCACAGTGGTGCTCCCTCAGAGATGACGAAAGTTATTAATCGGTAAATTAATAATCTGTACAAAAAATCTTAATTAAAAATAATTACAAATATTCATTGCATACAAAATTTTGTATTTGAAAAAGATTTTTGAAAAACGTAATTAAACAAGTTTTTTTTAACTAAAGTGGTACTGTTGTGCGCACTGGACATAAAATTAAAAACAGTAACTAAAATAACTTTACGCAGTTCAATATAAAAAATATTGTGTGTAATACTTTTTTATGCCCTCGAAAAATCCACGTACAATAGGGCCGGCTCCTACAACTACTTTACTACTTGTATTACGTTAAGAAAGTATTTACTAAAAATATTGCCCCATTCATTTGGTACTTTTATCAGTCTTGTACGCTGTTGACAGTTTTTAAGATGGCACATTTTTAGCCGTTCTACATATTATTATTTTCAGCGTGTCGTGATAAGTGATGGCAATAATTTCTTCGTTATTATTTTGTTGTCTACAAGTGTTGATAATTTACCCCCCCGAGAAAGTATTTTAGTGTTTTTATGATGTGTACAAAAGCAAAAATTGCGCTGGAATCATCAGCATTATATACATGTATTTAGAAATTTCGTTATTTTGTCATTAATAACGTAATTACAATTTTGAATTACCACTCTGGGAAACCGACAGGAGCTGCTTGCCTGGCAGCGGTAGCCCCACTTTCTAATGCATCTTGAAATACTTCTATGGTTGCAAAGGTCTGTTTTTTTTAAAATGGGCGAATTTTTTCGACTGTTTCGGTTGAAGATTCATGAAAGGAGGTCTATATATTATCAAATGGATTAAATAAATGATAATAAAATGCTATTGCTTCCTCGGTGTCATTGTGTGAAAAATTCAATTTGGATTTTCCTACTGATTATCAGAGTTGCAAATGCTGATGATTTTCTTCGCTATATATAAAAGTTCGTGATAATTTAGGAGTTGGCCAATGATCATAATTTGATAATTTTTCTATTCATTCGGTTTGACCAAGTTTTATCAAATTTAGATTATTTCTTTTAAATCGGTTTTGCTTATTTTCTAGTAGTGAGAACACACTTTATAATAGCATAATGAGACCATGAAAGAGTGAACACTCACTCTCACATATATATAAAATTCATATATACATACCCTAGTAGAAATTTGTTAAAACCCTGACCAGGATAGCAATAAATTTCTACTTGACAAAAAATGAACTTTTAAAGAGAGAGAAATCGCTTTATCACTAAAGTGGCGGAAATGGTCACTTTGAGAGATTTAGAGAATATGTATTCCATTTATTTGAGCCTTGGAAGTAATACGTAAAGAAAATATTCAATAGACATATGGAATGGATATGTATCATCGACACCGAACAAACAAGCGTCTTTCTTGAAGACATTTTTATGGTTTAACGCACAATATATTTCTTCCTTCAGATGGTTTTCACGTTTTTCATTTTTTGAAATAAGACGTGCTTTGCATACAATAATAAAATATCGATTTTCAATATAGAGCTGTTAATATTATCGCTTACATTAACTAGGTAAAACGCACAAGAATAATATATTTATGAAAGATTCGAAGGTTCTAATTTTCCAAAATAAGAGACTGCATGATGATGAACGAAACCGCTATTTCCACACATCTAAATTAAACTGATGTATTCTTCACTTTAATCATAATTTTTAGAATATTGGCAGGGGTTTCTTACATTTCCAGCGCAATTATAGATCAATAACATAATTTTAAAATAGTTGAAATAAAATTAAATGAAAAAATAAGGAAGAATTTTATTCCAAATAATTTGACACCAAAAAATCGCATCTACCTATACGTGAAGATCTATATCAGAATGTTGAACAGGTAAAAAAGAATATTTTATGTATTCTTGATTTCAGTACAATATACAACGTATTCATTTTTAAAACTAATGTAATATGTAACAGGGTTATTGGATAAAACGTTCCAATGGTATAAATTTAAAATGGTTTAAAATAGGTATTGTTCTCAATTTAACGTTTAAAACCACGAAAGTAAACGCTTAAGACGTGTGTCTAGGTACTTCAGTAGTTTGCTATGATTATAAACTTTTTACCTACTTACAAATAACCGTTAGATTGAGATGTTATCTAATTATAATACTCTGTAGAATAAGATATCGAGCAAGACATGATCGGTTGCTTGTCATTTACGTTTTCATAATAGAATATTTTTGCATTTAATAGCACAACATATCGACAAGCATCTCTGTGATAACACGTTTGCCACATACGCAGGTACCAAGATATAAGTAGTACTATCTTTATAAGATTTATACATTGTTAAAAATTACTTCCAGAATATACATTAAATTTACTGAAAATTGATAAGGTTTTAAGAAAATGTAATTAGATTTAATGAATGTTCTGAAAGTAATTTTCACGGTGCGCATTATACATTCCGTGATATTTTTTTTTAAAGATACTGTCACTACTGCGCCATAGTCGTTACCCAATATTGATAAGAATGAACAGGATAGTACTAGTCGCTTTCAGCAAAAAATAAAAAGAAGACAATCATTACATTATAATGTATTTAGGATCTTGTAAACTCGTATTGGTTAAGATGAATCTTCATAGATATTATCAGTGGACAGTAGTACTTAAGAATCTATATTGTAAATAAAGCGAAAAAAATTAATGAACAAAACGAACTTACTATACCTCAAAAGAAAATGAAGTGTTTTCGGTTTTCTACTCATTAACATCGTTCCTGGTTGTGAATTGATGATACGGATGGGGAGTGTAACTAATAAGCAGTACTGTGTTTATTTTTATTTTTCATCTGTGGTACTGTGGTGATCGAATTTTCACAAAATGTCTAGTACCTGCGTTCTCATGTATTTTAAAATGCGCAATAAAATAAACGTGAATTGGGAACAATTACATACAATTCGTGTATATAATCAATGAATAAAAGAATTTGATATGTATTCTTTGCCGGATTTTTTCTGCACCTTACGTACGTCGGATACAAAAGATTCTTTCCACTAACTTACGTCAAATACCGCATTATGTTAAAAAGAGCAAGCCTTCCACGTATTACTTGCAGTCGATTTATTTTCGACAGTCGCACCCTACATTGGCGGAAATATACCAAGGGCCCAGGGGTTGAGCTCCCTGATAAATTTGCAGGATACAGGGGAGATACTTCTATTTTTTTAATGCCGTTATATTATTGTTCTTATCAGTTGAAAAACCGATTTTCATTGAAAAACTTCATAAAGGTACTACATAGATCACTTGCTCCATTAGGTTCGATTGAGGACATAAAATAGGGGCAGAAGGTAAAGCGTAAATCGCAGAATTTGTACGTGGAATTGAATTTAGTCATACATTTAGCTTGAATGAGTTATATTTTTGACACACATTCAAGAATAAAAATGCTTGCACTTTTCGTATACAAATATACTTTGATAAAACATTGCACGTCGGCATACAACTTAAAATAACATTGAATGAACAATAATAGCTTAACATAAATAAAATTGGAATCTTTAATGTTCGATTTTTCTGTAATTATTTAATGGTCGTTCTCAGTATAGTGTAAGTGATAGTTAAATATAACATTGTATTTATTAAAAAGGATTATTCTAATTGGAGATTCCAATGATATCGACGCCCCTCATTCATAAGATTATATCTCAGGGCACTCGTAAAACAAAAGTATCTTATTGAAACTTGTACAAAATCGTAATTTAAAATCTTTAAAATGAACCTTTATTTTACCACGTTTTTATCAACTCGTATTCTTGTCTGTCTGTCTGTTTGTCCGGTGCAAATCTTGTAATCGATTTTAAACTAACTTCCCGATGAGCTAGAGACTTGAAACTTTGAGGATAGCCCAAAATTGGATAACAATGCATTCCTTTACCGTTTATTACAAGTTTCAATCAGTTTTAAGAACAATTTCAGCAATTTTAAATTTTATATGAAAAAAAAAATAAGTTTCAAAGCGGGGGGGCCCGGCGTTTTCCCCCCTTCCACCGTCGCGCTTGTCCTTTGTTTTCCTTTCGCGTATGCTAAACGGATAGCCGTATTTACCGAATCGTTGCTCAAGATTTCCTTGTAAATGCAACAAGAAATGCCGACCATGTGAATATGGCAAACATTGTATCAGGCGATATAAATAAGACTGGAGGATTGCCAAAAGAGTTGGAAATTTTTGTTGGAGCAAGAGTGATGTTGCGTTCAAATTTAAATATTGAACAAGGACTTGTGAATGGCGCCATGGGCACAGTAACAGAAATCGTTTGGCCATTATTCCGTCGAGGTCAAATGTAGAACGAAGACATTCCATCTTTTCGCATAGACTTTAATCGTGATTGAATACATTTGATTTAGCCGAAGTCAATTCAATTTCCGGCATTAAGAAATTTTGGCGCAATGGAGCGGACTCAACTTCCCTTGATATTGTGTTGGGCTTGCACAGTACATAAAATACAAGGATGCACAGTTGATCCTGATGTTGTATACCTAGGACCTGCACTATTTGCCAATGGACAGGCGCATTGAAGAATTAGATTGTACAAAATTAACTGGCAAAACTCCATGTAATGAGGAAGCAATGAGTGAAATGGAGCGATTACGACAACTTGAACCTGCGCCGCCATAATTTGAATTTGAATTTAGTTTTGGCTTGAGGGTAAACCTCTGGGGCCAACCATTACAAAATATACATATAAAAATAATTCATACATAAATATACAAAAGAGCTTAAATATAGGTAAGAGTGGAGGTAAAGTGGGTTTAAATGACTATCGCTACGTAGATCATAAAAGGTATACAAAAATAATAAAAATAATGCAGTGAGTGGACAGTTACATATACATTCCGTGATCGCAGTGGGGAATACAGCGAGTAGTTTCAACTAGCAGTATAAGTTCGTCTGTGGTAGTGGAGTGTTATCGCATAGGAGTGATATCGAACAATGGGTTGGAGAACAAGAAAAGTCGAAGTTTTCCCTTAAATGACGTAACATTGGCACTAGAGCGGATGTTGGTTGGCAGGGCATTCCAGAGTCGAGTTGATGTGATGATGAAAGAGCGCGCAAATGACTCGTGCTCATGAGGCTGCACACGAAGTTCACTAGTGGAGCACGGTCTTAGTATTCGACTTGTGCTTTCATTACGCCACTGATACCGTTCATATAGATATTTCGGTATCCTTGTTGTGAGGACATTATAGGTGATGATGCCTATAAAGTATAATCGGCGAGATGCGTTTGTAAGCCACTGAAGTTCCTCACGATATGAGGTGATGTGATTGACTCGGCGCAGTCCATATATAAATCGAATGGCCGCGTTGAGCAGCCTTTCAACCTTGGTTTTCTGCAGGGCGTTGATATCATTATAGACAGCACAACAATAGTCAAGAGAGGGTAGGAGCAGTGTTTTTACTGGAGTCTCGCGGAGATCGAGAAATCACAAAGCACGGTTTTGTCTAAGTTGGCGTAGAGTGGAAACACACGCTTAGACATTAGAACAAGGTGTTCTTTCCATGATAGTGTGCTGTCAATAATGACACAAAGATTTTTTGCTGACTTAACCCAGGGTAAAGTGTTTCGTTCCATAAAAAATGGCCGCCCCCGTCCAAACGCATATCCTCCCTCAACCCCCACTACGGTAAAAGTCTCTTTGCATTTATCACACTGAGCATGCGCGTAGATGTCTCACTAGAAGCGCTAGCAACTAAGAATCGCGTTTTGGGGAGAAGAACGAAGGGGAATCTATGTATCTGGACGGGAAAGAAATATGCGTTTGGACGGGATGCGTTAGGACGGGGACCACTGTATGGCACTTTAAGAATATTTGGGTATCGTCAGCAAATATCATGCGATTACAGTGCTGGAGGGCCAAGGGAAGGTCATTGATGAAGATCGAGAATAGAAGTGGTCCGAGAACCGAGCCCTGAGGCACTCCAGCACCAACTGATAGCCATGAGAATCGCTGGCCATCATCAGCTGTAACTGCTTGCTTTCGTCCGGACAAGTATGATGCAAACCGTCGTATAGCAGTCACAGAATGATTTAAATTTTTCAGCTTATCGATGAGAATAGAATGGAATGACTGACCGTGTCAAATGCTCTGCTAAAGTCGAATAACCATAAAGCCAAATTTTCTACGTTCTTTAAATGTTGCTGTGTTTTCTGGTAAAATAAATATAATTCTAAAACCACTTGCATATTCTTTTCATTTTGAAACTGCTCTTTTCAGATTGTTTATAAATGTAATAGTTTAAAATCGATTGTAAAATTTGACCTATTAAAAAGCAGAAAATAATTAATGAATAAAAAATTCTTTTTAAAAACCGCGTTTTTATAAATGGACTAAAAAGGATAAAATAATTTTTCCCATCCACACAGGTCACTAATACCATGCCGAAATAAATACCCAATAATTTTTCATTTTATTAGGAAATAAAATATTTTTAAGACATAAAATGGAAAACGCGGGGCGTAATAGAGGTAACAGAAATGACTCCTCCTCGACGAACAATAACAAATTAGAAACTTATGCTTAAATGAACAATATGACACGCCAGTTTAGACATGATAGTCATTTCTGTTACCTATATTGCGCCACACGTTTTCCATTTTAAGTCTTAAAAATATTTTATTTCCTAATAAAATGAAAAATTATTGCGTATTTATTTCGGCATGGTATTGGTGACCTGTGTGGATGGGAAAAATTATTTTATCCTTTTTAGTCCATTTATAAAAACGTGGTTTTTAAAAACAATTTTTTATTCATTAATTATTTTAAATCATTTTACCAAAGAGTGATTTGTTTTTTCCAAATTAAAAGGCTGGTCATTTAAAAGCTATACATCGGATCGAATTTTGATATCAGACTATGGTCAGTCTGTAAAACAGCATTTTTAAGCTGTGACTCGCCCTTTGTCTAGGTTTAAGTTGTATCATAATGTACAATTCGTTTTTCCTTGGCAATAAAGTCGATATTATTATTATTATTATATTAACCTTTTTTGCTAAGAATGTTTTCAAGATTTACCCCCTGCAAACAGTGAGTTATTGGACACTCCCTGTATATAAATTCTGTCTCTACTCATTATAAACATTTTTCTATTGTTTTCAAATACCGTGGAAATTTTTAAAATCAATAATATGTAGATAAGAAATCCGATCAAAAAATCCTGCCTATGTACATTTTTACGAAATTTACTTGTACTTTTGAAAATTAACTTTCGGATTTTATCACTTTCGGATGATTGGCATTCGCAATTATTAAAATTCGGAAAATATTACCTTCGGATAAATGTATTTTCGGAATTTTTACCGCCCCCCCACCCCCCTTATGTCATTGTCTGCGGAAACAGTTTTCGCAGTGTTCTTAAAAAAATTTAAATAAATCGGCCGGGACCTTAACAAACCTTGTAAAACCTTGGGTTTAATTGTTTCTCCCACAAAACAATTTTTTTTAATAAAATTTACAGACTTAACTTTTTATGTTCCAAATTACAGATTGTAATTTATTTGAATAAAAATATTTATTCGTTTTTTAATGCATTTTTTACCGGAAAATATCCCTATTTTCAAGTAAACAATTGAATGTCAACAATTCGATTATATGAAAAATAATGCGGACAAAAGTTGTAGATCTTCTTTATATCTAAAATATCTGCTAGATTTTTAGATAGATCAACCTTCGCCGAAAATTACGGAAAACCGCTTCCTACGTTTCTTGGATTGCTGCTATTCATATTTGTCCACTCTTTATTTGATATTGGAGTAACTGCACTGGTCTACCCTTCAGACTATGGAAACAGAATCAACTGCCCGTCAGAAAAGATGAAAAACCTTAAAAACTAAAAAAAAAATTAAATTGCATCAACGTTATCTTGAATATAATAAATCTTTACAAAGGAAAATTTCAGGTCATATACATCAATGCTGAATGAGAAAGACATATACTTATCACATTTAGCAATAAAATATTCATTTTAAAGGGTAGTGATAAATTAAAAACTTATTATTATCTCCAAGAATATATATTTATCTGTTATTCGTGACTGTTAAAATAAATAAATTTAGTGTGCTGCTTAAACCGTGGTAGAAATCTGTCCATTTTTTTCTTACACTATCCATTTCCCCTATACCTTTAACATAGATATGTAAATTTTTTAATATTTACCTAAGAAATGATTCGATTTTGACGTGGAAAGGTATCTTCAAATATGCAAACTGTTGCACATTGAACAAGTAATTGAATAATAACTTATATATTTATATATATATATATATAACTGTAGTAAAATTGTTTATAAATTTCATTAAATATATATAACGTAATCATTTTTTCAGTAATTTAACCCTTTGAAGCATACCTTTTTATTTATTGGAAAAATAGCTGAAACTTGTTACTGAGTTTTCGGAATCGTATATTACGAATCTAATCTTAGATTTTCAAAATTCAAAATGACGGATTCAATATGACAGCCTAAATGTAAACAGATTTCGAGGTCGTAAAAGACGAACTATGCAATTTCAGCATTCGTGACCGCTTGTTGAATCTGCTAAACTTTATCTTGTAAATATAACATTATTCAGTATTCAGTTTAATTTCGGTCTAATAACTTTTTACATTTCGGACCGTCATTTTGAATTCGCTCGAAATCCCCGAGTACTTCGTTTAACCTCGATCAAGTAAATTTTTACATTTCGTTCTGCCATCTTGGATCCGTCATTTTTGATTTTGAAAATATGATGCCAGATTCGTAATCAGCGACCCCGGAAATCGCTGAGTACCCAGTTTCATCTTATTTCAACGGCGGTTTCTTTTCAGCATACATTCCTTGTAAAAAAAAAACAAGTAATTTTTATACATTGTTCGTCATTATGAACAATTTAATACAATAATTGATAATAAATGTTAATTTTTTTACATTTAAAAACATGTTATCAAAGTACGGAACAAAAAATGTGCGCTAAAATTCAATTTTAATCTACTGAAAAATAAAAAAAATGAACAACAAAAACGTGTTGTACAGAACGGACACCGTGCCTCAAAGGGTTAAAGTATTTCTCAATACAAATAAATTATAATTTTTTAACTTTTATAAGTCTATGTGATATATTCCATAGTTTGCGTAATGCAATTTTATTTTCGCAAGTGATAGAGAAAATATTGGAAGTAAGCCATTTTAAACTTACTAGATTACTAAAATAGTAGCTTTTACTATCTAAATAGTAGGATCTGACACAAAAACGTTTTTTAGTTGGGTTTTCTATTAAATAATAGGATTGGCTACCTAATTGGTCTAGGTCACTATTTAGATTTTAAAATTAACCAAAAACGATGATTGTGTCTTATCCTACTATCTAGTTAGCAGTTTCAACTGTGCGTGCTTAAATACCTGAATTAAAATGAAAACGCTATACAAAATCCAATGATACTAATATTTAAGAGCTTCAAAGTATAATGAATTTTCGCAAGACCCGAGTTTAGGGTACCGACCCTTTTTAAATGTACTTACTATTCCCATCTCCACGCAATCGCTACTTTTGGATCAAATACACCTGGTTCTCACTGTTACATCATTGGACACAAAAAAAATTAAAAGCAAACAGAGATTGTCTCCGCGATACCAAACGGTCTTACTATGCGTTTCATTCATCTCCACCCATGCGATGCACAATCTCTTGATGTGGACGACAGTATCGATGGGACAAATATCGTTCACGTGTTGCCTTAGCGTGTAATGATTTAGGTAAATATTAACGACAATATATGTGTTAAATAAAATAAATATTAAAACCATTCATAAATTATAGCCAAAATGCTTACAAACATATGGGTGGTACATATAGTAAAAAGCCTATGAAAGCCATTGATTGAATCTATTTTTCACTGGCTTGCAAAGTCCAATGACAGACAATGGATGTGCATGCACTCTTTGCACTCGTTTGAAATTAATTTACTTGCAGAACACAAATATTTTTTATTGTAAATATGAGTATGAGACATAATATCTTTAATCGGAATGAAATAAAATTAATAATTATACGTAACTCGACTTTGTATTATGCATTCTCTGAAAATGTCGGAGTGTATATTCCAAGGAAGTAAACATTGTACTTTTTTTAGTACATTTCACTGAAATGAAGTGAGCATTCACACCAACAATTTTGGTGTATTCAAAAACTTGATTATTTAGGGCCAAGTAAGTTATTATATGATTGAGGCATTAGTTAAACGTACGTTATACGGTATCAAGCAGTCTAGTATTGGTTGGCATCGAAAAAATGGTGGGTATATAGCGGAATATAAAATATGACAGCATCACAGACAACTTCATATTCTGTTAGCTCCCCCTAGAAGGATAAATTGAATTTTTCATACACAGCCATTGACTGAGAAATATGTGACCTTCGCACCTCGGCTTTGAACGTTATATAGTCACAATTCATTCGGAGATACAAAAAAATAGAATATGCAATGAGATTAAAACTGATAGTATAGTTTACATTAAATCCTTCAATTGTTTAATGAAATTGATGAATGAAAGCGATAAAATACTTTCCATTTCATGCTGCTTTGCTTTTCTTAATGATGGATTTCTTAACGACAAAATTACATAATATATAAATTATAAATTTTGAATTTATTACGTAATAATTATGTATTATGTTATCTTAAATAAGCAATTTTCTTAAGTAAGTTTATTATAAATAACCTCATGAAATATTATTTACAATTGTTACTTACTGCATATTTCCAATCTGTATAATCTATCATTAATCGAAATTAATTTAATATTGATGTAGTTAATACGGAGCCGATGGTAATTATACTAACGAGTCATTTTATGCTACAATATTGTGCAAACTAGACTTAATACTGATCTCATTAAAAGAGATTAAAAATTTATATAAAATACTCCAATTACACGAATTACATTGAAATGAATTTAAACATTGTGACAATTTTGTTTGCAAAGTACATATAATATAGTGCATTAAAATAAATATTATAATAAATGAATTGCAAAGTATAGAAGACCGTACGATAGTACACCCTTAACAGATTAATCAGAACATCAATCCAGGCTTCAAATGACCATAAATCAGTGCAGAAAAAAAAATTATAAACTGCATACAATGCTTCGTAAATTTCATTACATCTTAACTTTGGTACTGTGGTTCCTGCCTATTATTATTTCTTAATAGTTATCTTGCCAAAATGAAGAATTTATTTTTACAAGAATATATTTTTGTTTACACCAATCGTATGTGAAGAAATATTTACCAGATTTTGAATATGCCAAAACCACATATATCTGAAACGTAAACATTGGAAGAAGATATACATACGCACATATCACACAAAAATAACATGTCTATGATCTTTTTATTTTGTTCGCAATACTGATATAGTATATGCAGAATACTCGTGTATGTTCTTACATTCCGGTAGGGTTCTCATTGGCGTGAAGGGTAGATACATAGAGCGTCATCTGTAGCTACCCTCACTAAAAACGATATTCTGTTGCGAAGAGTTTCTTCATAAGGGGCGCCTCGTGCACTAAATCGGTACAATAGTAATCTGCGCAGAAAAATCTAGAATATATTGATTTTTTTTTAATTTATTGCCTTTTTATGCAATAAATACAGAACAATTTCAGTACAATCAGGTCCAAATTATAAAGCAGTCGTTAACAACTAGTATTATTTTAAAAATATTTAATTTTCTCCTGCCACTGCCTTATCGATTGATCGTCGTAAAATATATCGCAATATTTTGGTCCGTGCCCTCAATATAAAGATATAACACTCAATAGGCACATTTTATAATAAAAAATAAAAGTAGACGTAATTTATGTAAAAAGAGTGCAATCTTTTAGTTTTAAGGGTAGTGGATAATTAAAAATAATGTGCAAAAATATGTGTATTTGCCAATACAAATACACCAAATAATAATTGAAACATTTTAGGATGTGAAATGTGTTGCTATGGGAATATATAATTAATGGAAATTACATCAAAATTGTACTCAAGTCAGGTCTTTTTGATCCATTTTTTATCTGTTCATCAGACGCAATCAACACACAATAGACAACATCTAATTGGACACGATTCTATTAAAAATGGACCGAAAGGTGGAACTAATGGAGTATAAAACTTTCCATAATTTGACTGACAATTAGATCTGAAAAATGCCACTCATTTTGTTACATTTTGTATCTAATCAATTTCAAATATATTCGATTATCTGAAATTTTTAAATATTTTGCATTATTATAGGACAACAAATCTTTCTTTGAATAATTGTATTAGTCGCTACGGTAGACAAAATTATTATGCACTTTTTCATATCATTTCGGGGCTTCGGATGCGTGTAGAGGGTACCGAGAGTAGTGATATTCAATTGGAAGCCACTTTAAATTTTGACAATTATCCAAGATGGTGGTTTATCGTAAAAAAAGACTAATGAATTTTTAAAAAGCAGAAACGACTGCTTTATTTTTAGTTATTTCAAGTTTTTTTTTGTGGTTTAGATGTGAGTTAAGTAAGTTAAAGTTATTTAGTTATTTAGTTATTATTTTTTATATATAAAGAAAGAATCGTTCCAATGCTTATGAAGCGATGTTGCAGGAGTAACCTGACGGTGAATGCCTTTACCTCGCGAGTAGCTTCTTTGAAGCTGTTTGACGAATAATCATCTCACATAACATCGATTCGGGTATTTTTCATTGCAGTACATTGATCAGTAATATAAAATTTGAATTCCGTTACATAAAGGTCTTAAAATGACTGATATTTTTTATTAAAGCATATGAATCAAAGCTGATACGTGATAACGAAATTTCCAGTCGAAAATTGCTCATGAACCGAAGGCACCATCTGTGGTAGTTCTTCAAAATCCTTTCTGTATGAACGGAAAGCCATTTAGCATAATTTGGAGGGTCCAACTGAAAAAATCTGGACTTTATATATATACATTAAGCATTATATATTATTATATATATTAAGCATTCTTTAAATTCATTATTGAAGTATTTTCTTATTGCTCCAACCAACGATAAAAAAAGCATCTCTAAATTCAAAACTAACTACCAAAAATGAGAAGTTGGGCTGAATTTTGAATATTCATGAATCCGATCCGCAAATGGTATCGAAACAGCATTATTGTTTCTTTTTCAGAAGTATTAAAACTACGGATGTAGTAACTTTATTAAAGGATCAAATTTCGTAACATGAGTCACTTTTAAAATTGATTCTACTGTACCATCGGTGGTAATACCTGACTTAAAAATTATGCCAAT
Organism: Trichopria drosophilae; assembly: GCA_030407085.1. Lineage (NCBI taxonomy): Eukaryota > Metazoa > Arthropoda > Insecta > Hymenoptera > Diapriidae > Trichopria > Trichopria drosophilae. Next base: position 52,766,226 of record CM059583.1, read on the forward strand.
CCATCCACTACCTTCGAGAATATCACCTAAAACTTTCAAGAATGCTTGCTGGATGTCAAAAGATGCAAACATTATTACAAATTTTGATTCTCCATAAATATATGACCTGTTCTATTGTATTAATTTTGCTTGAGTGAATAGTAGATGTTCCAAAAAGATGACAGGAACTTTGTTAGAATTAGTGAAGTTAATAATACTTTTTGCAATATTTATTCTGCATTTTATTATAGAAACAGATGTCCACGTCTCGTGGAATAATGACATAAATTGATTTTATTAATGGAAATACCGATTGCTTTGAGTGAAATGCAATCCACATTAACGAAAAAAGAATTTTTGTGTTAATAAATCCGGAATCGACAAAGCCAGACTAGTCACCGTTACAGTTTAGTTTGTGAAATTTACATTTCTGTTTACTACAAATCTAAATATGTTTTGTAGTATTGACAATCCTTATATTTGCTTAAGGAACAATGTGGCCCTGCTTCAGAAACAATGTTTTGAAAACAGCCATACACAAGTCTGCGCTTATAATTTTTAGGTTATGTGAAACTGATTTTCAGCTTTATTTACGATATATATAAGCATAAAACGAATAACTACGAATTATAAAATATACGAAGGTCATATTAAAAGTTCTAGATTATCAAAAATTGCAGGAAATACATAATATATTAATTAATGAAAAAATTTCACATCCTACAATGTTTTTAAAAAAGTGGTTTTATTTTGATAATTTATTTATTCATTAACTTTTGATAAAATTTAGTCAAATTCAGATCAATTTTTTTTACTCGGGATTGTTTTTTATAGATAATTTATTTTGTATTTTATATATAATAATTCTATGACATCTTCTGTAATAGGAAAAGTTAATTAAAAAATTGCAATAATTTCTCGAGTCAACCTATGTACAGTGTAACTATATAAATTTTTTTAACAATATAATTATTTATATGACGATTAAAATTCTGAATGTTATCGATATTAAACCTGTTTAGTTTAGTACGGGAAGAAAAGTTAAGCCATAAGTAAGAATATAATTTTTACTTGAATAATATTACAAAAATCTAACAACTTAAGCATATAAGACATCATGGTTATAACTTGGATAATCAATATCTCTATAGTGACAGTCATTCCGTTATATTATTGGTCTACATAAAAACATGCAAAAATGTAAACAGTAATAAAGATGGGCTCCGTGCATATAGTTAAAGTCCGTCATCTAAGGACTATTTGAAGTAGTAAATTTGTCAACAAAAAGGTTTAATTGTAAATTTTATAACCGATTTAGTAATTGCTACAGAAACGTATTCTATACACCACGAATGCAAATATAACATATGAGCAACGTATGCTTATGTATTTAAGGCACTTGCATGTTCGTGCAGAACTTGTACCCTATTAAGCCGGTCATTCGAGGGCTGCGATTACAACTCGTGCGTGAAATCGCCATTTACACCCTCTTAGCACGGCTCAGAAGATATTCTTACAAGACCTGATAATATCATTAAATGACATCCGTATTTGTTAAACTGAAGAGGAATAAAATTGAATAGTTGAAGTGGATTTGAGTATATGAAATAGATAAAGATCTCTGGTTTGATATTGATTTACAAATAGTTATTAAATGATTGACCAGATAAGCATATATTTGTATTAATATATATTCGACATAACATTCATTTATATTCGACATAATTCATATGCTATTATTGAACGCTATGAATATTATCTTTTTTTATTTAAGTATGAAACTCTTACTTCTAAGATCTTACATACACAATTTATGCAGCTACACTTTTTTAAACATATTTTCCGTTACACGTTGCAATTACATTTCTTTAAGAAACCGCAAACATAATGTATAATATCTGAGGTTGAGATGATCTCATATTTGTACTTAATGGCAGATTCAGTTTTAAAATTTGTTATAATTTATTTCTTTGAATGTCCAATAACGTAAAATTGTCAAAGAATGCACGATGTATATCTTGGTCTATTTCCTAGTTACATTCCCATTTCGGACTTTCTATTAAATGTTAGATCAATTAATATCTAATTGACAATTGGGGCCGTTCAATAAATATCATTCGTGTTATTAAATAATATCCACAAGTCGTCAGTTAAAAAGAACGACACTTGATAAAAGTGATAGCAATTCGCACTGCAAGATATCTCGACAGGCACGAATCACTCTTAGGAACACGCATTTTTATGTAGGCAGTCCCCCCTTACCAAAATAGAACAACACATCCTCACCGCATACGCAATCGGATCGCGAATGACACTCACATGGTACTTACTCACTGTCAGTAGTATGGTTGTAATAAATCCCTACGATGAAAGCAAGTAATCTTAAAATGTCTGGTCGTGAACATTGAGCCACTTATCAAAAAGTGCAATTTTTACTCTTTCAAGATTGTGTTCTAATGAGTATTTAACTACGGAAAACTAAATTTTTACACGATTATGATATGCTACTGTTTACCATATAAATCAAACTAATAAGTAAGGGCTTACAATTGAAGAGATCGATATTTGTGGGGCTCGAGATTTTGCGCCCGAAGATTTCACGACAGGGCGCAAAATCGAGATCTAGTCCCGGAATGTTAAAAAAAACATATTAATGAATGTTCAACAGCTTTGTATTTTATACTTTGAAACCAGAGTTTTTCAATGCATTTTGTTCCCTATGTGACAAAAATATTGTTTGTACAACGGACTCAACTCTGTGCACTTTGGAGTAATTGCGTTACCCGGGAGGCGCAAAATGATATTTTGCGACCTCGGAACGAAATATACTATTATTTTTTAATAAAACTTAGGTGACAAATTCTGTAACGCAAGAACATATGGCTTAATCGCCTAGTGTTCTGTCTAAATCGACTAAATATTGCTCTCCGTGTGTTTTCTTCAAGAAATTAACAGTTAATTACCAATAAGTATTTTATAAACATATAAAGTAATGCAAAACTATAAATAAAAAATGATTCTATGCCTGTTTATTTTATTTTTCAGGAGTATTTAGAACTGTAAACATAAACAGAATTTTTGGACATGTATGATATGATGTTATCATATCCAGATTATGTAACAACGCATTTGACACATGGAATTGGGAAGGATGTTGCAACATTTTTTATTTATAGTTTCACATTACTTTATATGTTTATAAAATACGTATTGGTAATGAACTGGTAATTTCTTGCTGAAAGTACGAGGAGAACAATATTTAGTTGATTTAGACACAATTCTAGGTGATTAAGCTATATTTTCATGTAAATATAGCCTATGCAAAAAGGTATTAGTCAATAAGAAGGCCAAACGCAAATACATAAAGGGTTAAGTCTCGTCGACGAGGAAAATCCGTCAAAAGGTTAGTTATTTTTTTGACTAATTTGCACAAGACATTATTGATAATCACGCTTTACCAGCGACCGAACAATTCAACCGTGCATCATTTAGACGATTCACCTATATGTACCCATATGGTAAAATCAACTTTATTATACGTGATTTAACCAACCTTGCGTAGCAATATTTTTATGCCACTTTTAAGAATACTGTTTTGTTGAAGTAGATACACGAATTATACATGCAGCCAGAAAATCTGATTACATAACCCATAAAACGCCAGCTAGAAAAGTATGGCTGTAATTCCGTAAGTATTTCTCTCCGTGCAGAGTCAGAATATTGAATTTGCTAAATTTTTTGCTTAAATTTTTTGCTGAATTATAAAAAACATCCTTCGCCAAATATGTCTCTATATTATAATAAATAACATTTACTACAAACCTATAGATATTTGTTTTTTAAAATACATTCAAGCTATATTTGTATTTTCTACCAGGTCCAGGATGGAAATTAAATTTGTATTAAGTAAGTTTTAAATACACCATACTTAATCGCGATATTGCCAAAGTGAAGATCCATTATAATTATACATGGCGCCTCTTCCCAAAGAGCTTAATTGGTGGCTCCCTTCCCCGTTTCAAAATAAACATTTTTTAAAATAATAAAAAAAAACACCTGCTCATTCCTGTGCTACCAACCGCAGCGCCGGGAACTTCGATTCCTTTGTTAAAATGTTATCAGTTTTCTATAATATGGATATCTCTAATTGTTTAAAAGGAGGTTAAAACAAAGAAAAAGGGTGATATTGATTTTATTCAGAAGTGGCGCTACGTATAATTCACACTTTCCCACCACGAATGCAACGAAACAATAACAAATATGAGTTTTCTTCTATATTCACATAAAAAGGTGAATTCGGCTCATGTCATATACTACTAATAGGTCTTTATACATATGCAAATTTTATACACGGTAATGATTACAAAAAATGTCTTAATTCGGACCACATTCGTATGACCCTCGTGGATTAAGAGCACGTGGCCTTACCGGAATGCTGGCAGAACGTCCTATTAGTAGAGCGTGGGAAGGCCGACTGCGTTTCAGTAAGATCGACTATATTACGACGTTTACTATTCGGTTAGCCCCGATAAATACCATCTTCAGCCAATTTTAATAATGCAAACAACCAAATTTAATTGTAAGATATCAGAATAAGAATTATTTTACATAAACAACTCTTGTCTCTTTTCAAGAGATGTATTAAAAATATATTGTAGTACCGCTTTTCGTTTACGAGTTATGAAGAATACAAAAATATATACTCGAATATTTTAACATCTTGAAATCTGAAATTAGTTGTATCTGAATATTTTGAGATTTCGACAATGTTGCAATATACGTATACGATGTTGTTGTTATACTTTTTTAATGCATGTACTTTTTACTTTTGTATACAAAGATATCAGGCCATAGGTTGTAACATTTTAGTTGCGCACTTATACCAATCTTAAGCTTTACTTTAAATTTATTTTCGTATTTTTGGGAATGAAGCTCGATCTTACATATGGAAGAAAATCAACGATTTTCCATTGAATTTCGCTGTGAGCAAAACAACAATTACTTTATTCTTTTTCGAAGAAAATTAATGTTCTTATTAAATGATCTTTTATTTTACATATAATCTATGGCCTGACTACGCATAAATCTAGAAGTCGTAAATGTATATTGTTGAAAATAATTTGAAACCACCATACTAAAATATAAGAATTTATCCATATTCTAAAAAAAAAGCTTACCTGCAATTACATTTGTTAAAACGTGTGTGGACTTTTTTTAATTACAAAATTTCGAAAAATTACCAACCCTGTACGCCAAAATCCATTAAACTGAAAATCAAAATTTGCCTTACTATAGTATGAAGAAATGTTCATCATATGTGCGGGTTAATAATTTCCAGTACAACCACACAGAAAACTATGTTTTACAGTGCAAAGTACATAAGAACAAAAGAAAACAATCAGAAGCAGGTATTTATAATATATTTAATGTAGTATATAACATATAACAATTATAAAATAGATGATTAGAACTTAATTAGAAATCATAAACAATGATCTTTGGGCCCGGATCCACTACCTAAGGTCATAGTAGCTAACTATGTGCAATGATGTCGGTAATATATAAAAACCTTTGGCATAATTTTTTTTGCTTTCATTATTTTATATAAGTACTTTTTTGTCACACCTGCACAAAACTGCCACTTCCGTGTAGGTTAAGCGAACGGAAAGTGAGCCATTCCAGTGACAATGCAACTGCGCATGCGCACGGGCATTTTTCAATTTTTACAGCCCGCTGTTCTCATTACCACCCGCTGCCCGTTACCGACGGGCGCTAAGGTGGCATTTTTGTAGACAGGTGTGACAAAAAGTATCGTGTGTACCACGGGCGAAAATGCATTACACGCTCGGGCGATGCTTAATCCCTCGCCTACGGCGTGCCTCGGCTTACCTTCGGCTCGCCTCGTCTTTGCCTACGACTCCAACTGCAGTATGGCCCGCGCCGTAATGCCTCTCTTTCCGCCCTAGGTGCACAATATACTATTTCTGACAACCTTAACTTATAAACGTGCATTCAAACAATCAATTGAATAAAATATATAAGATTCATTTTCAAAGCAGTTAAACACCATTTCTAAAAACCAAAATTCAATAGTTTATAGTAGTTTCGTATTCCGGGTAGACGTATTAATGTAATTGTTGAAAGTATGTAGAAACAAGTTGTGTATTATTTCAATATAAAACATTCAATATTCTTTTAATACGATGTTTAAGTTCTCAATATACAATACGACGCTTAGATCACGAAAAACCCGCTGACAGTACTGATTACTACCGACCGAGGTCGGTAGCAGCCCTGAGTTTGTATAAAATATGTTTCAAACAAAAAAGAGTAGAGCATCAAATTTTCTACAAAAAAAGTGAACATGAAAATAATAAAGTTGATGTGCTCAGTATATTTTAGCTCAAGAGTTTAAAAAGAATACAGGGAAATGGAAATGGGATTGCATGTGCAAAGCAGAGCTTTTCCGCTCTTAGTTTATTATTATTAATTAATTAATCATTAAATTAAATAATAACCAAATAAACGTAATTAAGTAGAAAAACTTGCCTTTTTGAACAGAATATAATTATTATTAAATATACATATCACGTACAAAATATTTGCAACAATTAAGAGAGCATCAAATTTTCAAAAGTCTTTCTATTTAATTTGATAAAGCGGTCAAGAAGAAATTAAGCGTTTATTAATTATAAATATTTCAACGAAACAAAAAATCAATAATAATAATATCCTATAATAATGCTAAGTTTTGAAAATGAACATTTTCATTTTTTTCCTATAGTCAATTAAATAGCTGGGTCTGACCAACCCCTGCCCAATCGATGAGTACATGTCCCAAAGGCGGCGGGATCGAAGTCACTAGCTGTAATTTGAAGTAAGTAAATGAAATTCGATAAATCATAATATATTACTATATATTATATTAACTCCTTCCTCATAATTCCTCATAGCTTTGTGTAAATTTCGTTTATGTACTCAGAAAAAAAATAGTTGAAATAACCAGAAAAGACGATTAAATAGGCTCCTATTATTTTTTCTGGTTAAAATAACCAGGATTCTGGTTGGTTTAACCAGAGATATTGTTGCTTTAACTAGAAATATTGCAAAAACAAGTATTTTTCTAATTAAACTACCAAGAATTCTGGTTATTATAACCAGAAAAAATAGTACCGACATATTTAACCCGAAGCTTTTTTTGAGTGTAGATAATAAATTCAAAACTTTCTAAATGCCGCAATTTATATTGAGTTTGTTAAATTTCTATTGGATTATTGTGGCTTTTATCATATACGATTTTCTGCTCAACAACCAAACTCTTACTCCACTTTTATTACACGACACTAGAATAAAAAAATATTTGTATAAGTTATGTAACAAACTGCAGCAGTACGAGGAGAATCTCTTTTTAATTTATAGCAGTTGTTTATTCCGTTCACTGTTTTCAGACACATATCCTCAACTATTTTTTAAACCCGAATTATTAATTAAAATAAATTTTATTGCGTATATTGTAATATTGATAAAGTAGTTTTACAGATGGTAATTTGACTTTAATTTAGAGTGTTATGCGGCTTAAGCCCTGCGAATGAATAGCTGTTTGCGAGCACAGCGTTTCAGTTCGTTCGTATCCCTCTTGAGGTATGAAGCACACAACTGTTAGAGTGTGAATGGCCTTGTTGGCTGTTCTGCTGCCTTTATAGACCTTCTAAATGTGGAGAGGGGGTAGGATTGGGGGTTCGTATTATGATTTGAGTGTCTTCCATTCATTTCACATATCAAAAGTCATCTAGCACTCGTAGGGTGAAGTGGGTAAGGGTATGTGGATCATAAATATATGTTTGGTTATGTGGTAAGCTATACTTTAAAAACTTAATCTGAAAAAACAAATCAGACCTATATAACTTTCTACTACGTATCGCGCTGCCTCCAAATGAAATAATAATTGACCCTAATACGACTTTTTCATGAAACTGCTGGTACTTCTGAAATGGGAGAACCGATTCGATTGTAATTTCTATATAGTAATTGTCGTTCTGGCTCCCCCTTTTCAAATTTCACAATTTTGACTTGTGATATCGAATTTTACTCAAACATTCTTATGGCTTATGAAATAATGGATATTTAATAGGATATGGTGAATTTTGATTTAATCGATTCAATAGACAGTAATTATATTTGTTTCAGTGTTTATAATTGTACAATCGTCATTACTTGATCAGTAGATAAAATTACAATACACGTTGCTAATTCCGTCAATAATTTACGTTAACAATGTATTGTTTATAACTGTGATTTATACATGACATAAGCTACTAATAACCACTAAAAATCGATTTTTCATAAGAATTCTAGTTCAGAATTCTTTATATTTTTTGTGATTATTCATTGAATTATCAATGTTTCAATACCGTATGTATATTTTTATCAATGATGTTCTTGAATGTGATGTCAATTGAAGATGGACATATGAAATCAATTGTTGTCTATGTTAGTCTATTACGACCAAACCATGCAGGTAGAAATATTATATCACAAGCACGGTCAAGCGTCACAAGCAACAAATTGTTTATTCAATTGACGAATATTTCCAGATCGTTGACAGGCATAAAAACTTGTGGGAAATATACAATTAATTTTTAAGGTCGAGGAGTATTCGATTTATTTTTGGATTTGGATATTATTTTTGATATCATTAATTTGGTGCAATTAACATCTGATATTTCCGACGTTTCGCCCGCTTCACATTGTAAATCGATTCGGTTTTCTAGCCTTTTTAAATTCTTCTGTCAAATGGATGGCGCATAATTGATAGACTATTAGCATTTAGTAATGTCCTTATTGGCAGGGAAATATTCAAAACAACACTCGATATGAAGTTGTCGCATGTCCCGAATACTGCAGGCCGATTGGTAAACATAACGGTAAGAAAAATAATCCACGAAACAGATTGTTTAGAGTAAATAAAAATTGGAGATATGGCTATTTCGCAAGTACATCCAAGAAACCGATACTTCAAAGGTCATGAAATTCTCAGGTTTTTAAAAACGTCAGTGTTTTTAAAGAATCGTAGAATGTGTACGGATTTTGAAGTATTTCCTTCCTACAAAAAAATCAGTATCTTCTTTTTTCACTTATAAATTACTATGATGTTATGATGAATAATAATAAAAGTATTCTATAAAGTATTGTAGAAAATAACTGATGTTTTTGAGAAAATCAACTTTTTTGTTGTTTATTTTTCGAAAAATGGCTACGTTTCTCTGTCTGCGTTTTAGTTAAGTTCATTATTGGGTATCGATAGTGCATGTAAAAACACAGTTACATGGACTAATACACAAATATTAGTTACTGTATGAAATATAGGATATTTTAAAAGTTTTATACCTTATTTTTTGTAATACACGGATCTGCGTTACTAATTTTAATCGCTCATAAGTGTGAAAAAATTGTTTTCTGAAAAAAAAATATTGGTTACGTTATTTATTCCAAACAATTACATATTTCATGGAAAATAATTGTTAAAATATCAAGTGATCAATCCTACCTGGTTCGATATGGAATTGGTGTAACATCGAAATTCGTACCAAAATTAATATTAGAATTGATCCGAACTGATTAATATTACTGCTTACAATCGAATTTTACATACTGCACTGGTAGAAATATTTAGCAATTACAGCGAATATTTGTCTAGTCCAGCAAAATATGTTTCGTAATATATGAACTGCGAATATTTGGTTAGTGTAGGGAGTATCATTTACTGTCTTTCTACTGTTTTCGCTAGCGTAGCTAATATTTCGCCGTGTTTGCAAATGAGTTGGCTAGAATAGCGATGTCTCTTCCAGCAAATGTTATTTCGCTGAAATGGCCATCACATTTCTTTCCGTGTGTGCTACTGACAGTATATTACGATCCTAGGCCAGTAAAAAAGAAAGTGCTTCAGATCACATGAAATTGTTGGCCGAGGCGAAGCCGAGTCTGACAAACATGTGAACTGAGGCTTTCTTTTTATTGGCCAAGGGCCGTATACTATTTTTCTGCTCGACGATAGCCAGAAAACCGCAACTTCGTTTCCCGCAGCGGCCAGGAAGTTGCGGTTTCTGGCCGGAGGGCAGAAAAATAATTTTTGTCACAAGGCCGTAAAAGTTGATTTTACGACCCAAACGCGACTGAAGCATATGAGGACCGTCTCTGAATTGCGATAGATTGCTTTTTATTGTAACAACGTATCGCCGTATGACGACCACTATTTTTCGGGAGAGTAGACATAAATATCCAATTTTTTGGAATCTTTTGTTTCGAAAGTGTGAACACAACGATACTGTTTCAGTATCTATACGTAGATCAGAAACAAAATATATATTTTTGGAGTGTGTGCAAAAATGCGAATTTGCATGTAAAAAAAGAAAACAATTTTTGTTATAAGACCATAAACTAAAAGTAGTTCTTAAAATCGGATTTTACGGCTGCAGCACCGAAAAATAAAGTTCTTGCCACTCCCATAAGATTTCACGGCTTCATAATAGCCTACCATTTTCGTTATTCTCGTACGCTGTAATTATACTTTCAAGCAATGAAATACCTTTTTACGGTCTTATTATGAAAATAAATTATTATACGCATAAAATTTATTTCAAAATTAGCCTTCTATATTCATTTTGAATTCATTTCGAGTGCTTTCAGATTGTCTAAGAAACTGTTTTATTTTTAGACTTTCACTATGCTATACAAGACGTCTGGACGTACAATGAAGAAAAAGAGTCGTGCGGACAAATACTGACTGTGTAGAAAAATTTGGAATAATTAGAAATCCTAGATGGAAATGCGTGAACATAGTTGCATGTAAGTTGCGTACTTCAGCCAGAAAATAATATACATTAGATGTGTACTGAACACCCTTTAACTTACGAAACTTGGAACTAAAGAAATTCTTGTACATGTAAGAAACGTCAAAAATGAAGAAATTGTACATTTAAATTGTTTAAATATCTAGTAATGAAACATATAACGTAATGTAAATGTCCCATTTATAAAACCGGCATTATGAGAGAATTGTGTATTAACATTAAGAATGAATTTAAAAAACGTTAAACATTGAATATTTTTATTGTATATTATATCGGTATGATTTTTGAAATGATAATTACTTTTATACAATCAATTTTCAGTTACAACATAATTTATGTATGGACAAAAGTGGATACACGTCCCTATTATGCGAAACCAATATGACAGTACGTCCACCAATATGTAAGTATTATTTCATGTACAATGTTATGACATACATATATAACATTTTTGTATTTTAGCTCCCTGATTCCAAATATGATATTATAAATTTTCGGTTGGGTATCTTGAAGCCGACATTTCGAAAAATCCGTAGTTCATTGCATTTATTTTCAAAAATACATATAAAAAAAAAATATTTCAAACAAAAAGGTTAAGTGCATTTTTTTCGTATTGTCAAAGGTAATATGTATAAACATCCTAAAAATACAAAACTGTGTTATAAATGTGACTATGCATCCCTCTATTGTGGCATTAGATTTTGTATTAGGATGAAAATGAATATAACCTTTATATTTAATATAACCTTTTTTATAGAGAATTTGATTCTCTTTCTTTCCTGTTTAATACGTTTTTTTTTCTGCTTTGTATTTTTTACAATAAGTGCAAAAAACTGTAATACGGCGCGAATTGTTCAATATTGCGACTTTGGTATGTCTGAAGGAAAATTTTTATTGTATTTGTAATTACAATTTCAGATATCTGATTAAAAATCTTAAAACGAGGGGGTTAACACGTCATCTCATGCCTATTTTTATAACGAGAAAGAAATAGCACCGTTGGAAGACCGACTCCACCTAACAGTCTACCTATGTCTAGTTCTGATCGTCTATTGTATTTTCAATTTAATTTAATTTTTTGACAACTGAAAACTCTACATTGATATGTCAATAATGTTAATTGAATTGCATGTCGACTATACTTCACTTAAAAATAATGATTTTGAGATTGGAAATATATGTGCGCGTAGATATAGTACCGTCAACAATTATATGTATATACATTGAACATTATAGCTGTATTAAAACTAACTACACTGAGAAAAAGGATTATCATTAAGTAAACAAATATCATTACAATTGAAAAGTTGAAATCGTTTTTTTGATGTAAAAATGGTATTGTAATATTAAAAGCTATTCATTTAATATTAGCATTTTATTTCTTATATCAGAATTGACCATTTGTTAATAGTTAAAAAATGTGTACTTTGAACTCGGCAGCTGCGAAAATTCACACATAAGACATGGGATATGAGTCTTATACGATGTATTTGTTTACAAATCTTCCATATTTAAGACGACGTATAAATGCCCTGCTTCGCCGGGCAGTCGTGCGCCACGGTCATCACTCGTGTGCAACCTCATATTTGACACACAAAAAACGCCACACAAATCTTCCGCATAGTATGTCAAAAAAAACGGTTCGACACGCGTGCATAAGAATTCAATTTTACGCACCGGCCTATCTAATCCCATGTTAAAAAACGGTGCGTAAAATCCTATTTTACGCACATGTATCGAAATGTACTATAATTTATTTATTTTCACAATAACAACCACCGAATTACAATGGGTTCTTAAAAACCCAAACAAAACATCCGTGTTGTCATTTGAGGTTATGTTACGATGCGTTGCGACTCCCACCTTTATATTTTGTAACTATTAAGAAATCATTAGTTTATAGCTACAAACGTATAGTATACAAACGATTTCTTAACTATTAAGAAACGTTTAGTTGCATATAATAGATTTAAGATAGAAAATGCATTGTTTGCACTAAAGATATGTTAGCTTTATATGAAATGAATAATTATTTCATACTTGAAAAATTATTCGATTCCCCGTATTTAAATATACGATTTCTTAATTATTAAGAAACCTTCTTTATAGTAAACAATCCTTTCCCGCAGTGCAATTCAGTTTTAACAAATCACTGTTAACGACGGATAATAAGCTAAGTTCCATACCATGTGCCATTTATGGTTGACAGCCGCAGTCATACGATGGTCTGAAGGTTGATTCGGCCTTCTTTGCCAGAGTCAGCTAACCAGAGGGCAACCGCCGCACCGTTACTACGATAATGACACATATTTGGGCCAGTGATCGATCGAAGTAACAAAAATTATAGCCGACCATCGGATCAACTGACATCCGTAGTCGACCAGATGGTTGGTTAATCTGTACAAATTTGTTTAAATTACACAATTTGGAATTGTGGACACGTCTTTGCCTCGCAGTTGATCTTACCATTGGGCCTATTAGGGTAATATAATTTTGTGTAAAACCACTGACCGTTGCATTGTCCCTTCCTTCAGACACCTTCTTAACCTCTATGTACATATTTACATTGTATGTCTGCTGGATGTTTGTTGTGCGTCCGTCAGGAACATCCTAAGATATGAGAACAGAAGATATTCAGAGATGCAGATAATATAATCATACTCAGTACTCGTCCTTAGACCATTAATGGATATCAAATAGTCATAAGATGTAGATTCACCCCGCATGAAAAAGCAGTATATTGGAAAAATATATGTTGAAATATATGGTAAATATATGACAATATATCATCAATATATGGGACCCGTATATAGATTTTTGCCGCAATTTGTATATTTGTTCCATATATTGTTAATATATTCAGCCATATATTTTAAACATATTTTGTATAATGTAATGTATATAATATACGGCAAGATATAGTGGAAACATACATGATAATAATATATGGTAGGATATATGGAATAATATATTGAAGAATATATGGATTAATATCTGGTCGAATATATGGACTAGTATATGGAGAAATATGGGGATTAATATATGGTAGAATATATGGAACATTGTATGGAAAAATATGGACTCAGAATAATATCAAGATTGGTTCCAGGTTCATTCGAAGTGAATTTGCAGATTAGAAAGCATTGAAAATTTTCTAGAATGAATTCCCGACTCAATCGAGATTCATTCAAATTTAAATGACAGATTGAAACGGATCTACTCAAGTCCCGCTATACCCCACCATCCCCTAATATATAAAAATTTTACCGAATTTCTTGAATTATTCATAACCGATTGGCTTGACAATATTTCTGCAGTTAAGTAATTAGAAAAAACCACTCTAATAAATGTTTTCCCAAAAATCTTATTGAAGTCAAGAAAAAAATTATTACGTTAATGTTGGAAACGTATAGCTTAGGACGGGACAACTTAGTAAAAGGACTACTGTAGTAATTAAATAAATGAAGGAATTCATATTTTATATAATCACGAACATATTTTTACGTCATTTAAATTTTGAATTTAAATTTAAAAAATATTTTGTGGGGTACTCAGTAGTTTCAAATTGGCTACCAGGTGTCGCTTCCGTGGCGCGCTTCAAATTTTTATAACGATTTTGATATTTATGATTCGAGTACTTTTATCGTATTCAAATTACAAGATCATGATGCAGAAATCGATGAAATCTTTGTCGCTCAATCGGATTACGCTTTTTCACCAATCAGAACATTTTAACGTCTGCAAATAGAATATTTGGAAGAATATTCTACAAATAGAATATGTTTACAAACATGTACTTCATTACAGCGTCCCAACTGCACATCGTTTTGAATAATGCAAATAGTACTGGTACGAATCAGAAGGGTCGGCGTAACAGACAAAGCGAGGGCGACGCAACAGGGGTTATTCGGGTGAACGAATCTATCGGGGAAATATCCGCTCCGCCCCTTTGTTTCGGATTGCGCAACGCTCGACGCTCCTGGAGGGTATATATACTTATCGTCGATAAAGCCGAGATCAGTAGTATCACGCCTTTGCTCGGGTGCAGCCGCTCTTCATATATACCACCCGATCAAGCGATCCAGCACCCGGGCTATTACCAGTGGCGCGCGCGCGCACGTGACTACATCGATCTGTTTTACCGATAAAGTCCAGCGCATATATAACAGTCATGTGCATCGATCATCCATCGATCCAACAGAGTGGCGCTGTAGTCCATAACATTTTCGAATACTCGAACCGCGCCGGCACTACAAGTCTGGACGTAGACCGAAGTGCAACCCCTTTTGCAGCTCTTTTGTAAGGTTCCGACTGTTTCGACTGTATAACGACAAGGGAGTAACAGAACCGCCTACGTTTCCTGGGTGACGTTGTCACGGCCGATCCCGAGGCTGCAGGCCGAATATACACAGAGAGGAACTACTGCTGCTAGATATTTTTTTATTCAGGTACATTTACCTTTCGCAGTTCTGTTCGCCTTTGTTGCCACCCTCGCCCCCTTCATTTGTCTCGTTTGAAAAGTGCATACAATGCATAGCTCGGTATTCAACTTGCTCCTCCGTGAATGCATGCCTTGTTTAATAGGACATTTAAAGTTGTACTTATGTAAGGGCATTCAAAGAGTCCGGTTTTTTAAACACCCCCTACCGTCGTCGTCTTCCCGTGCTTCCTGATCCCCTAACGTAATCTTCGTGTTCGTCACCCCTACGATATTGTCCTCCGCGCACTGGGGAAAATCTAAAGCGCCTTTCAGAAGATTTTCCTCAGTAAGTCGGCAACAGCCGGCGAAGAATGCGCATCCACGGCTTGCTTCCAATGTTGCAAAGTTCATTAACCAAAGGAAAATCGTATACCCTCTTGGCGAACGCGTGCCGCAACGAAACAGTTTGTTACAACTTAATCGTGTTTGTAAAATAGGTGTTGTCAGTTTCGTTAACTTGAATTAAGTTAGACATCAGTTTTATCAATTTCTACGCGTGATAGGCAATACCGCCTGTCATGAGGGTGTAAGTAACTGTCAAGCTTTTTAATTCCGAACTTCCGACTTCTTATTTGACACTAGCAATTACTTAATTTTCAATAAAATCGAGCTGCGACAATTTATCGAAATAGTTTGAATTCCTTTTTCCTGGTTGTAGTTAAAAGAATCGTTTACAAGTAGTTTCCATTAGGAACTAATACAACTGCAGTAATTATTTTTCGAATAACCAGTTGTTGACAGGTGTTGTGACTCCTCTTATGTGCACGACAATTTTCATTGCTTGCGGTTATTCAGATGAATGAAATGCGTCAAATGTCAACAAATGATACGAAACAGTCCATATTCATTATCCGATAATGACATAACGCACACGTTAAATTTCGACAACATACACAAAGTTTTATAGTACATTGTATATAATAACTCGATTAAGCATACATAAATTTGCATAATTCTCCAGAATAATATCGGCTTAGGTCCAAACAACGTGGCTTTTACAAGTGTGGTTTTCTTAACGTAATCCCCAATTCTTAATGAACAACAATAGTAGTATTACCAAATAAAGCGTATTTTTGAGGTAATTTGTTATTCATAGTTTTCCGTGTGACTACTCAGTGATTTTATCGACAAATCGTGTATAGAAAACCAGACGAATAGATGTAAATCTAAAATATCTTAGAGGTGAACAAAATAAGTGCACATTTTAGTTAAATCTGTATTTTTTCGGAGTATACATCTTATGAACATTTTTAAATTGTGGTAAAATATAAGTTACTCAAGAACTGCATTTCAGTAAAGGTTGTTTTCGGAATGAAAAGCGAGATATTCCAAATTCAAATGTTTAACTGAATATCCTCCATGCAAGATTAGTATTTGGTAAAGGTATGCCAAATAACTTCTGTAGTATGTAGTAAATTATGAACATTAAAACGTAAAGTATAATAACGTTTAAAAAATTCTATATTTTCATTCTCTGATAAAAATGGTCTTTTTTTACTTATAATTTGCACTAAATATATCAGTCAACTGCTATTTCTTGATTATTATCAGAATAACAGAGAACAATTTTATCAATTTCATTTCATTTTGTTCAAATTATACGTGTATGAATGCATCTTTAAACCTTTTTGAACTATTCATTTTCCTTTCTCAATATTGGTGGTAGTTTTACAAATATGTAACTGCAATTTTAGACAGTATTGCTACAAAATACTTCAACCAGAAGTGGAAGAAAGTGTCTGTAGATTTTTATGAAGATGTAGTTATCCCTATACAGCGATAGTACTCCTTTATTGCCATGATTCATCCCATTGCATGTATTCCAATTATTAATTAAGTTGATATAAAGAAATATTTAAATAGTGCATTTCATTTTTGTTGAATAATATTTTTTATATTGCTGGTAGTATATTAATATGCATAATTAAAAATCACATGGATTCCACTCAGAACAAATTATTATATAGGGGAAGCCAGGGCAAAGCGGCGAGCGGGGCGAAGTGACGAATCTCAAATATTTCCATTATGATCATAGTGATTGTAAAATAGCTCATGTGGTTTCTTTGTTTACACCATTTTACACATTTCGAGGCATAATATTTCATTTTTCATTCTGTTACCTACCTTTGAGAGCGAGAAATGTAATTTTTAAACAAAATTTTTAAGTAATTTTCCTGTACTTAGTTCTCAGATTGTTCAATATTTTTATTTTGGCAGTTTAATAATCAATATTTATATGTTTATTTTTGGACTTATTTATAACAAATTCATTATTCCTTTTTTGTCTGTTTATAATGAGATATAGTACCTGGAAGTCCAAATCATAGTTTGGGGCGAAACGACAAAATTTTTTCCCGTGATTATTTTTTAATTTAGAATTCGCTTTTGATAAATGCATTGAGTAACTAAAGATGAAGTTAAAATAGAAGATCCTGATATAATACGACTATTCAAAGCTTCTGAAGATGCAATTTCTTTTCTTGCTGCTGTTGAAAACTTTGAAAGAAATTCATTTCGCCATTCAGGAAATTTTATTTTTATTAAAACAAACAATAAAAGCTTAAAAGATTATGACTTGCACTTAATTTTATGATAGTCGTCTCAGAGATCCCTAAAAATAAGGATTTGCTACTTCACCCCGATATCGCCGCTTCGCCCTGTGGTTTTTAAGTTTTTTAAATTGGCCATAGCTGGCTAGCTGTAAAATATATACCATAAGTAACAGGTATGTATATATTGACTATGAAATTATCTATCAAATGATACTTTGCATCATCCTAAATACGAAATTCAAGGAGAGATATGATACACGAAAAAAATCCTCGCCGCTTCGCCTCACCTTCCCCTACAATAAACAATAATCAAAGTACTTATTTATGCATAGGTTAGGTTTTAAATTAAATTATATATTTGTATAAAATATTTATATAAAATTATTATATATTTCTAAACGATATATAAATAAAAAAAATAAAATACTTATTTATTCTTGAGTTATAGGTAGCAATATACTCAACCCCTGTAGACAAATAGCCTCGTTCTCCCCTATAATTTTCACGATTTTACTCAAAAGGGTTGGAAGGCTCGTGAACTAAATAACGTGATTTTTTCCCAAGATGCAAGGAAACATGCTTAGAATTTGTTATAGAATGCTCAGATGTTGAAGATTTAGTGGATTTGGTATATATTATACTTTTATACTTTACTACATTTACGGAGCAATAATGTTTTTCATCTCACTTAATCAATATTTCCGAAGCTTCTGCTTATATTTCGACGTAAGGCGTCGACGATGTCATGTCAGTGTTGACGCGAGTTTAACTTTTAATGAATTGCTTCCTTCTTAATGAAAATTTAAAGCGATATCTTCAAATATAAACATTATCGATCGACACGAGAAACAAAAGCCAATATCCTAGCAGGAACGCAAGGGAAAGTCAGGTATAACGAATAAACACAATATGACAGGTTCAGGGAAATATTATTATGCAAAATGTCAGTTTTCAATCAAAATATTAAATGTTATTTTATACACGACAATTAACATTTAACATTAAATTGTTTAGGAAACATAAATTTTCTCTTTCTTTCTTTCTTGATGCATTAATTTAAAAACTTTAAATGTTTTAAAAATTCGTTAAGCACATTTTGGATACTCTATGGGATTTCTGATAACTTTCTGATAACTTTTTAAATCAGTTAGATATTAATCTAACACTACCGCATTTATTAATTTTGTTGAAAGTCTGCATTTTTATTAGGAAAAAAAATGTTGCTTTCATTCTGACATTTTTTCTTGATTGTGACAATTTACTGTCAACGAATGAATTCTAATGTTTACTTTGTAGAGAAGTTTGTGCGTTGAAGAAACATTTCCTATTTTCTAAATTTCTTGAAGTGATAATTCACTCTTTAATTAGTGAAAACCGAGCAACTCCCGGGAAAGAGTGAATATTCAACTCTTTAAGAGTGGAAATTCACTCTTTCCTCGAGAGTTGTTAACTCTACGAGTCGAAGGGAAAGAGTGAATTTTCACACTTGTTACATTGAAATTTCTCTTTTCTCAACTCTTTCACGAGAGTTGCTCGGTTTTCACTAACCAAAGAGTGAAGTCTCACTCCAAGAAATTCAGAGAGTAAATATTTCAACCCCAACGTAAATTTCTCATAACATAATACTCGGAAAAAAGATATTTTTTAGAATTTACAACTCATTCCGTAACTCAGGATATGGAGTTTTACAAAGTCTTGTAAGAATTACAGAACCTATATAGTAGACCTTTTATACTGATTATTAAAAAGTTCCGTAAATGGTGCAGTGTATTTAATTTTTAAAGAATCTTCTAGTAACACGTATAAATGGTCCACTACATTGGCTCTGAAAATCTTACAACAGACCTCTCTAAAACTCTATATCCTGACTTACGGAACCTTTTGTAAATTCTGCAGAACATATTTTTTATTGTATTAGTTATTCAGACATTAACGAAAGTTCAGTATGTTGTATTTCAATCCATTCAGTATTTGACACCTTATGAACCTTATCGTATCTTTGACTCGCCATTATCAGTAAATTTCAACCTCTGTAACAGTAATAATGAACTCTATTTTGAGAACAGCAATACATTTTGATCTCCTCTTGGTCTATGATACGTATATATGGCCGTTCTAAAAGACTACTTAGTAATGTGTCACTTACCGCACACAATTTCTCGTAAAGATATCAACAGTTTATGATGTAACCTGTGAGCTATATTTCTATTATACATATAATTAAATATAAGTATATATAATTAGCTGATGAGTTAAGAAAATGCATGCATGATCTGGACCAGATATTAATGTCGTGTATGTCACTGCGATCTTAAACTTTTATTTCGTTATAAGAATCAATTCTAACAATTTTAAGCCCAAAATGCATAAAAATTGAATTGGATAAAATTACAATATCAATGACGTCATAAATAGAGCAAATTTTCAGCTACCAATTGATCCGATTGTATTTTTAACCAGTCTTTACTGTGAGACCCTCGGTTTAATTTAAAATGTCTCGCCTTCAGAGGGTAGACGCCTGTGCAGCAAATGCAGGGAAACATGTGTTAAAGCGTGCCTACCATAAGGCCAAGGCACAATAAAAGTCTTACACTTGAAGCAGAATACCGAATCCCTTTAAGACCGTTTAGAGAAAAATCAAGACTCAAACTCGGAGGCGGAGACGAAATCATATTTGGATTTGAGATCGGGGTTTTCAGCCCGTTTCAGCTCCGCGATACGAAGTGGAATATACGTCCCCCCATATTTGGTTCGAAGTCACCCACTCAATATAGGAACTCTCGTACATACCTTACAAATAACGGCTTCAGAATATGGCTTAAATCGCCTGCATTTATTTATATTGCACGTTTATTTTTTTATGTATGACAAATTCTTACAGTCAATATAGATATGATTAACAAAAACATGAAATAAAAGAATTATTTTAACTCTATTTCAATACATGCATATAATTAGAACCACAAAGAAGAAAAAACTATTGTGCAATAGACAGTAACAAATTAAATTGACGGGAGCCATGTGACATAGTTGTCAAAAATTGGCAATAAGACATTAAAGGGGTTCTAGAGTTATCAATCAATAGTGTTGTAAACTATGATGCAAAATCTAAATTAAAAATGTTGGAAGCAGTTTTGCAAAGTTCGGGCTCTGTAACTGCAATTCTAACCATTCTATATGATATCTTATAAAATATCATTAAAATTTGTCAGTAATTGATTGAGAGTTTTCGGAAATAATAAAAAATTATTGATTTTTTTGGTACCATAATAGTGGTTGGAATTGTGAATTAAATTCACTTGAATACAAAAATGATTTGTTTTAGTTGTTAATATTGCACTTATAAATTTATATGCAAAGTTTATTCCTTAAAAAGAATTTTCTCAGTGACAGACATTGCAATATCCTATTGGAATAATTATTACAGCTTTATTGTTAAAGAAAGCTGCGAATCTGTGAAACGTAATATTCACCGACGGGATCCGGTGTAGTTTGGTTTAATGAAAAGTTTATTGACTGGATCCAATATTGGATAAATGTAACGTTCAACATTACTCTGATAACGAGACACTGAACACAAACAGAAGAATAGCATCATCTACGTTGTATAGTGAACGTGAAAATAAACTATATATTATTTTTTAGACCTCTAACATATGACGTTAGACGATAGTGACGTAAGGGTATATTACGCAGTTTATATGATTGATATTTTTGATGCAACGATGCTGTGCCAATGATGTTGAGTAAAGAAAGTAGTAGAATCAGTCTTGCTAGTTTACGGCAATTTTGGGCAGTGATGGTGGAACATTTTCTTGTGCAATACATGACTACTCTCTCAATTCGAAACAGTTAAAAGCTTACAATTTGAATCAGTGAAAGTTTTCACTATGGCAATCTGTGAATATGCAAAAAGAATTAATGAATTTTCATTGTTTCAAATTGAGAGAGTCAGCTTCTCCCATTTTCGCAAAAAATTACCATAATCTGATAACACTGAGTAGAATACTGCACTAAGAAAGTATATTTTACCAGTACTTACAGCATTCAGTAACATACAGTCTTTTATGATTAGAGACAGCTTATTTCTTTTACCGATTAAAGGACGAAGGATTTTAGATACTCTAACCTACATACCAGTCGGTTGTAGCCTTTTCTTTTTCAACTACAAGTAATTTTATTTATTGAAAAACATCTAACAATTGAGAATATTAAAAATGCGTGTTCTTCGATAGTAATAAAAGATTCTTTTTTAATAGGAGAATTAATTAGAGTTTCTTTTACCCTGTAAAAAAATGCTAAATGAAGATTGCAAAAGTTAGTTGATTCGGAATTGTGAGATACTCCAGTTTGAACGAAATGTCTGAGATACGTTTGTTTTCCTAGGGCCCGTCGATTTCCGTTAAGGGCCACCAGACACTGCTCTAAAACAAAAAGATAGTAACTGATAAACACTTTTCTTAGCGCAGTGCAGTTGAAGGTGTAACAGTGCAATAGGTGCACTGTGGGTTAAGGGATCAACGTATTGAGCGAGTTGTAACCAAAAAGCAAGTGTAGGCAGAAGTTGCGAGTAAATTGAATGCCGCAATTAATATACCATTCAGAGTACTTAAACCTATTTCGCCCTTGAATATTTGAATTGAGTAAACAAATTGTTATTATCCTGGACACAATACCCATAATTAATTTTAATCCTTTTTATTAAAAACAAATTATAAATGATTATCAACTTATGAAATCCTGCATTGCATGATTTTTTCAATTTTTAGATCTGTTAATTCTATAATGCTCGGAAGTGAAGACGTACTATGTCAACCACTGCCTGAAAACGAACTAAAGAAAGCATTACACATGAATAGAAATGGAATTTTACCCCATGATGATGATCAATTGGAGTTCGTGCAGACATACCTCAACCAACAAAAGAAAATTGATATTTCTTCCTCCTGCAAATACGAGCAGCCACAAAATTATCAAGGTATTAAATGACTGGTTGTAATTCAGTACTCTAATGATGTCTTCAAGAGCCCAGAGTGATAATGAATTATGTTTATTTCAGATATCGACCTGCTGCTTGATTTCGAAATTAATTTTGATCGTCTACTTCCTAGTCCAAGCTCTTCAGATACTTGTTCTCCATATGAAGATTTGACCAAGATTTCAGAATCTTCCTCGATAACAGACATTGCTTCGAATTTAACTAATTCTGATTCAGATGATGAAGGACTACCTCTTTTAGAAGATATTGATTTACTCCAAGCGGTAAGAAAGATATTTTTTGAAAACTGCTACGAAACCAAATCATTGAACTCCATATTACGACTATAGCATATTTCTTTGTTGTAATTTTTTTTTTATGTTTTTTAACTTTGAAATACTTTAATTAAATATTTTGTTCTAGTTCGTCAGAATTTAGTTTATTTTAAATTTCAATCTCTTCCGTCTAAGATTCTACGCTTCCATACATGCCGTTAACAAATGTCCGGATATTGAAGTCGTAAATCTTTATAACAGCTGACTTATAAAAGCACGGTACCATTAAAAAGTCACTACATATATAATTCGAATATATTACTCCGAGTATCATTAACATTTCAAGTAATTAAAATATAAAATTACGATCATATTAGTAGATCATAAAATCATAGAAACTATATAAATTACCTTTAACAAGAAGCTAGTAAATCAGGAAACAGGAAGTCATAAATGAGTATATATATAATAGGACAAGAGATGTTAAATTCAAGCATATTATAAGGACTATTTATTAACAAGTTTCTAAAACAAATTTTAGTTGGGGATACCCGAAAGTAGTGACCTACAATTTGTTTGCGGCGGTCTCGGAATGAAAAATCCTTACTGGAAGAAAGGACGTAAAAGATTAGTCAAACCGAGGACAATGTTTGTGAAACTTGACGAAGAAGAAAATGCTCGCCCTCTTCTAGAAGCCGTAAGTTGAAAACAAATTCTTATAATATTAATAGCATACGTCAATTCTGGAATCAAATTAAGAATCAAATCAATTCTGGAATTTAAATTACATTAAAATACTTTTAGAAAGTTTCGTGTATTAATATTTGTGGAAACATTTTTATACTCACAAACATACATAAATTATTTTTCAAAAACTGATTATGGAATACCTTTCTAGGACGAAACAGCGAGTATATTTAATTGTCACATCTGCCGGAAAAGCTTTAGAACGCAAAACTACTTGCAACGTCACTTTTTGGAATGCCATAGTGATGGGAAGCGTTTTCTGTGCATGTTTTGCGGCAAGGGATTCAATAAAACTTTAAATTTGGAGGTACATTCGACAATACACACTGGCGAACGGCCCTATAAATGTAACCTTTGTGATAAGACGTTTACACACAAAACTCATATGGACACCCACAAAAGACTTCACACTGGTGTACGGCCTTTCAAATGCGATACCTGCAAAAAGTACTTCAAGAGAAATCACGACTTCAGTACCCACATGAGATCGCATACCGGAGAACGGCCTTACAAATGTGATATTTGTGAGAAAACATTTACTCACAGCCAGAGCTTAAAGTTGCACGCGAGGACACATACAGGCGTACGGCCCTACAAATGCGATATTTGCGAAAAAGCTTTTGCGCAACGAAGTCACCTCGAAACCCATGGAAGGATGCACACTGGCGAGAGGCCCTACAAGTGCAACCTTTGTGAAAAGAGTTTTACGCAGCGTTCTATTCTTAAAAAACACTTCCAAAGGATACACGAACTCCACCGTTAGACTGAACGATGGTTATAAAAATGCCCATCGAATGTTATATTGCAGTTATGTTTTGTTATACTGAAAACAATTTGTGATTTTCAATAGTATGTAATGTGATTGATACAATTTAATTGTTTCAATAGCAAAATAATTGGATTATTTACAATAAATATTAATTGAAATTCAATTTGTATTTTTTAAATGTTCAATCCATTTCAATAGTATCGAAGTTATCATGTGAAATGACTATTAAGAACAGTTGATTCAGTGAGCTGATTATTGATTACTTGTGAATAATTCAATTGTCTGATTATTGAGTCGATCACACATTTGAATCCAAATTTGTTTTTCAGTCTAAGTTTTTACATTGTAGATGTCAACGTTTTGCAATTTAAGTAGTAATTAATGATCTGTATATACGTAAATAAAATGCTTAGAAAATATTCCCTACTTATATTTACAATCTTCCTTATTTCCTTTGCCTTCAGTTTATATTATAGTATTAACTGGATTTTATCCATCTAAGAAAAAATACAGAAATTTCAGTTCGTCTACAAAATCATATTGTTAAAAAACGTATTATTTATAAAGTATTTTTTAAATTCCCAAAATGAGAATTAAACAATAATAAATTTTATCAATGGTGTTGGGTTGTTCGTTATATTTTCTAATTGCCTTTATAACATTATTTATTTATTTCGCAAATTTTTATACAGTGGTTTGGCTCTGAAAATCGTTGTGTAAAAGATATGCTGTCAATCAATCATATAATGTACGACGAATGCACGTTTATTTAACATACGAGTATAATGTATCATGTGATGAAGAATATGATGGGAAAAAGAGCTGGCTGGTTCAATAAGTAAGTAGTTAGTGACTGGTTACAAACTACTTTGTAAGCCTATAACTACTTATTTATTGGGCCAGGCAGCTTTTTTCCATGGCAGAGCCTGTATATAATAAATAAACAAATAGTACATTTCAGTGAGAATAATTTAGTTCATCTTTATTCGAGTGTTGACTTATTAATTCAGCATTGGCATCACAATTTCAACTCAAGTTCATGAACGAATCATTTATTACTAATATTTTGGATACGAATAATAATATTTTGAACTGCAGTTATCTGAATAAATAAACCACATTTTTCCGATGAGCCTTTATTTCATTTTCAGTTCTTATTCGTGACTAATTCGATCATTCAAAGATTTGTTTCCACAAGCAAAGGTGAGTGTTACAGGAAAGTGCAGTTGCGGCAATGACATAAAGATTGACATCATCCTGCTAATATTTATAAAGTCGCGAAAACGGAATCAGGAAATTAAATTTTGAATCCGCAGGCAAAACGAACTTTTATGTAAACTTAATTACATTTTTCAAAAGGCACATTCAATTCAATTAACGTTGTTGATGAAATTTATTCAATTTCTTATAGTGGTCGAAGTTAGGTCATGGAATTATCGATGTTTGAATACGGTTTTACTATATGAATAAAATTCAGCTTATTTTCGTTAACTTCTTTTTCATAGAAAAATAAGAATACAGATTTCGGTTTTCCACAGATAAGTTTCTCAAGTGATATGACATTAACGTGTAAGAATCTCTTTGAAGCATACATTTTTCTTTACGTTGAAAATAGCTGTAATTTGTTACTCTGGAGTTTTCGGGGTTGCTGATTACGAATCTGGCAGCAGATCTTCAAAATTCAATGTGGCGGATCCAATATGGCCAACCGAAATGCAAAAATGTACTTAATCAAGGTGAAATTGGGTACTCAGGAGTTTCGAGATTGCTGATTAGGAATCGGGCCGCAGATTTTCAAAATTCAAAATAGCGGATCTAATGTGGTCGACTGAAATCGAGGATGAATCTGACTTGTTTTTACATTTCGGTCGGCCATTTGAGATCCGCCATTTTGAATCAGATTCGTAATCAGCGACCCCGAAAACCCCCGAGTACCTAGTCTCGTCATATTTGAGTGACGTTTTTTCTCCACATATATTTTCCGTAATTTAATTGTTAGGTTTCGGATTGTAAAGGCCAATCAGATAATAGGTGTCGTTTCAAACACATTTCCTGCATCTGTTTTCACATGTGTGCTCGTGCTGAAATCCTTTAAGTGTAATGGAATTGGGTCCCGCATAAGCTGAAACCGGGATAACTTTACATATCAGTTACACGATAAAAAGGAATTAAGTTCCTACCGTTATTATCACTGAAGACTAAAAACTGCATTATTATAAGTCCACAATATATTGTGGAACTCCGATCGTGCTTTTTATTGACGTCCGAAAAGAACATTTATTAACGAAGGTGTCATGAACTATATGTGGCGGTACCAACTCTACATTGTATTTTTTTTTATTATAAGATATGAAATAGATATGAAGTATGAATATATAAGATATGAAAATATACATGCACGATAACGCCTACTCTACCCGTCATCGCATTCTCTAGAATTTCCTAACTGTCCCTTGATCGATTTATTAACGGTCGAAATCTATTCATGAATCATCTAAAAAAATTAGAGTTTTCAACTCTACTTTTACATGCTGCGCGACATAGAAGAAAGCACTCCCCTAGTCCCCTAGGATGTGGACATGGATCAGTCTTTCAGAATGCTGACTCGAATTGACAACCAATAATATCACTTGCTGTAATACTTTGATAAAAAGAATATGAAACAAACATTCTTCTATATTCACTTGTTTATCATTTATGACATTATTATAATACTTTTATAATACGATTATAACACTAGATTTCGCAAATTTATGATGCTAGATTTTCTAGTTTGGTCTAACCAATAAAGTAATTTGAAAGTTATCAGAGTATCCTTCAAATATAAAAAATATAATAATATTTATGAACCTACATAGAAAGTGGATATTCCAAGTTGGACATGAAAAAATATAGAGTTGATACACATAGCCACTTTACGCTGTGTATCCCGCGAAAAATCCTAAACATTTCAATTCTCTGAATTCACTTTGGCATGGATATTTGCCATCGTATACATCCCTATTATCTCGAACTCGCCCTCCTACAGTCGTACTAAAAATAACGTAAATCGCAGGGGAAAATAATAGATGGTAATCTTTCGAGGATTACCATAAGAATTCAGTCCAAAATTAATTGGCGTATTCCATCGACTAATAAATAGCCAACAAAATGTTAATTATTATTGATTTTTATTATTTCATTGACTAAGTTCATCTTATGCAAATTACTGTTTAAAACGATGTCTTTATTAGTTCTAATAGCAATTCTTTGTATCCTGTAATTATTTGTGAAAGTGTTTTAAGTCAACTTTGTCAGTTTCAACCCGCTCAGACGTAAGGGTTAAAAAACTGGGTAGTATTAAGATATGTTCTTATTCACAGGAAAATATATATTATATACAATAATTGTATTCAAAACATGATTGTATTCATTTATGTAACGTCAATTTTAATAGTTAATACATTTTGACCGCTTGGTTATACTATGCAGTATCATATATTTCAACTTCGGTTTAGTAAGTATTTTGATTTACTTCTTCTTTTGCAATAAGCATATAAAGTTCTCATATCTTTGAGCCTAATTAATGATTTTGGCTCGATGGTTGAATCATTTAAAGTAAAGTTAAACGTGAACTATGTCTTCAACACATAATTTTGTCACTTGTGCATTGCACTTACTCAAAATGACTGCATATTTAATCAACAAATACATAAAACGGTAAAAATTATAAAAGTTTTAAATGCAATTAAGATGTGCATTTTATATTAGTTTAACTTAAATTACTGCAACACCTTTTACATTTTTACGGAGTTCGAATTTCTCCCCTTTATTCGTTAAAAAAGTGGCACTGATCGAAGATGGCTACCTGCCCAATTAGAGCTTATTTCCTTCGTCCACTAACAGCCGGCAGAAAATCTGCATTCTTTTTACCGAAGCAAATCTGAATTTCCCGTATATACAAAAGAATCCCACATTGTTTAAATTCAATTATGATGTATTTTATCGCTTTGCAAGATATATATATTTTTATAATTTTCGTTTAATCGCAATCTGTTAACGATTTAAAATTTGTTAAATCCGATGAAAATTAAATTTTAAATATTTTTTTCAAATAATACATTTGCGCGATCCTATTCATGTGGAATTCGAATTTTTCAAGCGTAAAGTGTACTTTGCGCGATCATTTTCCCTCGCGCCATTCAGCGTGCGACGTTTTTTCACTTCACCGATTGGGCGAAACTCGCAGACGGCCTTTACCGGCACATCGCACATATCACAATCTCTCCTAAAAAAAGTTCACTTTATCTATTGTTGATACCATATATATATCGCAGAAAATATGTTTCATCGAAACAGATCAACCTTAAATTTAATTATCACGCTAATTAATTGATACAATAATCCAGTACAATCGCGTCGAGCTGGAAAATATATGTCTCACAATTTATTAAAGTTTATTCTGATTTTTTACATATATCCATATATACGTGTAATGCATATCATAAAATTTATTAGAATCATAATCTTATATTTATGATTTACTTTCAATATTGGATTATTAAAATCAAATAACCTATTTGTTCATAGAAATCGCACCTAAATATTGGCCAGATATTTGAGAATAAACTTCCTGAGTAGGAGCCCATACAAAACGTACCTCTTAAAGAGGTCGTCCAGAGCTCAGTCCAAAAGATATCTCCAAAAGTACCTCCTGATGAGGTCTGAATTATAATAGTTTATAAAATGAGCTCTTAATGATGTCGTACTTAGAAGTTCTTAAAATCGTAATCCCGAAGAGGTCTTATGTGTGAGGTCTTAAATATATCTCGTTTTGGACGATCCCTCTTTTAGTAAAGGGATTCCTAGAGGTGAGATCTGTTCTTATTCCCGAGGCCGCTAGGTGGCTCTTGAATCCGAAAATGAGATCACGCGATATTGACTTCATATGCAGACCGATGAGTGATAAGCTATAATGAAAAACGTAAGTGTTTTTTCGATATTTAGCAAGTAAAATCACAATTTTATATTATTATTGTCTAATCCCCATTGTATATTGAATGTAATCATCATCCAATATGTCACTATAAAACGACAAAAAGGAGCTCAGGTAAAAATTATATAATTTTCATAAATATGTTTTTCATTTCTAATGTTTATTTTACACGGCAAAGCTCTCAAATAAGACCTCTTTTCCGAGACCTCATATTTAAGAGGTCTCATAGAGATCTTTAAATCGATGCATAAGTCTTCTTAAAGACCACAAATATTTAAGACATCTTACTATTTTTAAGACTTCTTAAAGAGCTCTTCAAGATGTCTTATGACTGTTTGGGAGAATATCGCTGCCACTAACCATTTTGTAATCTTGGAGATTAAGGCCTCAATAAATATCTACTTGGATCATGTTCTGGCCAGTTTATAGATAATACATGTACTCAGCCTCTCCTATTGGAAAAAAATCACCTCCTATCCAGTTTTGGCTAGAATTCTTTGTAATACAATGGTTATCCTATTCATTTTCACACCCTAGAAAGGTATATTACGTATTATTTAAAATACCTTGAAGGGAATGATTTCAATGAATTTAGTATTAACTATATATTTGATGATGGATATACAGAGATTTCGATAAAGTGCTGCATAACTCGGGTTTGACAATATAGTTTGTAAACGACTTCAGATATTTGTTCGCGTCAATTGTTTCGCCAAAAATCCTTTTACCAGGAGTGTCAGTTGAAATTTGCCGTTTTTTGTTATAAAGACAACGCTTAATTTTCTGGGGAATCTAAACATTTTTTAATTCAAAGTATTGACTACTGGATTTTACACATTTGGCACACCATTCGGACAAATTATGGATACCATTCCAAAAAACCGTTTTGTTTTTTGAGGCAAACCATTCGACGAGCCATTTTTTGGTTAATACTTCTCAATTACGTGCTTTTAATATGTCCTTCTACAGATTAGCGGTATGTAACGTCGTGTTGTCACGTTGCGAGATAATTTTTTAATAACTCGCAGTGCACCACACCGCACTGGTTCCACCAAACACAGAGCATTGTCTTACGGCCAAACCGATTTGGCCTTGCAGTCGATGGGCCGACCTGACAGGGTGAAAGCCATGATTTTTTCATTTGGGGTTTTTAAAATAAATCCCTTTCGCGTCCTCCGTGACAATTCGATGCATAAATGATTTCCTTTTGAACCATTGAAGCAGCATTTCACAAACGGTTTTTCGATTTTCCATTTGCCTATCGTTCAGTTGGTGTGGCACCCATTTTCCATACTTCTGGATCTGTCCCATGGGTTTTAAACATTGGCTAATTGCTCCTCGGGTCACATTTAGTCTTTGTGTCAATTGTTGTGATTGGGTTGGGTCTTCATCCTGCAATTCTTCGTCTTCGAACTTTTTCGCTGTACCAGGATGCTCATTGTCTGTCAAAACGAAATCTCCACTTTTAAATTGACGAAACCATGTCTCACATGTTCTAATTACTGGAGCGTGTTCGCCCTAAGTTTCTACCAGCAACCGATGAGCTTCAGCTGCTTCTTTCTTTTGATGAAATAAGAAAAGTAACGAATGCCGCAAATATGATTTACTCGGAACGAAACTCGACATGTCGACGATTCTCTGAGGTAAACAACTATAGTAGGCTATTATTTTGTCGGAATGTGACTTGTGTATTTTTAAGGTCAATGTCAATAGAAAACAAAAACATACAAATGCTTACATATTGCTAGCGACATCTTATAGTAAAACCGGCAAACTTCAACTAACGACTCAGGCATATGATAAAATACAGGCCTGAAACTAAATTTTTAGATATATAATCTGAACTCAACCTCTTTTCTTAATGTACATCATAAATAGAGTGATTTTGAAAAAAAAATAGAAAAGGATTCTCCGTATAAGATGAACTCATGACGTTCAGAAAACCTGTGCAACTTGGATCGGTTCGGCGTTTATTAGAAGACATTCTCATAATTAGACTAAATATTGACAACAGTAACAATAAGTAAATGCTCAAGTTATGAACTGCAAGTGCTGTACAATTTGGTTCTTGTCACCTACTATTTAATAATCAATGTTTTTTAATATTGAACATTTCAAAGCGGAAGCATAACAAACTATCTTGCCAAGGATTATGAAAATGATAGAAAAATCAGGAAAACTGCTCCTTCAATTCCAAGACGCCCGTTGAAAAGAAAAAACACTAAGGACCTGAAATGAAACAAAACTAAACTTATGAATTCCCTTACGAGTTCTCGAGGAAATCGAATTACCTACATTTATCCATTAATGCCCAAATTCTTTGTTGCTTTCAGCCCTATGATTTCTTATGAAAATGCAGTATCATATAAATTCATCTAAATACATTTCGTGCAGTTTCAGGATTCGATCTTTCTGAATACGATCAAATTTATTTATTTATTTATTTTATTATTCAACCGGCGGAATCGCCCTTTCATATAGTTTTTTAACATTATATATCATTACACTGTAAAAGTGCTAGCAATAAACTTCCAGCACATGTACATTAAATTTCATGACATTTTTAACAGTGTGCAATAATTATTGGGTTCTCACAAGAAATTATAAGGATTAATGCAATCCACATTTTTTTTTAAGTTAGCCATTAATGGCTTAATTATAATTTAAATACAATGGCAATAAAAATATTTCATAAGCTTCCAGAAGCAATATACGATAAAAAAACTACACCTAATATTAGATACCGTTGATTATAGAATTTCTTCGTTGTCAAACCTTACCTTGCAAAAGGATTTCTTGTGGAAACCCAATCGTCGTAACCTGATTTTCGCAACCCAATTGTCGTTATCCAAGATGTAACCAATTCTTTAAAAATGATCTAACAAGATAAACGTTCAAAGTATTTCGACATGTGACTACTCTGATGAGTTTCAAGCTCATATCTCCATAGCATTAAATTATATATTAAAGTTTCAGTATTAATTTATTCAAAAATATTTTTAGTGTACATATTTCATTAGTCTTATAGAAAAATTATGTTCGAAAGTATGACATTTTTATTCATTTGAAAATCTCTTATTATTATGCATTGAAGTCAACAATTCAGTTCAATTCTCATAATATGCATTTTGTACATAAAAAGTTGCGTACAACACATATCCATCCTCTGCTACAATGTTTACCACTCGTACTCATACCACACGAACTTGAACATACGCTTTTCTATGTTCGTTACACGCGAACCCACCCTTTTTGTTTGTAATTGTAGCTCCGAGGGAGATAGAAAAGGTAAAACACAAGCGTGTACGTTTGTTTACATCTCGACTGATGGGAATATCGACAAATTTGAAACCGTGGTATCCCCAACGTATGTCACTAAACATCGTTCCATTCAAACTGACATTAATGTTTCGTAAAATTTCTCACATTGTAAAATCTAGTACTTACAAACCTAAAATTTTCGTGAAATAAAACTGAACTATTACTCTATATATATATATATATATATATATATATATATATATATATATATATATAAATATATATATATATATATATATATATATATTAGCAGAATTGGACTAACGAATACGATGGGTATTCGCATTATAAACTATATAAATTTCGTACTTGTGACCTTCAGTCACCAATATTGTCAGGGGTTGTCACCCCTATGGCCTTTAGCGCTCTTCGTCTGGTAAACCGAGTTCGCGCCTCATTATCGCCATTTCCCCTTTCACCACAGCTGCACTATGCTGGCCTTAGAATCGACAATTAACTGCATATGCCGTTCTATGTTTCCAATATAAGAGCAAATTGATTTTTCTTTTACGTTAAATATATATGGCACCCACATTAAAAAATCGTATTTTACAATTGGAAATATTTCTTATCAATATTATGAAGTATTCATTTTTGACAGTATTATGTACTACGCCCAAAAGAGGTTCTGACCTAACTTCTTGAAATACAGTATATAGGAAACGTGCAGGAACACTAGTCTCAAACAAGTAAGACATTCCTGGTACAACAAATTTATTTACGTTTACTAGGATCATCAACTTCTAAACCAGTAGTTATATCAATGTTTGATTACATCAGAGCAGCAAATATTTTTCTTTATATTTGAAGTTTACAAAAAAGGGAATGAAATTAAAATAATATAATTTCGAAATTCATCAGAAGTTTAATATCACTTACAAAAAAATATTTTTATGACGATATAATGTTAATTATAATCGGAGCTGTTATATTTTTTTAGTAACTTATACCAAAGCATTATATCCAATTTACGAACTCTTTAGATAGCCTCCGTATATTACGAGAAATCGATAATAACATTACACAATTGAGTTTTGTCAGTGCGCATGTTCGCATTTTACAAGTTACCTGCACACCCTTTAAAACCCTGCCTATATATCTAGAGACGTTGGGCCTCGAATTCCAAGGTACAGTTTCGGATCTCTCGAAGACTTCTAACTTTTTAATTTACTGCGGCATACTAACCTTCTAGTCTTTCATATCATTTGACCTGTCTAATTTAAGTTTCATTATAAATAAGTGGAAATTGCAAATAAGAAAGAAACATAACAAGGAGTCAATCAATTATTATAGCAATTTGCAACGTTCCATAATACTTTTACGAAAGAAACGATAAGAACTGTACATCGCAATTATATGTAAGGATTTTAGCGTAGTGCGATTATCAAATTACTCCTTAGCGACTATCTCAGGAGAAAATAAGAAAGAAACAAAAAAGATACCGGAAAATTCTGAAAATATGGTGAAAAGTTTGCTCCCTTTTTTGTCCATTCTCCTAACCTTAGTAGGAAGCGCACGACGACCCTTAGAGTAAAAGGCAAAAACTCCACCCACTCTGCTGATTTCTTGTAAATTAGTCCAATTTCACTAATGGAGGTTTAGAATCCGGCTGTAAGAATGCAGACTGTTCAAGAGACGATAATGTTTTACTCTACCTTTTGGAAACATAATTTTCACGAACCTGTAAGTAGAATGAGATTTAGGAGTGATGTTATTAGTTTAAGTCAAAGATAAATTATGTGCATCGTTAATGTTAATACAACTTGATGTATTTTCATCTAATTAATGTAATAGCTATATTTATTTGAGTTTTGTATCTGTAATATTGTAAGAAACAATTACTTAAAATGATTACTAATTATAAACATCAATATTTGACAGGGAACTGTCTATCAGTGTAGCTTAAAATTTAATAACATTAAAAATTATAGATTTAATTTTTTATTATTGTATTTAATGTCGTATTTTAGAAGTAATTATATATCAAAATTTTTAAATGTCTCATTTCATCAATTCCGAAATTGCTCTGTGTATCTCGTAATGATATCATTTTGTGCAGATTGAATAACATATAAGTTTTAATACTGATTAGAATCAAGAGAATTGTGTTATAAAAAGGTGTTTTGAAACCCCGATGTCTAAAAGAAAGTAATGATGATAAAACACAATTCGGATGGAGAAACTCGCATAATTTGTTAATCATATATATTACATTTTATTGAGTGAGCAGTGTAAATACTTCATATATCGACCAAAATCCATTAAAGACTGATTTTTAATAATTGATTGATCAGATCCACAGAAAATGTGATTTACGTGCAAAAATTGCATCCATCATTAAATCACTGCGACATTGTAAGGGTGGTGATGATACCATGACCATAGGGGCGAAACCCCAGTATTGAATTTTATATTTATTTTAGAGAACAGGGAGTGAAATACAAGCTGCAAGTGCCGCTAGATTTATGAGATAGGTACCATTTTGCCATCTGCCCGCAGATTTCTCGTGAGCAAGAAAGGATTAAAACAGAAAACAATTAATTCAACTTTGTTTGATTGAATTGCCATTTATTGGAATTGAAGTATGACGGTTTATTTTACAGAGTTTCGTAAATGTATTGTAAGGTGTTACATGTTAAATAATTTTATAAACTTAAAACTATATAAGATTGTAAGAACCGTGAAATACATTTGTATGCACGGATTATGTATCTATAGCTCTGAATTGAAATTTTTACACTTTTGCGATATTTGAAATTCTACTGTTCTCCACTTCTCATTAATGCAAGGTCATACAATAATTCAGTTAAGTAAAGGGTAAATATAGGCAATTATTAATACGTAATGCATTCTCCCGGATCTAAACTCATTGAATTCTTGCATAGCGCACTTTCAGTGGCGTAAACAGTGCTATTAACTCTCTTTTATATTAAAACGGGAATGTGCTTCCACTTGCAATAATTCCCGTTATTATTAACCAAAGTTAGTATTTTTTAGTTATCTTAGAGTTACTACAACTATTTATAATTTCTTTACTTGGTACTAAATTTTATAAAGTCAATTTGAATTGAAACGAAATTTGTCAGTGATTTTCAGAGTCGAACTAAGCTGTCTGCAATGAAAACAAGCCAATTTACCCTGTTGGAATGATATAGCCACGTAAAGATAATAGCTGTATACATTTATTTATTTTAAAGTTACGTGCATTGTACTAAAACCGGTATTACAATAACTTGGTGTAATTTAAAATGTATGTAGTATATGAATTTCAATGTGATCATCGTCATTCATGATAAAATTAAGCAGAATTGTCCTATAAATAACAGTGCCATATACGTAAAATTGAAATAAGATGCATCTCTTTTTATTTACACTCATATTAAATAGAAATAAATAAAAAAATCTTTATACTAAAAATAAATAAATGTATTGTCGTTATCAACATTTGACTAATCATGACCTTTAGATTCAAGTGAAATGAAAATGTCCGTATTTTACAACGCGTATAGTTAATTTCGAAAATGTCATTATACAACTTTACTTTTATCCCAAGTGCTTATTCAATTTATTTTATACTGCTTCTAGGTCTCCTTTTGTCTTTAGCAGCATTTTATGTAAATTGATTAAAATGATAATTCCGTGTAAAGTGGTATTAAAAATGCATAATTACTTTAAAAAAATGTAATTCGGACAAAGATGTAAAAAATAAAAGCAGAATTTTGTACCATTTTTATTTCTATTTTTACAATGGTGGCTTTTTTGAAGTCGGAAAATCTTTTGCGAATTTCCAAAGTATTGCGAAGACGTTGAAAAAATAAATTAACAAAAACATTAAAAAATATTTTTTGATTATTTTTTATTTTCAAGAACTAAGACATTTATTTCGTATGTATCACATAGTCAAAAAATTCCCATAACATCTCATTCATATTCAGAATAAGTTAGAAAATGATATGAACATTGCATATTTATTGAATTTAATTCAAATTATCCAGGTAGAAAGCGAAAATCAGCATTATAACAGACAGTAGGTCAGAAAACTGGCTATAGAAGAACAAAGCTGCAATCGAGTAGCAAATAAACTTAGAAAAGCTAAAATTGTATAAAAAAAGAAATCATAAATCATTAAAACATCAAAATGCACCTAAGAAGCGCCAAAAAGTCAGGTCTAATTTACAGCTGGACTCCTGGAATGAATCTTCCGATGATGAAGATGATTGCTTTTGCTTAGTTTGCTGCGAAAAGTACAATTCAAAAGAAGAGTAGGGTTAAGTGTTGCAACCTACCCCACTTTCTGAAAAGGAGTGTTCCAACCTACCCCGAAGGTGGGATATCTTGCAACATTAAATTGTCTTTGAAAATGGTTTGTTATAAAAGAATTAATGAATATTTTCTGTTAATTATTTTGTATTATGCAGACAAATGTATACTCTTTGTTTCTTTACGTTAATTTTTGTCAAAATCAATGAAATAAATTATGAAAAATAAGTATGTGAATAGTGTTGCAATCTTTCCCGTCCTCCCCAAAATAATATATGGATTTATACTGCATTTGAAGTAGAGTAAATTTAATTCATGTCTAACAGTTAAAGTTCGAAGACGTCTGAAATAAAAGATCGAAATGTTAGATTCGGATCGGTTGTTCTAACATAGTCATTCATCGAATGTGATGTGAATTAAATTACATATACTAAAATTCTAGTATTTTACGTTTCCAGATCCAAACATGATGCTAGGCTTTTGATACTGAGACAATGAAATATAAATGTGTTGGTTTAATGAAGTTAACATTGCATACAGCATACATTTCTTCGGTTATTAAGAAATGTTTTTATTAAGAAGTGCAAGGAACTGCAGAAACTCTATAAAGTACACTCCGAATTTTATAAAATTCCGTTTCTATGTGGCAAATTCAAAAGACACCAGTCTTTTATAAGTCCGTCTTTGAGGAGGACTAATATTTAATAATTCTTTTAAAGTTTGAGAATTCACGCCTTTACTAGAGTGGCTTTATATTTATTCTATATAGAGAGACTTTTCGAACCAAGAAATTTCGAAAGTGTATTCCAGCTTCAACTGCGAAATAAATGGTAATCCTCGTGATTTTTGCAGTCTCTTAATAATACATAATTGTTTGGCCATTTAACGAAGCTTTTCTGTTCAGATTAAGTAATTCTTATTAATTAAATAAATTACAATTAATTACACAATCGGTCCAACCTTCAGTAGAGGTATGATTGGACAAATTATGCGAAATATTGACACTTTTCGAGAATCTATTTTTAACTTTATTTTTGAAACAAAGCAATGCATAAAACAGTCTTCTACCGCTATGTATCATCGCTCTTTTTCATTTATAAATTTATAATTTATTTATCGATTCCATCACATTAATTTTAATACCGAGTATTTTGCGACAAATTAATAGTATACAACTGTCTCAGAAATTATTATATTTGTTTAACATTAAAATTATTATGAATAGTGTCTTATTTTACTGAATTATTATTTGTAACCGTCATGTTACCTGCCGATTATATTTATCAATATTAAGTTTTATTTATCAATCTGCAAACCTTATTCCAAATGTGCATGTTTTCCCGAAGGTGAACGGTTACATTTCTTAATAATAACCACAAGGAATCATTTTTTAATTGATTTAATGAAAAACAATTATATTGCAGATATTCTTACAGATACTTACTAAAGATGTAAATGATACTTAATGGTAATAAATTAATCAGTAAAAAATAAAAATACAATAAAATGTTTTATATCCGTATCTAACATTATGTAATTGTTCAAAAATTATATAAATGTCAGTGATTATAACACAATTTCAAGTTTAATAATGGATACGTGTACCAATGCCTAAAATTGCAACTCATACTTTGTTACATATATAAAACGTAACTTACTTTTTAACTAGGTCGGTATATACATTAAAACAATATAAGATAAAAATAGATGAATGCATTTAGTAGATATTGTAATTGTAATAAATACAGTAGTTAAAGTAACATCTAAGACGTTGCATACAATTGTACTTGCCAA
Organism: Trichopria drosophilae; assembly: GCA_030407085.1. Taxonomy (NCBI): domain Eukaryota; kingdom Metazoa; phylum Arthropoda; class Insecta; order Hymenoptera; family Diapriidae; genus Trichopria; species Trichopria drosophilae. Next base: position 52,805,206 of record CM059583.1, read on the forward strand.
GATCGAAAACTTAATGGCATACATGGAAGACGTTTAGTGTTTAGTACACGTGATATAGTCGCATTGATTTAGTAATGATGAACTTTTGTGTAAAAAAAAAAATTAAACGGGTAATCACAGAGAGTACCGCTACACGTGTGCAAGATCGTTTGTAGCTGCCGACGGCAATTCGTTTCTGGTGTGGTGTAAAGAAACGAAGAATCGCCAGCTGACGCGGTTAAAATTCGGCGCAAACTATTTTTAAATTTGTGAGCTATACCGCATACTATTCAATCATTTAATGTTTCAATGTTTAATTGGTCATGCTTTAAATTGAGTTACTGCAGAAAACATTCTAAGTAAAAAATCTGGTGAAAATTTGATTCAATATTGAATGAAAGACGTTAAATTTTTCATGGATTAAAGTAGTAACTAATTTATTTTCTGATTGCTACAACGTGCACTGAAAAAAAATTACTAGCGTTGTAAATTGACACAACTTTACCACCATATCCAAAATACTTGTTAATGCAACATGTCGCCACAAGCCAAAAGAGCTTGGGCGATTAAGTGGTAAGAGCTGTGCAAGTATTCCCGGAGACGCAAAGGGTATAATTTGCCGTGTTTTCCGCATACTACGAACGTACATTTTTTTAGTGTCATTATAGCGTTCATTATAATTGCAAAAAATGATAAAAGTTATCTAAAACTTCATATTTCACAAATATACGTATTGTACACTTCAAGCCCCTTTAAACAATAACTTACATTTTCGTCATGTAAAACTTTTAGCTTTAAAATTCAATATGACGGTCGCCCTTCTAGATAGGGAGTCGATAGACAATTTTTTTTCCAGATTGGAATCCTGCACTGAGTGTCCTTAAAAAAAGGATTCATCGAGTAACGACAAGCGAAGGAACTTTTGAGCCTATATTACTCTGAAGCTAAACAAAGGATCAAATTTCGCTAGAGCTTCAGCTTTTGTGCCCTATTACATATTCCCAGCCGTTGAATATTCGTGGAACATAGTGTACGTGCGTATACATTTCCTTGCTGGCGTCTTTGTGTTGGATCTCCTGAGCGATGTTTTAATACCTCTCGAAGTTCTGTAATATATCAAAATTAAGCAACAGATTTACATTCGCTACAATATTGTTCTGGAGCATGGCGTAAGTACCAATAATTTAAAGTAGAGGACTATTAAATTGAAGAAATGAAAGTAATTGAATATAAATATTAGTTTACTAAAAAATGTTCTTTTTTGCGTTTTTATTTCAATATCAATAATAAGAAACAGCATCAAGTAGGGCATAGAATATCTTTATAAATTGAAATGTATTAGCAGCGCCAACGACTATATCTAATTGCTTATGATTTATACTAAAGTTTTATGAGTTTGACGACATTGAATTTCTTCGCAATTAAAATACGCGATAATGTGTGGCCCAGATGTGTCAAGAGTGTTCCGAGATTATTATTTCCGTTCGTATATTTTTCTTACTATCAGCCAACCATCGCGTAGCAATATATAGTAGTCATTGCTTAGACTATCAAACTGCAGAACAAATTTTCAACAAAATTATTTTGTACGCTATTTTATATTATTATTAGTAGGGGTAGATAGAGGTATAGTCGGCCAGAAGTCCCGTATTTTTTTATTTTTTTAGTTCTGAAATATTTCTACAGTATTCTATATTAATTTGTTTATTATAGGACACCTGTATACTTCAAAAGCATTGGGCATGTATAATTATATTTCGTTATTTTTCGAAATAAATAAAAAAAAACAACAAGAAAACCATCAATGCTGCAGTGGTCGGCCACCGTCTAAAAGAATGGAATTTTTTTATTTATTGCTGTAAGGTATCAGTCTATTTCGTAATCAACCAAATTAAGTATTCCATTGATCAGCATTTCGCAACTTTGTAACTTCGGAAAAAGTTGTTTCTAAAAGAAATTATTACTTTCTTACGAAAAATATGAGAATACGGCGACATTTTCCATAAAATAGGGTTATGCGTATATCAGTTAAAATTGTCAAGTACCACAATTATCTAATGGCCACTAGTACTACGTGTGATATAGTACCAGTTACGTACGTGAGTACCATACGCGTTTCGTAAAAGTTTCTGATGTAATTTAAAATTTATATCAAAAACCAAAATTTGTGACGGACTATTGAGGCCGGCCGTCATTACCATCACTTACCCTATATAAAGTTACAAAACGACGAAAATTATTTGCGTAAATATTTTTAAATACATTTTTATTATTTGTGCTCATATGAATAAATGTTATCATAATATTTAGCGTATTTTCAAACAATTAAAATTACCATATAAAACGTCACTTTAATACAATTTGGGATGCTACGTTATGTGTAACGGGCATTGTCTTACATTTAAATAGAAACGGCAGAAATTAAGAAGCAGGAGGTAAAGTTTACAATGGTAAAAAGTGCTAGATCTGAAAGCCTTGCTTCATGAAAAGCGATTCATAATTCCGCAAACTTGGAGCAAAATTTTCTTGCTTTCTTTTACTCGCCCTTTCACCTCACTTCGAGAGCTCGCAGCCCCTTAAGTACACATACATTTTTTAATACCGCTGCAGATGCTGGAGTAGCTCGACATGAATCTGTGATATTCAGTTCCTGTGCAGACACGTATTCAAATAAACATACATCTTTCCTTCCGGCGTATTTTCATTTCGTGTATCGAGACATGAAACCTCTATATTGTAAAACATATACTTTCTCTTCTGATCCCCTGAAATTTTGCCAGATAATGTATATAGATATTTAGATGTGTACATTTTTCACTGTATTTGTTCTTACGTCTGGAACTTACGAGCCGTATTTGAATTGATTGCGAAATTTATGATCTTCAATGTATTGGATATTTCATTGATTGCGTAAGTTGAAAAAGCGCATGCAATATGTAAGACGTTCTTTTTTAGCTGTCTGTAGCGAATATGTTATAAGTTTTCAAATCATTTATTATAGAGAATTGAACTTTTAATCTAATGAAAAAATTGTATTACACAAATTTAACTAACGTGAACTATTCTCAACTAAGAAGTAAAGTAAATTTTTTAAAACGACTTTTCACGTAGTAAATTTTATTGCTGTCATTTAAGTCAATAATAATATGTAATTTGTGTCCTTTACTTAGTTGCAGTAAATTTTACAAATTTCATTAACCTACGAAATTTGGTTCTAATAGTTACATTCTGAGCGCTTTGAACGACTTCCAGATAGTTACTGCAAATATTGTTAAAATGTTGATGAAGAAAGCAGTCAAATTTATATTGGATATGTTTCCTTAATAATATATTAACTATAATATATAACTTAGCTAACTTCTGTTTTTACGTCATTCTTCGGATTCTCTTAGGATTAAACGAACATTTTCATAACCTAGCAAATGAACCGTAGATTATTTTTCAAACACACGTCATTAGGATCACATTACATTACATGTAATATAAGATAAAGTCTGCCACCCAGGTAACAAGTATATATGTAATTATACACTAAAGAGTAGTTGTTAGATTGAAATTAATTATTCACTTAAAGAAGGACATATGTATGTTTATAGTGGCATTGCATCCGAGTATTGAATCGGGTATTAGAGATTTTCAGTTTTTATTGCTCAGTTATGTAAGTTTCTTTTATAAAGGTTTTCGTGAAAATAGATGCACACAATATTTATATCAAAGGTGCTCAATTTTAGTATTTTTGAAAGCTGGACTAAGTATTGAAGTTACATGCATGATCTTAAGAAACTTGATTACGTTTCAATTATGTACTCTGTAAAGTCGCATAGTTCTTCAATTACATTTCATTAGCTGCAGTAACTATTTTATAGTGGGTGGGATGAATTTACTTTGAACTCCACAAAAATATTAAGATTTGTCTATATATTTTGTTAATATTAACTATCAATTATTATTAATAGTAATAATCACAATATTTACTTCATTAACAATAGTTTTATATCTAAAAGAAGTAGTTTATTTAATAATTACTTTCAAATATTCAACGATCATTAAATTTGTTATGTAGATTTTTCACTGTCAAAGAAATTGGTGTAAGTTGAATTCTATAATACTTCTACGTCATATGGTAAAATTATACTGTATTATTTGTTATTCAGAACATCCTTCAACCTCTCAAAAGAACCAGGCTTAAAAACAGATTAAGTATATACAAATGTCAAACGTTTTATACTTTAGGTTTTCAATCCATAACTTATATAAACGATACCACGATCTGCAATAAATGTAAATTATTTTCCATTTATTTTTATTGTTTTTATTTTCAAAGTACTAGTAATGGAGCCTAGCAAAGGCTCATTTTGAATATAGATGAAATTGCTTCATTAAAAGCGATCGTTGATGTACTCACTCCCTTACGTGAAATAACGGAAAATTGAGCGAGAGGATAATTACATTACAGCTTCTATGATATTGCCTTTTATGAAATACTAGTAAATGCGAATGATTTTGATATAAGATGGAAATGATGACAAAAAATAAATATCATCAACCATGACTAAATGTTTGGATCAATGTTTTCCAAGATATATACGTGTATAGAATAATAAACAAAAATAAAAATTGTCTTAAGAAAATGTCACCGGTCGAAGTAAAAGCTCCTTGCAGAAATTAATAATGGAAAGTATAAGGTAACAAACAAATCATTCCGAAATTGTCTTTTTTTACTCCTGCGTAATAATCTGGACACAAATAAATACTTGAATATTCAATGAAATCCTGTGATTTTGTATTTTACCTCACTCTTACTTATTCATTTTAGGAATTGCAAAATTATTTATCAAATGTTTCTATAACTTTTCGTTAAATGATAGTGCCTATACAAACATAAGTTAATTTGTCTTTGTATCTAAATATTCATGCATTTCATATCATCGTTAATAGAACCTTCCCATTTTTAATGTTTCCTAAATATTATATTAATTTTATATTTGACACGCTGATAGCAAAAACGGGCTAAACATACGCCGCGAGAAAAAATGGGTTATTATTCTGTTCGCGAGCAAAAACGAAACAAATTACAGGCTGTGGGCAAAAGTGAGTTATACTATTGTGGGAGCAAAAATGACTTAAAATATTCTTCAGGACAAAAACGAATTAGAGATTTAAGTCATTCTTGCCCGCTCGGAAATTATAAGTCACTTTTACCCTCAAAGAAATTTTAACTTATTTTTGCTCGTGTTATAATTTTGTATAGAAATTTGTTCGCTTTGATATCGCAATTTTTTAACTTTTGGGATTCTTTTAAAAATATACAAATGATTTAAAATTTTAATCATTATTTGCGTTAATTCCCTGATTACACTATTATACTTCTTATGTTAATTCTGTAATAAAAGTATTTAATTTGGTATGCTTCTACACTGAGGAAAGGATTGTTTACTAAAAAGAAGGCTTCTTAATAGTTAAGAAATCATATATTTAAATACGGTGAATCCAATAATTTTTTAAATATAAAATAATTATTCATTTCATATAAAGCTGACATTTCTTTAGTGCAAACAATGCATTTTATATCTTAAGAAATATCTATTAAATGCAACCAAACATTTCTTAATAGTTAAGAAACCGCTTGTTTACTACGAGTTTGTATCTATAAAGTAATGATTTCTTAATAGCTACAAAATGTAAGGTTGGAGTCGATACGCATCGTAACATAACCTCAAATGACAACCCGGCTGCTTTGTTTGGTTTGTTAAGAACGATTGAGCGCCATTGCAATTCGGTGGTTATTGTTATTGTGAAAAGAAATAAATTAAAGATATTGTTTATAATATTAAATATGCTTATTTTATAAATAAATACATCGTATAAGAGACATGTTCCATGTCTTATTTGTGAATTTGCGCAGCTGTCGAGTTCAAAGTATACGTTTCTTAACTATTAAGAAATGGTCAATTCTCATATAAGAAATAAAATGCTAATATTATATGAATCGCATTTAGCATTACAATGCCATCTTTACATTAAAAGAACGATTTCAACTTTGCAATGATATTTTTTTACAACAAACGATCCTTTCTCTCAGTGTACATTGCTTAATTCTCGGAATTTTTGAAAGAGACGTGTACAACTGATATTCATTGTCATTGACTTATTGTTTTCACAAATTTTGTATTGCAGGGGCACAATTAAGTATTGAGAGGCATATTATTTGCAGAATATACGCTCCCTTATCACTGTTCGACGCTGATTTTGCCTTTGATAAGCAGAGTATCATATCCGAACTGTTTTTTGGTGCTGAAAACGATGACACTAGCAGAATTTTCCTATTCCGTCGCATTTTTGAGAAAAGTGAGGTTAAATGTATCGAAATTAGCGTTTTTGGCCATGTTTTGATTAATTTTAGGGCACAAGCGAAGTATCATATCCGACGTGTTTTTTGTTATGATGCTGGCAGAATTTTCTGTTACGTCACATTTTCGAGATTAGACGCTACGAGCAAAAATGTGTAAAAATATTATGAAGATAAAAATTACATTTATAAAATATTCTGTTGGGCAAAACCGAATTAAAAATGTATATTATTTTTGCTGGCGCTGAAATTATAATTCGTTTTTGCTCGCGCTATTATTTTATATTATTGAACTTGAACGGTCGCGCTTAATAATCGTTTTAATATATCACCATATATTGTCAATTGTCATCAACTTTGCAATTACTTTGAGTTAAGGCCATCCGTATAATATGGCCTTTCTCATTGCTAAGCTTCGCAAGCTAGTCTCAAAAGATTCAAACTTTCTAAGTTTACGAGTTTAAGTTAATCGGTAATAATGGAATAAATCACAACACCTGTTTAATTATATACCTGCATATATATTTTATAAAGTACATAAATGCGTTCTTAAACAAAAAATGATGAAGTACAAAAATAATATGCTACATGATTCGTTATCGCTATCTCCACTGACAAAATCATAGTAAGAAATAAATAAAACTTTTTTATTTTCATTATTGAGTTGTTTTTCGATTTCAATTATAACAATGTCATATTTTAACAACATTCCTAAATAAATAGAATCATGTTTACACGTGATTATACTCGCAAGTCCCGTTTCCGATAAACAAAATAATAAGAGTCACTTTGTGTAGATGATATTATTCGAATTAATACAAAAACGGGTTAACTTTTGGAAATTGGCAAAAGTGAGTTAATTTCAGCTAACGGGTAAAAATGGTTTACTTTTTATGATGCGAGCAAAGGTGGGTTAAATATTCCATAAGAGCAAAAGTGAATTATAATTTTAATCCATTTTTGCCCTGAATATTATATAAGTCATTTTTGCTCGCGGAGATTATTTAATTCATTTTTCCGCGTTAAAAAAGTTAATTCACTTTTGCCCGCGTTATATTTTTGACCCATTTTTATTCTCAGCGTGTCATTTCATCCTATGTAAATTTAAAGTAATAATTTCTTGTAGGTTTATTTGTCTTTATTCGTCACGTACAAAAACGTACATAATCTGATCCATAGGCGACAAAACAAAAAAGAAACAAGTTTATTTCATACTAAATCGCACACTGAAAAAAATTCTTGGTTGATTTGACTACTTTTTGACTACTGAAAGTATTTCCATTTCAACAAACAATATAGTTATGGAAAAGACATTTTGGCAGTTAATTCTATACTACAATTAAAAACATTTTTTAGAGTCTAACTACCTAGTACACTAAAAACTATTCAACATGCTGGAGTGATATATTTTTAATTGAATTTTGTTGAACTATTTTTCTTGTTAAGTTTACTTGTTTAAGGTAGTAACTGTAACTTAGAAAGTTTTCTTGACGCGTATCGAACTACTCTGCGTAGCTAAAAAGAAGTCAAATCAATTAAAAATTTTTCTGGAAATTTTATTAGTGGAATTATTTTTAGTGCAGCTATTGGTGGCTGCTCTTTTGCCTTTTCGAGTGTTATGCATAGTATCGCATTTCTTAATCTCCAATCATTCGGAATACTTTTTCGTTTACTGGGTAAATAATACTGACTTAAGTAAAAATACGAAAATTAACACTAACAAAAAAGTATTTCTTTTAACTACTCTCGCCTTAACTTCTCAATGGTAGTTGAATTTCTCAAGTAAATTTTGTTCAATGCATGCAGATTTTTTATGTACTGATTTGTCGTATGTCTTCTTTATTTTCAGTAGACGTCAATGTCTCAATTTCATTAAATTTTATCCGATTACAATTATCTAATTATTACACAATATAACTTTATAGAATTTGCAACTGCGTAAGGAATATTATTTGTCCTCAAGAATTACATACAATTTGCTTACAACACTATTTAATTTCATTTTACAAAATATATACTCTACAACAAATTAACGAAATACCTCACAGTCTAAACGAGCTTTTAGGATTTAGAATTAACGAGAAGTTCGTAAAGTTGCAACGAGGAACAGTTTAAACAAGAATTTTGTCACTTTGCTCAGCAATCGAAGAAAATCTAAAGGCGCTCTTACCCTTCATGAAAGGGACCGAGAAGAAAGCAGTTTCTCTCGACTTCCCTACTTGTTATTTGCTGTCTCTGTCTGGCAGTCGCTAAAGATGCACGCGCATTCCTTGTTGTTTACTGACATAAAGGCGAGACTCAAATACGTCAGGAGAGTGTGAAAGAGAGAAAACAAACAAGCTGGGGAGGTTTATTTGTATGAAATTACCTTTAGGTATAATGAAATCTAATGTATGCGTCTAGATAATTAAAAAGAATATACTAATTTAAATAAATCTTAGATTATATAGAAATATATCAAATACTTAATAAAATGTTAAAAATAGATATTGAATAATCTAGAACATTTTGAATATCCATTTCGTATCATTTCAAATGACACACGGTTCATTTTATGAATAAAATCTTCCTAGATTGGCAATTCCTAATGCTGTGCAACCTGTCAAAAAAGCGAGAAAACATTGCGTCACGCTTTAGGATTTTTATCAGGAACTTGTTTCAGAATTTCTTGTCACTTTTAAAAGAGCTTTTAAATGTTTTCTCGCTTTTTGATAGGGCCCTTAACGATATAAAATTATATAGAACGACACAATAATGTTATTGTAGCGTCATTCTCATTCTTTTGCAACGATCGATAAAGTTCATTTACAATTTATACTAATAAAGTTCATATTTGTTTATTTTGTGTTGCAAGTTAAATTTAAAATTTAATCTTCAACGAATACCTTCGTCACGAGCGTGAATATATTTAAAAAATGTTACGGCGTCTTCTTTTTTCGTGAGAACATTAAGTTTCTTACCCTTTGAGGGTCTGATAATTGAAGAGAATCTTAATTAATTAAGAAATTATCAATAGACTTTTATCATGCTTTTAATTTCTAAGGGAAAAAAATGTTAACCAAATGCTTTTATATTAAGGAAGGCTGTGCCTTGATGTCTCAAGAATTAACTTTGCAACGAGGAATGAAGATTAAGTTTGTCGATACTGTTCGTTAAATATTCAATTTCGTTATGGTAATAATAATATATACGGTATACAAATAACGAAAACTGATGCTTAATATATTTGAGTAAGTGTACTTGTGATCGCTATTCAGAATTCAATTTGTTTGACATTTTTTCAAAATGCAATATTTTAAAAACAGAAAAATAATTAATACACTAAAATTCTTACATTGTTAGCATTGTTGATGAAAAATGTTATATCATTAAGGGCCCTGTCCAAAAAAGCGAGAAAACTTTGCTCTTTTAAAAGTGACAAGAAATTCTGAAACAAATTCCTTAAAAATCCTAAAGCGTGGCGCAATGTGTTTTCACTTTTTTTTAACATATGTCCGCCCCGCTTCTGATGCTCGAGGGCCCTTAAAACCTAGTTTTTCAATAACTTATATTCATGAGGAATTTCATTATGAATTTTTATTCTCATGGCACCTCAAAATATCTTGTACCATTTCCTTTCTGGTATCATTGAGTCCAATAAAAGTGATACCATTTGTTTTTTGCGAAATTAATTTTTGTAAATACAAAAAAATAATCTAACAGATAGAACGCTCTATGGACACTTTAAAAATATGAAACTTTTGGTTTCCTTCAATAATACCAATGTTTGCATATTTTCAGAATAACAAAAATTTCAGTGTGACTGCAGTTAAGCTTTTTAACATTAAGCGACCCCAGACCCGTAAAACGTAGAGATATCGTAATAATATTATTTTCTCTTCTATTCAACAAATTAATTATATACTTAGTTCTGTTGTAAACAAAGTTAACAGACTGCGAAAAATACAGTGCATAGACCATTTCGGTGTGCTTTTAAAAAATAATGATTTCCAGATCGAGTGCCGAGTAAAAAAAATTATTCAAAATTTGATCAAATTTGGCCGAAAGCGAATGAATCGAAAAATTATCAAAATAAGATCACTCTTATGAAACTTTTCAGTATCTGAAATTTGTTGACAATTAATGGAAATCTAGATAAATATTGTATACAAATGAGGTCTCCTTCTGACACGTATTCGTTATTTATTTGTTTCTATATACATGTAATTGTGTTACTACTGAATGCGTTGAAATTTTATCAGATGTCGCTCACAATATGATATTTTATTAAATTTATCCCTTTCTTATCAAAATCCAATACAATTGAATGACCGCATCTAATAATTCGACATGATTCAATTCAAAATAACAAAAATGTGGAAGTAAACAAATATAAAACCTTCCACAATTTGGTTCATTTAGATCTGAAAAGGTCCATTTTGAACCGAATCATCTCCAAACATACTCTGTAGGCTGAAATTTCTAAATATTTTATGTTATATCAATATAGGAAATTTCTTTCAATAATTTTAACTCACACCTATCCTCAAAGAGTCATAGGTCTGACAAAAATGTGGAGAAAAACGGCGTTCACGGCTTCATTTGTACCACTATTTAGCTTAAAAATGTCCAAAACGTTAAATCCCAGCTGATCGTTTTCTCCAAATATAGATGATTTACAATATTTACAGCAATTTTTCGTTATTACCGGCGACAGTTGACCTCCAATCGAAAAATGTTCTAGGGGAATGTTGTAGGTATAGAAACGATCTACAATTTTTGTATACATCATTTTTCACATAACCTCAAAGTTTCAGAGAAAAATAGAAAAAACCATGTTTTTCGTTTTTAATTTTTCTCTCGCACTTGTAATCAAATGTAAAAAAGCAAATGTAAATTGATTCATATACCATCTGAAAGTAGACATTTCAACGAACAAATTCCATTAAATAAACTTCCATTATCTAAAGATTTGACATTCGATTTTTCACTGAAAAATATGGGTGTTTTATCGGTTCTTAATCAATAAAAAACAAAGGAATAAATAACATTATTAAAAAAAATTACAGCTTATTCGGGACAAAAAAAGGTAAGTCTCCTGAAAATTTCAAGAAAAAAAATCACTTTTGTGCGAGAGAAAAATTAAAAACGAAAAACATGTTTTTTCTATTTTTCTCTGAAACTTTGAGGTTATGTGAAAAATGATGTATACAAAAATTGTAGACCTTTTCTATACCTACAACATTCCCCTAAAACATTTTTCGATTGGAGGTCAACTGTCGCCGGTAATAACGAAAAATTGCTGTAAATATTGTAAATCATCTATATTTGGAGAAAACGATCAGCTGGGATTTAACGTTTTGGACATTTTTAAGCTAAATAGTGGTACAAATGAAGCCGTGAACGCCGTTTTTCTCCACATTTTTGTCAGACCTATGACTCTTTGAGGATAGGTGTGAACTGGCACTTGAAATTTTCAAGCCGGAGATTTGCAAATTAAGGAAAAAGCGAAATAACAATCTACTGATGCAAAAGACCACAAAACGAGTCTGCGATCTGTTTTGATATTCCAACTGTTGCGACGAAGCCATCAACAAATAAAGACATATGAAAAAATGAAATCTTTCCTTACAAATAAAATAGAACGACTGAAATCCTCTGATCATTGACCATAATTCCCTAAATCATCGCGAACATCATACGATTAAGAAAATCATCAGCTGTTACAAGTCTTAGGAAATGTTATGAAGATTCTTAGGAATTCGGAATTAAATGCGGACATAGTGACTCGAGAAAAGAAATGGCATTTCACTATTATTTATTTAATACCTTTTTTGACCATATAGAAAGCTTTTTAATATGACCGCCTTTTATGGAGATACGGCAGAAAATTCCAAAATTGATGCATTTGACCAACCTGGGCAACCTTGGCAACCACGTTAATCATATTTCAACTTAAAACTTAGTGTTAAATAAATGTTAATTCATATTGCTCAGATTGGATACTGATATCGAGAATACGATTTTTTGACATATACACGATGTTGTCCTTTAATGCTAAGCTCTTATACAGCATCACAAAAAAGCACCGTATGGGGCAAACCATAGTGCTCTACCCCTATGTATTTTGATGCGTGGAAAGCGAATCCGATATCATATTTATTTCATCACGTCAGAATTCTATTCCAATGTCGAACAACACGGCAGATCAAACACGTGACATGATATCAATGAAATATATACGGAACATTGGGAGCTCTGTCATCCTTAATGTTTTGTAATTGGTATTGCACTTATTGTACTGCAATGCATTATGTAGGTTCGGTCAGATTGTCTGTTTTATAAGTATCAAGATATGAAAAAGACTATAATGCAATTTACTTCCATACTTCTTTCAATATTAGTACCCTAGAAAAAATTTTCCTAGTAAAAATTGATGAATTTATTGGACAATTATTATATAATATTGTTATGAAATGTACAAGATATTGACAATTAAATTAGGCAAATATAAGATTTTTTTGTACATTTATTAGACAACATTTATTATACAAATGTTATAAAATATATTCTTATGTTTGACACTGGTAGAAACCTATTCATTTATTAGGCATTTTTATTGAACAGAGAAACAGCAAAATTAAAATTAAACTGTGTAACTTATTGTTAGACATCATTTAAATAATGTCCTCGCTTTCAACGCTTACGAGAATAATTACATATAAAAAAGCACATAATCGCGCGGTTAAAATTTCATGTTTTCGGTGCTCTTCGACTTAGCACCCTGACCACGTGACAAACAATAGTTATGTTCAAGATGGTCGCATAAATGTCAGTACATATGTATTCAATCAATTTTTTGTGATTGATCGAGTATTTTATTTCTGTGACCTTTATCGATAATGTACGATTCATGTGTATAGATCTAAATATCAATGTTCTTATACCTCATTTAAATTTGTGTTAAAGCAACAATAAGATAAACTAGTGTTGGCGTGGTACCTCGCTCGCTTCGCTCGCTCAGAAACCTCGACCCAGTGGGGAGTCGGCTATTCCTCGATTCTTTACTAACAGCTTTCAATTATATTATAAAATTATATTGATATTTGGGGGTCCAATCATATTTAGGTACAAGTGGCTTCGATAGATGTGTTACAACAATATAGTGTTTCTTATATGTATGAAAATTGAAAATGAGCATTTTCAAAACTTCGACCCCGACAACAGGCCAGCCGAAGTATTAATAAATAAAAGTTGCAAAACACTTACTTCATGCACTTGTATTCTAATAGACTATTCGATGTATATTACATGTTTACTGTGTTTTACTAAGTACTGTCTGTATTATTATGATATTATATATACAATATATATACATATAACTCGTCAAAGATATCTTGAAAGTGTCGAAAAGATCTATGACGGATATCTTATAGATATCTATAAGACATCTTTTAGATATATCGAAATAGTTATTTTCGTATCAAGGGCGTAAAAGAACTTATGCGCCCGTAGGTAATAACCGCGCCCGAGGGGCTGGCGAAGACTACCCCTGGGAGGTAGCAGGTCGAAACGTCGAAATTTGATGAAAAACTATAGGGTAGTTTTTTTGCCGAGGTGACCAAAATCAATACTTTTTCAGACAAGAGTCATAGCATTTTAAACCGGTTTTTATGGCATTATCCATGACTTTAGGAAGAAAATGCAAAAAACCTTTTTTGTAGAGAATTTCATGCTCTATCTTTTTTGTTTAAAATATTTTTTAATAAAATTTGTATTTTTCAAAATAAATGCAAAAAACTACGAAGTAACTTAATTGGGGCTAATTTATTTTAGTAATGGACGGATGGATCTGCGCCAAAATCTAATCAGATCTAAGTTATGCCAAGACGCGTATTTTAAGACAGTAAGTATTTTGCAACTTTTATTTATTAATACTTCGGCTGGCCTGTTGTCGGGGTCGAAGTTTTGAAAATGCTCATTTTCAATTTTCATACATATAAGAAACACTATATTGTTGTAACATATCTATCGAAGCCACTTGTACCTAAATATGATTGGACCCCCAATATCAATATAATTTTATAATATAATTGAAAGCTGTTAGTAAAGAATCGAGTCTTAAGGAATAGCCGACTCCCCACTGGGTCGAAGTTTCTGAGCGAGCGAGGCGCCACGCCAACACTAGTTTTATTGTTTATTTGGGTTCCTTAGGGTCTGAAACGTCGACATTTGATGAAAAACTATAGGGTAATTTTTTTTCCCGAAGTGACCAAATTCAATACTTCGTCCAGACTCAGTCTGGGTCGAAGTAATAAAAGTATTTTTGACCCTCCAGTCATAAAACTCGATTTCTCGGCCTAGGGCGAAACCTTCGGCTGCGAATTATCGAGTCCTACGACAATCAGATAAAAAAATACATTATTTGTCACGGGCGAAATATCGATCTCGGACGAGTGTGATTGTTAACAGCATTTCGCTCGGACGACAAATTTCACAATCGTCGAAGATCAATAATTGGGCCCTTGGCACATAATGTAATATTCTTTCTGTCTTAGTCGTAAATGGCCGTATTTCACGACTGTTACGCGCGTACAAAGCAATTCCTTGTCGCTTGCGCACATAACAAAACCCTATTAAACCAATTTGTTTGTACAACTGTTAGGTAACACATTTGTATACAATTTTAATACTTGACCAATTTTTGTACATTATACGACATACGTGTCATAGAATAAGATTATTGCACATTTATTGGACATTATTTTTGTATACAATTTATGTGCAATTTGTTTGTTTAAGAATTTGACTGTTTTGTAAGATTTTCTTATTTGAGGGATATTTCGCTTCATGTAGTACAATTTTTAGGCATTTTACGTACATTTTTAAACCGACATATTTGTTTAATATTTAGTTCCTATCCAATAAAAATGCTTACTCTCCCAATTTGAGTCATCTGAGGATCTGATTGATCAGCGGTAGGGTGTAAGCTGATAATATAAGTGTATATACACTGATAAGCAGTGCCTTTCGCTAATTCAAATTTAGAGAGTAGAATTTCTACCAGGGTTAAAGAACTATTTTATCATTAAAATACCAAACTGAACTTTTCAATATAAACCATTTCGTACTGAAATGTATAAATTATTCTTAAATTTTAATATGGTAAGTTTCATATAATGCATAAATAAATGTTAGTGCAAATCCTCGACTTTAACAAAATATTATGAGACTTGGGATAAACTATCATATCATTGTAATTTACTTAATTAAAGTTCAAGTTATTTTTAAGATATTGACAACTACGGGCATTGAAGATTAAGCTTCAAATACTGTAGTATAAAGATTTTCAACTTTATTCAAATTGTGTGCAATCGGCAATCGACTTATTCAGAAAAAAACGTGCGAAGAGGAATTAAATATCTACAAGTGCAGGTATACAAAAATGTGCTTTTAAAATCACACGCAAAAAGGGAATTTAAGAAAAGAAAATCTTCTAGTCATTTATTTCGTTTTAATATTTCAAGTTTTTAAAATTGAATGTCCAATCTGCATATTAGATATTTAGAATGTTAAGATTCTAATCGTAAAATGGACGTATCACCTTATAACCCCGCAAGGACAAAATATTCATATTTCTAGCCGGAAAAAACTTAAAGAGATCCTATCCATTCCCGACAAACGACGCATACCTTGATTTATCTTAAGTTTAATTCTAATGGACTACAAATCGAACAGTAAAATACGGAGTCAGTTTTCAACCTAAAGGAGTAAGTTTGCAATTTTTTCGAGTAAACTATTTTACGAACTGACATTCAATTAATAATATATACACCTAATTAAGGGAGACAATAATGATGGGATTAAAAGTGAACTGCAAAGAACGCAAATATCTTTAACACACTTTATTAGATACAGCAAGTTATACCAACTGTTTTAGAGGGTGGATGAGTTCTACTTACTATTAAAAAGAGTAAATAATCAAATAGTATAAAAGAGATTATTTTATTTGTCAATGTATTTCTATCACCGATCTTTTTTACTATCACACATGTGTTTGACATCTATGACAAATGCAACATTGCAAAAATTAGGTAATGTAAAACATATTTTTTTTAGAAACATTCTCATGAAGAATAATTATTTAATAAAACTAATAATTATTAGTCATTCATAATAGCTCACAAACTCCAGCACAATAGGCTTTTCAAACCATGTCAGCACAAAATAATATTCCCCGCCATCGATAAAAAATGTTTAATTTCCCCCAGAAAATCGTGCTTCAATTAATTTTTAATGATTTCAAAATGACGCAAATCATACGTTAATCATCATCAGTATTAATTACTGCATAAAAAAATTTCAAATTCAATCATTCAACATTTAAACACTTTAAAATAGATAAAAAGATTGTTGTTTGTAATTTTCTACACATAAGCTCAGTAATTATTAAATGTACAAAAATAGACAATTATGTATATTATTACTAACTTTAAAACAATTCTATGAATCTAGATCTACTCATTTGTGATGAAAAGCACCGAAATTATTAAGATGTGCATATAACAAATATTTTTATTAAAACTTCGAAGATGAATATACATTCTTATGCGTAATCCAATTATTTGCATTAACTGCGATTAGCGGACTTAGAAAAGTCTAAAAAGGCACATTATTTACCATACAGCTCCTACGTAGTTTTGCTTTCACAGAAAACCTAAGACGCACCTGCAGAATCGCGATATCGTCGTGGTCTTGGCGTACAACGATCACTCCCAAGAAATATATACGTGAATCGTATGACACATACATCGGCGAAAAATGAATACGCACATATGTCATTATATATATCTGAACATGTAATGAAAATATATTTTGGGATATATGTCGAATAAAAGTAGGTTAATTATTTTATACATGCTTCATATATGTGATTATATCTTTATATTAAATTCGTGTCGAATTTATGCAATGTATACGCAATCATAAATATTTCTTGGATTATACGATGTCGTAGGTCGTGGTTCGATCCCCGACCGGGTATCAATTTTTCGCATTTGTTTTCTTAGCCGCAGCTTGCAATATGTAAGAAGAGACATGTTATATTATCATTTCAAAATATATTAGTTTACAAAATTTTAAATTTAAAATTTTATAAAAATATAATTTAAAATATAAGTAATTATTTTTTTTATAAATTTTATATTGTTTTGTCGTCGAATTTTTTTTTAAATTACCGAGCAGTCTTTTGGACTACATAATTAAAAATTGAATTATCAACAAAAATATAGATAATTATAATATATTAAAATGCAGTAGTTTCTAGTAAATGCTATTTTTATATATTATTTCATCCAAATAAAAAAGCGAATGAACAAAAAAAATGAATATCCAAATTGGGGAGAGTGGGGTAATTCTGCCACATGGATGTATCTTCATGTTGATTACCGAGGAATGTATTTCATATACAAATGTGAAATATTTATATTTAGTATAATAGTGTGACTAATATTTACAGTTTGAACCGAGAATGTATTATTTTAATCAATTCATGCTATGATATTCTGATTTCTTTCATGTGGGAGACTATTCAGAGACTCTCTGTACCAGACTCTTCAGAGATGCTTCCGAGATCCGGTTTTTTTGACCGGGACGCACGTGTTGGTTACTATTTTTTATGAAATGTTGTGCCTGAAGTTAGTGTGAAAGTAAAATGTGTAGTGCTGCATAAAAATGTTTATTTTTAATACAGAATTAAACCCTCTGCTTTATTTCTCATTAACAATATTAAATTTATGTTTGCCAAAGTGAATATATTGTACATTGAGTCAGAAAAAGAGATATGGTCCATTTACTCCACGGTATGGTCTATTTACCCCACGAGATGGGGCACTTCGGCGACTTTCAACATTTTTAAGGTGTTTGTGGTCAGCGAAATGACAGCGTCTATAGTGTCAAGCGTACTACACACAGTTCCGCAATTAAATAACCTTTCGAAAAGGTCAACTGAAATATGTTGATCGGCAGTCCCCTCGAAATGGCTTAATATGGCCGAATTACCACACTCTCCTCTAAATAATGTTTTATTTCACTACATTGTTTTTGAACGTATTTGGTATGGTCATCATCATCATCATCATCATCATCATCATCATCGTCATCATCATCATCATCATAATCACCGTCATGATCATCATCATGATCATCACCACTATCATCATCATCTTGATCATCCGACACAATCATCAACATCGGACATCATCCGACATAATCATCATCAAAATCGGACATCATCATCGTCATTATCATCCGACATCATCAGTATCACCATTCTACATATTCATCATCACCATCGTAATACTGTACAGAGCTCAGCCGCGAAACCGAATTTTCCATTGTGCGAGAGAATCGTGAACCATTTACATCAAGGCAACGAAACGTAATATTACGATTACATTTCAGTCTGCGTCGAAAACGATATTGAAAGCAAACTTTTCCTATCACTTTTTTAGAACAAATATTTAATGGTTATTACAATACATTTACTGTAGTTTAAAATACTAAAATTGTAAATTTCACAAGTAATTAAATTACATTCGTCAGTTTCTTTCTTCCGAAATTATTATTGTTTACCGCTTGGAATTTACAACTCGAAAATAATAAGTCTGGGATTGAGTCAAATTTTTAATTTTACGGAATTTGGATTATATTAGGATATTCGTGTTCGAATTATAATTTTGTATTTTAGTCATGTCATTTGTCTCGGGTTATTTGATGACGACGACGATGACGATAAAAATTACGATAAAAATGACGATGAAAATGACGATGAAGTTGACGATGAAGATAACGATGAAGATAACGATGAAGATAATGATGAAGATGATGACGATGATGGTGAACGTGCATGTGGTAATACGAATCATTGGGACACTGTGCCGATGATATGGTAGAGTGCCATGGCCATAGACGAATGGACTCTATGATAGGGAGGGTGAGAAGTTAATGAGCGAGATGAATGAGAGCGAGAGCGTGCATGCGGTGATTATAATGAGTGGACGAAGAAGGGTAATCACGTAATTGATGTAGAGTACTCACCAGGTCACCTGCACAGTCCGAAGTCGGTGAGAACCCTGTGGTGGATGTCTCTCACCAGGATTATCCAATCCCTTAGCTTGTACTTGAAACTATGATGGACTCGTTCTTCAGCGAAAAACAAAACAACCAAAAGGAAGAAATAAAAACGGAAAGGAGAAATGTGTGAAGGGATGTGGAGCAGTTTCCTTAACACATATATTTTAACATATATTTATTTCTGTGCGGGTATATGATACATAATTTATATTTTTAAATATATATGTTTCACACATATACATTTCCACCCGGGCTCTGAGTGCTCCTGACGAAGCTGCTTGTTGGATCTCTTTGCTGCGTTCGAAGTAGCTAAAACACAATTAAAGTATTTCATAAGAAATTATGACAGCATTGTACGTAAAATAGAGCATTAGAATATAAATATTTAATCTACGTCTTAGACGAGCAAATCTCAATGTTTTTGTGATGCAGACTTTTATTTTTTCTAGCTAATTTTTTCTGATGACAGAAATTCGTCTTCTTGTTCAGAAATAATGCAAATTTCGCTATGAAAATTGACAATTTGTTTAAACACTTTGCATGTTCTTTTACCTTGGATATGGTAATATTGCAATAAAATGGTAAAGTGAAAAATTGTAATATTACAAGTTGTCTAAAATTCCCCTGAACGCGTCCGTGCTGGCGTTCAGATGTTATGGCGCTGAGACTGAGAGTCCATAGAAGGACAAATGGCACTTATTTATCCGGCTGTATATATGCGGTTTCGATAACACTAATCTGTGTAACGTATGTATATTATTTGCAACGAGAGGTGCGATAAAATTTCTTTTTGTTACAGTGTGCGTAAAGTAATGGGTAAAGTTATATTTTCGATTTCTAGGGACACTTTATTATACTTTATTATATTTCTAGGGACGCATTATTTAATGCGTAAAAAAAACGTTTACGCCCTTGTATCGAAAACTACTATTTGTAACCCAAAATTCACCCTTCTTAAGGCAAATTTATTTGAATCCTTTCTTCCTTAATGTTCAACTGTTTCTCATGCAAAAGTAACTTTGACGAAATACATCGTTATAATGCACATCAGTTAAAGCATAGAATAATATAAATATACATATGTTTTGCCGCCATACTGGTTGTACAAAGCAGTACACGAACTACGAAAGCTTTAAAAAAGATATTTCTTGATATCACAAGTGAATTGGTTAATTATTGTTGTTCACAAATGCAATGTGGTTTCAAATGTTTACTTTTAAGACAACTTAGAAAACATGCATATAGACAACGTTTATTATCTAATCATGGTACATTTTGGTCGTTAACAAATTGTTCACAGCCTAACAAAAAATTCTGGGCAGTGAATGCATTAAAAATGCACTGTTTTCGAGACTCTCAGGACTCTGAGGAAGAGGTGGAAGAAACTCCTATAATTTTTAATTCCGCAATGGACATTGACGTTCCTACTGATTTCGAAATTTGTAGTGTTGATACGACAGATAACCGTACCGTAGAAAACCGTTTTTCAGAAATGATGCAAAACGTTCAAGACTCTGTTGTTCGCCAGTTTTCATAAACAACGTTTAAAACCACTGCATATTTTTATAAACGAGACTTAATTTCGACGCGATTTTAATTAATCTTATGTCAGTCTGGGCAAGATTACGCTTGACGCCAAATCATTACAACTTAACAATTTAAAAACATTATGGAATTTCCAATATTGTAAGCAAAAAATACAATTTGTTCAAAATTCAGCTCCAACGGTTCTACAGACATATTGCAGAATTTGATTTATTCTTCATGAATAGTTATTTTCGCATCAAGAGCGTAAGCAGGGGTGAAAAATGCCCATTTTTCAATGATTTTTAACAATGACGACTCAGCAAAATCCCTATTTTAATGCATTGGTCATTCTACGCCCCAAAAAGGCGTAAAATGGCTATTTCACGTCCACAAAATAAGAAAATAATTAATAACTAAAATTCTATATTTTAAAAATAATTTTGAAAACGAAGCTGACAACGATTATAAAATTCTTACCATTCATTGAAGTATTACGTTTCAAACTTTTTAGCATTAAACTTGTTTAGGTTTTTTTTAAAGAGATCTAAGCTCGTTTTTAAATCAGTGGACTATAAAATAGTTTGTTACTTCTATTTGAACGTTCGTTCATATTACACCCCACGTAATACAATACACGTATGTAAGTCAAACGCGATATAGTGAGATCTCCCCCTTTTCGTACGTAAGATCACATTGCTTTAATTGATCCCTAAGAATCCTAATGCCTTCTATTTTCGAGGTATTGGCGCGTGTGTACAATTTTATGTCTTATAATGAATTTATCAACTAAGGATCCATTAAAAATTAGTTTTAAACATTCCATATTATAAAAATATGTGAGTGGCAATAAACGTCGAGTACCATATTGGTTTCTCCTATTCTCTCATTTCATGAAAACCATTATTTTTCGATATTGAAAGCACGACTTAGATTAAATTCTACCATAAGAAAATTATCAATAATTGCACTGAAATAGAAATAAAGGTCGGTCATATGTGGCTTCCGCAGTACCCTTGTGTTTTCTGATCTTTGCTTACCTCACTGCAGTATGAATGGGTACCATAAGATGAGTGCAAAATATAGGTTCATGAATATAAACTCATTAAGTAGGAATACGTAAAGAATTGATTGTTGTACAATGCATATTTTGAAAAATTAAAGATAAGAACTGTACATCTAGTAATGAAACTTAAACTAGCCGCATATTCGTAGCCGCAGATTCGGAATAGTAGTAAAAATTTTTGTTTATTGCATTGCAACTATTTAATTATTGTTACTTATGAGTGAAAGGACATCTCAGAGTCGATGCTTTTTCAAAAAATTCCTCTTTTTAATTGAGAACCATTCTTTTTTCGAATCTGCGCCTGCGAATGTGCGGCTAGTTTCAGTGTCATCATCTAGTAGATAAATCTTTGCCAATTCTACTTGAAGTAGCAATGAAAGTGAATGAATTCTCTATAAGAAACTTAATCAGAATTTTTGACACTATCCGTTTTATATCGTTTTCTGCTTACTGTTGCACTCATTCTGCGTTTCCATAAGAGAGCATGTAATCCATTTGTACTGAATGTGAACTTGACGAGGGAAAATTGAATGTGTAATCCTACCATATTTTTCCGTATATAATGTATTTTTTTATTTATTAATTTTGGGAATTTTACATCGTTGAATTTTTTTACTTCGGATTATTATACTTTCGAAATATTTTTCATGAAGTTGGACACTACATTTTAGCACTTAAACTCCACAAGAAAACTTCTGCAAACCTATTTCTCATTGGCCAAAGACCGCTCATTTCAATGATGCATTGTAAAATTGTTTAAATGTACAAATCAAAAAGTTATACACGTTTAAAAAAAAAGCATGAACTTTTTTTATTTTATTTTCATATTATTGAATTCTATTACGGTTTATGGCATCGGAGTATCTCTAAAAGTCACAAATAGTGTGTCAAAAATTAATTTTCTATCAGATGCGGGTATTTTAAAAACAAAATTTACAAAATGACGAGCACAAAATGGCGATAAAAGTGATATTTTATTTGTAATATCACATCCATGCAAGGAAAACAGCAATAAATTTATAGCATTGTACAGAATATGGTATCCAACTGTTTCTGAGGTCGCTGATCCCGAATCTGGAGTCGGTTTCCAGAAATTCAAAATGATGAATCCAAAATGGCGGACGAAATTAAAGAAAATCAATACAGTTCACTTGAAATTTTTTACTCGGGGATTTTTGGGGTCACTGATCACGAATCTGAAGTTAGTTATTAAAACTTCAAAATGGCGGGTAAACTTTTAAAAAATTAATCGAATTCATTTGAAACTTGTTACTCAGGCGTTTTTGGGGCCTCTGACAACTCAGGGAACTGATTAAGTAGTTTGGAACGCAATCAAGAGATTAAGACAACCACAAATTTCGATACCACCACTACGTTTACCGAATGGGCGAGGAGCGCGCAGTAAAAAGGTGAAATACTTGCTAAAATTCACTCCACATCCTAGTCAAATACAGTTTGTAGAATATGAAGTACGTCGAGCATTTAACGAATCTTATCAGCAGGAACCTCCACTAATTATAAGAAGATTTCAGATGAGCGAAGTAATAAAATCATTCAACATGATCTGAATCCTAAAAACGCACCAGGATATCTCTTGATGGACAAATACTACAAAATCTACCAAAAAAAGGTTGTAAATTTGTAACCCAGCTTTTTAACGCGGTATTGAGGGTTAGCTTCTTTCGATTATTCTCACCTTGAAACCGGGTAAATCCCCCGAAAATGTCAAGTCGTATTGACCACTTAGTTTATTACAGATTCTTTCAAAAGTTTTTAGAAATTTTCAATACAATTTTCATAAATTTACTGGCCCAAAATACATTTATAAACCCTATAACATTTATAATGCGACATTATTAAATTATGGTAATAGAAAATGTTGTTTAATCGAATATTGTGAGAAGCATAAATCTAAAGAAGGCACATTTTATAATAGAACGCAAGTGAGCATTATAAAGAAAAGAAAACCTTTTGTATTCAATTATTACCTCTGCATCTCATTTTTTTACAGTCTGTAATATAATAGGTAATTAAAAGTAATTAAAATACTCCGGAGCACAAGAGGAATTCGACTATCATCGACCTTTTTTTTTTGAATGGCTGAACAAAAGTCAATATACATAGATGTATAAGAAAAGAAATTAAATTATTCCTACCCTCAAGTTCAAGCGTACGCAATCTCCCTTAATTTTTGTCGATAATAATGAACAAGTGACCAAACCACTCAAGAGAACGAGGGGGATCTAAAACTCACCGGCTTTTATCCGATTGACCGAACAAAAGACGTACATCTCAATTTATGAGCAAAGAAAAGATATATCTTCACCTTCCTCCTTTTCCTGGTCGTGCGGAATTATTGAACGTATTGGAATGAGGAGGTACACATGTTAGCCCCGAATAGCTCATTAATAATTAATTTAATTCGTCTTTATTGATTGTTTGCATTAAAAAAAAACGGTTCGACATTTCCATCACTTGCAGGTCATCTTCGGAACTTAATTTGTTAAAAGAAATCGCAAGAATAATAATATCCATGCAGTGGGTGTAAAAACTATCCCGTATTCGTATCTTATAGTATTATTTATTATATTATAGTGGTTTATAAGCGCTTTGTAGGAACTGTGATCTTAATGAAATAACTTCGCTTGATCGTTGCATGAAGCAAGATTGGCCAAAATTGGTTTGTTGGCTACGAAGATTGATCGATGAAAAAAGGTGTGTGATATTATCGCTAATTTACAGCTCAGGTATACATTCAACATAACCTCCAACTTAAAAATGCATTAACAGTTCCGATATATTCCTTTAAAAACGTTAAATATCATATTAAAATCTACTAATTGCATTCGAAAGTGGAAAGAAATAGAGGGTGAGCAGGCTCTCTTTATTGGAATTCGTATAGTAGAAATGGCAGTTGTTTAGTAATATTGAAAATTTAAAAAACGAACATTTTTCATGAATTTTGACCTGGAGGCCAAAATAAATATGAATCGCCCTTGTCCGGGATAGGACCTTCTCGTGTAAATGAGAAGATATCAGCTCTTGGATTACTGAGACCACCAATGTTGTTACGATTGTCAGATGCTTCATCAAGAAACTTAGATACACTTTTATGCAATGCAGCATATTTGTCTTTTCATGTTAAAATAACAGCTTGAAATGATTTCTGTTGATTAGTTTCCAACGTAAAGTAAAAACAACCAATCAATAATTGCCATATCTGTAATACAAATATATGTTCGATCTATATTTTTAGTTAAATAAGTCCAATGAAATTTAAATGCGAATAGATAAGACTTTACGAAATTTAAAATAACTGATGAAGAAAAAAAGGTTTTATATGTATATAAAGAATTTGATTTTCATTTCTTCTTTAGAATATCTTCATTTTTCTATTTGTTAATGAAAATACAAATGAAATAAAACAGTACAGAATACCCATGTTAAGATTAACTATGAAGTGAATGGGAAATACCAACTATTTTAAATGAGTAGGTTCGTAAGCCGTAAAATGTTATTGTTCATAATATTCCACATATTCATTGATTTGTAGAAGAAATTTCACGGAATAATAAATCAATCAATCGGTATTCACATTCTGAATAGAAGATGTTTTTTTTCAATAATTATAGTTGCGTATTCCCTTCTCTTAGAAAATTATAAGTTCCCACCTTTATGTCACATTTATATTCTTTCAATTATAACAAATCTGTTTATAATTTATTAAATATTATAATGTGTGATTAATTTACCACACGAAAGTCGGAAAAGGAATATAATTATCACAACATATATAAATTTGAGAATATTTTGTTTTTTAATTTCAAATAATACAAAAAAGAAAAATATACACCCAGGTGAATATAAACCCAGAAGATTAAGATGAAGGATTACACATCAAATGATGGGAACATACTGGATATAAATACGAATGAAGTAGAAACATCGAAAGTGCATACAGAACAAAAGCTCACAATGGATAGGACGATCGGTTTCCGGAAATTGACGACCGAGGACCACAGGTGCAAAGCCCCTTTTTTACGTCTTTCACAAATACAAACTACGTAAAGACTCGATTGACATTAGTCTCTTAAACTGTAAAAATTGACTGCAACATTTAAAAGTCCTTTCATGTATTCTGCTGCTATAGCGAATCTACCATTGGTATTAAAAATATATATGCGAGGAAAATTCTTCTAATGGACTCTATACTCATTAAATAATAATATTAATAGTGTCACTGTCATATAAAATGTGGTGTTAAGTTAGCAAGCGGCTCTTAAAAAATTGAATAAACTTCTGATTGATATCTGAGTAAATTAGACATCAATGACTTCGTTTTTAACTGTATAAAGTATCTCCAATAATAAGTTAAAAGGAACCTCATGACGCTAATTTGCACTTTTTGATATACAAGTTAAGTGTATAATATATCACTTGTACAGTTAGGAGCATGCACGAATAAAAATTTGTTGATCAATGACTGTAATATAATTTCTTATAAATTTTACTACTCAAACATTAAAAATTACAATAAAACTTATCAATTTTTACCACATCTAAAATGGTAAAATTTCAAGAAAATTTGTCTCCCCATTGAAACTTGCTCCGAAACACGCGACATGTTTTCATTACATAGCGTAAGCAATTTTAACAGTCAGAAAAATTAAATTTTTATATAGAAGACATACATTTTGTAGCAAGAATTAAGCTAAAGTAAGGTTATTATCAGGCTGACAATTAAAAATTGTAATATTGCAGCAATTATGTAAACTCCCAATAGTTTAGTGCTACATCACAGTGCAGTCAGTGTCAAAATAACCTGACTGATGTAAAATTCCCCTAATCTTGTATTAAGATTACATTGCTCCAAGGTAATTTTACACCGATAGGTTATATTTTACTAGCTCTTGGTAAATTTCCTGCGATTATCAGTGATATTCTTGTGTCCTACGGTTTTCGTAGTAAATTTACATCAACATTTTTTCAGTGTAACTAACCTTCTTAAACTGATGGATTCTATTAAGACTGTAATATGGTATAATCAACATTATAATACGTTTATCAACATGGTCGTTAATTTTATGTTACTATCCGAATAATTATCTTCAAGTTGCATATGTTCCCAAAAACTAATAAAAAATCCTTTTTAAAAATTAAGTTCAAAGGTTGTTTACAAAGCTGGTAGAGAGATCGAAGAGATTCTTTTTAACTTTTAACACATTTTAATCATGTATTTTAATAGTTTAGTAACAACTAGGCAGATCATAGTTAAATAATGAAACGATGTGTTTAAATTTCATTACATTTGAATGCATATTAAGAATAACATTTAATTTTGTTGAAAACAAGGTAACAGTATTAATTTACATAGCCGCGAAATTTAAGTAAATATCGGATTAATGAAATATCATATTACACCACGAGTAAAGTAACGGTGGTGTTCATTATGAGCTGAACCTAAAATACGTACCTCAATATATAATACGGACATGAAATATGTCTCTAAATTATATAATATAAATATCAACACAATTTACTAACATTTTATAATAAATTTAATCATCGCTTTATAAATATCTGATATTTATTTTAAGAAATCTTGATCGAAACTGACTCTTAATAAATACATTTATACAAAAATGTAACATAGAAAACTAACAATTTCTCACTTTTCGTGACTATATTCCAAATATCAAAAAGTTATCAAACAATAAAATAAATGTTAATCAAACAACTGTATATTTTTTGGGGGAATTGTTTTGAGAATTATTGTTTAAAATATAAGTCACTAAAAGCGAGAAATTGTCAGTTTTCTATGTTACATTTTTGTATAAATGTATTTATTAAGAGTCAGTTTCGATCAAGATTTCTTAAAATAAATATCAGATATTTATAAAGCGATGATTAAATTTATTATAAAATGTTAGTAAATTGTGTTGATATTTATATTATATAATTTAGAGCCATATTTCATGTCCGTAATATATATTGAGGTACGTATTTTAGGTTCAGCTCATAATGGACACCATCATTACTTTACTCGTGGGGTAATATGATATTTATATATATTAGGAACAACATTTTTTTTACGCATCTCAAATCGGCTTCAACTAATTAAAAAATAATCCTTGAATTTTGTCAGATCTTTATCTTTACTTCCTATCGCCCATATAATAAAAATTAACCTTGCTTTTATATAAAAAAAAACATTTTTTTCAGTATTTCTATTGCCTTTTTAAACGCAGTCGTTCTAAGCATCTACCCAGTGAGATATCTTTTCTTGGATGTTTTTCGAAGACAATGAGCCTCGTCAAATAAATATCAAAATGTATGCTTCTCTTGAAATGCATGCAATCTAGAAAGAGTTATTTTATTTTAAATTGTTCAAAACGTACACTTTTCTTTAACTACAATATTTTTATTTACTGCGTAACGATTTAAGACTTTCTCATAATGTTACGTAAAACGCGAACCGTGTAACTGATTTGTGTAGCGTGTGCTAAGTGCTTTTTTGCTTTTCATATAAGAAAAACAAGCATTGTCATAAAAGTGACAAAACAATTTATTTTTTATCACACTATTTTTAAATTATGTTAAATATTTTTAAACCTTGAAAATTTCTGTAGTCAATTTTGAACAAAAATTAAGAAATGTGATCGAATTATTCCGTTTCAAAGTTTGATAATTTTTTACTTAAAAAATGGCTTCGAGCCTAATTTATCACAGTTAAATTATAATATCTGTGTAGGAATGTATTCTGATATTAGGTACCATAGTTTTTCAAATTTTTTGTATCTGTTATATTCCACTGTAGAATTTGGAATTATTTAGTGTTGTCCGATTAAAATGACCCCAGATTGAGTAAAAAAATGATCATTTGTAGTTATAGCATATTTTTATAAAGAAAATTGTTAGTAGCTAAAATAGTTGGTAGCATTAGCCACAAATTCAAAAAGTTACTTCGTTATTCGATACTTTTTAATTGAAATACAGTTGTAAACTCTGACATTTTAACAACGTCCATCGTTACAAAGCATAACCTTTGCCTTGAATAAACTATAATTAAACGTAGTTCTTATTCACATATATTTTATTGATTAAATATTTCCCCATTGTCAAAAACCTCCATTTTATAGAATAATTTTCAGATTTTATTACCGAGTCGTGGTACACACTATTTCAAACATATACCTTTAATACCGTTTACATCCTTAATTGTTACAAACTTCATTTCGACGAACTCAATAAAAAAGATCGATGTTTTAATATAAAATTATTATATTTGATATGTTTCTGTACCGTAGATTTATAACGAAATACAAAGAATTAATTAACGAATTTCAGCCGAATAAGAATTTTGCATCTGATCGATCAACAAAAATAGTATTATGAAAATAAATTTCTGTTTCGTTAACGCTTTAAATACAGTGGTCATCTTACTATAACAAAAATGTATTATTAATGATTCTTGAACTACTTCTAAAAAACCATGTCCAAAAGCATCCAATGCACAAATATGGCAATCAATTCCCAATACAACAATTTTGTATAGAAATATACCTATAGGTATAGATAGCATTAGTTTTATTACTAGTTTTAGTTAAGTTTCAGGTCAAAGTAGTCGCATGCATTAAAAATAATTCGTAGCAATCTCGGCAATCGGCGGATTGTTTGAGGTCACTGTCAAAGTATCTTATTGCAGTTTCCAAGCACCCCTTATATGTGACGAATAGGGAAGGGTCACTGTTAGAAGAAATTATGATTGTAACTTGAACGAATCTAATAAATCAAGCGCTAAAATGTCATGTTATGTGCACAATAAATATTAAAATTGTACGTGAAATTACCACAATTCGTTATCTTACGGCAAATTAAGTTCTTATTTAATCGTCCACTTTCTCTGTTTTCATTGAAAATAAACATTACAAAATATAATTGCGTAGCATTCGTAGAATTAAATTCCTACAGTTGTAAATTAAAATAATTTAATTAAGTGGAAAAAATATTGCTTATAATAATTATTATTTCATTTGGAGTGACGCCTTATCCTGCTATCCACTACCGCCC
The DNA here is from genome assembly GCA_030407085.1 of Trichopria drosophilae. Classification (NCBI taxonomy): domain Eukaryota; kingdom Metazoa; phylum Arthropoda; class Insecta; order Hymenoptera; family Diapriidae; genus Trichopria; species Trichopria drosophilae. The sequence goes on from CM059583.1 coordinate 52,835,307, forward strand.
ACATAAGAAGGGTTGCAGCCAAGCCAATGCCTTCGCGTTTTAGCAAAGAGAACGTCATTTGCTCATGCGCATCTTAGTCTTAATTCCAGGTTGCAGAAATTATGTTGCGCAAGCGCTGGAGTATGTGAGTATCGAATGCGAATCACATCAGTACATAGGTGGAAAGCCTTCCGAATTGCTTGTAGATAATGCACGGTCCTAGAACCATCAGTGCTAAGGATGTCTTTGTCCACACAGACTGACTTTTTTTTATTTTATTATGATTGAGAATTCTATTTCGTCAGTTCTTCGCGTGCTTTATAAAGACCGAATATCCTTACTTACTTAAATTCAATATAAATGGTTGTTTTTTCTTGCCTATATTGCAATAAACTGATTCAAAAATATGACGTAAAATTCTATTTAACTGTCTACTACATATTCATGTCAAAATTGTTAAGTTCAAGCAAACAGTTTAAAGAAGAAAGGCCATATAATATTCTTCAAGCGAGCCTATTTTGTTTAACCCTGAATCCCGACTCTAGGGTCGTTTTCGACCCAGAGAAAATTCAGATTGTAGGTACTTTATAAATTGCACAACTGTAAGCATTTTCAAGCGGCAGGACATATTTGACCCAGGTAGTGGGAGAAAAAGGGTTTAAAATAGCCGACGGAACTAAGGGTTAATATTTATAAAAAAAAGCACAAAATGACGTTTTGTTGTAATTTTTTAGATAAATGACATTATACATTAATATTTTATAGTAGGAAAGTAGCGATATAAGGAAACTTTTGTAATGTTTACGATATCATGTAGTAATATGGATAATAATTGAACGTATTGAAATAAAAATTAACTACTTTGTACTTATTGACTAAAGAGTTGTATTCAAAATTTTATTGCTAATTCTAGTCTCGTCATTGACAAGTTCCGATAAAAAGTAGTAATACTCGGGAAAAACAGGTAGTTGGGCTTACTACTTGAGTAGTAAAGTACGGACCAGACATCTTTCTTAGTTGGCGTTACCACTTAAATGGCTGGCCTTACTATCTAAATAGTAAGAACAACTACGAAAGATGTCTGATCCTATTTTACTACTCAAGTACTCAGCCTAAATACCCAGTTTTTTCCGTATACATTCTGTAAAAACTACTTCTTCCGGTAAAAAATATCAGTATATATTTTGTAATTATTAGTCGAATCGATAGGAAAATTTCCAAAAAAGTGCAGTAAAAGTAAGAGCAGAGAAACCGTAATTACTATACTCGTTGTAAAAATTAAAGTCTCAAATAGAACAGGTTGCTACATCTGTTGTAAATATTAGTCAAATCAGAGGGAATATTTCAAACAAATTTAGAATACAGAAAAACAATGTCTTACTCTTCATTTTCTTCAATAAAAAAAAATGAAGGGTAGTTTTAAGGCTATTTTTTCAGAAAAGTGCAATTTTCAATGCGAAATACGCCATAATATTCAGTGAAATTACCAAACAACAGAGCGGTCAAGGTCCAATATTAAGAGTTATGACATGTGCTAATTTTATTTGTTTCATCTAAGGGTTGAAAATCCATCCTTAACCCATAATACATAATGTAACAAATAAAATAAGCACATATCATAACTTCTTATATAGGGCCTCGACCGCCCTGTTTTTGGTTATTTCACTGAATTTTATGGTGTATTTCGCATTGAAAATTGCACTTTTTTGAAAAAATAGCCTTAAAAATTTTGTAACTACAGAAAATGAGGAGCAGGACATTGTTTTTCTGCTTTCTAAATGGCATAAATCGATACAGGGACATCGAGAAAATAGTGGCCTATGGCTTTGGTGATTTTTTAAGGGGCTGAAAATATATATTAATACGTCTTTGAACGTTGACGGACAAAACGGACACTTTGGTACGAAATGGGTTAAACACGTTTCTTACTAAAGCTTACACAATCACACCCCCTTATCCTCGACTGTACACTCGATATCTATATTACTAACCGCATATGCAAATTATACAAAACGCAGTACACATGCGTTTCCTTTTCATCAGTTTCTTTCCTGATCGAAAAAATCTCTTGTCACTTGCGAGAATCTGCTACAACACCATAGCGCCTCTGCCGAGTATTTGCAGTACTTCTACCGAGGTTACACCCTTTAAATTTTCCAGTAAGAACTGTATATTTACATTTTAGCCCTACATTTATTAGAACGTCATTTCAAGAAGCTCAGCTGTTCAACGAAGCGAGATATATAACCTAAAAATTTGCAGGTTTCCTCCAAATTAGTCAAATTGCATAAAATTGTGTTCTTTCAGAACTAGTTCTTCAAAATTAGAATCAAGAGCTGTATTTTGTGTCGCTTCCTACCTTAAGCAAAATATTTGTGCATTCTTAGAAACTTCAACCACATTATATTTGAAATAAGACAATTTTGTAAGAAGTTGAAAAGTTGAGTGAAATATTCGGTGGTTGGTAATGGTATCCAGATTATTCCTCATTGCTTTATTTTTATTTTACCAGATTTTAGCATTTAGACTTACGTGAATATAGTAATGCATATTTTTCACACTCGGTGCGCAAAATACTATTTTGATCCCTATATTGCGGTAGCAAAATCGCCCATTCTCTACTATTCTCTATGTTATAAATTGTTTAAGGTGATTTAATTTAGAATTTATTCAAATTAATTCCAGTACCACTTTAAACTCGAGGCCTCCCGAACTAGTAATGATTCAATAAATAATTGCACTTTCGGCAGCATTCGACAATTGTCATATGAAAAATATCTCTTTTTTTTAATTTTGATTGCAGATAGAAATTGCTAAGTACTTTGTTATATTCGTTTTTAATTTATTTCCAGTATCCTTGTTAATTTCTGTGGTCACTAGGAACACCCTGATAAAACCAGCTCATTTAAACATTGAAGACCACCGAAAACAGTCAGGATTTTTAATTCACAATCACAAACACTTTCGTTTCTTGCAGAATAGCTTCGCGCGAATCAATTACGTCTTCCCATGAGCACGTTGGTCAGTAAAGAGTGATGTTAGAAATGATTGTATCTTGTTTCTTTCTTTCCACGAACACGACCCCCGATTCATTTTGTATAGTCCCCTTACACACAAATCGCTCGATTGAAGTCGTATATTATCGGCAGCGTTCGGTTCATGGTGGCCGAAGAATTACCGTAAATCGTTGTAATATACGAAACAATGTTTCTTAATTTCTTAAACTCGGCATAACAATTCTACATTTTGTGCTATATACCTCAAGAGTATTGTAATTTTTCTTACAAACTTAGTTACATTTAATATTTCAAATACCGGTTATTTGTATTAAATTTTAATTAAAAGTAAAATTTTAGTTAAAAGTACTAAAATTTGCTTTTGTAATATACGACACTTTGCTACAAAAGTAGTATATTTTTAAAAAATTAGAGTAAAATATGCTACTAATGTCATAAAATCCCTAACGTGCAAATGAGTTTAGTAATTTTTCCCACAAAACGTCTTTCCGTGTACCTTAATTAAATATTCATGCAAAGAACCCTCCTCTGAATATTTATAAAAAGAACCTAATTTTGCTGAATATTCACGAAGAACGAAACTGGGTTTTAGAATATTGGCCTAACTCTATTTTTTTCAATTGCGATAACAATGGTATTATTATACATATATGCGAAATAGGTATTCATGTAGCGTTGTATACTGAGAAAAAGGATTGTTTGTTGTTAAGAAATATAATTCAATTAAAAAGTTGAAATCGTTTTTTAACGTAGAAATGGCATTGTAATATTAAAGGTGATTCATTTAATATTCGCATTTTATTTCTTACATCAGAACTGATCATTTGTTAATAGTTAAGAAATGTATACTTTGAACTCGGCAGCTGCGCAAATTCAAAAATAAGACATGTAACACGTCTCTTATACGATGCATTTATTTATAAAACGCGCATATTTAAGACAACGTATAAATAATATCTTTCATTTATTTATTTTCACAATAACAACCACTGAATTACAATGGCACTCAATCGTTCTTAAAAACCCAAATAAAACATCCTTGTTGTCATTTGAGGTTATGTTACGATGCGTTGCGAGTCCCACCATTATATTCTGTAACTATTAAGAAATGTTTGGTTGCATTTAACAGATATTTCTTAAGATAGAAAATGCATTGTTTGCACTAAAGAAATGTTAGCACATATGAAATGAATAATTATTTCATACTTAAAAAATTATACGATTCACCATATTTAAATATACGATTTCTTAACTATTAAGAAGCGTTCTTTATACTAAACAATCCTTTCCCTCAGTATAGATGTCCGTTGTTGACGTTCTTACTAATTATGAACACTGCTAGTAAATCCGGTGAACGACTTAGGCCATTTTCCATGCATCCTCTCAATTACTAATTGAAATGTGGACATGATTACTGATGATTTTTCACGAACCATAAATTAGGTTAATTATTCGTTACCTAAAATGATGAGGATTTAATTCGAAGATTCTTTTTTTGACTAATCTTGTTATATCTCCTAGCAAACATCTGGTGACAAAACAAAACCGATACCAGAACTGGTATAAATCGCGTCGATAAACTACAAAGCTCTTAATGTGATGTCTAAGCATCGACAGAGGGCAGCTGAAAGAGGACCTCGGAGCACCATTCCCGGTAACATCGACGGTGTGATACACCCGAGTCAGGAGCAATGGACGAAGGTGTCTGTCTTTGTTAAGAAGACAAGAAGAGGGTAAAAGAAAGCCTTTATTAAAACGGCCGTCGAAGTCAGGTGGAGCGAGGTTCATTTTCTCGCTGTCACGTTCCGCAGGGCCCTAGGGCACTAAAAATGGCTTTCACCCTAAAGTAATGCCTTGCGGCAGTCCCGGGGTGGTCTTCTTCGTAATGGGGTTACCGGGAGGGTAAAGGGGGCAAACGGTAGACGCGGGAGTCCGACACTGGGGCGATCCGGTTGTCGCTCGCGTAAATCAGGGATTTCCCCTCTTAGCAAAAAAATATCATCATTACTTTTAATTAATAATACTATCGTCAAGTACAATTCACTGCGTTTTCTTGAATAAATCGAGAGTAACTTATTTGATTACAGATTCTTAACAGTGATAAATAGTTCTTTTTTAAAGGGTAATCTAATATAATTAGATGACGCATGCTAATAGTTAACCTGGAAGAAAAGTTAACGGGTTTCTCCGAACATGCCAATTATCGGGTTGTACGTGAAGATGGACAATTGGTTATCGAAATATTTCTCTATAAAATGACTTTCCTCAGTCATTGCATAGTTAGATAAAGAAATCAGAAAAACGAAATTGCATTGCCTATTCCTGTACATAATTAGCAGGGTTAGTACATACAATTATTGGAAAGTTGACAAAAAAAGGGAATAAAATTGAAAAGTTGCTATGATTGTAAAGTCAATATAAAATAAAGTCTATATAGTTATATATAGATTATACATAAACAATATATAATGGAATATAAATATTTTGTGTATAGAAATGGTCATATATATATAGTCTAAATATAAAGTAGATATAGCTTACAAGCAATTATATACTTTTTAGGAACAATCCGGAAATTAAAAAAAACTACAATTAATGTACTACGATTTTAACAATGTTTAAAAGCCAATGTAAGTGGGAGTTGAAGAAGTGCAAAATATTGCATTTAAGTCAATATTTATTTTACATTATGATTTATAAACACATAAACATACAAAAATCGTAATTTTTATAGAAAAAATGAAGCCGCTGGCAAATGTTCAATTGGATTGAGATGAAACTGGGTACTCGAGAGTTTTTGAGGTTGCTGGATGGTAATGTATCATATATGTACATTTTTAAATAACTTCCACAATTTTCAATAAATTTGCACGAAATTTGGTATACTGTAGTTTCCTAGGTCGCTGAATACGAATCTGAGGTCACCGTTTCAAAATTCAATATGGCGGTTCCAATGTAGCGGCTACAAACTACAGTAGTCCTTCCCTTATTCTAATTTGTCCAGTCAGGCAAGATGGCGGACTTCTTCCCTTATTCTAATTTTCTCCACTCCCCCACTACTAAGATTTGCTGTCTCACTATTGTCTCTTTTTCCTTTGTTGCGCATGCGTCGTTATTTTTATTTAGAAAATCCACACGTCAACACACGTCAGTGGGGAGAACGCGTGAGGGGAAATAGTAGAATAGGAGCAGAGAAAAAATTAGAATAAGGGAAGACATTAGAATAAGAGAAATTAGATTAAGGGCAGTACTACTGTATATGCTTTCGAAGCAAATTTTTGTCTGTGCATGGAAAACGGCTGAAATTTGTTACTCGGGGGTTTTTGGAGTCGCTGATTACGAAACTGATCTCTGATTATCAAAATTCAAAATGGCGGATCCAAGATGGCAAACGAATTTTTAAAAAATTCATGAGATTTGCTTGAAACTCGTTAGTTGGAGTTTTTTAGAGTCGCTGATTACAAATCCGATCTCAGATTTTCAAAATTCAAAATGGCGGATCCATGATAGCAAATAGAATGTGCAAAAAGAATTTGGACCTTACCTTGGCGGACTCAATTTTAAATATTTCATATAATGAAAAAATTCTGTGGTTGACCTCCACCGTTAGCTGGTCAATTATAACAACCCCAGAGTGCATCACAAGGAGGTAGTGGGAGGATTTTGCACTGAATTTTTTTTCTTTTTTATTTTATTTTTTTATTTTTTGGTATTTATGTTGTTTTTTGTCCTTATTTGTATTTCTGTTGTTTTTTTGGTATTTTTTGTTCTTTTTTTTGTTATGTATTTTGATATTAGATTATGATTTTTAAGTTTGAAACATAAAAAATAAACAAACTAAACTAACTAAAAACATATAAACTGTATATTTTAAATACAACCGTTAATTTGAATCTACAAAGCAATGCTCACGTCAAATGCATTTGATACCATGTTCAGATGAACACATTTCATGTGAAAATAGATGTTTCAAGATTGCTTTATTTCGTCCGCCAGAATGGTTCCACCATTTTGAATTTTTAAATTCTGAGATCATATTGGGAGGGGGGAGGCGAGTATTGTTACGTCAAATGATATGTTTTATGAAAAAGTGGAACTCATGTTTCACAGTTTCTCGATATCATATTCTTGAGACCGTATTCGTATTCGGCGGCCCCATTGTAATTGGGTGCGTAAAGAGAGTGCCTAAAGTTTTGATGCTTGGTTGAGTGAATAAAGTACAACTTTACGCACGACCGTTCACTGTACAAATTTTGTCGTCGGAAGTGCGTAAAATTGAACTTTACGCACGAAAAACAGGCATCAAAAGTACTTTACGCACATAATTACAAAAAATAGTATATTACTCAACGAGGGAGGGTAAAATAAAGAATGTCTCAGACTGCGTGTAATTTTTACCCGAGGTGAAGCCGAGGGTGAAAAATATGTAGTCTGAGGCATTCTTTTTTACTTCCCGAGGGAAGTATAGGATTTTTCTTCATGACAGGGAGGAAAAGAACTAACTTTTCATAAAAAGAAGAAAATTAGAAAATCTAGGATACCTAACACGGGTGAAAAGTATAACTGTTACGCATCGGTCGGGAATTTTACACATCACTCGGCGCCTCGTATGTATAGTTCCCGCCCGGTGCGTAAAAGTACACATTACACCCTTGTTAGGTAATATACTATATTACTATTCAGTGCACATTTGCATCCACAATGTACAATTGTTTATAATTTATATTGATTAACCCTTTCCGGCACACATTTTTCTGATAATCCATTTTTCATGAAACTGAATACTCGGGGGTTTTTGGGGTTGCTGATTACGAATGTGCACTAAGCTTTCGTCCCAGTGTGATGAAAAAGTATTTGTTTGGTTTAAAGAGAGCTTCTTAACAGTTAACAAATGAAATTGTGGTATTTAGCGAAATGAATATTATTTTGTTAACCATTAATGAGCCATTTATTGAGACCCTGTAAGGAAGGCTTCTTTACTTGAAATTGCGGTTTATTAATATTGAACAACTCATTGCTTTCAATACGCAAAATATTTCTTAATAGCCAAAAAATACGTTTATTAACATGCTAAGAAATTATTTATTAATTACTAAGAATTTGTTATGTGAAAGAAAAAAATGCTTATAATTTGTAAGTTAATCCTTTAAAGCATACATTTTTCCTTACGCGGAAAATCGCTGAAAATCGTTACTCGGGGGTTTTCGGGGTCGCTGATTACGAATCTAAACTCAGATTTTCAAAATTCTATATGGCAGATCCAAAATGGCGGACCGAAATGTGGAAAAGTTACTTAATCGAAATGAAACTGGGTACTCGGGGGGTTTTTGGAGTCGCTGATTACGAATTTAAACTCAGATTTGCAAAATAATTTCACAACAATTTCCCTCCATCTATTCTCCCCTAATATCAGGAACTTACAAATTTATTAGAGAACATCAGTTCGTCAAAAACGAAAGTACAGTCCCAAAAATTATGGCTAAATGGGGGAGATTCGAGGTGCCAAATCATACTACATTTTTGCATTCATTTTCGTTACACTTTAGTAGTCATAAGACCTTAATTTCGCATTTGTATTCTATTATATTATCATCAAGCAATATTTAAGATAAATGCACCCACACACTGCGCTTTATTTAACCTATTATTGCGGTATATCATTCATCTACAAACACTAAAAATGGGTTAGATGGCCCTGTTCACTAATTGGTACTTATTGTATTCTTTACACCATGAGAATTGTATTAATTATTATGTCATTACATTAAAGGACCACGCACTAACTAAATGGAAAAGTGCTCCCGGTCAAATAAAAAAGAAACTATGGGAAAATACTTTTTGGAATGTCCTAATAAACAGTCTGTCTCCATTGTGCCAACTTTGAAAAAGCAAGTTTAAGCTGTGGCAAGACCACCTGAACTTAATACATTTGAAAAAATCAAATTGGTTAATGTGGTTGCAATTATGTATTGTTTATTATTATTATTATTATTATGATTTTCGCGGGATGTGTTTCCAACATAAACAATAACTCGATATAATCAACATAAGTATATGCATACCATATTATTCTTTTAGTTTTTGGGTTCTATTCAAATTGATGTGTAGTGTAACTAAACTGTCGTCTAGTATGTGCAATTAAACTTGAGTTTTATTTGTGATACACATACCGAAAATAATAGATGGTTGGAGTTACCACTTAAGTAGTAACATACCTACGTAAGTAGCTGTCTTTCCTATGTATAAATATTAAGAATAACCACGAAAGTGGCCTGTTTATATTTCGTCGTGGTTGCATGATGTTACAGACGAAACATCGATTTGCCATATTTTTTATCTGTGAACGAGTGTTAAAAGTAACAATCATGTGTGCGTTTGTTCCAGTCGTAACAAATCACCATATAAGAGAAGAGTTCCACGGCGACGAAGATGCATGGAGAGAAATTGATGGTTGGAGCCTCTGTATAAGTAGTAAAATACAGACCAGACATCTTTTATAGGTGCCGTTACTACTCATGCAGTTATTTTTACTATTTAGATAGTAAAGTCAGTTACTTAAGTAGTAATATCACGTATAACGTCTAATCCGTATTTTGCTAACTAAGTGGTAGCTCCAACCATCTATTCGGTGTGTGTCACAAATAAAACTCAAGTTTAATTGTATAAAACTAGACTACATTTTTTTTACATAGCAATTTGAATAGAACCCAAAAACTAAACCATTAATGTGGTATTGTGCATGCGTCTGTTGATTATATCGAGTTATTGTTTATGTTGGAAACACATCCCGCGAAAATCATAATAATAACAATAATAATAAACAATATTTTATTGCAATCACATTAATTTATTTGATTTTTTAAAATATATTAAGTTCAAGTGGTCTTTCGACAGCTTAAACTTGTTTTTTCAATGTTGGCACCTTGGAGACTTTTTATTAAGATATCTCAAAGAATATTTTTACATCGTTTATTTTTTATTTGACCGGGGCCACTTTTCCATTTAATTAGTTCGTGGTCCTTTAAAAATTTGACAATGACTCATTGACGTACAAAAGGCTAGGCAATGTTTTTACATTTAGCACTGACACTTTTAAGTCAAATAAATGGTTTAATCGACGAAAGTAATAATTCTATTTAATTGCATTAAAAATATGTTCATTTCAACTAAACCAGCTCAAATAAACGGTATTTTTCATTGAACAAACGCTAAAAAGCTGACAATTTCATAAGTAATAAATATGTATTTAATGGAAATAAATTTGTTAAATATTAATAAATATTTCCAGCGCACACATAAATAAATATACTTATTAACGGTAAATAAATACTTTTATCAGTGTATTTATAACTTGTTTACTTCAAGTGATAAAAAAACACGATCACGCATTGTGCACAATCTTTATAAAAACTTGTCCACAAAATTTTTCACCGGTTTTCATCCTCCGTAAGTTTATGGATATTTTTGAGATATTGTTATGAAATGAAGGTTTTCTGTAGTTTTTGGGTATACTCTTTCCGAATCTGAAATCCGTTTCTCGATATCACTTTCTATTTTTTAAAAATGGCTACGTAAAAGAAAAAAAACGTGTCAGGCCTCAGAATCCTGTGGCATAATGAGTTTTACTAAAAGTTGGTCAATGTTACGATTTAAATTACAAAATGGCCTCCTCAAAATGGCGCTACTCATATGGTATTTTTTTGTGATTTGCGTTTTATTAAAATATTTCAGGTATCTTGACGTGTACTTCGATGAATATGTAGATTGTTTTGGAGATGGCTGAATACAAATCCGTTATTAAATTTTGTAAATTTAAAATGATGGATCTAATTTGACCTCGACAGTTTCTATATACTAAATACCAGACAATTTTTTTTAAATTTTTGTTAGTCATATTGGATTCGCTATTTTCAATTTCCGAAATTTAATAACGGATTTGTATTCAGCAACCTTGAAAATAATCCCACAAGAACTTATTCATCAAAATTCACGACAAGATACCAGAAATATTTTAATAAAGCGCAAATAACAAAAAGATCCAAATCAATAGCGCCATTGGGAGGATGCCATTTTGTAATTTAAATCGTAATATTGACCATATTTTAATAAAACTCATTATGCATTAATAAAAATTGCAATTTACTGAAAAAGTTTTCGCTTTTTTTCACGTTTTCTTTCGTTTAAGTGGCCATATTTAAAAAATGGAAAGTGATATCGAAAAACAGACTTCAGATTCGAAAAGAGCGTACCCAAAATCTATAGGAAACCTTCATTTCATAACAATATCTCAAAAATGAAAACCGCCGACAAATTTTGTCGTTTTGGGACGAAACGGGTTAATATGTGTACAAACAATGTGTACATAGAAAAGGAGCAAGTGAAGAGCAACGTCACGATCGCAATAGGCAACTTTCAAAATCTGGAAAAATGACCGGAGAATGAATCACCACTACCCAATAACTTCGACATTCGAAATTACTCAAACATCCTTGGATCGAAATCATTTTCTAAGGAATGAACACGTTTACAATGCGTAATTACAGAATTTTTAATTTTGATTTTTATAAGTTATATTTATATTCGTTGTTTTACATTTTCGTAGAAAATAAGAAACAAGCTCGAGGAATTCGACGTAACAAGATTCAAATTTAAAATAACTGAAGTAACTTCTTCTTTCCGGAAAGTTTATATTTTCTCAAAAATTGTTATTTAATCCTTCTCTTGGGCGTATGCGTATTTAATAACATCTGGACAACCATTAATGTATTTTTAAAAAGAACTTACCTTACATTAATTTTACTTAACATAATTAATTTTTCTACGCGATATTGATTGAATCTAATCAAAATTAAAATGAAGTAAAAGGTACTCGTTGTGTACTGAACGTAAATGTATACGATACACATTTATTGCCATAACAAATGTTAAGTTCGTACAGTTTCAGAAACAGTAAACACCAATATATTAAACGGAATGATACATTTAAAAAATCTTGTATGTTACATAAACAAATCAAACAAATTTAGTCTATTTATCATGAAACGTACAGTTACTACTTCTTACCTGTTTATCGATAGCATTGAATTGCCACTTCCACGTATGGTTGTACAAGAATGGACGATGATCGAACCTATTATCGTCGGGACTGTAATCCTCTACATGAACCGAAGGGGTCAGAATGGTCATTTTATGACGATTGATGGCGTAGCAACGATAAAAGTGCTTTACTTTTTCAGCAGTCTGAAACAATCACCAAACAAATTGATGTTTATTTATCATACCACGCTTAATTTCAATTCAGTTACAGTTTCGGTGATAATAAAATGGATTACTTGATTTTATGTTATATATTTGTACGGAATGTAATTTATCCTTTATTTAGGTCTTTCAAGTGTGCCTTACCTAATAGATGTAAATATTGCTTTTAATTCGAGAAATTTTACCAAAGAAGTAAAGTTATGATATACAGGGGTTTTGGGGGAACAGTGTAAATTCTGTCTCAACATTGTTTAATTTTTGCCAAAAGCAACGCAGTTAATACTTGAATAAATGTATATTTTACTCCTACATTCGGTAATTTTCAACACCGAGGAATATATTCACATCTACATAGAATGACTTTAGTAGAAAGTACCTTTGAGTATGGGATTTTTACTGTAAATTTCAGAACTCTTTCTAGAATTTCTGTAAAATTTACTCGAACCGTATGACAATTTTCGGTGCCGTGGATATAAAAATGTGAACAAAAGAAGAAACATGCAAGCCCGATTGCAATGCAGAGATATATTCTTATGATACAAGAATAATTATCGACGAACATATTTCTGGTTCCCACTGATATACATATATACAATGATTTCCCCAAAATCCAGAGCATCTGTATGTATATAGGTATATACACACATTAAAAGTACATACATGAACATATACAATATATATATATATCGTGCATTCCATGTCAACCGGGCCACCTCAATATCTCAAAAACGGATATTTTTTTTCAACCAAATTTGGTACAGATCATCTTTAGCATGCATACTTCTTCCCTGAATTTTTTCAGAATTACTTTTTTTTCTCAAAATGGCGGATCAAAATATCTAAAAAAACGTGCTTTTTGAGTTTTTTTTTCTAGTTTAACATTGTTTGGTGCGAAATACATTATGATAAACCAGTGATTAATATCAAATATTTGCGGAAATTGTTGTACTATGGCACTATGTACTATTGTACTAACAGTTTTAATTCGGGGGAATAGTTATAGATTTTCATTTAAATCAGTCCTTCAGAGCTTTATTCATCAGCCAAGACGATTAATACAAATCATATTCTAATCTACATTATCTTTCACATATTCGCACAAAAAAATTAAATTAATAAATTGAACAAAATATACGTCTTTGTCATAATATATTTCTTTTGTGGAGATGATTATAATTTCTTTTAAATGTTTTGTTTATCATTATAACTGAGTATGCTTACCTCCTGCGGAGAAAGATTTTTCCAAGTATGAACTAAATTGCAAAACATTGAAAACGGGCCGGCTTTTTCTTGCGTCCTTAGCCGTCCGAATTGTCCTAATTCGTCGTACGTCATGCCCATATCTGCTTCATCGGTTTGTGTAATTTGGCCAGCTTGAAGCGGCTCCAATTCTGCCGTCGGCTGTGCTTCCACAATTGAATCGATAGCTGTGATTCCGTGTTTATTTCTGAAATTAATGTATAATTCTTATATTTTGTTTTACTATACTTTAAAAGAAATTGTTTCGGAAATGTAATGCTAAACTTTTAGGGACAGTCCGGCAATTGTGTTAAAACCAGCTTAATCATATTATTACTTTTCGGAAAAGTCGGAATAATTAGAGAAGAGTCTTATAGGTAGGGTAATGTATCCATGAGTGGACCACGATTTTAATTTAGTGCAATAAGTTAATTAAATAAAGGAATTTTTAAGTCTTCTATACACCGTTAGGTAGATATAGTCCCCAGGTATAAATGAAATGCATTTGAGTTACTTTCTGCAGTTAAATAAAATTGATTAAACCAACAATGAAAATTTCTTTAAAATATTCTGGACGCCCTAACTCAAAACTACGAGCTTTATTACAAAAATGATAAGAATGAAAAGTTCTTAGAATTTAGCGAGAAATATCACACAGTGGGCCGAAAGATACGGCAGAACGGACCTAGGCCGTAACACTTTAAAGCACACATTTTTCCGTACATAGAAAACAGCTGAAATTTGTTACTCGGAGGATTTCGGGGTCGCTGATTATGAACCCGAGCTCAGATTTGCAACATTCAAAATGGCGGATTCAATATGGTGGATGTAATTCTAAAAATATTATATATGCTTATAAATGATGATAATTATAATTATAATTTATAGATAAATTAATATTGGTTATGATTATTATTATTATTATTATTATGACTCCCTTATAAATCCATGGGATAAATGCATGCTATGTATAGTAAAAAATGTCTTTATCATGAAACCTTATAGATCTTTTAAAAATATTCATAAAGATATTAAAAGTATTCATAAAGAATACTTAATGATTAGTTCGTCGTAATTTTTTTCTGGTAGTACAAAATCTCGTTGTGATATCAAGAATTCTTTATGATAACTTGTAATGTTAGACAGAAGCGGATATTCGTTAGATCATAAAGTTATCATTAAGAATTCTTTTGAAATGCTTCTCACAAAAAAGCATTCATTAAGAATTCATTTTCTCGGGTAATTAAAATATGCACTAATTTTTAAAGTACGGTGTTTAAGTAGCTGATTATTCAATTTAATCTGCACGGCTAATAACTAATACATATAGAGACAATTGCGACGCTGTAATGAAAATTTTAAGAAAATTTCTTTTTCGACTTTTAACACGCCTAGCAAGTTTTGACACAAACTCCGTCGACAAAAATTTTTCTTTAGGAGAGCGGTCTTTAGTAATGTTCCGCATGGCAAAATTAATTTTCTGAGAGCAGAACTAACTATTCTGCATTCTTGAAAGTATGTCAAGGTCTGGATACTTTAACACAAGAATGGAAGTATTCTATTATCCTTCTATACAAAATTAATCAAAGCGTATTCAAGAGAGAAATCGACTTAGTTACCAAATTGGTCGTTTCAGTTCTTCTTGCTGTCATTGAGTATTTTTCTCAATTTTAAGATTGATGATATTAAAATACATACTTTGTCACCCATGTTTATTCCTACGTTATATTGCTTATTTCTATTAATTTTCATCCTAGGAATGAAAACTGCCCGTTTTTGTAGAAATCATTATGCACATATCATATAGTAATGAATAAACGAATATTACATGCTTCTATTAGACCATTAAAGATATTATTATTGACGGTAAACTGAAAATACTAAACAATTTCAGCGACAAGTTAAGTAAGTCACCGATTTAATTCTATTGTACTCTAATTTTTGTTTGTAATATTCCTCCGCTATTAAAACACATAAAATTACAATTATTACGAAACCATATACACGTCTAAGGCAAAGTATACTGGGATCGCCTTACTGACGAGTCCACCCGGTATACTTGGGACGAAACGTGTGTTTTTTACAATAAGCATTTTGTTCATATATTATCGCCAGAGGGAAACTGAATCTATTAATTAAGTAGCATTAGATATCCTTAATATACAGACCGTTTAATCATAATTCAGTGGCAATAATATCTCATATTTGTTTGATTATTTCCATGCATTGTTATTTTTCACATATTACGTGGTTGTACATCCACAACCCATTGTTTATATAGACAAGTTAAGTAAGTTTTAAACCTTTCCATATCCTATTCTTTTATTATATAACAAATATTAGACTTACAATTCATGAATTTTATGAAAGTAAACATGTTTTTATTTACCGGAAATAAACGAGAAACCGTTTCAAGTCGTTTTTTGCAATTCCTCCGATCGGATTGATATCTGCACTGCTACAATCGTATTTTGTAAAGTACCCTCGGAGCGATTCATCAACATTGCTACTTCCGAGAACCAGGAGTCCGCCAGCTCGACCTCGCACCCAAAGGATCAATTGAGCGAATAAGTATGAAATCACCATGCGTACTCGAGCCTTTGAACAAATGACATCTATTTTTACTGATCGAGTGTATTACACCTTGGAAGATATTGATGCAAAATGAACTGAATCGACTTAAATTGTAATAAATATTACAAAATTGTAATAAACATCATGTGTCAAGTTTAAAAATATATACAAATTTTGTTGATTCCTTTTAAACAGAGAATATGTGGCATATTTTTAATTTTGTATTTTTCAAATTTTCTGCTATGACGAATTGACAAATATTTACATTAATTGTAAGGTTTGCGGAAATTACGATTTAGTTTTATTATCTTGCGAAAGCGCCATTGCTTTTATTGCATAACGTTCTATTACTATAATTATTTCAAAATCGAGCAGAGGTCAAGAGTCAGACTCTTGAATTGACTAAAAGTACGCGGTACTGTTAATAAATTTTTGCAAACTTTCGCTTGGAACCAAATAAAAGTTTATTTACAAAGAACAAAAAATAAGGTTTTTACATTGGTCCTTCGAGCCGGATTATGACGTGGAAAATAGTATTTTTCGGTACTGAAAACTGTAAAACTTGACTTCGCGGACTGCATTTAATCCGTATGGGTTATGTTATAGACAGCGCAGATTCATGTTTCACGTGAACCGTGAAATTTCATTTTACGGACTAATAGTAGGTCGTAAAATCAGACTTTACGGCTATAGTACCAAAAAATTCCTTTTTCAAATCATTCACATTGATCAAAGAATTTTTATCGGATAATTTTTCGGGACTTTATTATTGAAATTACGTGTTACCTCGTACTTTTATAAAAGTTACAAATCATTCGTACTAGAAATGAAGATTATTTTAAGACAATCATCGGGCATCTGCAAACGTCAAGTTCTGCAGCCTAAATCATTTTGACAAGGAACAGAATTTGTGGATTATTTTATTGTATATTACATATCATTTCAAGAAGACAATACTAAGTTTGCCAACTTCGAATTCTGCAGCCAAGACTACGTTGACAAAGAACAGAAGTTACCACTCGGTCAACTGTTCATGTAAAAAATTCCCTTGTTATATTTTTTCGTAGATATAAATTTGTAAGAAATTTCAATCATATAAATTAAAAAAAAAACTTTCATATTGTAATTCTCTTGACCTGACTAATTCATATTGAGTTCCGGTCGATTGATAAAAAAGATTTGATTCAACATACCCAGTAAAACCTATCCCTGTTGTGTATCTGTTTGTTTATTATCTATTTATTCATTCTTTTATAATTACGTGTATAATGAAAAATGCTTAAAAATTGTCCAATTTTAAACCACCATATTGGATTTTATCTTTAGAATTTTCGGAATTTGACCTCAAATTTAGATCCAGCGATTCAAAATAACCAATAAAACATAACGTTGGTATATATCTGTTTGTTTATTGTCTGTTTATTCAGTCCTGGATAACTACGTGTATACACGTAGTTCACAGCGAAAGGGCTAATACCGCACCTAGAGATCAAGCCAAAGAACAGAAAATAAGGCTTTTACAAATTTTGAACAAAATAAAATTAAATCATCGGTTGCACAATATTATTTATTAACCATTCTTAGAAAGTACTATTGAATAAAAAAAGTATGATTAAACATGAATAGAAGACATTCTTAAAAAGTAAATGTGAACTCTCATTTCAAGGAAACGTGTTTCAAATTAAAATCTAGGTCGTAGTAAATTTTCTAATAGGGTATTGTAAAAGAACTTTTTCATTCCGTAAATTATGCACATTCTTATTTGGGTGATTCTCCTAAAAAGTACACTGAAATGTGTCGCCAATGTTATTTGACTATTTCGAAATGAAATACTATCATAAATATTATATTGTTGCAATTTCCTATAAATTGATTCTTAAACTAGAATATATTGACTAACTTTTCATTCATAAAGCCTAAATATAAAATTTGTTTTTTAGTTTAAAACGAGCGAACAAAAATGACTATTTAATGTATTTCTTTGCAGTAAAGTAACATAAAAATATAAATAATTTTTTGCAGTGCTTTAAAAATTCCTTTCAACTATGCTCTTTATAATGTATAAGATGAATTACGAATAAATGTTGTTTTTATATCTTATATCACTGCTTAATGTTTGTGTTTCTTTGCGAGTAAAAATTCCGGTTGATCTCCGACGCCTCTCATTTTTAAGAATAAAAGTGAATTAACGTGTTATAAATACATGCTGCTGCCAAAAAACTTAAGTATTCATTGGTCCTAAAAAGATCTTATAAGGATATTTGTTTACATCATTCCGTTATTTAATAACATTCAATAATATGTCGATTTGTGATCTCCGAAGCCTTTTTATAAAATATTTATTTTATTTGCAAAAGTTGATCATATTCACTTGAAACTTATTACTCGGGATTTTTGGGATCGCTATATCCAAATGTGGTGATTTTTAAATTTCAAAATGGCGGATCCAATGTGGCGATCAAAAATTGTAGCAATTCGATTCAATGAAATGAGCTGTTACGATTATCCAATGAAACAAAATTCCGTACATTATCATTTGGGAGAATTAAAATTTGTGAATGAGTTTGAAAAGAAAAGTAAGAAAGTTGTGACTAGAAAACTTTCGTCAGGTCAGAAAAACTCGGAAACTTCTAGGAAACAACCGAAACAACCGAAAAGGAAATCCAGAAAATAATAATATTTTATAATAAGAATGTAATACTATATATTAGGTAGTATTTGTAAATATTGTTTTTTTTTTCTGTTCTAAATAAATAATTATTAATTCCAAATTTTAAACACTTGAATTTTAGAATTCGGTCCGCCATATTGGATCCGCCATCTTGAATTCAGGTTATCTGTCAATGGATTCATGATCAGCGACCCCGAAAACCCCTAAATACCCAGTTTCAGCTTGATCAAGTAACTTTTTAAGAATTCGGTCCGTTATAATGGATCCGCCATCTTTAATTTGAAATATTTAAAAATTTGTAATCGTCGACTAATATAATTTGTGATTTTTATATGTATATTGACTAATATTTAGCGTGCAATATAATAATATTCTTCATTTAATGTGTAATAAATAATTAAAATTTAAGAATAGCATAGCGGTAATAATAACAATCACGAATTTTGCGCAACATTCGATTCTTACTTCAGAACGTACCCACAACATATTTCACACAACAACAAAAATTATTTAGATAAAAAATTTGTTCGTTAAAAATTTGCGAAAACGTGTACTTTTCAGGAGCATCACCCATTTATATTTTTATATAGTATAATAAAATATAAACTGATATATAAACTATTTATTCGAGTACTAGGTGACGCTAAAATTTGAAAGTGATGTTGCATACAGTTTCATTGATGTCACCAGCAGGACATCAGTCGGTATTAATTGTTATGTCCCACTCTCTCTCCCTCTCATCCTGAAAAAGTTCAGTGACAAGCGTTCACTTACTATCTGCATATGTTCTCCATCAGTTCGGTAGCTGCACTAAATGATAGTTCACTTCATTTTAAGATTAGCGTACCACTAGTTCATCTCGAAAAAACTTGTGTCTCAACATATTGGTTCCCATTTATTCAAGAATTTTTATACCAAATTGAATTTTTCCATTCATAAATACGCTGTTTTGTACACCGGTATTGGAAAATTTAAATATCCTATAATGGTATTTTTTGGAATATTTATTAATTCCTATAATCTTGTATCTCATGATTTTCCAATTATTTTTTTAACAGGGCTAAGTATAAATTAACCTTTTTTCTTCTTTTCTGTGATTCGTACAAATTGTTTTTTTTTTAATTACATGAGCAAGTGCACAATTATAGAGACCATACATTTTATTTAATTACTCATTTATAGTCATTCATACTCATGCAGAACTTATAAAACGTTAACAAGACTGATCGGCCATACACTTCAAAACTTAAGATACTTTTATATAAGTAAAAAAGATTTAAATCAAACAGTCTATTTTATATTTAGAAATTCTTCCCTAAAAATAAATGAAAAAAAGTCAATATTTTTGACAAAAAATAAACAAACATTCAATTTAGTTTCAAGCAAATATGTTAAGTTCAGTTTAGTAATTTTGTCCCAATGGAATAAAATCTTTACCGATACGAAGTTTAATGCACATGAACACAGGAATTGCTTGAGAAGTGATAATAATAAAATTGTTATGTTCAAGTCGTTATTTCACTAAAAGTGGGTATCATTTTTTTCTTATCATAATGTAATAATATATACTATGCGCTTTCATTTCGTTTTAATGTTCACTCAAATCGATTCAAACTCAAGACTGACTTAGAAATAAATAATAATTAAGAAAATATTACCTGAATATTCTGCAGAGCTAAGTTTTCCCTCGCTGAACCCCCGAGGACTTTGAACTTTGGCGTGAGCCTCGTCACCTGTTGAAAAATGCCGAGAATCGCCGAAATAGCTGTATCTATTACTACATTGTAATGATATGAACCTATTTGGGCTGCTAATTCGGATGCCCTTAATTTCGTTTCCGATGATGAATTCACAGTTCCCATGTAGCAGGTTACTAGAAGTGTATTACAAAGTTCCTTCGGGTTTGATGGTACGAAATTCGGGTCCCCGACGATCCTCCGTATATCCCGTAGTGTCAAATCATCTTAGCAATAATTAATAACATTTTGTTGTATTTGTCGAATTAACGAATTTTTATTAAAATATTAGTTTTAACTGATTAAATTTAAAACGCGTTAATGGTAATGTGATTATGTGCCAGTCAGCTTCAGTCGGAAATAGAGGCGGAAGCAGAGTAATTACTGTTGAGAAAATTGATTGGTAATATCCAGGGACATTAGAACATTTTATAAAATATTTATACACTACACATTTAATACTCTATAAATTTCTTACAGCGAAAATTTACTCTTTATAGAATGAAAATTGAGCCAATCCTGAGACAGAGTGAATTTTCTCTTCACATAGACTAAATTTTCACTTTTTAAGAGTATCTCTGATCTCAAATTTGAAGTAATTTTACAGAAATTTAAAACGGCTGACGAATTTGTCTAATTTATCTAAACGTTCTTCAATTTTGTAATCAACGATTAACCCTTTCAGTCACCGGCGGACACCAGTGTCCGACCTAGATGCTATGGATTTCTTAAGGTTTATGAACAGGTAGTTATCGATTATGATGCGGTTTTATTATTCCTGGCTTTTCTGAGACTCCAATAAGTGTTAAAAAAAAATAATATTGCAAAATTATTTAAAATAATTATTGTTAATAATGAATTAGTACCAAAATAAGGCATAATTTTCAAAAGAAATTCATGCCAGGAAAAACTAACCCTTAAAGCGCCCTGGGGGTACTGGGAGACCCCACACATAAATATTACATTTTTTCCCTTCTAAAACTGCACTTTTACTGCATTTTTTTTTCTTAAAGAGCTACATTTCAAGAGGCACAAGTTAAATTTTTAGGAAAAAATATTGAAAATTGGCTGAGTTATGATTTTGTGTGTGAAAATAGTATTTTTCGATACTAGTGCGTAAAATACGATTTTACGCACCCCTTTTAACATGCGATTAGATAGGCCGGTGCGTAAAATAGAATTCTTACGCACATGTGTCGAACGATATTTTTCGATATACTATGCGTAAAATTTGTGCGCCGTTTTTTGTGGGTCAAATATGATGTTACGCACGTGTGATGACCGCGGCGCACGAGTGCCCGGCGCAGCCGGACAGCACGAGAGAGCCCCGGCCAGCAATAGTGCGTAAAATCGTATTTTCATCACACTAGGAGGAAAAGAATTAACTTTCCTCCCGCACTGTCATGAAGAAAAATCGTATACTTCGCTCGGGAAGTAAAAAAAATGCCTCAATCTACGTGTTTTTCACCCTCGGCTTCACCTCGGGTAAAAATTACGCGCAGTCTGAGACTTTCTTTATTTTACCTCCCTCGTTGAGTAATATACTATTTACGCACTAAAAACGGTGCGTAAAATCAAATTTTACGCATAGTATATCGAAAATGTCATTTTTATATTTCATTTTTTATAATGTTTATGACGGGAACCAATAATTTTTTTATCAAAATTACCAAAAAAATTACACTTGGAGAGTATCCAGTAATTTTGTTGAAACGAAATAACGGAAACTGTCTGCGCAGGACAATATTATTTTCGGATTGGGGTCTCCCACGACCCCACATGGCGCTTTGTGTTATTTTTATACGGGTTGGAGCTTTAAGGGCTAATGGCTATCATTATTTGAAATTTGGTATGTTGTTGATTACAAATCCGGTATCAGATTTTGAAAATTCCAAATGCATGATCCAATATGGCCAATAACCATTTAAAAAATTGTGATTTTGTCTAATATTTGGTATATAGGGGTTTTGGAGGACGAATCCGGTGCATCTAACATTGGTAGAATTTTGTACAACTTATTTTATACAGTTTCTGCTTTATTATTTAGGCCTAAGGAAGGATTTATTTTTTTGTAATAAGTCGGCATAATGGTTTTATAGTCCATTAATAATAGGGCGTTTAACATCAATGATTTTCATGAAATTTGGATTATATGAATGATTTGTGATCAAATACTCAAAAATCACCAAAAGTGAAAACATTTTTATTTTAATTTTTGCCCGCTATATTATCTTTGCCATTCTAAACTTAACTGTTTGACAAAATTAAGATTTCTCACAATTTTTTGTCGGCCATATTGGATTTCCCATTTTGAATTTTGAAAATCTGACACCAGATTAGTAATGAGCGACCTCAAGAACTCAAGTATACGAAATTTCAAAAAATTGCCATTGCTGGAAAAATTCGTGACTGCAGTGCATTTGATGAATTTCAAAAAATTTGCCCGCCCTATTGGATCCACCATTTTAGATTTCTCCAAAATGACTTCAAATTTACACTGTGTTATGAAGGGATAAATTAATTATATAAGCTTATAAAATGTGTTTTAAAACCACCTTGTATGTGTATCGCCTCTTGCATGTAAAAGATATGTCATTAAAACATAACTTATTTGAGTAATTCTTTGGAAACATTTTGTTCCTACCCGTTAAAATACTATACTTTCAAATATTTTAAAAGAAGAATACAATGTTAAATACTAAACGCAAAATTGAACCATTTTCCTAGTGACAGAAACTCTGTAACACATATTTTTCTTATATTAGTACTAACATTCGGAATCCTTGATTTACTGATACCTTCATCTACCATACATTTATAATTCAATGTAACTTATACTTTTTTTAATACCTCGTTCCTTATTTAAGTAAAGTGAGACAATTATTTTGAAACTACGTAATCAGAGGAAATGAAAATACTTAGGAATACAAAAAATTCGAAAACAGTCTATGTATTGAATATAATATAAATTATTTGTAAGGATAGCGTTATTTAAAGGCGTTCAATTCACTCAACTGCTGCTTTTTTCCTGATCATTCAATAATAAAAAGCATTATATTATGTATTAAATTTGTAATATATACCTCCATTATTAACAGCATCAACTACCAAACAGCACATGGAATAAACTAAGCAAGCGGTGGAACTCGAATCAACACCTCCACTCAATGGTAAGAAAAAACCGCCTTGACAGGATCGCCTTTGAATTAAATTATCAAGTGGTCAAATTATATGGGAATGGATATATAGAAATATTTAAATAATGCTCAACTAAAAATGACTACAGTCGACGTAAAAAAGGCATTTTTTACAAATTCTCATGGACGAATCCACAGGAATTTCCGTGGCGTAGGAATTACATATCCCCTTTAAAATTCTCTCACATGGTCATCCCACTGTTTTCAAATAATATCTCGCAGAAAGAACTTTGACCCTCTGCCGTATCACTGAGGATTAAAAGATTCGAATTTCGGTTGTCGATAGAGCTTACGAGAGAGACCTGTCACCCTCCTCCCACTTCAAAAAAGTTATATAATCGGGGATTTGCCATTGTTAAGTGAAAAAATGTCTGTAAACTTTCTTTTGAAAACCCGCACTAATAAATATTTTATATATTAATATTATAATATTTTTCCGCATTAAAAGTTGTTCACTCTATACTGCAATATTTCCAAAGTCAATTCTTATTTTTTATTCACTTTTAACTATATTCATTGCATAAAATATTAATGACTTACTCTTAATTGTTTATATATATTTCAGCGTTTCACGTCGTGATGTTAAAGGCAAATATAGGAACTATTTGAGTCAATGTCTACGTTAACTTGATTCATTCAAAGGAAAAAAGCTTGTGAGGAGATTTATTACTTTGTCTAGCAGTATAGAATGAAGAATAGCGAATGAAAATTACCTGAGATAATCCCAAAGCCAAGTGGCAGGTGCCATTGCGATTTCTTCTTCCGGGGAAAAGTATATTACATCACACGGTTGATCTTCGCCGCTATTTCTTTCTGATGTAATATAGAAATCAACTTCTACTCGTGGATAAGCGGAAGTAGTTGCTGCTGATGTACATCTGGATCGGATTCTATTTCTATATGATCTGTAATATAATATAAAATAATTGATGTTGCTGTAGAATCTAAACAGGACTGATCTTTGTTTATATTGTATAATTAACAGACGGACCCGGGAAAAAATGGATTATATATAATTATATATGTTTATATACCATTATATATAATTATATACAAATTTTGATACAATTAGATCCAATTATATATTATTATATATAATTATATTGTAAACGAATGGTGGAAGGGCTTTGAAATAAAACGCGTGATTTGATCGGCCACAAACTAAAAATCAACTTTATTACGATCAATCGGTGAAGACCCGATCGCGACGCGAACTTCCTCACCCCACGAGGTCCCTAAACGTCCTGAAAAAACCCGATCGTCAATTTTTTACATCTTAGTTTGACTTTTCAATTTCTCGAACGTTTAAATAGACTAGAACGTCATATTATATATCGATTATACTATTCGAAATACAAATACTTTTATCGAGATCATCACCATTTCGAATGGCCTTTTACATAATTTACCTAACAGGCCTGCTTCATTTTGAGAGGTACCCCCATTCGGGTTCGCAATGGCGTAGGGAAAACCACCTCTGTGGGAAAAAACCTACGCCGGGTACCGCAGTTGATAAAACATCAATTCCGTCCGTAACATATATATCATTATATATGGATTTTGGCCGTATATAATTATATATAATCGTATATAAACATATATAATTATATATTAGCATATATAATTGTATATAATTGACGGCTTTGTATATAATTATATACGGCCAAAATCCATATATAATTATATATAATTATATATAATTGGATCTAATTGTATCAAAAATAGCATATAATTGTATATAATCGTATATAAACATATATAATTATATATTATTATATATAATTGGATCTAATTGTATCAAAAATTGTATATAATTATATATAATCCATTTTTTCCCGGGGAGACTGCACTTGTGTTTCCTTGTGATGTATGTAAACGAATAATCTAATTTGTAATACTTAGTCACCCTTTATTATTTGAAATTAGCTATTATTAGCTCTGGAAATATTACTCAATAAATTCGACATAGTATATATTTATATAGAAGAATAATAATAATTGATTTAACACCTTAACTAAAATTTTGGGTTACTTCCAGCCTTAAAATCTTTCATGAAAACCCACTGAAATATTTGTCTCTGAATCCGATGTCAAGTAAGAAGAAAACTGCTCCTTGTGTCGATCTTCACCATGTTTTAAGAAAAGTCCTATTATCACTTATCGATTTTTTTAAATAGTTGATCTTATTTTAATAATAGCATTACATGTGTTTGATAGTGGAAAACACTCTGATGTGCTCATTGATGTTTATAATTAAAATCCTCACCCTAGTAGAAAATGCGACCAGTTTGGCCAGAAAATGGCTTAATTTTCTACCAGCGCATAGTTAATTTTTTTAGTGATAATTCCATACATTGGCTTTGTCCTACACGGTTCGAAAAAAATCAGTATCTGAGTTCCTCGTGAAAAACAGATATACTTTAACTAAAAATACATAAAGACAAAATTTTATTCATCGAGGTCTTTTGAATGGATGGTCTGATAATTTCTTTTTAAATTTGGTGGGTTCTGCCTGCAACGCAATTGGGGGTGATTGCATCAATCAAACATTTCAACATGGTTGAAATATTTTCCAAGCGCCATCTGTCGGAATCCTTCCGATTCCCGAGCCAGCGGCTTTTTTGAAAAAACATTTTTTAAAGAAAAGTGTTAAAAATGCTGATTGGAGATGTTAATTATATGAAAAATATGAAGAACCGAAAATATGTGAAAAATTCAAAAAAAATAACGGGGAACTTGGAAGAACATTCGGCAGATACCAGGGTATGATCCTGGGACCTTTCGATTTCCGGTCGAATGCTCTAACAAAAAAAAAAATTTCTTTTTCTTTTCCAACGTATCAGAACATAACATGTTATAATGCAGATAGAGACTCGTTTATAGAAAATACGAGTTCTATAAGATGAAATCAAGTTACGGCCTCGCGAAGGCCAAACTATACGCAGGAGCCAAATTTATTACCTATTCCTCGAAAGACCTCGATGAATACTCAATTTGACCCTACTGCGCGCATTGAGAAGAAATTGTAAGCATGAATGAACGCAAATTTTTTCAAGTTTGCCATTAACGGGTTAATAATACTGCAATGAGTAAACGGCAATGCAAGTAACTATGCATTTCGTTAGTGTACAACTATTTAGATAACCCTAGTAGAAAATGAGTCCAGTTTGTGGGTAGTTTCTGTCCAGTTTCGTTATTTTTCATGCTAAAGGTATCGGGAAACTGGGCAATGTAATACAGAACTGGATAGATTTCTACCATGGATAACATTTTATCTATCCCGCATCTTACAACTTAAATCTAGCGCCCTAACATAACATCTCATACCGATAACCTATTTCAAATTAATAACAACGTATTTTATTGTTAGACAGAGTATAATTACGAACAATAAAATACATTTTTCGAGATCACTTATTTTTTTTAATCTCATAATTTATCTTGAATACTAATTCAGCAATACTGAAGAAATATGAAAGTCTAAATTTACAAAAATTCTTGTTAATGTAAAGTTTAGAAAAGTTATTTGCAAATCAGTATTTTATGCAGGGATTGCTTGTTTAGGGTTTATTTGTTAAGAGTATTTTTAAAACATTTTGCAAATTCGGATTTATTTATTTAATTCCCAAAACCTTAATTTCCACTGCATTTTTTATGGCTAAATTTAATTTCTTTTTACGAATACATTACAAAATAAGTGCTGCAGTAAAAATGTTATTATTCATGTTACACAGCTCTTTTATGTTTTAATTGTATTTTCATCCTCTCAGCAATTGCACATCTTTATCTTCCTTTGTTCAGCAATTTCATCTAACATCACTTTCGGTCTCTTCGCTCTTCTAATACAGCCTTACTTGCGTAACCACAACTAATCACACCTTACCAAAGTTTCCCATGCCTGATCATTCATCACATTCTCTTCTTACTCTATTCTCCATGGATATGGGCCACCCAGTTTTGGAAAGTTTCCACTTGATATCAAACAATCGAAATCTCTCGAAACATTTGAGTTTAGTTGGTAATATTACATAATTTATTTATCTATATTAAATTAATCAGTATTTTTATAACAATATTAATATTTATCTTTATTTCAGATCGTTATTTGATGAAATTTTTTGTTGATATTTGATTTAATTTTATTCGCGACAGGGAACTGGAATCAGAGTTAATATTACGTTGACAATGATTGGATAAATATCTGTTTACCCGTGTTTTCGTTTCAATCTTACTTATATACAACATTTTAGGTGCGTTATGCATTTGTGTTGTTTTGGCCGTACGACTGTTTACGTGCCATGCTTAAACAAATCAATAAAAAACCAATATCCAAATCATGTAATTAATTACTTTATTATGGGGCAATCAAGAAAAGCTCTCCTTTGCTTTAAAATTACGAGTCTTTTTTATATAAATGAATAAAACTAATTTCTTACAATCAATTTATTTAAATTTCGACGTTAATGTATATTAAAACAAAATTCAAGTATTCAATTATCATTATTATCTTAGGAGGTTCTAAATTCATTAGCTAATAAACTATAGTACTCTACTCTAAAAAGATGAAATAAAAAATGGCCGAATTCAATTTTCAATATTAGTGTTTTATAACTCAGCTATTCTAATCCCTAGATATACCCGATCACCAGATAAATACGAACAAAATTCATTGAAAATTGACAGTCATTTAATTAAGAAAATGCTGGAGCAATTGTACGCACAAATTTTCTAATATTTCTGAGAAGATGGCATGTAATGATTTTAATAGCTATTGCAGAGTCTGATTTTGAAAAGTTTCAATTGAGTTGAACGAAATACAAAATCTCGATGTTGTTACTAATTTAATAGCACAAATGTAGGAAATACGTACAAGTAAACATATCCATATATTACGGTGTTCGCCAGTATCGAAATCCCTTTTTTTAGAAACTCTCTCTCTCTACTTCAATCATTTTTCTATAAAATATCAATGTTCAATTGCTTTTACAAACTGCTCCTTCTCCCTTGTTGATTTGTTACAAATAACCAGAAGTGATTATATTCACTTCCTGAGCTTATCTTAAATATTTGTCATGTAGACAATCGATCTCCTGTCTCTTCCTGCAGCCCCAAATTTCGACTCCGTATAATATACATTCCCCTTTACTAAGCAATTGAAGAGTTTAAGCCTCTATTTTACATCCCCCTTAAATTTTCTTTCGCCATAAGCCCAAGCCAACCAGCCCAATGCCATACTGGTTTTCCCAACGTTTTCTGTTCAACGCGCACCATCATATACGTTGCGACTTTGCATGACATATTCGAAGAATATATAATGTGTATAAACTTTTTTTGCAAATGCATGTTTACTAAATATACTTATGAGGTAATTTTACTGCATGAAATAGTTCTTGACTAATTTCATAAAGAACTTAATAATTCCATATACTATCAATACAAATCTCAATTACTTTTTGATATGTAACTTTTTGAATAAGTAACCAATTGTCAGATGTTTTGTTTCAATTGTCATTTTACTTAACATATACTCAGTTTAAAATAAATTTAAAAAATATAATATTATAGTTTATTACCTTATGCTGTCCAAATTGATCGTAGCAACAGTAACTTCAACTTCCTGTAAACCGAACTGATTCCCTCGATTAATAACTTTTCCGTTTACAGTAATGCTGGAAGAACCATTAAAATATATTCTGGCTCCATCGCATCCCCGAAAGTTACTATACATATAACATCCGCCAGATTTTATCGTGGCGCTTCGTACTAAGTCCACCATCTGGTAAGTTTTACGTAGCTCGAATAATGAACCGCTCCCTGAAAGAAATAATACTTGATTTTTGTTATGTATACGAAAGAATTTCCTTTTTCAAAAAGGGAATAAAATAAACTATAAAGATAAAACGCATTTTTTACATGCCCCAGTAAACACAGTTGACTATTGGTTAACTTTTTTAACCCTTAATAATAAGGAATTTTCATATATTTTGTACGTAAAAAAAATCAAGCAACTTACAGCACTTTGTCAATTTTATCTGGGTATCGAAGACGCACCTTACAACTCTAAGATTTAATTTATATTTTACTCTTATCTGCAAAGTTAATTTAAACGACATCTAAAAGGAGACAATTTTGAGTTACTTATGTAATAATAAATATCATCTATTAAATGTTGGAAAATGTATCTTAATTCTTACTATTTTAAGATACGTTACATATTTGTTAAAAATATTTGTTTATTGGTTGACATTACATCGACGGCTGGTACGAAGAACTGGCCATCTCAAACCTAAGATGAAGAACCGAACATTTCGAAAGTTTTGCGATGAAGAACCGGATATTTCAAGATTGTCTAGAGCGGTTTATTATACCGTAACAACTTTGCAAATGCCCGGTTTTGTATCGCAAACTTTTAATGCGTGTCGGCTTTTCGACTCACATTTGAGATTTTTTCTATCAGCTATAGATATAGGGTAAGATGCAGTTAACTTCATTTGATTTCTCATTCACCGTTAGAGTGCGCGGGATAAAAGTTTCTCGCAAGTACAAGAGATAAAATGTTCCTGGAAGAAACTGAAATGAGGCAGCCCTGTTCGGACATTGCGTTAAATTTTCTGGTTCCATTCTGTCCAGATTCGTGGTCAAAGCATGACACGTGACAAGGCAAAGCTGGTTAGGCCTGTCCAGAACATCTATGCACGCAAACATAGATGCATTTAGCGATCCATGTTTACAATTTATTAATATTTTTATAGAAAATTCATTTCTCAATATACAAAATCCTGCAATTTAGTTCTAACCGATTAATCTAAATTAATTTGAAAGACTACACCCATTCTGCTTGAAACTGATCAAAAACTGGATTCATTTTCCACTAGGGATTAGATAGTTTACTAAATTTTTACAAACCCATACATTGTGTACTGAAGTGGTTCGCAAGCCAACCAAAAGTGATGACAATATAAATCAAGGAAGATTGTCTTTATTACTTTCATTTAATTTCAATTTTCCATTATCTGACGTACTTTTTTTAATAATAAATAATGGATTATCTTATTGATAAAAAACCATATTTCCTCAGTTTCGCGTATAATTAATAAATTATTTTCCCCCACCTTCTTTTCGATGGTTACCTTTGAAACGTTTGCAAAGCATAATTCTCAGTTAAAAAATCAAAGTATAAACTATTCAGTTACGTACCATTTGAAATAATTTCTACGCCATCTAAGCTCATAGGAATGTGAGTACTGGCCGGATTCCATAATTCTTCACATATTTCAAAACCTATGCAAGTATCTCTAGTAACAATTACAGCATCACCAATTGGAACTGTATTCTGCTCAGTAATATCGCGGATTATTTTAGGTAGGTAAAAGTTTTCGGTGGTTTTTGTCTGAAATAAAATTTTTACACTTAAGAAATAATTACACAATTACATTATATTCCAGTTTGTTCGATAAATATTTAATTCTAACGTGATATTCCGAATTAAATTACCTTTAACCACGGAGTAAACCACCTCGTTTCTCTGTAAATATGAGTGTCACAAAGCATCAATTTAGGTCGAATTAACAAAATCTTCTTTTGTAGAATCACTACTCTGCAGTTGTATGTTACATTTTTGTGCATTACTGGCATTCCAACGTCAATCAGTATATCCTCACATATCGGCGACGTTAGTAACGCAGCAACAACTTCCCAACAATGCAGAACCGTGTCAGGTTCGAAAAAATGATCTTCGCAACTGTATCCACTGTAATTAATTCATACGTTGAATTTAATTTTTATATACTTTTAAATATACATTTCGTAAGTACATTTATGGTTTTTCGAATTGAATAATATGTGGCTGTCGTTATTGCCTCTGCATTAGTTATCAATGTTTTGAAACTTATGGCATATACATAAAGTGTCCTTCCTGAACATTTATAAAGACACGTATATATGTTTCAAATTCCAAAATTGTTTTAAACAATTTTGTTGAAAAGTGCATTCTGCTAAGAATATTATCGAAACATTCTAAATGGATATTATTAAGCTATTTTCTGGCGACTGAAAGGTTTTAAAACAGGAATTTGGTGTAATTTGGTATAGTGCAACTGTGTTATTAATAAATATGTTTCAAAACTGTTTATTCAATTACTGAACATGATATTAATAAAATTTCTTAGGACTTTTTATTTTAAGGAAAATTATAACCATTTATTAAGGAAACCGCAACGTTATATTTTAAAACATCGATGTTATAAATTACTTATATCTAATTAATACATAAATAATTTTTCAACAAAAATTCTGAAATGATCATGAAAATTACCTTATGAAATTTATGTTATTTTCATATAATTTTTTCTTTGTTTGGCTTACATCATTACAATTCCACTCATTTTTTTTGCATCGTCAACAAACATGTACGTGGCCTCTTATATTTGCAATTTATGAAATTTTTTCTTAATATTCATTAGCCTTAATAAGTGTTTTGAAGGTAAAGTTCATATACAAACAATAAATTATACGTTTTAAAAGTACGCACATCAGTGCGAAGAGCAATACGCTTTTAAAAAACTACGCTAAGATAAGATTATATACTAATCATTCATTGACCGTAAACAATATATTCAGCGAAAAGCAGCTCATTCATTAAATTCTGATAGATTTCTAAAATAACCTTTTGGCTCAATGTCTTGTTTTAATATTCAAACTATCTTTTTAAGTTTTAATATAGTGCAATGAAATATTTAATAGTTTTCAGAATCAGGCAGTCTAAGTTTGAGTTGGATTAACTAAATTTGAGTCAATTTAACTATATGTATCTACAAAATAGACTAGTTATTACGTTCTCGTGGCCAGTTACCCCTTAATTAGGTCCGTTATTTTTTTTTAGTACAAATTTTAGGAAATACGCGAATTTCTATATAAGACTTTTCTAACTCTACAGGAAATTTTACTTAATTTATGAATATACTTAGGGATATGTAGAAATCTTACATCTTGCAGTGCGATAATATAAAAAGTCTTATGTTTTGTGTGTGGCCAAATTTATAGTACTTCAGTTGCAAATAAACAACATTTTACCAATCGCCACATTTGAAGAAAATTTGTTACTCCAGGGTTTTCCACGATGGTGATTACGAATTCGTGACCAATGTTCTGAAATTTAATATTCCGGACACGATATGAATTTGACAAAATTAACATCAAATTCATCTGCAGCAACACCCACCCCCCCCCCCCCCTCCCAGTAACCAATTTTGTTCTAATAGTAATTTGTTGATTTTTTTCTTAGACTAGTCATTTCCCTTATACCTTTAACATGGTAAATAAGAATATTACACAAGAATTGTACAAAAAATGTTTTTATTTCTACCAGTTCTACCAGGGTTTAAACATATTTTTTCCACCATATTCGATCCGCCATTTTGAATTTATCAAAATTAATGTCGTATTTGTAATAAGTGAACCCTAAAATCTTCACAAAAAAAACTATAGTAAAAAATGAAAGTAAATATTTAGACTTAAAATCTTATATTCAAACAGTAGGCACTGCATTTCCCGATATATGAAAATAAAATATGGCAGCTTGTGGCGTATAATTTGGCAAAGCAATATTTCAACTCTAAACGTCTCATTCCAAAAATAGCAACGAGATTTCAAGGCTAAATTAATTAACTCAGAAAAATAGTTTTATTTTTGACATTAAACAACACAGGTTGCTGATATTAAAATGTAACAATTCTAATGCTAATTTCGTTCTGTGTAACTGTAAGTGCATCATCATTCTTGGCAAATATCTACAGAAAAGCTAAACTTCCTCATTCAGTGCAAATCGTACTAAAATGTTATATTCACTCAGAAAAAAAATTTATTTCACCTGTTGTACATTGTAAATGAAGTCCAATAACAAGGTGCTTTTAAGATGTAAAAAAAGAAAGGCTATGTGAGAAAAGGTCAAACTCATGTGCGATACGTTGGGTAAATTTAATTTCTAACAATTTTGCAACCTTTTCTCTGCAATATATTTGGTTTTAAACTATATATACTGACCATTAAAAGAAATATTATTGCTGTAATATATGTTAATCAAGATATTGTATTTTAGTGACTAAAAATCTCACGATTTTCATTTGCTTTTTCTATCGTTTAACGCGTACTACCATATTTATTCGTAAAATTCAGAGTTATATTTATACTAGTAAGTAAAAAATTTGTCTCTCAGTGCAAATAAGTATATCTTTATTATCAATGAAAATATTAGTTAAGTTTACCAAATTTCAAGTTCTGGCCCACTTCTGAAAGTTGCGCCAGCTTCTTTGGCCAATTGAATGCTTTTTAATATCCGTCTTAAATTTCCGTCGAAATCCATTGCCCATTGATTTAGGGTAGAAACTGCGACAGTCGCTAATCGGTCCATGGCTGTATCGAAGTTCGATTGCCCTGAAACTGAACGAATAAAAAAGGTAAGTTGATATTAGGACTCGAAACGATATCGATAATTGCCACGATTCACGATGAGAAACTCCAATTCCACGACTGAGGTAGATGGCCAGTGCTAGTATGAGTACGTGCCTAACTCGCGTTTTGCAGGAACTGCTGATTGATCAATATCACGGGAATTTAGTCCGGAAAATTTAGTTTGTTTCCTTCCCACTTTCGCTTCAAAATCGATTTTATGACTTTCAAGAACACCAAAAATAACGTTAACGAAAATATATAAATAGTTAAGAGCGCCCTTAAACCAGAGTAAATAACATTATTAAAAATATTAACTCGTTGAATTACGAAATAACAAATATTATTTGCTACACGTAGCAAATCCGTAGTAAAATAATTCAGGTTTACTATATTTAAGTAATATAATTGAACGAAGATGGCAGCCGGGAAATATTTAAAAACTGTTGTTAATGTTTTACTTCTGAAATCGCCTATTCGAGAGAATTCAGCACAGAGAATATCTCGAGTTTGAAAAAATGTCTATAATTCACCAATGCCACATATTTACAAAATTTGCGTTTAAACCTGATCCTAGAGAGTTTTCAGAAAGTATCACTATTTAACACAGAATCGTTCAGTCATGTTTCTGATTTCAAAAGTAAAATGTTAGAAAATATAGTAAACAAATATTAGTAGAATATTTCAAGTGTTCCATTGTAAATCAAGTGACTTTGGAAAATAGAAAAGACACGAAATAAATGCATTATTTTGTAATGTTAACATATGTGACACTTGAGATTCGATTAAATGGAAAATCGAAATATTATGTTTATGAGAAGATTGCAAGATCTAGGTTTTTCATTGCAAAGAATTTAGCGGGTAGATTTTCAATATCGAAATTAATTGTACGTCTATTTTTGTAAATTTTATGTAATGTAACTAAAAAAACAAATAATATTTTAAACTAACTGATCCCTATCATTCCCTTAAAAACATGTAATGAATAATACAATATTCGCCTTCTGCGATTTATTTTTTATAAATGTATTCTGAAAAATTAGAGGCTTATTTAAGAAAATCGTTTGTTGTTAAACGAATATAAGTGAAACTTAGATAACATATGCGATGTTTAAGCACATTTAATGTATACTTCAAGTTGAATGTTCATTTACAGCACATGTATATAGAATATATAGATGGATCAGCTGTACCCTATAGTAGAAATCTGATAGGAGCAGACAGTAAATCGTCATGTTTTGTCTATAGACACGCATGTGCAATGCACCAACCCTGCCTGTCTAGACAAAACGCAACGAGTTAGTATTAGTTAGTTTCCACATTAATTTATACATTTTAGGTTAGAGATTGATCGGAAAGGATAAATCTCGAAAAACCTACAAATACATCCGTTTTTAAAACCCAGAAGGGTGCGGGTCGAAAAACAGACAACTCAAAAAGCCGATGGGTCAAAAAACCGACAGTCATAAAGCCAACAAATATAACACAACAGACCCATCGACAAGCGGACAGTCAATTTTCAAGCGTCGATTGTTTTACTGTCGGCTTTTCGACTGTCGGTTTTTTGACTGTCGGTTTTTTGACTGTCGGTTTTTTGACTGTTGGTTTTTTTACCTATCGACTTTTAGATTTTCGGAAGTGTAAATGAAAAAAATAAATAAAATAAAAAATAAGTAAAAGCTTGATCAAACTAGTTTGAGCCATTTAAGATATATCAGAATCAGAATTTAAATACACTGTTGATGATCGACACCAACACACCTCGCAGACATATGTACGTCCGGAAGCGAACTATTTTGCGTGGATGAACATATTACCGATGCTGAAGTATCCGTCAAATACTCGTATCAGGAATCTTTACAGTTGTCAATATATTGTTGATGAAAGCATAATCTCTTAGTTATATTAACATGGGTAATATAGTCCCCAGATTAATCTCAAAAGGCAATATGGCGGATATATCAATGAGTTGATGAGAAATTAGAAACCATATTTATATCTTTAGTATCAGGATCACATTTCTTTCAGTGAAATTTTCATTTATTCAAATTCACATTATGCGGTCCAAAATTAATGATACAAAGAAAAACATAAGCTTCAGAGCTGGCTATTCAATTATGTACGTCAGTACGTATTTAGCATGAAAATAGCCAATAAAATGTTTCTTTGGTATTTCTGGTTACTGATTACGAATATGATAACAATAATTGACAGCTGGACATTCTATATAAATATATTATAGGCGGCATCTTTTAAAAACCATTACTTTTTTTCGTCTATTTAGAAAAGGGTACGTATCATGAAAACATTTTAACCACAACAAACGGAGCATCGAATGTGAATATGAAGGATACTTGAATTTTGTTTTTTTTTTACTAGAAATTTCAACCCATTGAAAAAGTCCGAACATGGGAATAACGGGGTTCATACGCCACAGGTCGAAAGACGGTGTCGTAATCAGGGTATGTAGTCTAACCACCAACC
The DNA here is from genome assembly GCA_030407085.1 of Trichopria drosophilae. NCBI lineage: Eukaryota > Metazoa > Arthropoda > Insecta > Hymenoptera > Diapriidae > Trichopria > Trichopria drosophilae. The sequence goes on from CM059583.1 coordinate 52,871,908, forward strand.
ACGTGGGTGTGGTTGGTAATTGAATATACGTGACATTTTGATCCTGGTAATTACCGCTATGTAGACAAATGTCTCCGAATATAACGTCTTGCAGAACATGTGAAGGAGATTATTCGCATCACATCAAAACATATCTGTCAACAATCAGAATTTTATGTCGTTCATTTTTTCATCGTAAATATGCCAGTCAATTTTTAGTGACATATTCTCTACAAAGTGTCAAAAGTGACATATTCTATACAAAACTCTGAATATATTATGAATCAGGGAAGATTTGAAACAGGACTGAACAATTTAATACATATAAAAGATTCACAGAACAATTTACAAAGCGTAAGTACAGGGATTTTCGGGGTCGTCCATCTGGAATTTAAGGTTAGATTTTTAAAATTCAAGATGGCGGCTCCGATATGGCCGACCAAATTTCATGAAAGAGATACGAATTTCGTCAATAAGGTTCATAATTGATCTTTATTTGCATATTGACGTTTTGAAGAAGTCAGGTGATTCAGGGCAACCCAAACCAATTTCTAGTTGAGAGCTAAGATCCCGCAATTTTATTGATACGACAAAAAATTCACAAAAAACGAAACGCACGAAAATTTGTTTATCGCTTCTTTAAAAATGGCCATATTGGTTTTTTAATAAATTTAAATGTAATTTTGACAGCGATCATATTCGAACATAGTAGAGTTAGTCACTCTTAAATGTTAATGTCATGTCCTGTTGAGACCGAAGGTCGAAAATCAACTAAAAAATATGCAACTACCGTACTTGATGGGTTAAGATGTTATAAATAATTCGACTGTATATTTCAATAATTAATAATTAATGAAGACAATTGTAAAATTTCTTTTCGATTAATAATTAAATATATCAACGAAAATTTACAAATAAAAAAGCTATTGTATATCATTAATTGCAACACTTAACTATATGTTTCACCACTATTGTTGCGGCATTACTAATTTGTTTAGCACTTTCATCAAGTTTTATCTAAATAGTTTTGTCAAAGTATACTAATAATTATAAATCCTATAATTAATAATAAAATATAACACATTTTTTGAGACACCATAATTTACTTAAATTCGTGTATTTTTGGAATATTGGCTATATACCTACTTTATTTTATAATTTACATTTGCTTGTTTAACATTAAACTATTTGTTTAATCCACACTTTAAACAGAATAAAATGTCACATTTTAAAATTCTTCAAATTTGACTGGATCATACAAATTTATGTCTATACAATAAGTCCATACAATAAGAGTAAAAAATGTAACAGGCAATAATTGTCCCGGTGATAGCCGATGTATGAAATATTCTTGAAATAATGCAGAATTTAGTGCTGGAGGATGTAAACATACGGTCTCGTAGTATTTTGTGCACCATATCTGTAAAAAATTATTTCACATACTTGTGAACCGCCCGTAATTACAGAGACAGGGTGCATGATAGCGAATTGTTACGCAACGATAATTCTTGATTAGCGTGCCACAATTCCTATGCATTTTTGGGGGATAAAATATGGTGTTGTCGGGACCAGATATCATTATTTTTCAAATTTGCCTGCATAAAACTGTAATATATACCTCGACACGTACATAGCATTTAGGATTATCATCGAGCAAAATCATAATTTGCACACAATAATACAGACAAGCAAGTATATTTGTTATAATTATTTACGTACCGAAAAATACGCAAGTATTTAATATAAAGTATTAAGTAATAAATAAGTCCTAACGTATAGCCTTAATATGGTATGTACATTAAATATATTATATTAAAATTTTCCTATATATTGTATATCACTCTTCAGATTGAATTGCGGTATACCCTTGAGTAGGCATGTAAAATACAGTATGTTCTTTGGTATTTTTAAGTTTTCTCTACAGTACCTGCAGACCAGCTGCCCCTAATATAGGTGTTTTTCCAGTAGCATTATGTAGGATGTTAGTGAACAATTTACCTAAGCTATAAGTGGGCGAAAATTAGAAACATCGTGCAAATTATCTTTTTTCTACTAATAATTACGCATAAAAAACGTCTGCTCCAGAACTATGGATAAAATGGATAAAAACGGGCCAGAAACGGCTTAAAAAGTGGCCAGACCACTTTTAGATTATCGTAAAAAAACATCTAGATAATATATTACCTTAAATATCGGCTAGAAACAAGTATAAAAGTTCTTAGGTAATTCGTGTTAAATATTCTGAGTACTTTTTTCAAAAATAGAGCAGAAACCGCCTACAATCTATCTAAAAAATGTATTAATCCTGGTAGAAATTCAGTTTATGGTATGCAGTCCATTTAAATTACGTGGTTTAAAACTGTATTGTTTCTTTCGATAACATTACAAAATATAATCTTTTTAAATATTCGGATATTTTAAAAAAACTATCAGAGGTTTTTCCTTACATTTATATAAGTAATACGGAGCAGATCAAATGTAAAAATAATAATTTTTTGTCACATCAGCTCGAAAAGTCCATCTTTCCGCCCAAAAGGGGGCGGAAAGTGCCCGTTTGCCACCCGATCTGATAACGATGAGAAGGGAAAATTTTTTTTTCCTCTCGCTTACAATCTGTTGACAGGCTTTCATCGAAAATACAATCTTTCATGCTGTGAAGATCATCGAATGTGCTCGACAGCCTTGGACCACTTTACACGCCTTAAACGTGAGTTGGACTTTTCTTGTACAGGTATGACAAAAAATAGTGTACGCATCGCGGGGGAAAACACGCATTGCAATTAGTATAGTGCGACGATTGTGACCCTCGCAAGGACAAGTAGAATGCTGCAAGCAGTGCTCTTTCCCTTCTGCTCGGCTCACTCGTCGCCCCCGCTGCAATGCCTCCGTTTACGCCCTAGGTACGTAATATACTATATCAACTGTCAATAAATATTAGTAGGTTTACTGTTGATGTTAATAGGTAGGTATGTATATTAGTATGTAACCAATGTGTATTAAACATTCAATTGGAAACACAATTACTAAATTTGCCGTCCATTTATTAAAGTTGATTAAATATTGATTTGAAGATAAAAAAGTAAATATTTAATTAATCTCAGTACATGTTTACTAACACTTATAAATATTGAAATTGCTCAAATTGAGTTAACGGTGATTTTTCTAAATCTTTAATTGAACTTACTATTTGTTCCAATTTAATAATTTTCTTTTATTAGCGTATTGACAATTCTGTCATATCAATGTGACGACACATTTTACGGTACATATAATCACAAAGGTACTAAAAGGCAGCTATTACTATTTATTTTTTGTTCACGAAACATAATAGTTTTACTCCTATACATACATATTTCCGAACGGAACCGTCTATTTTGTATGTACAGTTATATTATTTGGAAGCGTTATACATGCTGTACTTTTGCACGGATTCGTTAACTATCTGTCAGTTCAATTATAACTCCGGACGGCACAGCTGATCCGTACGTCAAAGTTACTGAAGTTCTTGATGAGTTTCGGAGAAGCGTTACGTTATTGGTTCTGTTCTTTGAAATTAACATTTTTATCGATAAAAAAGTGTTTGGGATACATGCAATGAATGCAAATATTAGAACATGCACTAGTGTATACGTTGATTTAATATTTTACCTACATATATAAGCACGTGGGGCGCGATTCCTTGCAACTGCCACCTGCACGTGCAATTCAATTTGTTTTTGTATTTTCGTAAAATAATTATTATTATACTACACTGAATATTCATAAATTGCAGAGCTTATACGCCAGTATATCTTATCTTTAGAATGTTAAACCTAATGTGCTTTCATTGATTAAGTTCATTCACACATTTCCACCATTCATTCTATTGATTCATTCATAAGTACAATAATTTCATTAATTTATGGTGCTGACGCGGTGCTCCCTTTACGGGTTTAAAAATTAAATAATAAACAATGGTATCCTTGGAATTTTAATTAAGTCTTTTTACATTTGCCACTTTTATGAAATATTTGTTTAATTTTATTTTAATATTACATTAAGAAACCTACGTAAGTAGTTTCAAATTTTTAAGTTGCACTTCGAGTTCATAAAGATACTTGTGATATTTGACGTTTAATATAAATCGTATAATCTAAAAGGGTTATGAAATGTGATATTTGATTTTACAGTGTCGTTATTGGTAAAATCCGTTACATTTTTTTAATACTTACCGCAGCGAGCCATATTGATTATTTATTTCGTTACTCAAATTTTTCCAATGGATGTATATTTAAAATATAACTGACTAAAAACGTAAAACCTCATTGCATAGATAGAAACCTTTTGCAATATTCTTGTACATATTCAGTTAAGACGACCGATCACTCAAGAGTTCAACGCGCGTAAATGTTCAACCTTCTCAATTAATGATTAACTAACGACAATTAATCTTGTTCTTGCGCAATTGAAATAAATATATCTGGTTGATCTGTTAGATTAAGCAAGAAAAAGAAGTATTAATAAAACTCGAGTCTCTGTAAATTTAAATTAGTCAGAAATCCATTATTAATATACGTAAATAAAAATATACTTTACATTGTTGAAATTCTTTTAATTGAATGAATGTAAATTATTTATTTAGATAATAAAATTTTCTTCTTGATTTATCATAATTGTTTGAATAGAATGGCATTTAAAAAAATCTTAACTTATTTGAGAATATTCCTGAATCTGCGATAAAAAACTGTTTTGTTGAGGCAACTGTCTAAGAAGGTAAAATTCAGTGCTCCAACTATACTACCTGCCGTCACAACTATTTCAATATATTTCCACACTGCAATCTTGAGTTGAGCAGGTGATAAATTATTAACTAACTTGGTTTAACTAATCTGGAAGAGAAATATCTACAAAGTAATTACAATTTTAGTAATGACTTTCATGAAAACACAGTCATTCACGAGTCGTTTACGCGGCTGAAGGTGAAATCAGGTTCGCTAAACTAAACCGGTCGAAAGCGGGAAAATATTAATCTACGACGATTATTTCTTTTTAATACCACTGTATTTATAGTCATATGTTTTCCTGTAATACTTCTACATACGTTAGAACACATAATTACGATTAGTCTTATTACTAAATTTATAAGAATCAACCATTAAGCATGCGGTATATTTTGCGTTCATTGTACTTCTATAGATACTTAGATGACCTTGTACCTGTAACCTGTAACCTCGTCTCTTGTAAGTAAATCACACAAGTAATTGTGCCACCTGTTGGGAAATCTATGAAATACCCGAAGGTCGACGTCGTTTTGATGTCATTTGTCTAGTATCAAACACAAGATTTTATTTCGTTTCAAGAATGATTGCTAAAGGGCCCCTAAAATTGGTCGATTTTTTATACAATATATCTTCATTCTCGGAAATAGCTTGAAATAATATACCTCTCAGATTAACACTTCAGAAAATTACACTAATAAACCACCTTAGTCATGTCACCTTTAAATTAATATTTGCACGAATATTTTTATCATCAAAAAAAGTATCCTACTAGAAATTTTAAAACGTTGGCCTATTTTTTTTCAAAATCATGAACAAATTACGTTTTTGTTTTGTTAACACAATTAAAAAAAATATGTGAAATCTATGTAAAATTTAAAATAAAATAAATAAATAAAATTGAATTATTAATTTTCTTTGTGTTTTTTCATGAACAAATTCGTTATAAGGCACTAATGCCTTACATATTCTATTTCTATAATCATAAAAAACTATATATTTTGAACTTTGTCACATCTGACTATAATCAATGTCGTTTTAAGATATTAACACTTTAAATAAGTTAAAAAAATTTATTTTTAATACTTTTTAACATTGTTTTATGGTGACCATTCTTACCAAGAAACATTTTTTTACTTATTTAAACAAAGCGGTCGAGAAATTTTAAACATTCTAATATTATTAGCACTTTAACTTATAATAGGTGCATTATTGTCCTTCTCTCTGAAATAAGTTTTTTTACTGAGTTATTTATTATATAGGATGAGAGATATATTTATCACCGTACCTAAATGCCTTCTGTAATATTTTTCTCGTGGTAGACCTTAAAATGTAACTGTACATATTAGATTTATTGGTTTATTAATATGAAGAACTCTTTCTCTCGGTGTAACAATAAAATAATATAGGAAGCTATATGAAATTTATTATTGAATATTTATAAAATACAGAAGCAGATGCAGCAAAGACCTAATAATAGAATATAAAGTGTTGTAATTGTAGTCCAGGAACCGTAATATTAATTAAATAAAAAAAAATGGCCAACACGGTTCAAACCTATTGGTTGACAAAAGGACCAAACAGGTCTTTTTATTTCCAGCCCAACGTTTCGACCACTCTTGGAGGTCCTCCTCAGGGGCATCTATTAATAGATACATAGAAAAAAATCCAACAAAATATAACACACGAAAAAAATATAAACAAAAATATAAATTAAGGACATTTTCACTCATTACAATAAAATAATCATAAAACAAACAACACGCACCTGACATGAGTAACTGTACGTCGTATACTAAATTTGTGACACAGATTACACTGACTTGTAAACATACACACACATACACACACACTCTTAGACTCGCAGTACAAACATAATACATAATTAAATGTGTCAATCCTATATATACAAATTCGTTACTTTTTAAATTACAATGTTATTTACAAATCATTAATTAAAATATTATAACTGTTAATTAATTTTTCTGTGTCCGTTCTAAAATTTATGCTCGATTTTTGTTTTTTTAATATGGATCATTTCTTTAATGTTACGTTTTTTCCGAAAGTATTAAAATTTCCGAAAGTTTAAGATCTTAAGTTTTCTAAAAGTGAAATTACCCATGGAAACACTGAGTGAATTTATGTATCGACAAAATACCAATAGAATGTTGATTATCTTGAAAACCAAAGTCACTTTAGTCAAAAAATTTGAAAGAGTCGTTAAAACTAATAGTTCAATGAGAAATGCACTTCTAAACAATGACCTGAATTTACATAACAATACAAACATTTCTATGTGCAACAATACAACTGACTCGAAATGGGTAGTTAATTTAACGAACCTTTCGATACCTGATAAGTTTTTAGAATTGATTAAATTAGGACCTAGATTTTGTGTGCAACCAACTAAAGATACCTTTCCTATCAATGAGTTAATTAGCATCTTTGAAATTAACATGCATAAGATTCCAACAAATAAAATTGATCTTTTGAGAAGTAAACTTGTACATACTATGCAATGCACAAGAAACCTATTGCCTCTACATACACCTGAGTCTAATACTATTTCAGATCTACGGAAATTTATTAAAAATAAGGACCTATATTTAACCAAAGCAGATAAATGCAATATTTCTGTCATAATGAATAAAAAAGACTACATTGATAAGGTTGAACAACTATTAACTAATGATAACACTTATGAGAAAATAAACAAGGATTCAACTATAACAACTCAAAATAAAATTAATGCTATTTTAAATGACTGGTTAAAGAACAAATATATAGAAAAAGAAACTCTACGATTTTTGGTTTGTAATAATGGAAATACCCCAAGGTTATATTCCTTACCTAAGATCCATAAGACAGGTTACCCGATGAGACCAATTGTATCAGCATTGGGTAGCCCCATTTATAATATTGGAAAATTCTTGCATAATATTTTATACCAAACAATTTCACATAATAAAAATAGAACAAAAAACTCCTGGACTTTAGTTCAAGAAGTTCAAAACATAAATATACCAAAAAATCATTCCCTGCTATCATTGGATGTCGTAAGCCTTTTCACCAATGTACCACATGACCTAATCGTTAAGAGCCTTAAAAAACGAGAATTAGAGATACAACAATTTACAAAAATCCCAGTTAAGGAAATTATCAAAATAGTTTCATTGATTTTGGAATCTACGGTGTTTGTGTTCAATAAACAATTATACAAACAAAACAAAGGTACACCTATGGGTTCACCTTTGTCGCCTACACTAGCTGATTTAGTAATGATCGATTTAGAAGATGAAATTCTAAATCAATTAGAGAAGAAACCTGCACTCTACAAAAGATATGTGGATGATATATTCATGATTTATCCAGAAAATGACATCAAATATCTTGTCAACATGTTCAATAATTACCATCCTAACCTTAAATTTACTTTTGAACTGGAAACAAACAACAGTTTACCGTTTTTGGATGTATGTTTTTTTAAAGAAGGGAACATATTGTTGACTAATTGGTATAGGAAACCGACTTGTTCGGGGAAATATATGAATTTCAATTCTCATCATCCTATACATATGAAACGTGGCATTATCTCAATGCTTGTTGACAGAGCTATTTTACTTTCCAATAAAAAATTCCATTTTAATAATTTAAGATATATTTACACTTTTTTACACAAGAATGGTTATGACTTTCAATTTATACAAGAAAATATTAACAATAGAATTAAAATTTTAAAAGATAGACAAAAAACACAGGAAATTAACACGGGACAAATTTTTTACTTCTCAAATTGTATAGTAATACCGTATATCAATAAATTCAACCAAAGGATTAAGAAGATATATGACACGTTTGACATTAAAATATACAATAAACGTTTCAACTCTTTGGAATCGTTGTTCAAAACAAAAATTGATGAGATAGATATATTAAAAAAATCGAATATAATTTACAAGATAAACTGCAGTGAATGTACAGCTACATATGTAGGGCAAACAAAAAGGTATTTAAAAAAAAGAATCTATGAACATACTAATAATTGGAAAAGAGAAATTGGTCATACAGCACTAACATCACATATGCTGAATACAGGACATAGTTTTAAATTTGCTGAAGTGGAAATTTTGGAAACAGAACCACATTGGAAAAAACGTAACATTAAAGAAATGATCCATATTAAAAAAACAAAAATCGAGCATAAATTTTAGAACGGACACAGAAAAATTAATTAACAGTTATAATATTTTAATTAATGATTTGTAAATAACATTGTAATTTAAAAAGTAACGAATTTGTATATATAGGATTGACACATTTAATTATGTATTATGTTTGTACTGCGAGTCTAAGAGTGTGTGTGTATGTGTGTGTATGTTTACAAGTCAGTGTAATCTGTGTCACAAATTTAGTATACGACGTACAGTTACTCATGTCAGGTGCGTGTTGTTTGTTTTATGATTATTTTATTGTCATGAGTGAAAATGTCCTTAATTTATATTTTTGTTTATATTTTTTTTGTGTGTTATATTTTGTTGGATTTTTTTCTATGTATCTATTAATAGATGCCCCTGAGGAGGACCTCCAAGAGTGGTCGAAACGTTGGGCTGGAAATAAAAAGACCTGTTTGGTCCTTTTGTCAACCAATAGGTTTGAACCGTGTTGGCCATTTTTTTATTTATTTAACTAATAATAGAATGTTATACTTTTTTGTTGACTCTGTTACTCTGTTGGGTAGTCTCATTATTTAAAAAGTAGGAAATAGTAAAACAAATTTTGATTATCGCATCTTACTACTTAGGTACTTTACCACGATACTTTCAGTTTCTATTTACTTTCATAAAGTGTAAATTACATGTAGATCGAACGAATATAATCGTGGAAGTACTATTCATATTATTTACCATAATAATCTTAACAAATTTTCATTTCTAATCAACATTTCAACACATTGACATTTCTTTTTGCAAATAATACAGGTGATATCATAAAATTAAGTTCTTTGGGCAAGAGTATGAATGTCGTACCTTGGTTTGTTTACATGAACTTGAAATGTAATAAAAATTGTCGAGCTTTAAAGCCTCACTAAATTCCGGAAAGAATCTAATAACAACGGCCAATTACCGAACTGTAAAAATAGTAACATGGCATTGATGCCAGTCTATTTTTCTTTCGTTTCACAAATCGATCCGCTGCGACATATTGCTCATGTCTAACCCGTCATTTAAGGAATTCAAGGCAACGGTTTCGTTTAATTATACGTCAAGTCATATTTATCCTTAACAATAATAAATTATTGTTAAAATTAATAGTATTACACTGATGTTGTAAATATTTGTATAAGTTAATTGTAAATTTAATTATTTACATTGATCATTAAAGGATAAATGTTAAAGAGGCACGTTCCTCATGATGCACAAAAACAACGTGTGCTTGATGTCATTCATTTATAATCTCCAGTTTATAATCATAGCAAATAATCAATTATTCTTAATTGTAGATTTCATTAAATCTTCCAACTTCTTACTTAATATTTATTTCATCAAAGCATCTACATATTTTCCCATTCAAATTGAAAACAGAAACGTAATAAGCAATTATTAACTTGGTGCCAGCAACTTATTCCACAAAAATGTCGTAAATAAAACTGAAAAGTAAGTAAATGTTGTTGCTACATTTTCAACGTATTTTAATGTTTGTGCTCAGTATCATTTTACATCCTGTGTTTAGAGCGTGAAAAATAGTGAACATTGATTACAATTTGTACATCTTATACAATTACTAAATAATAATGTATAGCCTACTGTACATTTACGTATTGGTTAATTTTAAATACGAAATCTCAGGACGATACTAAGATCAGGCAACTGTAGATCGATTTACTAAAAGAGAAAGGTAATCCAAAATGAAATAAATTTTTAAGATCAGAAAAAGTATAAGACTTATTCATAATTATTTTAAAAAGTCATTTGGCAGATTGTGCCAGATGTTAGAGTCAGAACTAAAACCTGCTTAAGGGGAGTCTTAGGAGATATATTTGGAAAGAGCTCTAGCAACGCTGTGTTCCTTTAATTATCGAAGTCACCATAGTTGCATTTTCAGACTCAGGGGACGTTTTTTTATATTGTCATCAAATCTTACTCGATATAACCGTGCTGTCAAATTGGAACCATAGAAACTGTTGTAAGATTAAAATGGTTGTAACATATAATATATAGTAGAAATCACAATTTGAAAACGCCTGCCCAACATTAATTTTAAAAAAATTTTATGAGTAAACTTTTGATGAAATTGGAAATTACTTCTTGGAAAATAATTCATGCACAGGAGCGTTAAAGGGACTCTTTAAAAATAAAATTGCTGTTGATTTTCTTTTTTTCTTTTTATTTAAGCATTTGAAGCCTCAATCGATGCTTATATCTGCTAACACAACTACACACAGCCCTTACAATTATGTACAAGATTTCTTTATACTACTTTTAGAACTTACAACTTTATGTTACATTGTTTACGAAAATTTATCATGAGGAAAGCTTTGATATTTGGAAGAGCAATCAAATTTTCTACTGTGTTGCTAGTTTTTTTAAATAGGATTTTACGTTCTTCATTATATAGGGTTATGATTTTAGGTTAGGTACTCTAGCATATTGAATGATCGACAAATATAATAAACGGTATAATTTTATGATTTTGTTTACTACCGAAATAGTTAATTTAACAATTTCTTGTGATCTTTTGCTTTACGTATATAAAGTGGTTCCATTACCTATATTTCTCTCTATGTTCTGTAGTGTTAATTTTACCTCAAAGTTCGGTGTTTTTAGTATTAGTTATCTTTGTATTATAACCTACTTAATCGTGTTCTAGCGTAAAAAAGTAATACTCTATCAGTGATACATTGTAGGCCATGGTAACCAAATGTAAAATGTTTATATATTCCCTTTTGTAAATGAATGTACTTCAATAAGTAAATTTAATTTCAAGTAAGTTGAACTTAATAACAAATATTTTTTAATTTTGAATACGTGTAAATTGAGAAAATTTGTTGCAACTAATAGCTGAGATCTCTGAGCTCCATGCGATATTTCTTAACGTCGAGGACATCATTATACCAATAATTTCTGAACACATGTTCAATTTGTATAATTTTTCTTTGTATTGTAAGATTTACAATAATTATTGTAGATTGTGTTATATGTAATGCAAATCTTAACATGCATTTCACCCCAAGAACACACACTCTAAAATTATTGGACTCAATTCCGGAGTCCAAGAGAGAGTAATCGTTAATTTCCACTCCTACAGGCTTCAATTTTATTCTCTTGGAGTCACATTTGCTCCTTTGGGGTATTTCATGCTAGGTTTGAACCTCTTTACCGGCCGACAAACATGTTTTATTTCAACTCGCTATTACTTATTCAATTCTGAGAATTTTGAAATGAATAAAACAAGAAATTGTTCGTTAGAGTTTTTTGTATCTAATGAGGAAAGAACAAATTAAATATCTCAATAAACAATGAAGTTATTCAGAGTCTCGAAGTACATGACGCGTTGATCATCGGCTGTCACCAACTTTAAACATTCATTACTTTTTGACTATTGGACCAATAAAGATAATACTTTCTAGATTATTTGTTCATACCTTTATGAACAACTTTCTGGCTGACAGTTTTCGGATACTCGAAATTTGCTCGCTAAAAGAAAAGCCAGAAGATACATTTTGCAGTTGCGTAGACAAAAATTAATAATTTTATTGTTTATTGAGATATATAATTTATTATTTCACAATTAGATGCGGGAATCTCTAACGAACAATTTCTTTTTTATTCATTTCAAAACCTTCAAAATTGACTATGTCATAGCGAGTTGAAATAAAAAAGCCGGCCGCGTAGTAACTAGTCCTGTCTATACGATATTCAGTCGACTTCCTCTTTTTCCTTATTTTTTGACGCCATTAAACTACATTTTGACTTCAAAGAACTCAAATGTAGTCGAACCGGGCATAGCCCATTTTCTACTCCTTTGGACTGAAATTTGAGTCCAATAATTTTAGAGTGCAGACAAATACAACTTAGCACTGATTATTTTTCGAAAAACGACATACATCATGTCACACGGAGAGAAAAATATCGTATCGGATAACACACTGATGTTACTGGATAACATATTGATGGTTTTGGATACCATGAGATGTTATACGGCACAATCAGTATGTTATTAGATAACATCTATTTCTTTCCGTGAAGGGGAGGAACTATAAAAAAACCTTTTTGAGTCTTTTTTTGAATAAAAATGTTTTTTTGGTTGAAAGACGTTGAGGAATCGGTCAGACGTCTATTAAACGAGGTCGATCACATCGTCGTAGAGAGTAGCGGTCGAACGTCGATATTTGTTAGGTCCGAAAGGCAAAAAGGCAACTAGGAGCACCGCCCCCGTCGTCAGGGAAAACGTGCTTGTTGTACATGCAACCCTTCGCGACGCGAGTTCCAGTCTGAGCGAAGCATAGCGCGAGTTTAACTTGGTCGAAGTTGAACAAACCACTGGTAGATACTTAGTCGCGAGATAATGCACGAGCTTACTTGGATATCCATATGTGGAAAGTCCTCGTGTGCAGAAGTATCCAAATTCAGGAAGTGGGATTTGGAACCGACTAGGACCGACAACTTCTACCACCATGACGGGTTTTAAGAAGTGTCCAGGTGCCCGTGCGGACCCCAAGGAAAATGTGTGAATAAAGAACGTTTTTATTAACGTTTATTTCTCTTTTACCATAATATGAATGAATGGAGTCGTCTTGGCATACGGTATTTTTTATTTTATTCGATAAGTAAAGTAGTACATTTCGTTTATTCAATCATTAGTTTTGGCTGTTAGAAACTAGTTAATGAACATATTTGGGTGAAAGATTGATTTTATAAAGTAACTAAAAAATATTTTTACAATACGTTATTTTCGTATGGATACATTGAACCTTAATGAACGCTAATAATGTTCAGGAACACTCATGAATTTTACATTGGCCTTGAATAAACAATAAATTATATATTGGGAAACCATACGGATAAATATTCGCTCAAAAATATTTTTGGTCTGACTTCAGAATTTAATAAATGATTTCTAATCTTAAAAATGCCCCTAATTCCCCACCAGAATTTTAAACTTCTATACTAAACCGTGAAAAAACCGACGCTGTCTAGCTTGTATTTTAAACATGTTAACATTTGTATCATGACAATCCCTACTGAATGAACAGAATAGAAATAGAGGACTACCGGTTAATTGTATTAAGTATAAATTTAAAATTTAAAATTATTCATAAATATTGGTAGTGATTGCAATTTTACCCCTATATAAACCATATTTTTCTTACAATTTTTAATTTTTATCATACTTTAATATTGACAAAGGAATTTATTCATATCTCGGGTAACTATTACTACGTGTCATTCATTATTTGTTTTTTCCCCTCTTTTAACATCGTTGCGAAACCCCATAAAGTTAATAATACTGATACAGGTCCTTGTAATCATTGATATAGATAACACAGGTCACCAAAATGAGACCGATTTCCATACCCAGACATAACTCTATTTTTTTAAAGGTTTTCGATGCGCTAAATCCAACTCTGCCCGTAAAATTGTTCTGACGCATCAAAATCTTAAGATAACCTAACCTAACAGTGCAAACAACACCATTTTTTGCCGTTTTCAGTAAGTTTTCGTGGCGAAACAACATTTTTATTTACTATTATTTATAATAGTAATTATTTACAATATTACATATGATTTTTCAGCGAGTTATCGAATTTTTTGTCAATGCACTATTCTGATTTTCGATTTTTACAATTTTTGGAAAAGTATATTCAGGTTTCTGATGAAACGCTTTCATTAAATAAAAAAAATTGTTTAGCGCTTTAATAATAATAACAAAATTTTGTTCTGCCAAAAATACTTACTAATAAATTAAATTTCCAAACGAGTCTTAACCCCTTCGCTGCGGATGACAAAGATCTTTGTCATTTAGGACTTTTCTCTGACTGCGGCAAAAACGCAAATCTTTGTCATGACATAAATTAGTCTAATGAAGTCAATAATATATCCAATTGAAAAACTTGACCATTTCTAGCCAGCCTAAGGTATACCGAACAACATGCCGTTGTCCTTTTTCAAAAACATGTTGTCAAAAAAAAAGATACAAGTTCTTAAAATGTGTTGTTTTTACGATTTTGTAAAAATCTTTGTCATGAGCTATGTCACCGTATTAGGTCAATTTCTGCATTACAAATTAATGAAATCGTTTGAAACTTGCTACTCAGGGGTTTTTGAGGTCGCCGATTACAAATCTGATGATATATTTTGAAAATTCAAAATGGCGGATCCAATACCGCGGGTTAATGTTAGCCTTCTCCCGTTAGCTTCGATATACAATATGTTCTTACACACTTTACTACGGTGGTTCGAGAAAGGTTTTCAAAGTGCAATTTTTTTTCTGTTTTTATATATTTTTTTTTTAAATTGTTTTTGAAATAAAAACTGTAATATATTGAACTCTAGAAATCAGTGTTTTTTGCCACATGTAACACGATAACTCAGGAGTACATAACAAAATTTTGAAATTTACACGGAATAATCTGGATAGATAATAAACTCTGTAAAATATCTATAAAAAGTAAAAATATAGATTTGTAGCTGCAGAATCGAAGAAATTTTTGATAAAAATACAAAATTCGGTATAAATATTCTATAAATAATCACGAGAGTGTTTCTATTGCCAACCTGCCATGAACATCATTATTGACATATGAATAACAAATTGCCGTAATATTGTACATGCAAAAACTGATATAAGTTTCGTAATCAGTTCGAATTTTGATTAAGACCTCTGCCATATTGAATCCGCCATTTTGAATTTTCCAAAAATGTAACTTCAGATTCGTAATCAGCGACCCCGAAAACCTCTGAGTAACAAGTGTCAGGCGAAATGATTGGTATTTAGAAAATTTGCCCGCAATATTGAATCCGCCATTTTAAATTTTCGAAATCTGACTTCAAATTCGTGATTGGCGTCCCAAGAAACCCCTATACACCAAGTTACGGTAAAATCTAACTAAATTTTTTTTCTCGCATTTTAGGCACTTTTTGTGAAATTCTCGCCGCAGCGAAGGGGTTAAGGAGCAAACCGCTCGCTTGATATTGGTACATTGCAGGTTACTAAGAAGCCATAACCAAAAATAGTTATCTACTGTAGAAGGACGCAAGATTTTATGACCGTATCGCGAACATTATTTTAATACTGCAGTCCCTAAAATTTCATTTTACGAGTAATTCGTGAAAGGATACCCACGGGTATAGTTGCTTTCCGCCCTCGAGATTGAACCACCGAAACTTATAAATACAGTTAGAATACGATCAGAACTAACACTTAGAAGTAAATTCGATTGTTTTATCACGTGGCAGTCGTAGATTTCGCTTAGGCATATGCAGTAATCTAAGTAGTAATAGTCTATACAGCATATACCACTTAGTACAAGGATATCTCCAAAAAGACCTCCTGAAGAGATCTGAATTGTGATAATCAATAAAACTGGCTTTTAACGATGTCTTACTTAGGACTTCTTAAAATAGTAATATCGAAGAGGTTTAAATCTATCTCATTTTGTAACATCTCTCTTTTGGTCAAAAGTTCCCTAGTTGAGATCTGTGTTTCTTCCTGAGGCACTAGGTTGAATCCAAAAATGAAATTGCACTATATTTTCATCATATGCAGGCCGATGGATGATATAGCTATAATTAATAGGTAAAGATAGAATAACATAAAGAAAGAATAAGTGCTTTTACTATATTTAACAAGTGTTATCACAAATTTGTATTATTATTAAACGATCTCCATTCTATTGAATGTAATTGTCTTCCATTACATAACTATACGAAAGAATGTAGGTAAGAGTTAAATAAATTAATAATTAAGATACAAAAATAGAATCTACAATTCCCAGAAATTTGCTTTTCATTTACGTTATTTATTTGATATCGAATATCAAAGCTCTTATTTAAGAGTTCATTTCAGAGGTCTTGTATAGCTATTAAAATTAATATTTAACACTTTTCAAAGAACTCTTAAAGATGTCATTTTGCTGTTTGGGAACCACAATGTATGCTATTCGTAGTATGGTGTTGTTGGTGTTATTTGAAAAACCTTTCCCAGCTGATAAAACAATCACATTTGCAATAAGGTGTTAGTTCTTATCATACTCTGTATTCAATTTCGGAAGTTCCATCTCACGGGTGGAAATCACCTACACTCGTGGGCATCCTCCTTCACTTTCAACCATTGAAAAAATATACGGCATTATACTAAAAAGGTTTAATGTTACGAGGGTTTTTTAACGATCAAATTCTCTTTATTCAAAAATAAATTTGTTTGTGTTTACTCACATTTAAGAAATAGTATTGCGTGTACTAAAATGCCGCATGAAAACTTACGTTTCATTGTTCACAATTTAAACTAGATGTGTTTTTATCTTTATACTAAATAGTAGTGGTGTGTGAATAACTGCACCTAATACATGTGCAAAATTTCATGTGTGAATAAATTAAATTCTCCTAGTTTTAATTAATGCGGCAATACGCTTCTTATTTCCGTAAAGCAGAGTTTAAGATGAGACCTCTTGTACTTTAGAAATTACTTTTTAATTAATCGTTAATTACAGTATACTACGCCTGATTGGATAACATTTTAACCCTTTGAAGCATACATTTTTATTTGCGCGGAAAATAGTTGAAACTTGTTACTCGGAGGTTATCGGGGTCGCTGATCACGAATCTGAGCTCAGATTTTCAAAATTCAAGATGACGGATCCAAGATGGCTGACAAAAATGTCAAAATTGGCGAACAAAAATTTCCAAATGTCCCCATTTTTATAAAAGTGTGCATTCCCTAATTTTGTGTTTTGTCGATGATTAAAATGATATTACAGAATTCGAAAGGCAGTTGATCATGGTGCTCGTGATGTTCGTATATTTCTAAAGTTAATAAATAATTACAATTTACGTTCATTAGTCGTTAAAAAAATTTTCCGTTGCCCGAATCCCACCACTTATCAACGTTTAAGAGGATGTCTTCTTTCTTTTTGTTTTTAGTTTTTTCATTTTTATTTATTTATTTGTTTATGTTTTCCCATTTATTTCTCATTTTTTTTCGGTCTTATATCGGTAATATATCATGAAATATAACTCTTTCATATTTCGCCATGGAAACAAGGCATTCCATATCGTACTTTTCAAAATTGTCAGAATTTTTCTTCGCTTCATGTGTGATGCACTGATGTGGAAGAGATTTTGAATGCAAATTTTGTCGAAATGCAGGCAGTTGACAAAAATTCGACCGCCCTATTGGATCCGCCATTTTGAATTTCGCGATCCTACAATCCCCGGTATACCGATTTTTATAATGTACCGAAATATTTCGGAAATTTTCGTTGGTCATTTTGAATTTAGCAACTTCGATATCGGATCAGTGATTAGCGAAACAAATAACTTTTAACAAACACATTTTCACTAAGAATTTATGAATTTAAATTGTTAAATATGGCAAACTCGAAAATGTTTCAATTCGCCATATTGGATATCGCCATTTTGAAATTTAATGTTTGCGCTCATACATTTTGAAGTTTAGAGTCCGATGTTTTGGATCGTATTTTAAAACAATTTATATGGTCAAAATCGAAAAGTACGATCAATTTCACGTTAGAAATGATAAATCCACAATTTATTCAAAACTGATAACCTATCAGACCATACAGCTGAGAGGTTCGAGAAAAATTGGTCCTTTTGGGACTTAATGTGTTAAAATAGTTGTACCCAAATTTCTCCGCCAGTATGGGAATTTTCCCAAGGAAAATATTCTCAGTGTGTGGTGTAAAATTAACATAAACAAACACATGAAGAATTTCTTTAAGTTGTATTGAACCATTTTTATTGCTACACTTTATTTTTAAAAAATAACGTAAAATCTACTCTTTTCTGTGACTACATATCCACACAGTACAAAAAATGGAAGTTAAGTTGACAGAAGAATGTAGTAGAAAAAGGTTTGAAAAAATGAGCCTATCGTAGATTACCAATTCTCTGTCGAAGAGATTGGATGAAACAGTCGATGGTACTGGGCCACATATGGCAGCCACTTTCTTGCCAGTATCCGCATCCAATACTAGACCGATGAAAATGGCCAACGCCAAACTAATCGTCGTCGCCGGAAGTGGGAGGTCGCCGGCCGTGACCGCCTAATAGTTTCGATCAACGTGACTCACACCCGAAGTCAGACCAGACCCGGGTGTCGAACCTTATCGAAGGGTTGGTCAAAATTGGTGAAATACTAATGTGGGTTTTACTTGCATCTTGCACAGAGAAATTCCCATTTATACCGGAAGAAGTCTCTAAATGTATTAATCGATAAAGACATTTTTTAAAAATGCATATACATAATTTTACAGATTCTAGTGAATGATTATTTTCATAAGTGTTGAGTTACAGAAAAATCCTCTTATATTATGTAAGATTTACTAAAACCGAGAAATATTTTCTGTGTTCAAGCAAATCTCTGATACTCGGTTTTTCAGCTAAATATGGGACATTCTTTTACAAATTGAAGGGATTACGTAACAAAAAATGTCGATACGTGAATTCCCATTGTTTGGGTTGACCACCTCTTTATCAAATATGGCTGATTAAAGTTTGGAATACTCGCCAATTATGCACTTTTTTTTAATTGTCATTCTTTGGTTCTATTCATCCGAATGACTTCAACCTAGGCTTATATGAAAGGTAATAAAATTCTCTATATTCGTATTCTAATAGACGGTGTAATATGAATAAATTAACCGGAGAGATGTACTATTATACAAACTAAAAACGATACAATTACTCTTTCAAATCATTCTGTTATTGGATTTTCTGGTTTGACAATAGCAAAGGAGGCGATTCAATTTAAGCAAGAATGTTATTTCTTTACTTATATTGTACTAACGTTGGATATAAAATCTATACAACGAAAAATGACCAAATAACACCTAGAAAAAAATTTGCACAACAATTCGAAATATTTCGCAGGTTTTTGATTGCGGACAACGAAAATGTCATGACAGCCCCTTCAAGCAAACAAAAAATTAGATAATTGAAGTTCACATCTTTGAAGTGGAACAAAAATTCAAACATTTTTTGTTTAATTTTTATTTTTAGATGAATGAAGCTTGTTCATGTTAAAAATAATATAATAATTATAAATACTCGTGAAAAAATGAGAAAAAAATATATTAATAAATTTGGTTAGTCTCCAGTGAAGCGGACTTTAGCAACTATTTGTGTTCTACACAAAATTCACTTTAATTTTTGAAGCAAGAATCACCCTGTTGAAAAATGCTGCCACTTTTGTGCACGAATTTCCCTTTCCGAGTAACAACGAGACGTCACTCATTTCAGAATGATATTTTCCCTGCGTCGATCACAGGATCTTCTTTCGAAAGTGGGACTTCTCTCATTAATAGTGAACTTCGTTTGTTAAGGTTCACTCTTTCATAAAAGTGGCTCAATATTGAATTTTTAAGTTGAAATTTCGATGCTGAATGTTTCAGCAGCACTTAAAGATTTAGTTTCAAATAACTACCATCAATCCAAGATATTCATAAAAACCAAAACGCACGAAATATTAATGCGAAAAGTAGTAAGAACATAAACTTTTACCTATTGTATGTAAATTGAAAAAAAAAACATTTCACGATAAACCTTCATTTTAGCTAACAGTTTTCGTTAAAGGGAGGGACCCGGTGCGAAGAAATAATTCTTACGTTGACTTCATTATATATCGCCGGCTGACTTCAAGAATCCTTTTCGGAATTTTAATTAAAATAGGAGCTGTCTTGGAATTTAGATCCAAAACAGAATACTCTTGGAATTTCAGTTAAAAACGACACCACCAGAAATTGAAACCAAAGAAGGGGTTTCTTTTGCGTGCCAGGATCGTATCCTTCTGATTTTATCACTTATCTCAAGTATAATATTTTGAACGAGATTTTGAATTTCTTCGACATATTAACAGAATTTTCAGATTCGGCCGATTAAAATATATTCGTTCTTCTGAACTTTGAAAAGTTATCGATCTGAAATTGATTATTGTATACCGTACTTGTAATCATTTTAATCTATAATTTATGAACAACAAAGAAGCCGAGCTTAAGACCCTGGGTACGGATAAACACTTTGTTAAATTACCCATAAATTCTAATGTGCATTTTTTAATATTCTGATATTAAATTTAAAAATGAAATCTCTGGTGTATTCCAGAAATATACGTCGCATATTCGTAACATGTTGCAGAAACAGTGGCTTTGTAGAATTCATAAAAATGTTTTTGCTTTTAGATTATAATAATCGTCTTGCATTTCATGTTACAATTTGCATGTTGCAAGTTTCTTGCATATTTGTAATGCAGTTGAAATATTTGTAATATTTTGTCTACCATTTTATTTCAAGAAGAGCGAGGTTATATTTTTTCACTAACTAAAGGTAGAAGGTATAGAAGGAATATTGAGTAGAACGTATGTTTATTGCAACTATTTCAACGAATATTGTGTTTATTTAAACTTCTGTTTTGAGGTTAGGGTCAATTTCAGCCATGCACGGTTTCAACCATTTGTGCATTTATACACATTAGACTGTGTCACGAAAATACGAAAGTCGTAAATTCGAATCTCCGGCGATGAATTGTCTTAGTTTTCAGCTTCAATAAGAAAATGCCCCAAGCCTGGCGCAGGGGATGGAGTGGAAGGGGTGCCTCATCGCATTTTTCGTTTTCCCATTTAAATAACATTGGCAAAAGGCTTTTTTCAGCTTATTACAGGTTCCGCCGCGAGATTTCGGTATCTCAGACATGGGTAATGCTTGGAATAAGTAATATGGATACTAATGGACATAAGCAAATTTTATGTAGACCATTTCAAAGCGATCCCAAGGACGTACTAAGGTCGAAAGATCAATTTTTCACATTTCAGCATGAATATTAGGTCTAAAAATTCGAAAAAATTCAGTTATACTTAAAAGATCATTGTTTTGAGCCTAAAGTGGAATTTGGACTATTTATGACAATTTTTGAGAAAGGTTGGCTTAACCCTCTGAAGCATAAATTTTCCTTACGAGGAAATTACGTTACAAATGGTATTTGTAACGTTCGGGGTCGCTGATTACGAATCCGATCTTAGGTTGTCAAAATTGAAAAGTCGGATCTAATATGGCGTGGTTCCAAGTAAATCCGTCCAATATTTAATTTTTGCTCCGCCATATTGTATCCGGATTTTAGATTTCAAAAATCCAACATCATATTCGTAATCAGCGTCTCAAAAAAAAAAACCCAATTTAGAAGAGTCAAGCAAATTAGATCAGTGTTTAGTTTTCTCATCTCCCATATTAGATCCGCCATTTTTAATTATGGAAAGCTAACCCCGGACATGTCAACAGCAACCAGATAGCTTCTAAGTAAATATTCTCATGAAATGTAAACCTCAAATAAGCTGAAAAACACTGTTGTAAAAATGAAAAAACTGTTTTTTTTGCTGTTTGCTGATTTATAATAATTTTACAACAAATGAAATTTAAATCTTAATGGTATAATATTATAGACAGATACCGTAGCCACTAGAAAAACGAACCACCATTTTTAAATACTTCGGAATTGAATTTTTCTAAATAAAATTAGCGGGTAAAGAACATGATTCAAAAAGTTAAGTTATGATGATTATAAAAATTGATATTCAGACTCATAGAAATAAAGTGGAATATTTTCTCTTAAATTAAGAAGAATGTTGATTTGGGAAAATATGGAAATATTGAATAATCCATATTATTTATTTATTTATTTAAATCGATAAGAAGTAATCGTAATATTAATAGGAAATACAGAAGATATTGTTCTGCAAGCAGGAATATTTTTTCTAGAACATTAAATTTTCTATAAAAAGGGACTATTCTCATTTTATTGCTATCCCATAATTTGCTCAGATAATGTGTATTTAACTAAGACTTAAATTCTTATGTTTAAAAATCACCTGATGTACAAAATGAACAAATTTTTTAACTTCTCAACGTTTGAAACTAAAAATACAATAGTATATTGAATTTTCAATGTTAAAAATTTTTCATTGAATATTTCAATTGACTTCTTGGAGAAAGACCCAGAGGAATGGGAATCAGAAGAAAATTACCAATATGGTTTAGAAATATTGAAACATTTAAGGGTAACAAACGATGTGGCCGAACGACGTATTTTCCTTATTTCGCAATTTCACAATTCCCTGACCAAAAATGAGGAACAGAGGCAATATCTGCTAAAAATTGTCACAGAGCATCGAAAGAAGTTTCCAAATCCAAATAAAACAAATCAAAGTAATAGAAAAGATTAAAAAAAGGTTTTCAAAATTATAAATGTGAGAAAATAAAACTAAACTGGTCGAATTAACAAAAATTTATAATATATCCTGGATTTATTTGTAACTGCACGAAAAAGTACGTCTTGGTAGTAGCCACTAAGTATTAACTGGATAGACATTAACAACTAATTCATTGATTAGCGGAACTATTTATTTACTTTTGACAATTATTAGTCGAAACAACCAATTTATATATCTTCTGTATTTTCTATTGATATCATGATCACTTCTTATCAAGTTAAATAAATAAATGTCAATGAATAAACAACGAGGATTTTATTGAATGTTTCGATATTTTCGTAGATCA
This sequence comes from Trichopria drosophilae, assembly GCA_030407085.1. Taxonomy (NCBI): domain Eukaryota; kingdom Metazoa; phylum Arthropoda; class Insecta; order Hymenoptera; family Diapriidae; genus Trichopria; species Trichopria drosophilae. Next base: position 52,895,426 of record CM059583.1, read on the forward strand.
CTGAATCATGTTCGTTACCCGCTAATTTTATTTAGAAAAATTCAATTCCGAATTATTTAAAAATGGTGGTTAGTTTTTCTAGTGGCTACAGTATCTGTCTATAATATTATACCATTAACATTTAAATTTCATTTGTTGTAAAATTACTATAAATCAGCAAACACCAAAAAGAAACAGTTTTTTTATTTTTACAACAATGTTTTTCAGCTTATTTGAGGTTTACATTTCATGAGAATATTTACTTAGAAGCTATCTGGTTGCTGTTGACATGTCCGGGGTTAGCTTTCCATAATTAAAAATGGCGGATCCAATATGGGAGATGAGAAAACTAAACACTGATCTAATTTGCTTGACTCTTCTAAATTGTTTTTTTTTTTTGAGACGCTGATTACGAATATGATGTTGGATTTTTGAAATAATTTTTGATACAATATGGCGGAGGAAAAATTAAATATTGGACGGATTTTCTTGGCACCGCGCCATATTAGATCCAACTTTTGAATTTTTACAACCTAAGATCGGATTCGTAATCAGCGACCCCGAACGTTACAAATACCAGCTGTTTTCCTCGTAAGGAAAATTTATGCTTCAGAGGGTTAAGCCTACCTTTCTCAAAAATTGTCATAAATAGTCCAAATTCGACTTTAGGCTCAAAACAATGATCTTTTGAGTATAACTGAATTTTTTCGGATTTTGAGACCTAATATTCATGCTGAAATGTGAAAAATTGACCTTTCGACCTTAATACGCCCTTGGGATCGCTTTGAAATGGTTTACATAAAATTTTCTTATGTCCATTAGTATCCATATTACTTATTCCAAGCATTACCCATGTCTGAGATACCGAAATCTCGCGGCGGAACCTGTAATAAGCTGAAAAAAGCTTTTTGCCAATGTTATTTAAATGGGAAAACGAAAACGATGAGGCACCCCTTCCACTCCATGCCCTGCGCCAGGCTTGGTGCATTTTTTTATTGAAGCTGAAAACGAAGACAATTCATCGCCGGAGATTCGAATTTACGACTTTCGTATTTTCGTGACACAGTCTAATACACATACTTGGATACTATCGTAAATATTGTAAAAGTAGCTATATAAATTTTAAATATTGATGATGCAATACTAATAACATCTTACGGTGTTTCGATCACTAATATTAATCATTAAATGTATGAACACTTAAAATTCATTACTACGTACATTAATCACTGCATTAATTACAATCAATTTAAATTTCATGATCATGTTTATTAAAAATTCTTTAATTGACATGTTATTAAAATTCATATGGTTTAGGAACAGTGGAAAATCAAATAATCGTATAGTAATTATAGATAAAACCGATTAGTATATTTCTTTCAAAAAATGGATATTCAGAAAATATTAAAATTAAAAGGAGGTAGAAATATTGAAACTAGAACGAGACTCTTAGAGCTTTCTTTTGCTTGATCTCTTCAATTTTGCTTTTTGCACTTCAATTCATAATGCGTCATTTTAGTTTTACCAGTGGCTCGTCGTCCACCCTTGCTAACAATTTTACTAGATATTTATTAACTACTATTGTGTTATTAAAAAAAAATTAACGAAAACCTATGCTAGTATCAGCAAATGAGTTGACGGAAAGTAAATCCACAAATAATATTTTCTTGAGCATTTCAGTTGGCCCTTAACCCGTTTCGTCCTGAAATGCCGTAAATGTTGACTTCTTTTCATCAGGTGCTTTCTTAGGGGAAAAAAATCACTCAATCGTTTTGATATAACCATACCAATTCTATTTTTTCTCTTTCTAAATCCGGTCTCAGATTGACGCTCTTCGCCACCAGTTTTTTACTATGGCGGTTTAAACCTAAAAAAAATTGTGAATTTTGAAAAAATTTGTTCAAATAATCGTATTTTTTAACAGGAAACCGTGTTCGAATCAAGCTAAATCTCTGTATCTGGTGGAGTAATTAGTTATACTAAAAGATAGGATGGTTATTAATTCACCATTCAAAATGGCGGTTCTCAGTCAAAACTTTGTTGAAAAATTTCTGGACGCTCCAACTCAAAAGCTATTTAAAAATAGACGAAACGGGTTAATACATGAAAACATGTTCAAACAATTTAATTATCACGTCTTTATTGAACTTTTATTCCAGTTCTTTATTTGTATGAATTTTCAACAAACATAGGAACAAGTAAATTCAATTAAATGTTTAACTTCAACTCGTTTAAAAACAAAAAATGTATGATATTAATTTTTGTTCATAGTTAAAATTTTTCATCTACTTTTCAGGCACCAGAGGCATGTCAACTGCATTTTTGGTTGTACTTTTTGGCAACTCAATTCGAGCAGTTTCTATTTCACCTGCAATGAACACTGTTGCACTAATAAGAAAACTTGAAATTTATTATATTAATTATATTTTATTCATGAAAAATTATATGAATTTGTATTAGGCTCGAAGAAATTAGTTATAATAACCGAAACCATGATTGGAATCTGGCCGAGGAAAAAGAAAAATGTCAGATACAAGAAAACAGCCTGGATTATATGGAATCCCGGCGTTGCGAAATGGAGTACGTAGCTAGCAGCAAAGTAAAGGAACTACAGGCTTCACTTTTTCCTGTACAGCCTATTCCTGGTAATTATCTTAATTATATTAATCGATAGATGAATAATAAATACATAAGAGTAGAAATATTTTTTGAGAATAACTGCGATGTACATTTTATTATAAGGGCGTACACTATCAAGTCAATGTCTGCAAAATCGATTTGGAATCGAAAGGAAAGATCTGGACTCGGTTTTATCTTTAACTTCAAATTTCATCAAATATCGAGAGTCACGAGATGCGTTTCAATCACTGCTCGCAGATCCTCATATAATCGGAATAGATGCGATAACGCAAGAAGCAAGATGGCCAACGGAATGTCAGGTATTGCACATTCATTCCGAAACATTAATACAATATTAGGTAATATTTTATTTTTCCAGTAGAACAACTTTGTAAACATAAAAAAATTACGAGGAATTATATTTGTGTTTCACTTGCATCTTAAGTTTGTACTTACTTTAATTCTAGGTTATACCAGAGCGTGTTCGACATATAGAATCTCCACCCCCGGAACCGGAGCCTTATTACGATCCTTCGGGAAAGGAGCCAAAGCCAAAACCTCTCGGAGAGGAGTTTGGGACCGTTCTATTCCGCTACTGCCCTATGAGTGCCACCAATTACGTAAATATTTATTACTGCATTTATTATGCATATCCACATAATGGGTACATAACTAACTTAAGTAATGTTTTTAAATGTTCAGCACTCATAAATTGAACCTTTTTTATGATTAAAAGGAAAATCTTTCTTACTTTTTTATTACAACTTTAATATTTGAACTTCCTTGCACCTCAAAAATTGACTTCTCTTTTCCATAAATCCCATTTTTTATTACATAAATTTGTACATATCGAAATTTGTACTACACAATACTACTAGATGCTGATCTTCAAAACTTTCACCTATAATTCATTGTATGAAAAATTGCAAACCTGTTCTGATTTATTGAAGATCAGTTTATAACAAAGCCAAAATCGAAATTAAAAACATTTATTGTTCAAATCATAGCGTATGAAGCACATATCGCTCACTTGTCTCGGTACAAAGACATCAATAAATCTTGAGTGAGATACACCTTCTTGATTCTCTTTCTGGAATGTGCCATATCATACTCGCAGAAATAAATTGCAACATATTAGATTAATTCCTTATGATTTTTATCCAAATATTCAATTTAATTTTGAGCCAGATTTGACTTTATCTAAAGTGAATGTGACATTGCCAGTTCTATGTAGTGAAATACGGCTTTTTAAGGGAGAAACAAAACTGTCACTTAACGAAAACAATTACTCCGAACCTAATAACCTATAAACACAGTTCCAATTTTAGGCATAAGGTTACGAATTAAGTTTCCATCGTTTTAACTTTCTTAAATATTGGCATTGCAGTATTCCAGTTCGTAAACGAGTTTTAGAATTGTTATTAGATCCACACAAATATGAATTTTTAATACCTAATCATTCCTGTGCCTTCTTTAACCTCTTAGCCGTCAGGCGAAAATCAGCTTTGCGTGCATTTTTGTTTTCGAAAATAATGATCATTAATTTATCCTATAATTTTAGTGTTATGGTTTTGGGGGTAGCTGAATCCGAATCCGAAATCGAATTTTCAGAATTCAAAATGGCGGACATTGAACATTGTTAACATTTTGAAAATCCTATGTCACATTCGAATTCAGCGACCTCAGAAGCCATGATTTACCAAATTACGTCCGAATCGATGAAGTATATAAACATGTTTTTTTTCACATGCGCACATATGCGCCATGAGACAAAAATGGCACGTCTTTTTTATGCACTGACAGTTAAGGGGTTAAGGTCGAATTTCACTTTGATATGAAGTCGAATTTGTTTTTAAAAGGGTTCTCAATTCCCACTCGTTTAAGGTGAAATTAACTAATGAAGCAATTTTCACCTTAAGAAAATTTAGAGTGTACTGAAATTATTCTATGAGAATAAAAACGAAAAATACTTAAGTAAAATGTTGCTTTGATATCATTTTCTTTATAACAAACTTTAATATTTTAAGAACTTATAGTAACACAATTCTACACAGAAAATTACATTTTCCCAGAACATTATCGAACTTTTCTGAAGTCTAGGATATCACACGAGGTTTTTGTAACTTTTTTCTAATGTCACTAAGTATTACGGAAATTTCCAAGAAATTTTTTTATTTTAATAACTATGTCGCTAATAGATTCGATATTTGTTGTAAAAGTACAAAACTTTGATGTTTTATGATGTCCTTGGCTTCGTAGTAAGTTCCGAAATTAGTATGACAACATTGTGAGAACATATTTTCCGCACACTTAATTTCTGTGTATAATACAATTTGTAATTCTCGCCGTCCTGATTACTTAAATTGTTGAGGAAACTAACTTTCAGGCTTTGATAGGCAATCATTGAAGAAAATAACTTTGCTAACAAACTTATTACAAAATACTCATGAAATTATGCATTTAGTGAGTTTATACTATTAAAAGTAAAAGCTCGTAGCGCTATTTGTAAAATTTGTAAAGTGACGTGTAAAAACATTTAGCATGTTTTTTATTTAAATATTGTTAATAATAAGTATAAATGCATTACATCTTTGCCAACTTTAAACGTACTTTGACTGCTACATCGCATGAATCTTGCCGGAAATTATAGATTAATTCTGCGAGCCAAAAATTATTTTCGTTTTAAATACGAGCACATTTATATATTACTGATAGTGTGAAATGTTCATATTTGATGATAAGTGTAATTAATGTTTTCATAAAAAAGCAAATGAAAATTAATGAACAATAACACCGCGTTTTTTTTTAGCATCCACTATTTATTGATTTTTTTCTTCGAACATAATAATAAATAGCTAACTTTAAAAAGTTTACAGTTCACAATTCCGAAACAAAAAAAAAACATCAGAAAACAATTACTTGATTTTTTAAAACAAATGTAAAGTAATGACATAATAATGATAGATCTTGGATGGAGGGGAAAGAAGAATAACTTTTAGTATAGTATAGAAGTATACTTATACATCGTTAACAATAAGTAATTGGTGTTTCTACTTAAGTAGTAAGAGTGAATTTAGTTAACCTTTTGTAGTAGTTGGTTTTATTTAAAAGTAGTAAACCAACGAAAATAGGAAGCTATAGATGGCATCTTACTACTTGAACTAAATGGCTGTGTTACTTGTTTTTCCACGTCACCATAAATAGAATAAAAATGTAATGAAAATGGTGTTTAGAAACAAAACTACCAATAATTCATTTGTTTGTTTAAATCGCACTTGAATAAAAAAATTCATTTTAGTTCAGCAGATCCTGCATCGGAGGTAGCACTATTTTAAGTAATGATACCACTCTATTGGCAGAAGATTTAACGAATGGGACAATTCATACAAATTCAACAGATCTTTGTTTCGAGTCAAGATTTGAATCGGGAAATTTAGGAAAAGTTATTAAAATTACGGATACCTATTATCAACTACACCTACGCAAGGATTTATACACCCAAAGGCACATGCAATGGTATTATTTCAGAATAACGAATACACGAAGTGGAACTATGTACAGGTATTTTTTTTCTTTATACGTTAAGTAGAGATGTTCCGGTTATGTTTTCGTTTTTTGTCCATATATGTCAATTAAACGCATATTATGCAAAAGTCTGCATACCTGTGGACAGCGAGAGGTCTTAGGTAATTGATGGTGAAGGAACTAAGTTGCTATTTCAGCTGAACAAATTATAGATGATTGAAGTGAGCGTTTAAATTAAAAAAGAAATTGTTGTCCGGTATGGCAATACTTGCAAAATCCACTCGAAATGGGAAAATATAAACGAAAACCACCATAGAAACAAAGAAAATGTGAAATTTCATTTACTTTTGAAGCTAACATAAAGATCACTTCGACATGTTTATTGCCCACTAAACAACAAACCTACTAATAACTCGTAGTATCTAATTGAAATAGACCTTTTGCTTTGATTTTTTGGTGATGACATGCAAACAAAATGATGAAAGATGTTAAGTCAACGTAGGGTACAATATTACACTGTTTTTCAAGAAAGACATTAAAAGAAAAAAGAAAGGTACTCACAATCGGAGCACTTTATGTTACATGTATTATAATGTATTCCATATAATTTTCAGATAAAAAAAATTACGCAATTATCCGAGTCTCGAACTACTATCGGTAAAATACCGTAATATATAAGTTCATTACATTTTTCCCACGAGAAAATAGATAGTATTACTATGTAGAGGTTCTTTCTATTTAAATAGTAAGTTCAACTACCGTTCGGCCCATATTTCATTATTCAAGAAGAAGCCCTAACTATATCTATTATTTCTATTAGTGTTTTTAATTATAAGGTCACTATCAGTTTTAAATATTTGTAGTATTTTATAGTATTCCCAAAAATGTGGAATTAATCATCTTTACCGTGTTTACATACATGCAAATGTTGCATAGGTGGGACATGAAAAATCAGTTGTTTGGAATATTTTTGTATGTGGTTTAGAAAAACCCCTGCCGCAATTGTAAATTAATTTTCAGTAAGATTAAACAAAAACTCAAGTCGTAGTTTGTATTCTACGATTACTTCCAGTTCGATGGTTAAAAAACGGCTACCATGGTATTGCAGAGCTCCAGAGGAGCACTCTTAACCAAGTAGCTTTAAACATTGTATGCGCAACACAGTCTAACAAAAACGTAACGATAAATTGTTTTCTTTTAATAAAAAAATGTTTAAAAATAGATAAATTATTTTGTTTAATAACTATTTATGATATGAACTAGATATAATTTATATTATTTAATAATATTATTATATTCATTTTACATATAGTATATTCACTAATCAACATTTCTGCAAAACAAAGAGTTTAATAATTATTTTGATTCAACATTTAAATTATTTTCTTAATTTTTCATAATTTTATTTACTTCATATTATTCAAAAGATATCAGTAGTGCTTTTCATGAAAAAAAAAACAACTGTTAATGCGTCTTGGTTGGCAACTTGGAGATCCTGATTTTTGACGAAAAAGAAGTTTTTAAAATTTTACATCGATTATACACTTCCATCCAATCAATTTCGAGTTATCTTACCTAACACGTGTGAAATGCCAAAATTCCAGATTGCATGCTGCACCGAATTCATTATTTTCATGTGTATAGCTTATTTATATATGCAATTGTTTGAAGAAGGCACTGATCACGTTGATAAAACGTGAATATATTAAAGATACTGTTATCTTATAATTTTCTTGTCCAACATATCAATGTTGAATAAATTCTTTAGAAAAAGTTGAATGCTGAATTCAAATAATGGTATTAAATAAGTAAATGAATTGTTTCCATGTTAATGTGAATTTTATGATCTGTGCACGAAATTAAATTCTGATTGAGAAAGGGTTACTTTTAATATGTACGTAAATGTAAGTATCACGTGCCATTGCAATCTATATTCTCCCGAAAAGTTCCTTCATGATAATAGCTGAGTTTCTTACAGAGCGACAAATCAAAATTGGCTTCGACTTGAACGTTTGGCTACGCATACATTAAAAAACGTTATGTCTATTCGATTGCTTGTAGCCGTGATTGCTAAGTTACAACCCCATCTCGTAGGCGGGGCTAATATAAATGCCTTCGCTTCAATCTCGACAGGAAAATTACTCTTACACGAGGCATCTGAGTTTGATCTGTCATCATTACATCGTCGTAGATGGACAACCTTTGAAATATTAAATATACACTTATAAAGAGAACACACAGAAGGGTGTATCTAATTACAAATTTGTTTATACATTGTCCCATGGACTCATGAATACATTCCGCCTTACAAATGCAATACAAATTTAAAACGTTGTCAGGTTTTCCACTTTATTCATAGGATTTCATGATTTTTTTTATTTTCATTAAATTCCAAGTAATGACTAGTCAGTGACATGAAATTTCTTAAAAAGGTTTTATCAGTTTCGTAGTGATTCTTGATTTTTGTGGTTAGTAAATAGTGTAAGATTAGTCTAGCTGCTTCCGCAACAAAAATTGTGTTGAATAAAATTTTTCACGCGTCAAAGGAGTAAAGGCCCATGTATAGGTTCCCGAGCCTGTTGCTATAGACATATTCAGTCCAATTGATTTACCCGAAGTTATTCTTGTATTCTATTATATTTGTTTTTTTTCTTATTAGTTTTAATTTACAACTAAAATATTATTCATAATTTTTCAATGTAAATGATAAAATGATGTCATTATCATTTTCTAAGTAAAAATTTAGTTTTGAAACCATTAAACGCAGGTTTTTATTGTATGTCATTACTATTATTGTTCATCATCATTAGTACCATTTTTATTTTAAATTATAGCAAATCTGAAAAAGTAACTTTTTTATGTGTTCATAATAATATTATATCAGTTCTTCATCAGCTTGCGGATGCATGTTACGTCACGCAATGTGTATAAGGATAAAATTATAAGTATTGCATGGTTGGTCAATCCAACGTTTCTTAACTTATCTTCATAAATAAATACGATATTAAACTACATTAATATTTTTGGCTCAGGTGAATTCATTCTATCATTCTAAAAGTTAAGATTTCATTTGCACTTATTTTAATGATTAATACTCAACTATATCTAGTATTGTTCTGATTGTCACAACAAAAAGCCAATAAACGAATAAGTCCTGAGATTCAGATATTTCAAAGCCTATAGTGCACAAATATGATGGAATTTTGATACAGACCGGGATGAAACGCCAGAGAGAAGTTCTCTCCATTTTTAATGGAAAAAAATCTTTCTCGCTCGTCTGATGACAAAAATAATTTTTCGAAAAAAACTTTCCATCGTTTAAAGAAATATAATCTTTCGGTGAATTTCGCAACTCCTCTGATGTGGCAGACAAGTTTCTGACGTCAGGAGGCAAAAGAACCGAAAGATTTTTAAAAAATTTGTTGCAAAAATTCAATCATATTTGTTCACTATAGGCCTTGAAATATCTGATTACTTTATAGTAAAAAAGTGAGCATAAACGATTTATAAGTCCTGAGATTATACTTGTTTAAATCCATATCCTGAGATAGTGCTTTCTTACATCGGAATATCGAGATAGAGCTTTCTTTAATCGAACATCTGAAATATTGACCTTTTTGCATCAAAGCGATAATATATTAAGATACATATGGTAGTAGCGCAAGTTGATTACGCTATGCGACACTGAGTTTTCCTTTGACAATCGTAGTGTAATTTCCAAAACGCAGTTTTCACTATGAAAACAATGACGTTGGCAACATTCTCTTATCACGTTACGTTTTGCAGAATAATGAAGTTAAATGTTTCCCTATAAAAATATCGAAATATGGCAAACACGCACATTTTTACACATTTAACCCCACTTTTTTGGAAAATGGAACATGATAGGAAAATCGCTCGATCGTTTTTACTTTAAAAATTCATTTAAAATATTGCCAGTCTGTGTTATTTAAATAAAAACTTTGTGACGTTAAATTCGTCGGCGTTTGACTGCCAAAAAGGTGATGTTTAATATCTACTACACTTTTGTTACCACCGATAGTACAAGTAGTAGTCCAAGTATACCTTCGAAGTTTTTAAAAAATTGTTGCGCAGTCGCTTTGAGATCTCTATGTTATTCTAAAAAACTAATGCGTGCAAATATAACGCAAATATTGACTATAACTCAACTGTTTACTCAATTTTATTTATGTAGCATGCATTTATAAAAAAAAACACTAATTTTGTTCAGAAATTCTGTAACTAGTTTAACGGAACCATAAGCACGTGTACGGAATACTTTGCAAAGAAAGGAAATCATAAAAACAGGTCGAGGCGTGTGACAGCCGCGAACGTTGTATAGGATCAGCAGAAAAAGGAGCTTTTAGCTTTTTGGTAGTAGCTTTGTAGTATCCCAAAACTAATACCACTTAAGTATAGTCTAAACGTAAACAGACAAAAAAGTTTGTATAGAAAAAAATTAACATAAATTTAAAAATGTAAGATAGTATAGGGTGATGTATTTTAAACATTAGAAACGTTAGAATATCAGATGCTTATGGCCATAATAATAATGATGTTAAATAAATGATGTTAAGCAACAAATTTATTCTCTTCGCCTAATGTATTGGACTCTCGAGTCCCTCTTCAATTAACTGTTACTTGATTAAAGATATACTTAAAAGGTGATCGAAGACCTCCAAAAAGGCGGGCGAAACAAATTCTTATCATTTTGTTATATTTCTAATTTATCTAAAAAAATTGAAATATGTTTCAATTTGCTTAGACGTTTCCTTTCGCAGATCTAGTCTTTAGACAATTAATTTGTTTATAACTTTTTTTTTACTATTTTTATTTAACTTCACCTACAATTTTTTCGCAGAACTCATACAAATCAAAATTTAGAAACGAAACTAACTGCAAAAGATTTGGATTTAACAGTGGACTTGAAGTAGACGCGAATTCTATGCTAAAACGATGATCGTTACTTTTGATCAATTTACTATTACGTAGTCATTTTTTCGTACAATTTAGTGCAAAAATTAATTTGAAAGGGATCAAGCATATGACCATGCATTGCAACATTCAAAAAAGTAATAAAAAAAATGTGAATCTTAATGAAATACAAATTTTAATTATTTTGCATGTTTATTAAAACTTTTTTAAATAAAAATTGAGGGTTTTGAGAAATTGTCAAGATATTTCGACAAAAATATATTATTTATAATGTAATTAAGTCGGTGTGTAGGTCTTTTTGAAAAACACTTTTCTTGAAAAAAAAATATTATTTACTACGTTTCGGCATCTTGTGGGCCATCTTCAGGGCTGATTACCTAATCAGTATAGTGTTTTTTTTTTCTTTTTTTAAAAAGACCGACACACCGACATTTATTACATTATATATTTTAATCTACGGTCGAAGAAACCACACATGGTATATTTTCAAAAATATATTACATAATGACAGAAGTTAAAAGTAAATTTTCTAAAAGTTAATTAAGAATATTCAGCACTCTTATAATTATGAGCTAGGCGATTATATCAAGTCTTATTATTCGCGTTAAATTCTGCAGTACTTCGAGGAAGTTCTGGAATGGCATTCTTTAAAAGGAATTTAATTTTAGGGTGACAACGTCTAGCTCAAGTTCGGGTACTTTTCGAGCCATAAAGTAAGACAAAAGCTTAAACGTACCTTTGAGCTAAGCTTTATAATCTTCCTTCGCGTGTTCTTCTGTATCGAGCGGAACTCCGATAATACGGTATGTGGAAGGGGGAACCTAACTTGTTACTTAAGAGAAGGGTTTGCGCTGCGTCGAATTCATCAGGGTGGTACATCGACAATTAACACATAGGGTTCACGCCAGGAAGGATTGGGGTTCGGGCCTGTTGCAATTCCTCAAATCGAATTCTTGGCACGTGCAAGGAAGCTGTCATAACACAGCAGTGTAAACATCCAACTGAATTAATAACAACATTTAAAATAGCAAAGTTTAAACTGATAAACTATACAGACAAATATTAAAAATCCGCATTTTGTAAAATTAATTGTAATATTAATGCTGCAAAGGTGTTAAATTTTATTAAGCCTATTTGAAAAATTACGGCAGTTAAGCGCTAATTTACGTCAATTTTCACCTTATGGGGTTCATATGGGAACATTCCATGGTTTTTAAATTTTGTTAAATACGATCATAATTCGTCTTTTGCATATCTCTACCGATATCATCAATAAAAAAAAGAGCCTCAGAAAAGTTACAGCACTTAAACGCTGATTTATGTGATTTTTGACGTTATGGGGGTTATATGGGAACGTGCCATGGGTTTTAAATTTTTTGAAATACGATCATAATTTGTCTTTTGCATCTCTTTAATGATATTATCAATAAAAAAAGAGCCTCAGAACAATTACGACACTTAAACGCTGAGTTACGTGAATTTTGACCTTATGGGGGTGATATGAGGACATTTCAGGGGGGCGGGATATCTCGAGAGGCCGATTTCGTATTTTAGCACTTCCTGGTACATACCAGATAAAAAAATAATATATACAAAAAAAAAAATTTTAAATCGCTCCATCGAGCGCTCAAAACTTCAACATCATAAAATCCCAACATACCAACGAAAGAACAATATTAAATGAACAGACAGTAAACAAGCCATATAGAAACAATTCAAATATTAATGTTAACCATAAAGTGCATACATAATTCCTGTAATTCATGTATTTCATACTATTACTGTGCACGTGGGAAAATTCACGAGATGTTGACGTGATGACTTGAAGATAAATACTTCACTTTGAATAAACCAAATTTCGCCTACACTATCCATACTTATTTTTTTTATTTTTATACGCCTTTAAAACGCAAAAAATGATGTACCATTCATTTTTGTTGATACTTACAAAACAGATATCAATTTATCTCTAGGTTGCCCCAAGAATTTCTCCTCGATTTTTTACTGCTAGATTCTATATCGGGCCAAGGTAAATTATAAGTTTTGAAAATATCATTTTTGCAAATCTCATTTTCACTTTTTCCTCATATAAGGAACCCCTTCCTCCACTCCTTTTTTCCTGCCTAAATTACATAGGGGAATGTTCTCATAAGCACCACTCTTTCTTCCAGTTTTTGGTTATGTTACATTGGGAATGTTGTCGTAAGTGCAAATTTTACTAACTCGTATTGTAGGGACCCAGTTGGTAGGCACCCGTGTCGAAGGTTCTAGTTTTAACTTTATTTTTGCATTTATTGTTCATAATGAAAGAAGTGTTATGTTTATAGTTATCGCCATATTTCGTTTTTTATTATGTATCACAAAAATTATTCACTTGGAACTAATTAAAAATTTGAATCTAAACCAGTAACAAATTTGATTGTTTCTGAAAAACCGTAACCGGTGTCTAATTTGGACCCTTTTTCATTACGCGTTTGATTAGATTTGAAGATATGTGATATCGTTAAATCAATTATTTATAGGTTCTTGAGAGTTATATGTAACTCAGGATATGGTTATGTAATCTGCGCCATAAAAAATTGAAGAAGGTATAAGTATTGCAAGCTAAGTATTTTTTGCCGAATGTAAGAACGTTTCGCAAAATGATACAGTTTGCTGTATGTTCTCCAAATATAAATTTAACATAGATCCATTTAAAATTTAATATAGTTAACGGCTTATAGCTACAAATTGCATTAGATGTTAAAATGCTGTAGTTTGAACATTTCTAAACATTTCAAACACCTTGCGTCGTAATCGCTCATATTCTTAAAACGCTAGGCCTTTTCGAGACATTTATAATATCTACACTATTGATGTAATTAACAACGAAAACAGGTAAAAGAAAAAAGAAAAAAGAAAAAAGAAAAACAGAAAAATTAAATTCATAACCATAAAGTTAATACAGATTCGATTTGACAGTTACTTGGAACGGACTGGTATATGAATATGATTTGTTAGCATCCAATTGTAATAAACCTAAATAAGAAAGAAAAAAGCAAATAATATTTAAAAAAAATATATAACCATGAAAACAAAAAACCAAAAAAATATATAGACATGCAAAAAAAATTTTCCTTTTTCGTTGTTAATTTCAGCACTAGCTGAGATTTAAATGTTTCAACAAGGCCCAGCGTTTTGAGAATTCGAGCGATTACGACGTAAGGTGTTTGAAATGCTTAGAGATTTTCAAACTATAGCATTTTAACATCTAATGCAATTTGTAGGTTTTGCTACATTACCTAAATTAACTATATTAATATATGTTCTCCACTTTTGCATAAAACAGATGATATAACCATATCTTGAGTTACGTCTGACTATGTTTTGAAGCAAATTTTTATTAACCGAAGTTTAAAATGTATTTCTCACCTATAATTACCAATAATAACATTACTGAATATGTTGAAGAATGTCGCAGGCTTCGAACATCAATGAAAGTATGAATTTTATCAACCTAGTGCGACAGTAGTGCGAAAAATGAATATTACCGCCCTGCACGCTTTTAATACTTCGGGGGTAGAACTCAATTTTGCGCCCCGCAGTGACATATTTGGGTGCAAATTATACCCGTCGTATTAAAAAATATCGTAAGGAACACTGGCGAACTAACGAACTACGACGAGTGTGATTGCCATCCTCGCTTCGCTCGTGCGACTGACTTTGCTCTCGTCGAAAATCGGTAATCGCGCCATTGTTATATGTATAATACTATGTTATCTCCTAAAAATGATTCTTTTGTCTTCCCGTTTGACATTAATGAACATGTACAATATTTACAGCGGAATTTGACAAAAATCATGTGCATTGTATTATATTATGTCATTATTAAATGTATTTTCAGAATTTTTTGATGGGAAGTTATGAGTGAAGCAAAGGTAAATAATAATTAACAGATCTCAATTAGTAATTTCGATTAAGTTTATATTATGTCCAGGATATATTTAAGAATAAAGGAAAAGATTGTTCATATATACATAAATATTCTAAAGTTTTTAAGGTTTCCAAAATGTTTAACAAAAATATTATTTTGGCGTTTTGAATAAATGCTGTTCATTACAGCATAAAAAAATCAAGAGAAACTGAAATTATTTATCTACATTATTCACTCTTATAGCGCCTACTGTTCGCAGTGAGATAGCGCTTGATTCCAGGGGATTATTTGCCGTCGGAAACAGAAGTAGCTTCTAAAGCAATGGCTAAACTCCGTTCCCTGTATAAGAGACTATTTGGTCACCTCCATAAAAGATAAGAGGGTGTAAAAGGTTCTCTCGGTTGCCAAGAGCTAGTCTCCGGAATCTGCACTTCCGTCTTGTGCAATAATTTGGTATAATAGTGTATCAAATTTAAGGATTCTAATTCGCTAACAACATAATTATTTTGACAAAAAATGTGAATTAAATTTTTAAAAGAAAAATGTTTGGTTCCTAAAACCAAAATTTTAAACCCCACAAAGAATATAGATGGTAAAAAATTGATCGATAAATGAACATGTTATTCGATACATGAACTATGTTACAAAGTATACATAACTGATATATTCATTTTACTAAGATTATAGAATTGCGCTAGCTCTTGTATAGTAACTTGCACTGTCATAAATGATAAACGTGTAATATTCACATATACGCAAACTTTTACCTTTACAAAAATGTTGTATCATACAATATAAAATTACAGTGTTCGTAATAGTACATTACGATATAAGTGCACGAAGTAAGGGACATGCGGAGTTGGTACTCGAGCGTACACTGTGAAAAGTAAAATTACATTTTCGAGTTTTTACAGTTTTGTTGAAATTTCCTATTACTTTTGTAGTAAAATTACAATTTTCTTGTAAAAGTCACCCGAAAATAGAGGAAAATTTACCATAAACATGTAAAATTTACAATGGAAATGTAAATTTACAAAGTCACAGGTGAAAATCAAAATATATCAGCCATGATCGAGGTAATTTTACATCGATAGTGTAATTTTAAAAAACGTACAAATAATAATAATAAATTCAAATTTGGTGGGTTTTATCCGGCAATGCAATTGGTGGTGATTGCATCAATCGAACATTTCAACATGGTCGAAATATTTTCCAAGCGCCATCTGTTGGAATCATTTCGACTCCCGAGCAGGCGGCTTTTTTGGAGAAACATTTTTAAAGAAAAATTTTAAAAATGCTGATTGGCGATGTTAAAATTCTATGAAAAATATGAAGAACCCGAAAATATGTGAAAAATTCAGAAAAAATCCAATCAGCATTTTTAATATTTTTTAATTAGTTTGTAGAGTCACCTTGACTCAATTCTTAATTTGAAATTTGTTAAAAAGCTAAAATTATTATCAGTTAATATTTAGCATAAATAGAGGATATCGGTATTTTTTTAATCACAAAGAATTATGCGTATATTGTCGAGTATATATTGTTTTTCTCATATTTCTATTTCTTCTTTACAGATTATCAATTGTTAACATGTGTAAAGAAGATAGCCTTTACAATGAAGGTTTGCGTCCGTTGCTTTATTCTACAAAAGATGCGGACTTAAAGGAAATTGGTTGGAGGAGATGCGGAGAAAATATTACGTATTATAAAAATGATTCGTCGTAAGTAAATATTAGATACCACAGCTACAACTAAACTAATTATTTAATATCGTAGACACACATTATTACTCAATCTCACACTTCTACCGATTTTTAAAAGTACCTTTATGTACGTCTTTTCGGTGCGTAAAGTAAACTTGTGCGTAAAGTAAACTTTACGCACTCGATTATACTTTACGCACGAAAAAGCCGTACGTAAACAATATTTCGGCACACGTGTGTGTGTGTAAAGTTCTTTACGCATACGCCCTTGTATCGAAAACTACTATTTCGAAATAAAGAATTTAAATTTTTTAATTATAATAGATTTTCGTATAAAAAATCATGAGAAATTTTGATGAGCGGTATTACCCCATGAGCGATACAACCAGCTATATTTTAAGTTAAAAGGTCTTTCTTAGTAATTTCAGAAAACTAATTTAACTAAGCTTTGTTGATAGGGACGAGGAGAAGGAAAGGCATACGTTAACATTTAACGTTTATTTTCCACACGATCGTGATACCGTATACTTGGCTCATTGTTATCCGTACACGTACACGGATTTACAGGTAATGTAAATGAAACATAAAACTTATATCTTGTTATTGCTATGGATTATATTTCATATTAAAGTGACCTATGAGGTACATCTCGCTACATTGTTTTTGATCATTTCGAAAAGAGTAATTTTTAAATTAAATTGAAAATTACGGAAGCTAAGATATCTACAAGAAGGCAACACAAAAATATAAATGTACTTCATGCTAGTCTATGAACAGTTTTCTAACGTTTATAGTACATTACGATACGAGTGCACAAAGTAGGTATTTCCTCGCTTCGCTCGGCTGACAAACTAGGCTCGTGTGGGAAATACCTACTTTGCGCACTCGTATCGTATACTATTTTTCCTATTAAGTGCGCAAAGTTCGACACCTATATACAACATTTAAAGTGGCGGTGCAAGGGCGGTGGAGAAGGGGGGGGGGGGTCGGGGGGCTCTGCTCCGACCGAAAGCAGTATTTGTAAATGCTTTTGAAATAAATAGACTAAATTTATAAATATCTATGTAACGCATTATTTATTATCGTTATTACTGTTAATTGTTATTAATATTTTATATAAATTTTAATGAATTTAAATATTCATTCGCATTCGCGTTTTTGGGTACATTTTCAATTAAATTACTATTTTAGCTAGAATTAACCTATACCTATCGTTTTCCGTACTGAAGAACAGCGATTGAAAAGTAAAACAAATGAAAGTTTTGACAGGTCTATTCTACATGTCTGTATACCTATAGCGCTACTTTACCGCACGCAAAACTTCATTACCGCACGCAAATTTTCTTTACCGCACGCTAAATTATAAGATCAGTAAAGTGTGGGAAAGTGGCACTTTGCACACGATATAGCTTAAAATGCGTGCGGGAATGTAGAGTGTGGACACGTATACCGAGTCGCCGAGTCTACAGTACCGTTATCGTTCGTGATTGGTTAGTTTGAGACACGATCCTTCTCGCGTGTGATTGGTTGTAATTTGAAACGAGCGCTATATAAAAAATGTCCCTTTTCAATTCATAAACTGTCAAGTTACAATAAACATTATCCATAATAACAAATAAATGTCATATCTTTATCTTTTTCAAACTTGATTTGTGGCGAATATTGCGAAAAGTACTTTCGGGTAAAATGTCAATTTGGAATTATTTGTATGTATTAAAGATTATGAAATCAAACTTATCAAAATATCGCCTTTTCATTTTGTAATATTCATTTCATTTAATCTTAATGATGTTTTGCTTTTTTGTCGGGGGGCCCCCCACCCAGCCCCCCGTCTCTCCCCCTCCTTCCATTCACATCATCCTTGCACGTACTCTTGAAGATGTAGAACTTTGCGCAACTCAATAGGAAAAATAGTATACGATACTCGTGCGCTGCGTAGGTGTTCCCACACTCGCTCATTCACCACCCTCGCTTCGCTCGGGCGGCAAACTCCGCTCATGCGGGAACCACCCACTTTGCACACTTGTATCGTAATGTACTATTTCGTCACCGTGAGCGGAAAATGCTATTCCTCACACTTTGGACTTTTTGTCGAAAAATATAGTACAACACATGGGGATAAATGTTTCTTGTTAAATGATGCGCAGAATTTTTTTGTTCTAACCGGACAGCATCTGTAGCTTCAAGTTCAACCATTTTCAACCAAAAATTGATATATAATAGTTATGAAACAGTATGATTAGAAAAACCGAAAATATTACTGAGGTAGTATAGTTAATACGATATCATTAGAATCGTTAATAGTATTTAAAAATGTAAATCTCTTAATTACACACCAAATGTCACATTCCAATATTCTAAAATAATTTTCAAATAATGATATATATTATAATGAAGATCTCGATACACGTGGAACTTAATCATTTTTTTTCTTTTATTAATGCAATTTCCGAGAACCTAATAGCAAACAGTGATTATTAAAAATTACAAATAAACAAATGTCAAATTATCATTTTACAGGAATATCTGGCAAACATAGCAAATGATCCAATGAAGACCCGATTTACAAAACTGCGTCTCCTTTGTCGTAGTCTTGCTGGAAATAGCGTATATTATTTAACAATCACTGCTCCTGCTTTGAATGAAGAAGCAAGAAAAAAGAAAGGTGTTGTAATAACAGCACGCGTTCACCCCGGTGAAACACCGTCAAGCTGGATGATGAAAGGGATCATAGATTTCTTAACCGGAGAATCGAATCAGGCTCGTGTGAGTTGAAAATAATAGTGATGGATGAGAGGTAGAACCTTCCAGCAATATATGAAATTCTGTTTGCCCATAACGAATTACGGGCATTACAGTTATTTAAAAATAAATATTTGTTACTATTGGATAGTACACTGTGTGAGAACATATTTTTTTTAAAAAGATTGTACTAGGAAGAATTATTTTCACAAAGTATTGGAATTATTTCATAAAAATACACATAATTTTTTTACTTTGGAATATATCCTGTACACGCATCCATGTCTGGTATATAAAGAATAACACATTTCAGATTTTCGAGAAGAAACGTCATATTTTAAAATATTTCCTGGAATTCCCCCTATATTTCAAAAATTCACACAAAGAAGCCTAGAAAATTTTGGTAAAAATGAAAGCATACACTAAAAATTACGGCGAAATAAATTATTTGTAAACAATAAACAAGATTTGTTAAAGACTAAAATATAGAATTTTTAATATTATAAATATACAGGGTATCAATTAAGTCCCGGGACGGCTGAATATTTTCTCATGTCAGATATTTTTGAAATAGGTCAAGGTCATTTCTAAAGTAATTTTCAACAAGAAATTCAAAGGTAACCCTTAATTTGATCTTGAGCTTGACCTTCAATGTTATTTCAAAAATTGCAAGAGCGGGAAATTTTACGTTTAAATATAAACTAAGTCGTAGGTAGTGTTTGATCTTCTGGGTCACTCTAAGGTCATTTGAAATAGTAACAAGTACATTTTTATAGTTTGAAAATTTAAAGAAGTCTTCTTATAGCAATTATATTCTTTTATTATTGTACCGTACAAGCTTGGAATATTTAAATACATGCTTTCATTTTTACTAGGTAAGTACAAAAGTCGACGAACAGTTTCAGCGTGTTAGAGTAGCAATGTTAATTGAGGATTATTGGGCCACTTTAATTTATTTTGAGTACATTACCATAGGACGTAGTATTTAGTATCAACTTCACTAAATTAATAAAACATACTACTAAATTATCATTTGAATTCGTCAATTTAAAGGTAAAAAAATATACTTTTTCTGGTAAAATGAGGAAATAATAAATGTTTACTTTCAAAGCTACAATTTTAATGATTACCTTAACCTATCGTTTGGAAGAAATTGAAATACTTAATAACTCTTTTTTTCATTATTCAATTGGAGACATTTTTATTAGTTAACATTTTAATTGACAACTTTCATTACAGGAACTTAGAGATCGATTCATTTTCAAGTTAGTCCCAATGCTTAATCCTGATGGAGTGATAGTAGGTAATAATCGTTGTTCTTTATCTGGGAAAGACCTAAATAGACAATACCGAACAGTCATGAGGGAAAGCTATCCCTCAGTGTGGCACACAAAACTAATGATCCGAAGACTGATGGAAGAATGTGGAATTGCCATGTATTGTGATTTACACGCACATTCACGGAAACATAATATTTTCATATACGGCTGCGAAAGCAAGCGAGGTAGTGCATCCGGAAAATTGACGGAACAGGTTTTTCCTCTAATGTTACACAAAAATGCTGCAGACAAGGTAACTTTTTTATTCTTTACTTTGTGTTTACAATATTTTTGTTATATACGCAGCGATAAATAGCCCAGGTAGAATTATAGAGCAGGATTTAGGCTGAATCCAACTGGTTACTTTACTTGTATTCGGGATCCGACGGGACTATCTGGTGGGAATTCGGTCGGTCTTGTCACACTTCCGGGGCAATCCGGTCAAAACTCAGCTAAAATTCAACCATGATTAAGTCTAATTAACATTCAATTTTAATTAACTAGAAGTCAGTGACAAAACTTTTACGTATCATTAGTAGAAAGAATAAAGGCTCCTGGATGAGTGTAACTGTAAGGAGTTTTTCAGGTTAATCGCAAATAATTATGCACAGTTTTTATACCATCTATCAAAAACTGCAATTTGCGAAAAGTAATATGTGATAATCCAACCCCATTACCATATTTCAATTCGATATTTGTCGGGGTTACCTGACCGGATAATGATTAGGCAAACCTGGTAATCGCAGTAAAAAAACTATCTTTGTTCGGAACAAACTGGAACATGATCGGGGGCCAACCACATTACCCAGGTTGTATTTGTGATCTAAAGGAGATATCTAACTAACTGAATCTCCACCAAGCTAAACCTACTACTGGCAGAATCAGATTCATATTCGGACCAAATCTGGTTGATTTCTTAATCAGGATAATCCGGCTAGATCCCTACTGAAACCCTGTTTCTATTAGAGTCAAATAGGGCTAATTCTACCTGGGACGAAACAATTGAACATAACATAACATATCAAAAATAATGATGACCTATTTGTGATTCGAAAGTTTTCAATTAAAAAAATTGGTAATATGTGTTGTTCTTTTATTGTCTTCAGTTTTCATTTGAAAACTGCAAGTTTCATATAGAAAAAGGAAAAGAAGGAACCGGAAGGGTTGTAGTATGGCTAATGGGTATACAAAACAGTTATACGATGGAAGCATCGTTAGGAGGGTCTCAAATAGGTTCACGAGCTGGAACACATTTTTCAACGCAAGATTACGAACAAATTGGAAAATCATTTTGTGAAACACTTCTTGATTTTTCGGATAATGACCCCGCAAAGGTAATGGTAATGCAGATTAGATGTTATTGGCCATATATTTGCATAGGGCAAATAGTTGAGACTTCTCTTGAAAGAAATAAATTGCGTACGAAGCAATAATTGACAATGCTTACAATACTATTTTTTCAGCATACACATAAATTTACACTACACATTTTTTAACATGAAAATGATAGTGACCATTAGATTAAAAGTAGGTATAACATGGAAATATAAAATTGAACATAAAATAAATATTACCCACTAACTTCTAAATGAATGTTCCTTCGTGGTTCAATTAAGATCATTTAGATCTCCAATTATAACATACATACTTAACAAACTTACAATATCTTTATAACATGCTTTAACAAATTATAAGTTCTAGTTTATTAAAAAAAGAAACTATATCTTTTTTTATACAAACTGGAACTGAATAACATAAAACGTGGAGAATTGAAAATCCGTAACAAATAGCTAGTTAGATGACATTCAAAAAGATTTTAAACATATCATAAATTTCTTATTGCCCTTTAATATGATATTATAAGCTTCATTTTTCATTTTCCTTGTAAACTTTAGCATAACACCTCCATCTTTTAATTTTGTGTTTACCGTTTTCTTATGAAAAAGTAATGAAAATATAGTCGTTTAGACCATGTATAATCCAAAAATACCAATGAATAAAGAAGTCATAGTTTATTTAATGATTTTTTTTATTCAGTCGTTTGCGGTATTTTTATTTTTTTACGCAATATGATGATATTAAATAATATTGTCTTACATATTTTTTGTAGATTTTTTGACGAACTTTAACCCCTTAACGCACAGAGGACGCAATTTCGGCATTCAAGTTTGCACCGTCGCCATACAATGAGTGCGCCGAAAAAATATTCGGGAATCATTGTTTCGTATGTTTTTTAGGATACTCTTTCCAATGGCGATGGTTACAATGTTCCAAAATGACTTTTAACCACAAAAAAATCGAAAATTAACCAAAAAAACGTGATTTTTTTAGTGATATTTTTGTTTAAAAATGAGATTTCCTTCCTTTAACGTTTGTTTATATGTCCAAACTCAATCCAGAACGTTTTTTTTAAATTTAACAAATTTTTTTCTCGTTAACTATTGACTTTAGAGAAAATCTTCTTAGAATAAATATGACCTAAAATTCGCCAAAGAATACCCCCAAATTTTTTCAGAGGGTTTTCAAAAAATTTTGGATTTTTCAAAAATTCGTAAAATCGAAAAATGCCATAAAAATATCTGAACATAATTAAAACCTAACATTGGAGCACTATAAATGGCTAAAGGCGTTTTTCTTTCCATTTTGCACAAAAATATAAAAGTTTATTTTATAAACTTTATCCTAGAAAACTATAAGCTGTGCAAAAAATTTCCTTACAATAAAAATGCATTAGAATTGGTTAAAGAATACTCTCAATTATGTTCAAATTTTCGATTTTACGAATTTTTCAAAAATCAAAATTTGTTTCAAAACACTCTGAAAAAATTTGAAGGTATTCTTTGGCGAATTTTAAGTCATATTTGTTCTAAAAAGATTTCCTCTAAAGTCTACAGTTAACGAGAAAAAAATTTGTTAAATATAAAAAAAAAAATTATCATTTCGGCCTCCATTTTTTGTCAACAAAAATTTGCCGGCCTTTACTAACCGTATTTATTTTAAGTTTAGACATCGAGGTCACGTTCCAGATTAAGTTTGGACATATAAACAAACGTTAAAGGAACGAAATCTCATTTTTGAACAAAAATATCACTTAAAAAATCACGTTGTTTGGTTAATTTTCGATTTTTTTGTGGTTAAAAGTCATTTTGGAATATTGTAACCCTCACCATTGGAAAGAGTATCCTAGAAAACATACGAAACCATGATTCCCGAATATTTTTTCGGCGCACTCATAGTATGGCGACAGCGCAAACTTAAATGCCGAAATTGCGTCTTCTGTGCGTTACTGGGTTAAGATAAAAATATGTATTTTCAATTTCAATTGCACCTTCAACCAAAAAACCTCAATTAAAAATTTCAAAGTTAATTTTTGTAAATTTAGGGTATTTTTAACAATCTGAAAAAAATCACAAAATACAAAATTTCATTACGAACATGATATATGCAAAAAAATACATTAAAAGTGGTTATTAAAAAATAAGTCAATATTTTTTAATATCATCATTTTGCGTTAAAAAAATAATAATACCGCAAACGACTGAATACCAAAAAAAGTCATTAAATAAACTATAACTTCGTTAATCGTTCGTATTTTTGGATTATACATGGTCTAAATGACTACATTTTCATTACTTTTTAATGCAAAGACGGTAAACACAAAATTAAAAAAATGGTGGCCCAGTTCGCATGGAATGCCCCATATGAGTAGTTAACAAGAGGTTTCTTATTTTGAATAGTTTTTTTATTTCTAAAATCTTTATATAATTATGATTTTAAAATAAATATGAATTTTCCCGGTATAAAAATATCATCTCCATTTCTAATTTGCTTTTAAAAATTGACCCTTTTTATAATGTAAGAGATTAAAAGTACTATTGTCACATTTCAGGAAAAATTGCGAAATAAAATTATTGCACGGCTGACAAAAGAAGGATCAAGTGCTGATGTGCCAACAAATATTGAACTCACTGATTATTCAAGGTCTGTTTGCAAATAATCTAAAATAGATACATATTTTTTTTACAACTATGTAAAAGATAGGTCTGTTAGTCACTGTGAAACTACAATCTTATTGTCATAAAAAGTAATTTTGATTAACTGCATTTCCTTGTACTTAAAGAAAATTATCTGTATTAGAACATAATTTGTCTCATATTGGTTCGAGAACTAACTGTGGTTTGATTAGAGTTCTTACATAATGTGTTTCGAAGAAGTCTTTGCATGTAATATGGCAGAAAAATAATAAATTCTGATTCACACTTGTTATCTGATAATACTATTGGTTAATGTTCAAAAATGCTTATATATTACTATTACTAATTGACTTTTATATTATACACAATTTGCTATGAAAATATTAAAACAATTATTGATTGAACTTCACAATAAACTTTTTTTTATATATTTTAAATTCTTGCATTTTAGTACATTATGACTAATGTAAATGTACTATATTTTTATATATTCTATAACTTAACAGAAATTATGTTATTATATTCTTCTACAGTATAATTAGCATTCGACATTTTCATTTAAAAACAATTCTAAAATATGTTAACTTAATTTTATGAAGAACATTGTACACAAATAAAATATGTACATATATATTTTATAATTAGTGATGAAGGAGACACTTCGGACAGTTCAACTGAAGAAGAAAAACGATACGAAAATAATGACCCAGCAATAACAATAGATGAGCCTGAGTACTGTATTGAAGATAGACAATATTTATGTGTTCCCCCAATATCTCCTAACATGGGCAGATCTCAAAATTCAGATGCATCTCCAAAAATAAAAAAAGTTATAAATTTACTTCCAAAGAATGCTCTTGTACAGAAAAAATGTTTGGTACGCTATATATACCATGAAAGCATAAACAATAATTAATAACTAGTAATTTTAATACATATAAAATAATGTTATAGACAAACCGTACTGCTCTCGATTTACCAACAACAGATCCTGGTAGTGATCTGTACCTGAGCGATTCAGCCGACGAGAATTGCTGTCGCTCATTTACCGAGATTAGGAAAAAAGTTTCCGATGATGAAGCTCAATTTTCAGGGAAAGAAAATCAACAACAAAATCAATCTCAACGTGATTTTCCTGTAACTATTAGGCCCAGAAGTCTTTCTCTTGGAGCTGAATTAATACCTGCAAACGCTTGTAAAAAAAATAAGAGGCGCTTACGGAAGAGCCAATTGCCATGGTATAAAATGTTTATATAATTGATTATTAATATGAAACATTATTGAATTTATAAACATATTAATTTCTTTTATTCTAGGCAAGTACAAAATGTATCATCTATTGTCTCGAAGGAACAAGATGTGCAAATTAAATTATTTTCTCTGAGACGACAGATATGGACAGGAACAGCAAATTTTGAATTACAAAATGAAGACAGGAAGTATGCTCGAATGAATAAATCACCATTGAGTTGGGGAATTTCAAGAATGGCATTTGAATATCAAACCGACAATGAAATTTTATTTGAGTAAACAAATAGTTATCAATGTATTTTTAAACTAAATTAATGATATGTTTTACAAAATACAAAAAATTACAGGTCTTGTTCGAGACAGTTAGATACTTTGAATTACGACAAAGCTGAAGTAAAGAAAGTTAAGAAAAAGATTCGAAAGAAACAAAGTAAACTTGTGGACATTGCACAAATAAATAAATTAGAGGAAGAAGGTCAACAAACTACTAAGAAAAAACGTATGCGATCGAAACGTTCAAGAACTGCAAAATTAAGTAATGGTCCAACTGATCTTAATATAATAAATACTGAAGGTATGCAGTCGCTGAAATTGTTTGGTACCGCCAAAGTACCAAAGACGCAATTAAAACAAAAACAAGAAGCAAAGATACGATTTAACAAGGTAGCTATTACGGCAACAGTAAATCACAAGCTCAAAGCAAAACAGATAACGGAATCAGTTTGCGATAGTTCAAGTTCTGAAGAGCAGCCACTTATTACAAGAACAAAAAATATAAGAAAAAAGAAAATTACTTCTACAGGAAAGAAACGACTGCCCAGCGCCACGACTTGTTCAGAAAGAAAATGCGACAAGTAGTTACTGCCATTGGCAATCGTCACTGCCAAACAAATCCTGGTACCCTTTTTACGAAAAATACTATTATACGTTATACATAAAAAAAAATAAATAAAATGATTCAATAAATAACTAAATATATAAAGGAATATTATGTAATAACAATTGGTCGAAGATGAGATAATGAAACTTCAATGCTCCATTCCAGTGTAAACATAACCTCCAATCATACAAAACATTTAAATGAATCATTAAAAGTAGCAGTTAATTTTATATTGTTATTATGAATAGCAATTTAATCCGTTGTATTGACTACTTGTTATTTGTTACACTCTACTTCGCATCATGTACTGTGCGTCTATTACAAAATAAACTGTAAAATATAACAGAATATTACTTTTAATTATGATGTTGACGTTTTTAGCTGCACTTTGCCAAACTTGATTTAAATTTCAGTTTTTATCCTTTAATTTTTGGTTATTGAAACTAAAATGATGCACAAAATACGTTTAAAACACAACTGTCTTACATATTTGTTCACTGCACCAACACAGAATTGTATATCGCCGGTTCTTTGAAAAAAAATACCCGGGAACACTGAATGACGCCATATTGGAGTAGCGAATGCTTCAGAACCAATCAACGACTCGGATTTAAACTGTTAGCAAATGGCGGCTATTTAAATGGCTTTGAACCCAATAAAGCCGGGGGAAACGACAAATTTGAATTGTCGGAAGTCAGATCGGGCACAATAAAGCATATCTCGGCGCAGGTCTACGAAATTGTTCGTGATTCATTGTATTCAAGATAAATTATTTGTCCATTTGTAGGTTTCAAAAGCGTAATCATTGTTCACCTGGATTACGTGCACACAATTCAGTTAAATGATACCTCAATCAAGTTATATCGTCCGCATATAATATACGATGTATTGTATGAAAGATTTTACGGAAAGAATCAATAGAGTATAATATTGAATGTGTATTATCTGTTAAGTTTAGAAATCATTGCTATAGAAACCAATTTTAAATAAGGAATTTTTAACCCTGCTGTGCACAAGGACGAGTATACTATACAAACTACATTGTTTCCATATGGTCCAGAAAAGTGTAATTTTATGTCCTCAGTTAATATTTTATCCAAATAATGGAATTTATTCTCCAAACATTTTTTTTCTTGCGCCTTATACTTTTAAGTAAACATTGCTCAAGAGATAATTTGTTCAAATCGCCTCCTGTCATATTTGCGTCGCTAATTTAGCATGTTAAGAAAGCGAGTAATATCTTAAAATATAAAGAAAAGATTAAACTCTTACGCCTGAAGTGCATTTGACGGAAATTTATTTTGTTCTTAATGTTAACATGGTTAACTGTAAGCTAATGGTTGACATGTAAGCTCCCTTGTCATGTAAGCCTCCTTGACATTTGTAGTGATTTACGGAAATTCCGTTCTTATTAGTGATAGAATGGATTTTTATTGAACTGAACATCAATTTTCTAAACTACTTTCAGTATTAAACGCGCATCATCAGTGATATGCGATAATCAAAACTTTTTTTTTTACATCGCTAAAATAACTAATGAATTTAAGGAGGTTCTACAGTGCTCGACCGATAAGGAAGGGATGTTCACTAAAAACCGTAAATAAAAAATGACTGAATCGATTTTTCAACATTCCAGCTCTGTAAGGGCAATTTTAGTTACTATAGACGGTATCCTAGAAAATGCCAAGGAAATTATTTGAGAACTGACCGAGAATTTTTGGTAATAAGTGATTTTTATTTATTTCCAAAAATTCTTGGTCAGTTCTCGATTAATATCTTTGGTATTTTCTAGGAAACTGTTTATAGTGATTGGAATTGCCCTTACAGAGCCCGAATTTTGAAAATTCCATTCAGTCATCTTTAATTTACGTTTTTTAGTGAAACTCCCTACCTTACAGGCGGACCATTTTAGAGCCCCCTTAAAGATTTATCAAAATTTCAGTTTCTAGCACGGAATTTTTTTATATAATTAAATTCGACGTTTTGGCGCCAGACTATGTTTGACCCTGCTTTTTGTCGCAAGATTCATTTTAGATAAAAATTCATATAGTAAAATGAAGCGAAGCGGAGAAATGGCAACGTCATAAATTAGCCTAACCTAAACAGTCAGAACTCTGCCTACCACTAACCTAACAGTGCCTTAAAGAATATGGTTGCACTGGAAAATTTTGTCCGCGGAAATTCTGATGAGGAAATTACTCCCGGGAAATTATTTCCTGTGAAATAACGTCCATAATTACGAAATGTCCAAAATTAAAAAAAATACCTCGTTATAGGTGGCGAATCACTGAAAATTTCCGTTTTTATTCATTTCATTTTGACGAATAGTTGTCGAGAAAAACAATCGTAAATATGGGCATTTTTCAACTTTCGACACTGTCTATCTCGAAAACTATTAATTTTACACTAAAAATATATCTAACAAAAAATGTTTGTTTTTGTTCAAACTACATAATACAATTTTTTCAGATTTATTGCATTAATTTTGACTTTTTCATTTAAACAATTATTAACAACTTTTTAACGACTGCATGAGCAACAACCATTCAAAATGGATTTTGTTCGAAAATATAAAAAGTCAATCGTGGAAATTACAGCCACTAAGGGTTAATACTGAAAGAATGTAATTCTGCAGAAAATAACACTAGTTCTAAGGGGTCATCCATAAACAACATAGACCTTTTTTTGGTACTTAATTAATAGTAAACGAAGAAGTTCCATTATGGGAACCTTTTCTTTTTTGAATCATAAATTTTGCTCATGGCAAAACCAGAGATCTTAGTTAACTGCTATTGAAGACACTACATTGCTTCTGTTTACTAGAAAATTTTGGTTAATCAAATAATAGTCTTCATTTTTGGCACACAACATTTTTTGCTTGGGTTATGGGGACCACTGAAAAAAAACTATTAAGAATTGGAAAAATGAAGTAAAACTGTCTCAGATATATACAGAAATGAGAATTGAATGATTTTAAAAACCGTTAATGACAGATCAACAACGGAGGATAGTACTATTGATACCCATTATTCTTCATCCTCTTCACAAAGTTTACATTGCCAGTAGCTCTTGCGCATTTGAGCACATATAACCAGTATGGAGAAAAGTGAAACAAATGAAAGCTGATCGGAAAACTTGGAAAACCAAAGATCGATTATAAATTATACAATATATACGACAATATTTTATGATTTGTAAAAAAAAGGGGTGTTCACAACCGAACCAATTTGTAGCTACATTAAAACTTCATGAAAAAAGTTTCTTTTGCACATTGTGGTGGCTGTCGCTATTAAATGTACATATAATAAATTTACTATATGAAACTATGCGTTGCACTTATCTTTTCTTTTGATTGAATTTGATTTGTAAGGCCTTTAAGATTACTGAAACATAGATATGTGGCGACCTATACATGTCAGAAAATGAATTTGTTCGTAGCAAAAAGCAAAAGCGCCATTTTACTTTCATATTTGCATAAAAGCTACATGTAACGATAACACACACTCGGCGTTTGTTGAATTTGATTGATTTATTTACAATTAAAATGTACGTAAGGGTGTTCACAACAAACACTCACCCTACCTCTCTGGTGAAAATGGGATACTCTCTTAAGTACATGAAGTGTCCCAGAAGCGTTTTGCAAATTCATAACATGTATCTGAACACTTTATGCCCTTCTAAATGACATTTAAAAGTGTAACCTAAGTGTGAATTTGGGCAATCGAGTGTGCCAAAAGTGTTCGGATGATTTTTTGTTCAAGTGTACGGAAGTGTTCATTCAGTTGTAATAAAGGGTCAATTTTGCAACTTTCCTGCGAGTGTACAATGGTGTTCGTTATCGGGTTTATAAGTATCTCGTAACACTTCCCTGGTAATAATGAAGCGTACACTTTAAATGTACGGGAAACATACATGAATGGTACGTATTCTTAAACGAAGCGTACGTACCCTTCATGTACTTTTAAGTTACCTTTCGCCTGCCGAGAGTACGAGAGTGAATTTGGACATTTTAAGAGTACTCGGTTACTCCTTATGGAAAAGTACTTCGAGAGTGAATGAAAGGTACACGTAGATTTTTAAGAGTACACTTTTAATATTCATATTTAAGTATACCATATTCTTATTAGGAATGAAACAAGGCATACGGGAGTGTACTTAATGAAGCGTTCTTCGAGATGAAATAAAGCGTGTAATAGAGTGTCGTTTGTCAATTTTTATACAAGTACAAGTTTGAATTAAATATTTTATTTAACAATATTTAAAAACCATTACGTTATATATATTTATGTATGTGTATAGGCGCAGTGTGGCATACTTATATTTACAATCATATTTATATTTACTCAGAACTCATAGCATTAATCTCCAGAACATCCGTACGGAACAATGCAAACAATAAAATTAAGAATTGTCTTAAATTTTAACACAAATATCATATGACGTTATAAATATAGTGATAGTGATAGACCAGTGGTCCGTATCTTGTAATACTTGGATCGGTGACTGCTTGAGATCTCATCTTTTTAATATACTTTATTTATCTTAAAAAAAGTTTAAAAATTATTAAAATTAAATAATAAACTAAAAATAAGAAAAAAGTGAAAAATACAATATTTTATTAAAATCTCTTATTGTACATTTTGGGAAGGGGTATTTAAGTGTACGTACGTTCGCTCTTAATGTCCAAAATCACTCTTGCTATACGCTTATTGTGCTCTTATTGTACACTTCGGGAAGCGGCATTTAAATGTACGTACTTTTCGTGTACTCTTATCGTAATGTACACGAAGCATACGTACTCTTTATTCCTTTAATTTCACTCTTACTGTACTCTTCCTGTACGCTTCCATTTTTACCAGGGTTCTCTTGATGTATGGAATGTCACCATTTTCAATTTGACGAACATTCAAATGTATTGAAGTCCGAAACCAATTGCAGTGGGACGTCACATTTTTATTTATAGTCCAGGTATCTTCTTGGCATCTTCTTCGAGGATTTTTGTTTTTGCAAAGACTACTTAGGTCGACAGTTGCCAATAAATGTTAATTCGATGTTCAGGTGTCTTAGTGCGCAAGAGTACAGTCAGTGAAAAACGCCTTAATTTATATTTATACTCGTTAATGAAATCTCACACTAATTGAACACTTTGTGGACGCTTTAAAAACGGTAGAAATATCTAATGAACGCTTTGTGTACATTTAAGAAAACAATTACGTTAAAGTGCACACGAACACTCAAATCTACAAATTCACACTTCGATCACATTTTCATGCACCTCTGAACACTTCTGGGACATTTGTGGACACTTAATTTCACACTTCGTGAACACTTACCGGAGTGTCCGATTTTCCATATTTTATATTTTAATTTTATATTTTATATTTTAATGTTACATTATAACCATACAATTTGAAATAAATGATCACCTGTTTATACAATCAATGCAACTGTATGATGGATTATTTTACTAATAGAAGGGTTCATTTACCGAAATTGCATATTAAAAATGCAGAATTATATAATTTTCTATAATAATATACAATAAAATGCGATTTACTTTTATTTCATTTAAATTAAATCGTAAAATTAAAAAGAGTAGACTACAATCCTATACTTATTTTTAATTCGGCTACTAACAAGGAACAATTGTAAGATGTTCAATTACATGGATTTTTACTAGTATTTGGCGACTTAAGGTATGTTTTCTCTGTGAGGCCTTCTTGATATCATAACTGCTAATGTTTGTACGGCTTCATCAAACCTTCAAGATAAGAAATAGCTTTTCAGTACAGACTAAATTTGAAATTCATAAATGAATTCCAATGAAAAGACTTTATTACACATAATTAAACATTTTGTAATTTTATATAAATATTTACTTGAAGAAAGGAAATTGTTAAATTTACTAAAAATAAGAAACAGTTATTAACCCATTAAAGCCTAAAAAACTAAGAGCGATTTGATTAAAATTTGAGAGCTCAAATTCGCGGTTCAGTTTTCTGTTATTTAGGCGTTAATGGGTTAAAAACAAAAACAAATGTTCTCAAGGAAAGTCAATCTTTTTCTTGCGACAATTCAATTGAATATTTAATTGAATAATGAATTTTTTCAGTACAGTATCTCTCCATTAATTAATTAGAAAAAATGCTGTAGGGGCTTCCGAATTCAGGGCACATGACTAATAAAATCAAATAGAGGACAAATATATACCACGACTATAATTAAAGTATAGATGCATCATGAAAAAAAAGTATACATATCGGTCTATAATAACGAAATCAAAAAGTTCTAGATGAGAGAATATTACTATTCCAATTCAAACTTCTAAACCGTAATATATAAAAATTATTATTTTTACTATGTATAGAGATCATTTCCATGTATCATGATTGTCCTAATAAGTAAAATAGAATATTAGACTCGATGAGCAAGTGAGATCCGTAAGTTAATTGGTAAGTTAATCCGACAAGAATTGTAATGTCTAGTGGGTAATAGCATCAATAATACTAATAGAAAATGATGTTAGATACATTTGTTTTATATATCAATGTATATAATTTATATAATTATTTGGTAAAATTCATATTTATAATTCTGCTGTTGGTGAATATCACAATCCTATTTGTATCAAAGAGTAGTTAATGGAACTAACTTTGTTTTATTCATTTGATATCTCCCTAAGAGATTTTTCATTACAAATTTACATATCAAATTTAAGTGGACTATGTTTTGTGTGATTAAACTGCAAGACAAAAGAAAAATAAATAATTAATTACAATTATTTTATAAGCTCGTAAAATTTTTTTTATTTTTTAAACTGTGAATTCACCCTACAGTCAAAGGAGTAACATACCCTTAAACATTTCGAAAATGTCGATAGAGTTCTTTAGTTCAATGAGGAGGAAAAATGCTTATCACATTAAAAAAAATGAAAATTTTGACGCAGAACGATTCGTCAATAAGTCGTCATCACCTCGACTTGACGTTCGATGATGTGATAGATGAAAGTATCGGGGTCACCGAGTCCCGACCTGGATATCCGCCCATTGTATTCGTAATACAAATTTTTCCCACATCGTGCGAAAACTTGGAAGCCAAGTATCAGTACTTTCAGTTTACTGTATTCCGCAATTTGGTTCCATAACCATTCTTAGCAAATATCCTGATCTACACAATATAATAAATATTATTTAAAAAATTTTGTCCTTACTTAAAATAATCGTTTTGATACGCAGTGATTGCAATGTGAAATTCCAAACGCATACATACACAAGAAATATAAATATACGGAAAAACTTATTGCATCACATCATAGTAAATACAAAACTTTTTGGTTACACAGGGCATTATTCTGATGAATCTTATACTAGCAAGACATTTTTTATCTTTCATAAGAATATTCCAGTTGTAATACTACATTAAAATCGTAAAAAAATAATTACATTTTTTAAAGGTACTTCTGGTTCTATGTTGTATATATCAATGTTTCAGTGCGAAATAAATCAGATCCGTAGATAAAAAATCTGATTAAAGTTGTTTAAAGATATTCTAAATATCTACATGTTACACAGAAAAAAATAATTAGTAGTTTCTATCTAGAACTTAGGTAAAATTTACTGAAAAATTTGGGTAATTATTGTTAATAAAAATAATTAAAACAACGATCCTAATTTTCTTCTTTTAAATGCTCTTTTAACCCATTAAGGACGGGAGACGCACATATGTACGTTGATTTTCGACCTTCATTTTCAACAGGAAATAAGATTAATATTCTCTTGAAAGTGACTAACCCTAGCATTTTCGAGTATGCTCTTTGGATTGGCGTGGTCAAAATTGATTTAAATTGCTTTAAAACCCAATATGGCGCATTTAAAAAAAATGAACAAAATTTCGTGTGTTTCGTTTTTTGTGAATTTTTTTTCGTATCAATAATGTTGCCGAATCGATGCCTTTCTGCAACCAAAAGTGCATAAAATATATGAACTTAATAATAATAATATATTCAACTACGAATTTTTTTTGTTTTGCCCCGAATCAACCTAATCTTCAAAACGTCAATATCTCGAAAAAATAAACCTTATTCTATCAATTATGAACATTATTGATGAAATTCGCGTATAAACATTATCGCATAATTTTGAATTATTTCGTGAAATATGGTCGGCCATATCGGATCCAGCATCTTGAATTTTAAAAATGTAACCTCAATCATTCCTGATCAACAACCTCAAAAACCCCCGTATACGCATTTTATCGCGATTTGAAGCATTTTATTGAATTTTAGTCCACCATATTGGATCCGCTATCTTGAACTTGAAAAATCTCACCTTAAATTACTGATTAGCTACTTCGAAAACCCCTGGACCTCCGTTTTAGGGAAAATAATACCACTAGAGATGTGAATTTCATCAATAATGTTCATAATTGATAGAATAAGGTTTATTTTTTCGAGATATTGACTTTTTGAAGAGGTTAGGTTGATTCGGGCAAAACAAAAAAACTCCTAGATGAAGTTCATATATTTTGTGCAATTTTGGTTGCAGAAAGGCATCGATCCGGCAACGTTATTGATCCACAAAAAACGAAACACACGAAATTTTGTTGCCGTATTGGTTTTTAAAGCAATTTAAATTCAATTTTGACCACGCCAATCGAATGAGCATACTCGAAAATGGTAGGGTTGATTACTTTCAAATCATTATTAATCTTATTTCCTGTTGAGAATGAAGGTCGAAAATCAACGTAAATATGTGCGTCTCCCGTCCTTAAAGGGGTTAACACCAATTATGTATTAAAATTTTATCCAAGTAAACAAATTCAGATAATTTTTATACTTAATATAATTGCTGTCAATTTTCTTGCGAGTGTTGTTATGGAATATGTAGCCTATTTTTTCGTTAGTCTGCGATTAAACATAATTTAAAAAGTTATTACGTAAAGGCTGCAATACTATTTATTTATATTCTTCAATGAATTTTGCATTTTATA
Organism: Trichopria drosophilae; assembly: GCA_030407085.1. Lineage (NCBI taxonomy): Eukaryota > Metazoa > Arthropoda > Insecta > Hymenoptera > Diapriidae > Trichopria > Trichopria drosophilae. The sequence continues at coordinate 52,931,254 of CM059583.1, forward strand.
TGAGACTCAGTAAATTTTACTTAACTAAGTTTGTCAAATTCTGCTCATGATTTTTTTCCGTGTACAACTCTCCCTCTCAAACAGATAATTTGGTAAATTTTCTGATAAAAATGGGCTTAGTGTAATATAAAAAATTCTAAAAATGTTGATGTTCCTTTTTTTCTTGCTAGGAAGTGCTTAATTTGAACGAATACTGCTGCATGTTTGTTAATAAAATACTGCAATATAATTTCATTAACGTATGATAATTGTAGTACTTTAAAACTTTTTTATTTTCATTTCATTCGTCTTTAGAATTAAAGATTTCGCCCTTGTCATTCCTTACTGTAATCAGGCCTTCGTTTCACTTGATTGAAGGGCTGCTGCGCGCTCCTAATCTCTTGCATTCTGTTGAGAAATTTACGTTGCTTGTTTCATTACCCTCTACGTCTTACGAATTTCTTTATATTTCCTTATTTAGATTTCTAATAAGTAACATTTCGAATCATTAAAAAAGAAACTCTGTTTCTTCTGATGTTTCTTATTACTTCATCGTACTATGGCTGATATAAATATTATTTGTATATTATATTATCTCCATTATTTACCTGAATATCCAGTACTGAGTTGTTGATTTTCGACAATGTTTAGAACTTAATATCTATGATTTCTATCAGCATTCAAGAGCAAGTAATACTTGATTCAAGCAATGTGACAGAAATTTTAGTATTCTGTCGCAGAATTAGAATTATATTTTTTTATTTTCTTTATTTTTTAGGAAATGATAATACCATTATGTGTAATTTCTATCAAAATTCTTCGCCTTTGATAATAATTTCATAATATCTCAAACGACTCCTATACCTGATTCATTTTATAAATTCAATTTAGATTTAAATTAATAAAATGAAATATTAACTAAATTGCATAGTATTTATTAATCATTATAAACATTAACAGACTAGGGTTTTTGATCTACAAAGTAAGTACAATTTTTTAAACCACTAGGGTGAACCTACAAGGGAATAAGTTATAATAGTACTTAGATACATAATGAAAGTTAGTAAAGAAAGTAATATAATGTATTTTTTTATTAAGAAAGTAAGACAAAGTAATACAAAGATTTTTTTCTCGAGAAAATAAGAAATTATTCGTTAAAATGTATTCATATTTAAATACTTTTAAAAACTTTTGCACTGGGTAATACGAACAGAATTTGAGTCAGTAAAAAAAGATTATTTTTGGACATTTACATTTTTTTAGCACAATATGATATCACGATGAACTTCTTTAAGAATTCAGCACGTACATGAAATATTATGTTCTAAAGTAGGGAGTATTCACTAAAACTCGGGTCGAAAAGTCTAATTTTGTTAGAATTCTTAATGAAACATCAAAATGCATTTTGCAATATTTACTTACTTACATAATGGCACATATTATGCTGTGAAAAAATAGCTGTTAATAGATGTGACACATGCATTTGCGCATTGTCTTATTTATTCGTTATATGCCAGTTCCATCTATAGACACTAAGAAAATGTATCTTGAAAAAGTTACCATACTGTATTGTTTGACAAGAATATCCTTGTAATATGTACATATTTGCTGTATATATTTTTGAATAAATTTCGGAAATTGGCAATGCTAGCGAAGAATATTTTTTAGAATGAATACAATTATTTCACAAAAATGTAATTAATTTTATAATTTTCAGAGTATATCCGGTTCATACAATATAGTACAGTACTTTTACCATTCAATGGTTCTAGGTGTAGCTTTTTAGGGTTGATTTGAAAATATAACCGTTATCAAAATATAATTTTCACAAATGATCATTACCAAAAAATGTTAGCATATATCAATAACAAAAATTAAAACTTGAAAATATGATTTATATAGAAAAAACTGACAAAAAATTTGATTTTATTTCATTATTTTTTTAGTTGCTCATACATATATAGTGAAAAGGAAAGCAACACTTTCTTATATTGTTTGCAAAGTGATGAAACGCGGTTATGATTCACAAGGACGTTTTAAAATCATATAATCCAACGTATGGTTTTGAACCATACGCAAACGGTATGGGAAATATATATTTTAATATCTTATATAAATTTATATATCCAAGTATATATTATTCACTCGTATATAACTCACAAGAAATCGATCATACAAGGAAAATTTCGAAGATATATCTTCTTATATATGAGAAATAAATACAGATATATGTTAAAATATATTTGTTAAATATCTCCAGATATTTACAGTGGATATATCTGGTATATATCGCGGGTATGTAACTTTTAGCTGAATTATATCCTGTATGATTTTCATGTATACAGGATATATCTCGGGATATGTATTATTTCCGTGTGCGAAAGGAAGGAAATGTTCATCTCAAGACAAGTAAATGGCCTTTAAAAATGAAATCAATGAATAAATCATGCAGAAAGTAATTCAATACGAAACCGTACCTTCTTTGAATTCTTTGTTTTCACCATCAGAGACTTTAGAGGATCAGGCAAGAATTCAAAGATTGAATCGAATTGTATTAAAATCACTTAAATGAAATTGAAGTCTTAAAGGGGCATTCAATTTTCAACTTCAATGGATTCCTTTTGGATACGTCAAATACGGTAAACAGCCGATTGGACGCAGATATCTTCTATTCGTAAGTTCATATTTATTCATAAAAAAGAGAAATCTTTTGAGCTAGTAGTAAGATAATTTAATTAATAAATATAATAATTTCTTTCCCGAAAGCATTTCTCCTCGTTGTTAGCAGATGTTTAATTTACATCCCCTTTTTACGGGCGTTAATTGAAATTTTATGACGATAAGTACAGCAAGTACTTTGTAAAACTGTTGATAAAATAATAATTAATATTGTAGGAATTAATGCGATCAAGTATGACATGATAACTATATTTTGTTGGTACCGTTATATAATACCAGACGAAAATATTGTTCAACTCCATATTTCTTGTATACAAAATCATTAAACAACTAATTACAAATTTAAAAAAAATACAAAGAAGTCTGCTTTTATGTTGTACAGATAAGACCACATCTTTCAAAATAATTATTTACGTTAATAATAATTAAAATTGAATTAAACCGGCTGTGAAAATCTCATCTGTAGATCTCATCAGTTGTAACGTTGAAGTAAACACAATATTCGGAAATACTCTAAAAAACAGTAATAATCCCAATGTGGAGTTTAACAAATTAGTAAAAAAAGAAATAGCGGTTGCTATTTATATGAACGGAAGCAAAATCAAAGGCGCAATCTCCGTAGGTGCAGCGTATCGGTCACCAGATTTAAAAATATGAACTATAAGGAGTAGGAATAAAATAAAAGAATGTCTGTTTGGATATAAACAGCCGAAAGCATTGCGCTAAACAACGCGCTTGATATTGCTCCCAAACACACAGATAAAAATGTAATCGTTTTCACTGACTCTTTAAGTATGTATAGATAATCTGAGCTCTTTAATATTAAGATCAATCACTACACAAAATAAAAACTAAATTGAAAGAATTTTCTCATAAAAGCTCAGGCGTTTATAATAGTAATATCAAAATGATATGGATCCTAGTCCACTTAGGTATCATTGGAAATAAAAACGTTAATGAATTAACTAAAACTGTTTGTAAAATATTTGACAGATTTTTATAAAAATATAATCTAGAAATTTAAGTTATTGTACCGAATGATGTATTTTTTATTGTAGACTATATGGGTATGAATTTTACTAAAATGTTAAATAACTTCTATTTTCAAAAAAATAAAAATGTTAATACTGTAAAGACAGGTGGTGCTTACAAAAGAACAAGTTTTTTTCGTCGCCGTTACTACTTAAGAAGTTCGCCCTACAATTTCAGTAGTAACATCTACATAATTATATGTATATGTTCCCCCTGCTCCTACTTACACAATTAATTTAGCAATATACTGAAAATACCTACTTTAAGCATTTTCAATATTTTTTTATTAACTTTGTAGTAAATGTTTGTCAGAGCAGTGAAATTTGATAGTTATCAAGTCTATAAATGTATCAATAAATAACACTGTCCGTCAACATTTTACGGATATACTTCCCAAAAGGTGCCGTCTGAAATTGTTGTGAAACCTATGTTTTCACATGAATTTTGATGCGCTGAATTCGAATATAAAAATTGGCGCAAATGGAATTTTCAGAATAAAAATCGAAAAAACCATAAAAAATGAAGAGCATGAAGTTCTCGACAAAAAAGTCTAATTCCTTTGTTTTCGGAATATGAACGGTAATCCTGTAAAAGTAGGATGAACCTTAGAATAATAAGACTATTTTATTACATTTTAGTTCTTATAATTGCGGTGCTTGAATCTAGGAGATGCCTATAACGTAACTAACCCACATTTTAGGTGATTATGCCATAAGTGGAATCGGATTCCAAGACTTTATTTTTTACTAATAATAGAAACTTATATATATGTTTTGTTTCAAACATTTTTCAAAATTTAGAGACTTTTTGGAAAGAAATGAGAAAAACCCCCCAAAAAACTGTTTTTTCGTGATATTTCTCGATTTACACCATGAAAATTGCATTTACACCAAGATTCATTATGATATTCGAATTCAGCGCATCACAATACGTAAAAAAACATATATTTAATAAAAATTCCTGGCAACACACTTTTCGGAAATACACCCCATTTTAGCCTTCAATTATACAAATATAATTTTCCAATTATTTTTCGATGCTATAAACAATAGCGCTCTACAAATCGTCCTATTGCCTCATATTAATTCAAAATTAATTATCAAGGAAAATATTATCATGTCAATCAAGGGTGAAATATTCTGGTACACGTAAGGAGGACATATTCTATCTATTACTTTACATGGGCGATGGTCCAAGAACTACACATTTTTTCATTAACCATCTTCATTCTATAGATAATTGTAACCCTTTTAACACATCCATTTTATTTAAAAGGCATTTCTATACTTATTCCAAATTTTTAGGTTTTCTGAAAACTCTATTTATATATTTAAACTTATTTCTTTTGATTCATATAATGATATTGAAAATAAAAAATAGATATTTTGTTGTAAAAAGTAAATTTTCAAGTTTGTAAGAGTAATATGTTTCCAGAAATGTGGTTATAAATTAATTTGTAACAAGAATTACATTTTTAGTCATTGTATATAGTATACAATTTTTATCGACTAATAGCAAAATGAATTCGCAATATTATGATCAATCCGATTCGTTTCTGATATTTTACAACAAATTGAGATTTAAAATATGTATTAAATTATGTATTAATATGTATTTAAAAACGAACTCATGGAAAATGATGACAACTGAATCGAATTGCAACTTTTTTCTCAAATGTATAAGAAGTCGTATCGTGCTTATCTTTCCCAATATTTCGTTTCGACTTTTTGTAGCAAGATAACTTCAACCAATCGGTCCGAAGCAAATTACTCCAAGTTTAGAAGAGCAATACATATCCAGAAGCGTAGTTATAAATTAATTTACAACAAAAATTACATTTTTGGTCTTAGCATAGTATAAAACAATTTAATTGATTAACAGCGGAATGAATGGTCAGTTTTAGGGTCAATCCGATTCATTTCTGATATTTTACAAGAATTTTACTTTTAAAATATGTATTTTGTGGTCATATGGAGTTGAACCAAACAGTTTTTATCGATACCATGCGAAGTAAACATTCACTGTTATAATTAATATGATTCATCGCAGATATTTTACTGTAAATTTAATTTCAGAATGTGTATTTGAATATAGATTGATTAAAAATGATCACTACCTAGTCAGATTTAAGCTTTTTGCTGACTTGTGCAAAAAGTGTTGTCGGCGTTGAATTTCTTATTATGTTATTTTACCTTTTTAAGCAACATAAGTTCAACTAATCGGTGTGAAACAAATTCCTTCATGTTTGTGAGACCAAAAAGTATTGAGATATATCATTTTATATTAAGTTATGTCATGAATAACATTTTTGGTCTTAGAGTTGAACTGAACAGTTTTTATCGATACGACACTTTTACAATTAATATGATTCATTTTAAAATATGTATTAAATGATGTATTAATTTATATTTAAAACCAAACTCATGGAAAATGATTATAACGAAATTAAATGGCAACTGACTTTTTTTAGCATGATAACTTTTATATTTATATTGTATATAGTAATTTAACGAGATAGATATAAAGGTTAGGATTATATATAAGAAGTCTTAAACAAACTGGAAAGAAGGATGTTAGAAGTCAGAGAAAAAAGTTCAACAGTGAAGGTTAAGACTTTCTGAAAACCATTTTTTGCTTTTTTATAAGCAATAATTTTATTACATACATAGCTAATGTCAGGAAAACGTGTGAAACATTATCGTTTTTTGTCACTTGATATTCCTGTCAACACTACGATATTCTGGTACTGTGTAAATTGCTTAATAAGCCTTCTGTAAAATCTACAGTAGAGGTTGCAGTGGTGGCAACTTAAAAGTGTTTACACGAGACGATAAGGTTAACATAATCGCCTTCGCCAGTATGAGATACTAAACATTTTCTTCAGTGTGTAATGAGAAATTCGATTGTTTTATGTTGTGAGAAAGTTTTTAAAAATTGCCATTAAAGGCGCGGAATATACTTAGGAAAATTCAGTAATTTAAGTAGTAATAGGCCGCTCTATGTATTGTTAGCAAAAGGTACGGACTGTTACTACTTAGATTCCAGCATTTTTCTATGTATAATCCTCGACTTTGACAACGATTTTTTAAATTTTCCTAAATGATAAAACACTGAAATTTGGTATTAGGTGTTAGTTCTCATCATATTCTTTCCCAATTCGTCAGTTTCTGATGTTTCTCCACAGGTAGACCTACCGTTTAAATAGGATTCCGATTTTTAAGGAGGACATCCTTAATCATTGAAAGTATTTATTAGAAATTCGAAAAATCCAATCGGATCTTGTGGATCTTCTTAATTTCTAAAATATTCGATTAATAAGTGTCAGTTTTTCCCCTTATATCCTATAGCTGATCTAGATAGCTGAAAGCAAATCAGTTTCCGTAAGATTGGTGTAATTTCGAAAAAGAATGAAGAAATACCATAGGAAATGTATCGTACTAAGGCGAGTATTCCCTTTCGCGCAAACGCGTATTTCTGGATGAAAGCTTGGAAAACGGCGGAAAAGGCCGCGCTTGCGCATGGTAGAGCCGTCGACGTCCTTGTACCGCGTGTTTCCCTGATACCACCACAGTCCCATATGCAGAGGGAGTCTCGCCAGAGATTAGGATTAGGTGTCGCGCGGTCACGATTTTCACCTTCGAAAGCCCCGAGCGGCACGCATTAACGAGCTTTTGGACAATCGAAACGCGATCGCCGGGTGACGAGGTGGCCGTCATCGAGCGACCTTTCATGCCATACAGGGTAGAGCTTGCAAGCTCTCGCTGCTACGAACGATGTTACCCTAGTACGCAAAGTTGCCTATTGGCGAGCTTCGTTGTCAAGGCGACGCATCGACCTTTCCCGAGCGGCCCTAGGACGACGATTCACTTTCCATTTCTATGCTCCGTATTTCCGACACCAGGCGCCAGATGCACCGAATGCCGGACTTTTTACGTGACTCGCGTAAATTGGACGAGTTTCCTCTTTCACCTCGCCTTCCCAATTTCTTTCAACTTTTCCTCCTTGATTTGATTTTAAAAAGTTTTGCCTTTTTTTACAAAAGGATAAATAATCATATTAGTTTGTTCCTACTGTAGAACCATGACTTTTTTTCTACTTTTGTCATTTAACAATTTCATGTTTAAATACTTTCTCAAACGATACCACCGAAATGGAAATTCTAAAAATGCATTATATCCTATGAATACAATGGTCAAGAAAGTTTTTTAATGAAAAGCTGTAGGTTATTTTTGAAGTAATTTTGCGTGTAGAATCCGACGTTAGAATCGGCTCCTAATGTCAGAATTCAAAGATATTTGAAAAATATCCTCGAAAAATGTGCTTTTTTATTTTGAGGTTATATGCTGGATGCAGCAACATTTTTCTGGCTTTGATTATTATTTGCGCTATTTACTACCATTCTCGTCCTTCGAAATGAGCTATTAATCGATAACCTAAGTCTCTTTATCACTAAGTTACGCAGACTTTAAATTAAGGCATTCACTCCTACAACTTCAGGAGTATATTTAGTACCCGCCATTGTGTATTCGCCGTCTTGACGATATTAATTATCTTCGTCCTCATCGGAGTGAGAAAAGCTTAAGTATAAGTAGACTCCAAATAACAATTTAATTTTTAATATAAGATCGAATTTTCAAAGTACAGTGGAATTCTTCATATATTTTATATTGTAATGGTGTAAGGTTAACCCTTCGAAGTATACATTTTTCTTTGTGCAGAAAATAACTGAAATTTGCTACTCGGGAGTTTTCGGGGTCGCTGATTACGAATCTGACCTCAGATTTTCAAAATTCAAAATGGCGGATCCAAAATGGCCAACCGAAATGTAAAAACAAGTCACATTCAACCCAGATTTCAGTTGGTCATATGGGATCCACCATTTTGAATTTTGAAAATCTGCAGCCAGATTCGTAATCAGCAATCCCGAAAACTTCTGAGTACCCAATTTTACCTCGATCAAGTAAATTTTTGCAATTCCGTCGGCCACATTGGATCCGCCATTTTGAATTTTGAAAATGTGATGTCGGTTTCGTAATAAGCGACCCAAAAAACCTCCGAGTACCCAGTCTCGTCACATTTGAGTGATGTTTTCTTCTCCACATATATTTTCCGTAAAACATCCACCATTTTACACTTTGTTTAATTTTTTAAAATAATATAACATGATAATTAATTAAAAATATTGATTTATTTACGTTTCCTAACAAGTTCTTGAAGCAAGGAAGCAAAAAACTGCAGAAAAATTAATTAATAATTACCTTAAATATGTAAATAATGAATTACAAAAAGATGTAACATATATGCTACACCATGCTTCAAAGGGTGAAACATTTTACACTGCTTTTATGCTTTAAAAAATTTCCTGGCCAAGTAGCTTCATGGAAAATGTAAGCAATATATGAATTTAGCGCTTCTAAAAAGTTAAATTCGTTTGTTTTTGTTTGTAAAGTTTACACGTTTTCAAAATTGCAATAACATTTTCGATTTAAGAAAACGTACATTCTTAAAATGTACCATACTGTACTCAGTAAAAAATAAGAATAATGTATTTCTTTATTCAAAAAATTAAGGTATGTCATTTCAATATTAAATTTTGTTATTTATTTCATTATCAACCGTTTGATAATCCGAAACTTAGAAATAACTACCATGCTACATATAGTTGAGGCATTCGGGCTACATCCCGGAAGTAACATATTGTTTATTTTGCTGGTTATAAATACCACGGTTCATATTTTGTATTTAAATGCAAAAATTATTTAAAAGAAAAATATTTAAACACAGAATAATGAATAAATTGCTAGAAATATTGCAATAATAAGTGAAAATTTAAAAATTCCTGCTAGACTTTGCTCCAAAAATCGAATTTTTGTTTAAATACCTAATACAGTCAATAATAACACGGTGTGACAAAATAAAAAAATTGAAATATGCTTTTAACGGGACGTGGTAGACCTTGCAGGGTACGAAAAACTGCGATGAATGATATGGTTATTTTTTCTCATGCACCCCAAAAACCTCATTTTTATACTTAAAAAAAGTTTTTTTTTTTTAATTTCTTTAAAAAGTAACTCGCAGCTCCAGTAATTTTTACTCGATTTTAAAGTTTCTTCTTTTTTACGAACCTGGAAGGATATATCTTTGCCTTTGCAACACTATGTTATTCATATTGATACCTTAAAGACTCCACAAAGATCCAAGTTATTTTTATTCAATTTTTTTCATCTTTGACGACAGTTTTACGTCATTATTTTCGTTACTATGTCTTGAAAGTATATGTAATTTCGATTAAAATGGGCTATTTGTTTACTTGAATTGGTTAAAATTTAACTGGGATTACTGGATTTTACGATTTTTCAAATTTTAAGCAAAATTTGAATCGTTGCCTAAAATATAATGAACGAAATCACGCAATAACAAAAGTGGAAGAAGTGAGGTTGAGAAGCACGTAATTAAAAAGTTTCAAAACTAAAAAATGTTTACTTGTCTGTTTTTTTTTAATGTTTCCCGGCCTGTCGAATCTCTCGAGTTCGGCCCTCCATTTTTTTCGAAAATCGAGAGCAATCCAAAAAACAGTTTCGTATAAAATTCCATCCTTTCCATCTTTATGAATTAAAATTTTCTCTGACATATTTGCAATTCTTCTAATGAATCCAGGCGAGTTTCTGGCTTTAGAAGTAAACGTTAGAGAAAATTTAAAAAAATTAGTAGTGCAAAAAAATACCATTTGATTGGTTCATCTACAGCCTTAAATCCTCACATTTAGTAATAATTACTACGAAGCGATCCAAAAAACTGTAATTGTTTACTTGATCTTTTGCGTTTATAAAGATCATCATTTGTTCCACGTTTCATGTAATTTATTCTGTAGTGCTTATTTCTTTTGCGTCGACCCGTAAGGTAATATCCTAATTACGTTGGGAGATAAGCTATAAAAATCTTATATATATATATGTATATAACAATATAATATATATATAATAATATATATATATATAATTAAAAGGAGTCTACATACAATATATTCATCTACTTACAGATTACTTACTTAAGCATACCCATATGTATACACATACATACACGGACACGAACATGTATGCGTACACCGGCTAACTTTAGACAAAGGACAAAATCTGCAAGAATTCGTATGAATTCATAGATGCAGGCATTTTCGAACATACACACTTACACACATATATGCTAGCACGCGCACTTCTACCGATCCGTGGAGGCAAAATCTGTGTAAAGATATGTATTTTTATCTTTCTATACCTTTTTCGACCTTTTTGACGGTTTTCAGTTGTTTTCGATATTTTTCACTACTTCTCGTTTTCATTAATTATCGATCTCTATGAATATCTGTGGGTCTCTTTTGAACACTCAATATGTATGCATATTCGAAAGATCGAGAAGGTTGAATAAATATTGGGGAAGATCAAATGACGTCGATAGAGATCGCTAATAATCGAGAAGAGTTGATAAAGATTAAGAAAGATAAAACAGAACGAGGAAAATTGAAAAATGGAGGGAGATAATAAGCAAAAGATTGAAAAACATGCAAAAATATTGAAAAAGATCAAGGAAGTTTAAAAAAAAATCAAAATAGATGAATAGGTCGAGAAAGATTGATAAAGATCCGAAAAGATCGAAATAGACCAAAAAAGATCGATACATATCGGGAAAGTTCGGAATAGATTGAGAAAGGTCGAAAACAGCGACAAAGATCAATGAAGATCAGAGGTGATCGAAAAAGATCATTAAAATTCTAGAATGATAATAAACCGCCAAAGAGTAATAATGATCAAAAAGATAAAAAATTATAGAACAATGCAGAAAATGATCACAAAAACATCGATAGAGATCGAAAAATTTACAACAATATAAAAAATAGCGAAATAGATCAAAGAATGTCGCAACATATCGAGATAGATTGAACTTTATCAAAAAGATTTGGAAAACATGAAAAAGATCGAGAAAGATAAAAACGTTGTGCAAACGCAACGTAAACATGAATTAATAAAATCCGCAAAATTTCAGGAATTTCAGACATCGCCAAGATTTTCAAGAAAGAAGTATTAAAAAGCTACTCCAGTAGTGAACATACAATGCATCCCAAAAAGAGATTGAAAATGATAAACAGAAGCTGCGTCCACAAAATCAGCTGAAGTGTCAAAAATTTATACAGGTTTGTGAGTTTTTATGTTTCATTGATAGGTTATTTTATATGCTTCGCGTTAAAGTGATATGAAATTGAATAAAAAAGTTTATTTTTCTCGTTTTGGTTATCATTAATAAATTAATTTAACAAAACACAAGTTTTATTTCATTCTTTTAATGGTATTCCATCTTACCCGACAATTTTATATTTTTTCAATTGTACTTTCACAATTTTTTATAAAACGTATAATCTTATGATTTAGATATCAAATGAATATAATATACACTATATACCTATGATAGTTTAGCATGTGCTGCATGTGAAATGATTTTTCAAAAATTGTCCCATCTCACCCTAACTTACCCTACAGTTTTACAATACAAAATTTTACTTTTTGTTTGGCTTTGACATTCCCAGTATCATTTCAAAAGTGAGGTTAAATGTTTTGCTATAAAATAAATCGAAATATGGCCAAACACGCATATTTTTACACATTTAACTTCACTTTTCTCGACAATGAAGTATGATAGGCAAATTCTCCTAGCGCCAACATTTTTAGCATGAAAAATCCATTCGGAAATGATACTGCGTTTATAAAAAGGATCCCTTCGCTAGAAAAACAATCGAAATATAGCCAAAACTCACATTTGGACACATTTAATCTCACTTTTCTCGAAAAGACTGCTAGCGGTATCGTATTCAACATGAAAAATCCAATTGGAAATGATACTGTGATTGTCAAAGACAATCAAAAAAATAAATTTAGTCGATTACTGTTATAAGTTTACTCTAAAAAGTTTGCCTGTGCCTACACTGCCAGCCTTCGTTGGAACTAGGCCTATCGTTGTACATGTTACTTGGAGTCTTGAATGAATCTTAAATTTCTGTGAACGACCAATTTTGATATTATTCCAGTATTATGGAACGTGATTTATTGGAGGGCCAATGCCGATTTTCAAAAGTTGTCATGCCAGGTTTAATTGTTGAATGGCCGCAGCAGTGGTCCCAGACTCACGCTGAAACAAATTTTGGCCCACTTGGACCGGAAAAGTGTGAAAATCCCTTTCCCTCCATGCGCCTTATAAGTACGATTCTTTCCTTACGAGACCAGAAAATGAACGCATCTTAAAGCAGCAGAGTGATAGGCTCCAATTTTTGTAACTAATTAGTAATGTGATAATTTATTTATAATTTTATTTACTTTTGATGCGGATACCGATTGATACTTGGAGCAGATTCGGATTTCGATTATTTTAGATGTATTTTTCATTATACATTTTAGTTTTTTCTCATTTAGATGCAATCAAATTTGAAAAAACAATGCGAACTAAAAATTGAAATAAAATGTTCAAAACTCACTTATTGCTTATATACTTAGCAGAATGAAAGGTGGAATGAAAAATAAAAGATTTTGTTAAACTTTCAAGTGTCAGGTTTACTGACCCTAACGATAACTCAACTAAAAATTCCATCATGTCCAATCATGTAATAATTTGCTACCAGCCGACTACTACATATCTAGCCAAAATTAACAAATTTTATCTCTCAACAGCGGGAAAATGCATTGAACAGGAAAAGGAGAAAGGGAGCTTCGAATTCCATAATTGGTCATAAAAGTGCGAAATGTGAAGAGGCGTTTTTGAAAGGAAAGAAAATCGACTCCCTAACGACCGTGCGCTCGAGCCTAGTAACGACCGGTCTTAAGAAACGGTGACTCCTCGTTGCCAGGAGCTCATTCGAAATTCACTTGTCTGAGAATTCGGTTTCGATCAACGTCACCACTTGCGTGCCAAACAATTACTCGCCTGAAAAAATAGCTAAAAAATCAAGAAGCTTCATTAAATGAAGTGATTTCTTGATGTTTCATACCATTTTTATGCCTGGCTTAGAAGTCATATTTCAATAGCCATTATTATGAAGGAGAGACTTTTATACCACGTATGTGAAAATGGTTTGTTATTAACTACACAAACAGACGCTTTTTATGCAGTTGTAAGATGGATAACAAGTTGATAGTAAACTCCACTATACTGATTTTAAAATCTCTGGTCGCAGGAATATTGATATTGTTTGGTACTTTTAATCTTATGACAGAATAAAATGATATATATTCTATATCGCATGGTGTTGATTCTCAGGAGTCCTAAAACAACTGGGGGGGGGGGGGGGTATTTAATTGCAGCAAAGGTAGTACCTAATGCTGCTTTCCGTAGTATTATATATTATTTACAATAGTAAGTACTATTTGACGCTGTGGGTGCATACTTCACTACTACAAATGATATATAATGCTACTTTCAGTAATTATTAGTAGATTCGGAATGGTATGAGTCGCTGCTCTAGTTGTTGTAGGTATAGGTAACCTAAGTTCTCAGAATTGAAACTATTTAGTTACCTTTATTGTACTAATGTGCCTATGCAGGAAATCAGGAACATCTTAAATATTATAAACATTGTTTTTAAAATGATATCGGGTGTATAAATTATTACATCATCATTCCCTATTACTGTACAAAATAATAAATAAACATTCTTGAGCCATGGAGAGTAAAAAAATTGAGAAAATTGGAAAGCAGAAATCTTTAACATAGTCTTAGTTTTATTTACTAAATCTTATTTTAAGTCACGTTTAAAATAATTGTTTCTAAAGTTAGCTAACTCTAGTTTACAAGTATTTTACCTGAAATATGTACTTTCTTATATTAAATAAGATATTAAGCACAAACATTAACCTATATTATGAACACGATATGGTTTCAAACTAAACTTGTGCCTTCCACAATACTGAATATTAAAGTTTTAACAGTTTTCAGACTTATTTATTCTGCGTACTAGGAACTAAAGAGTGGAACTGAAAAACTTTTAACAATTATACACAATCGAGAGTTAAATACTTTGAAAAACGTCATGAAAAATGTTTTGCTGGAAATTTTAACAATCCAGTTATTTTGTTACCAACCTGAAAAATGAAGAAAATTGCCATTATTTGTGATAAAAATTGCTAGATTTTTTAGTGCATTTTTAGGTTTGAATAGTAACAATTTCAAGAACTTATTGTCATTTTTATCTGAAATGGTAACTTTCCTCGTTCTGTAAATGCATCTCAAAATCATCGCCAGGAAGGGAGTGCTAAAATCCCAAGAATTTATAATTATAGCAATGATTTTTCGTTCAAAATTTCCTGTAAATTAGAGCAATCGCTGCGCTAAGAGTTTTGAATATTTTAGAAAATTTATCTCTAGTGCATATCGAAACACATTACGGTGCAGTCAGAAGATATGGAGATTCAATTTCTCGTAATGCGCATTGAAAGAAAAGGTTATTTTAGGATTTCCATTTCTTTTATAGAAATCCAATATTTTAAACTTAATCATGTAATATTCATTATCTAATTAATATTGACTGTTTTATATTTCACCAATCCATCACGATAACTCCTTTTACAAAGAAAAATCAACTACGTCATATTCCAAGCCTTTTGCTTTACTTTCGGTGAATAATCATGAAAAGAAAATTATCAAAGCAATCATTTTCATTATCAGGAAGAAGAGATCTAAAAAATCTTTTTTGCCAGAAGAAGAAATTATTAAGAAAATGCTGCGGTAAACAGTTAACACGATAAAAAAGTCCAGAAATAAATACATTTAAGCGTTCACTTTAATAAACTCATTTTTTTCGAAAATCTGAAAAGTTTTCTTCTTACCATCTTTAAAATACTGTGCATTATTCTAACGAAAACTGTAATATCTCTTATCGAAGATTCAAGTTTCCATCATTATTGGAAATTGGAGAAATTCAAGATATTGCAACATTAACATCTACGTCACGCATTTCTGCTCACATGATTTACTTATAATTGTTTTTTTTTCAAACAATATTATAATTGTTTTTTGTTTACAAACAATATTATAATTTATTCAACGATATTACACTCGGCATTCTAATTAAGGTAACCAATTATAACAATTTTTACAGTAAATAATTTTAAATAGTAGTAACATCTCATCAGGTTTACTGTACAATGTGTAAGTCAACTTTTCTTAAGAAATATTGCATTCTGACAATCGCAGATTTAACAAGGATTATTTATAATTATAAATATTAATATTACAGTTTGGAATTTTGATAAAAAACACCAAATATTAATGAGTCAAGATCAAAACACGGATATTAGGTACATATCGAAAGATCTTAAAAGAGTGTACAAAACAGGACAGAAGACAGAATTCTGTATGCATATTATACAATCTCAATAAATCCGAGAGGGTCAATTTAATCTCTGAAGAGGGCATTTATCGTCCCTTTAGTCAAATACACTAATTTTATATATACCCAAGGGGTTCTTAAATCTTTGAAATTGGATATAATCTTTTTATTAAGATCTCTTGAAGGGACTCGTTACTCTAATTTCGTACACGGCACTTTTTTACGATAGATATATAATATCTTATGTACATTCCGTATGGAACATTCAGATCTCAACTTAAAATTCAAAATGATATTAAAACAGAAATGTATTTTGTAATTGCATTAATTTTAGATGGTATGAATCAAAGGTATCGGTAACTATATAATAGTATAAAAGATATGCACTTGGACAGATTGAATTTAGAACCAAATTCGCAGACAAATTGGACTTGTAACCTATGAAATATTCATCCTTAAACGACATGAGAAAAGAAAATCTCTTCTGGAAAGTTGTCTTTTTTTATAGCCGTACTTTATTTACACGAGAAGGAAGGGATATGTTGTAGTATCCCCTCAGGAAAAATGAAATTAATATCTGTCTGCAAGGACCCTGGTAGAGCCTTCCTTATTGCGTTAAATTGCCCATTTCTTATTATTTCTGAGACATGACGTAAACCAATTGAATATTAGTTAAATAACGAAAAATGCACATTTACTGCTTATTTAATATTTTATTCTTTCTATAGATCTATAATTTAATTGTCATATTTTAACATTTTCTATTTTTAATTTATTTCTTAGAAATCAAAATTGTAACATTTAGCATTTAGATAAATAAATTAGTTAATTGGTTATAAAAAATAGTTAATTATTAATCTATGAATATCACAGAACACAATTGTAGTAATGTCTCTTTCTATATCCTGAAAATAATTTTGATACTGGAATTCCAATAACACTTATTTTTAATCTTTCAAACTGTCTAAGGGAAGGCTAAATAGAGCTTTATTGGGTTTCGTTGATTTCCTGATTTGTATACTGCATTATTGAAGACAGGATGCGGTTTTTGTGTTCCAGATCAATACCTGACAAGCTGTGCGTCCCACCAGCTAAGACGATCTTCGTGAGATGCGCAACAGAAGTCACTTTGTCTCAGGATTGTTTTCAAAATGTTGAATATTAGATTAATAAAAAGAATTTTGTTTCATAACATGGTATAAAGCAATTAAATGTTATTACACGTACAGTATTTCTATGCTGTTTTATAGTTTTATTTCTAAACCCATTACATTATTAAAAAAGAACTGTACTTTTTAACGTAAAGAGCTAATAATTAAGCTTCCTTTCGTAGAGATCCAATTACCTCAAAATCTAAGTTAAACTAATTTGTGAAACTGATACAATATAGCAGTTCAGATAGTTTTATCACAGAGAAAATGTTGACTATTTACAAAAATATTCATAAATACTATAATTAAATAATCATCAATTTATAATTCAGGTAAATTCAAAGTCATTATATTTTTTAAATAAATAATGTGTACTGAATAATGTGTACAGAAATATCTTTAAGTTGTAAAGAAAATTGTTTCTCATATTTTTGAATACCCTACATTTTTTGTATAATACCATTCGGTGCCAAAAATATCAACATTGCTTCGCATGTCTCCAAATTTTTTTTATTGATCAAATTATGGATCATAATGTAACAAAATCAAGAATACAAATTGAAGGTTACGGATAGAATTTGGATTCCTGTTGAACTCAATTAGAATGTAGTCCAAGTGAGTTCATATCTGTACTAATTTCATGACGAAATCGGATAATGAACCAGTATTTTTAAAATAGCAGTCATGAATCTGGAGACGTGTAACTTCATTTTTTCTAGTCACTATTTTCCATTCTTATGAAAGTTGACGTTGCTTATGTTTTATTCATGACGTAGCGTCACATTTCAATTTAAACATTTAATACGTAGCGTTTAGTGCAGATCATTAAAGTGACAATTCGTTTATCCATTTAGTACACACATATAAATGGCAATAGATGTGAATTAATGTATGCAGTAAACCCCAAGAAACGTAGAAATTAGTAGTATTGACATATTATGCACAATATGTATAATAATGATTGATATTATATACTATAATAATAATAATTTATGTTACCTATTAATTTCATTGAAAAAATACAATATTGTTTAGAATAGCATCTCGTAAAAACGAGATGCCTGTCTAAAAACAATGTGTTATGAAATATTCAAAGACCTATTTTCGTTTTTGACATTTTGAAATAATTCTTAACTTATATTTTAATCTTACTATGAAGAATGGCTGATCAGTTGTTATGGATGACATAAAAAGACATACATATTCAGGGAAGGCTATATAAAACTATAATTCGGGAATATATATATATATATATATATACAGGGTGATCCAAAAGTCCCGGAACAGCAAAATATCTCAGCGGGAGTGCATTTTCGAGGAAAATGTTTCAGACAAAAGTTTCAGGATTTTTCTCTGGCTATTTAATGGCGATATTGAATTTGACCTTGAACATGACCTTGAAGGTTATTTCAAGGTCAAGTTAATTTTTTTAAATGGGAACCCCTATTTTTTTTCATGGATTCTGAAAGAGCGGGAAATTCTACGTCCGTGTATGATATGATCGATTTTTCCGGCAAGGTCATTTCAAGGTGAAACTTAAAACTCCCGTAACGGCGAAATATCTCAGAGGGTGTGCATTTCTTTGGAAATTGTTTCAGACAAAAGTTTAAGGATTTTTCCTGGGATATTTAATGGTAGCACAGAATTTGACCTTGAACATGACCTTGAAGGTTATTTCAAGGTCAAGTTCGTTTTTTTTATGGAAACTGCTATTTTTTTTCACGGATTCGGAGAGAGCACAAAATTTTACGTCCAAATATGCTATGGCCGTTTTTTTCGGCAATGTCATTTCAAGGCCAAACATAAAACTCCCGGAACAGCGAATTAACTCAGCAAGAGGCACCATTGAATTTAACCTTGAAAATTACCTTGAAGCTTATTCTATGCTCAAGACTATTTTTTTTTAATTGGAACCCCGTTTTATTTTCGTAATGTTTCCAGAGTTTCCAGAGTGCAACATTTTTTTTTACATCCGATACGTTTATAAATACCGTATGTATGGGTAACATTTTTACATTGTTTCCAATGCTACCGCCGGCTTTAGCATTACCCAAGATGTACCGCGTGGAGGTAGCACGGTCGGGTTTACACCTCTTCGGGGTGCTTTGTTCAGGTGGTTCCCCTCGCCGTCACCTGTGCGTGTGCGTGTGCGTGTGCGTGTGCGTGTGTGTGTGTGTGGGTGTCCCCAGACAGTGAAGGCAAGATGGGTATACTAAGATTTTGATGAAATTATGTATCTTACTAAAGCTTATGCTCAAAGTGATTGCCATGAACTTCTTGGCAATATCCCAAGCGATTATAAAAAGTCGATACGACTTTTTTAATCATATCTGGTTCTATAGCCGCGATCTCATCCCGTATTCGTTGTTTTACTTCCTCAATATTCACCGGTTTCGTTCGATACACTCTATCTTTGAGATAACCCCATAGAAAATAGTCAAGGGGCGTAAGATCCGGAGATCTTGGTGGCCATTCTATTACACCCCTTCGACCTATCCACCGTTCTGCGAATACATCACTCAAATAATTGCGAACATCTGTTGCATAATGGGGTGCTGCACCATCTTGCTGAAACCAAGTCTGATCGAAATCCTCGCCTACAATAACCTGAATAGCAGGGATGATGTCGTCCCTCAACATATCGTGGTATTTTTGACCAGTAAGGGTACCCTCGATGAAGAAGGGCCCAACTACCGCATTGTTTATAATACCTGCCCATACGTTTACTTTTTCAGGATATTGAGTAGAACGACTATCGACCATCCAATTAGGATTGGTTTCACTCCAATTAGACATGTTATGTCTATTGATTGCCCCATTTAAGAAGAATGTAGCTTCATCAGAAAATACGATGCGATTCAAGAAACCGGCATCAGCATCTATTCGATTCATCATTAATTCCGCAAACTGTAGGCGTCTATCAGGATCGTCTTCATTCAATTGTTGTACGAGTCTAACTTTGTATGGGTGAAATTTTAAGTTTTTAGTTAAGATCCGTTGTACTGTACCGTAACATAAGTCGTGCTGCTGTTTAACTTTCCTGATGGAAGTATGAGGATCTTCCGTTATTGACAGCGCGACATTCAACTCATTTTCTTCAATTGATGCTGTTACTGGACGACCTGCTCTTGGGAGATCCTTCACAGTACCGTGAACTTCAAAACGATTTATTGTTCTGCTAACAGTAGATTTAGAAATCGGTTCTCGTCCCTCTCTAAATGATGCGTTAAATAAGGTTCGCACATTCTCTAAAGATCGCTGGTTATCACCCCAGCCTCTCATCATGAGAATGGTTATTCTTTCTCGTTCACTTAGCGCAGCCATTGCTCTTTGTACGAAATATACGTATGTATTTTGTTACTGAAATGATGCTTAATACGTTTAGATAGGAAAGGCGTTTAGATAGGAAATCCATGTATCTCACAAATCGATAAAGTTAAGACCAAAATGTAACCTTATAAGACTGTACACGTATGTATAAATTCAATGTGAATGTTATGTTGTTTATTTACTTCGCTGGTGACTCGTGCTCTCTGTCGCTGTTCGCGCGCCCAAGTTCACTTTGCACAAGTGTTGCGTAAGATGTATGTATACACTTTTTTTAAACAGTTTATTATTCTATTTACAAAATTAGAGGACAAGCGAGGGGCAGGAACTGATTCCTAAATCGACTTTTGGCAGAACAATAAATTGTTTCGAAGTTTACTGCACTGTAAAGGATCTCCCTAGAGCAGATCGTCCAGTAATAGCATCGACTGAACAAAATGAATTTAACCACTCTCAATACCGGAAGATCCTCATAACTTCGTTAAGAAAATGAAACGGGGTTCCAATTAAAAAAAAAAAAATAATCGTGACCTGAGAATAATCTTCAAGGTAATTTTCAAGGTCAAATTTTATGCTAGCATTAAATATCCCGGAAAAAATCCTGAAACTTTTGTCTGAAACATTTTACCCGAAAATGACCTCTTGCTGAGTTAATTCGCTGTTCCGGGAGTTTTAAGTTTGGCCTTGAAATGACATTGCCGAAAAAAACGGCCATAGCATATTTGGACGTAAAATTTTGTGCTCTCTCCGAATCCGTGAAAAAAAATAGCAGTTTCCATTAAAAAAAAAACAAACTTGACCTTGAAATAACCTTCAAGGTCATGTTCAAGGTCAAATTCTGTGCTACCATTAAATATCCCAGGAAAAATCCTTAAACTTTTGTCTGAAACAATTTCCAAAGAAATGCACACCCTCTGAGATATTTCGCCGTTACGGGAGTTTTAAGTTTCACCTTGAAATGACCTTGCCGAAAAAAACGGCCATAGCATATTCGGACGTAAAATTTTGTGCTCTTTCCGAATCCGTGAAAAAAAAATAGGGGTTCCCATTTAAAAAAATTAACTTGATCTTGAAATAACCTTCAAGGTCATGTTCAAGGTCAAATTCAATATCGCCATTAAATAGCCAGGGAAAAATCCTTAAACTTTTGTCTAAAACATTTTCCCCGAAAATGCACTCCCGCTGAGATATTTTGCTGTTCCGGGACTTTTGGATCACCCTGTATATATAATACGGGAATATATATATATATATATATATATATATATATATATATAAAAAAAATATATATATATAACTATAATTCAAAGTGTCAAATCTTTTCCGAAAAACATGGCTTTGAAAATGTAATAAACCAGCTTTCTTAGAAAAGTATATAAAAAAATGCCCGAATTAATTTGTTAATAGTACTTTTCGATCCTATTAGGTCGTAAAGTTCAATTTTCCAGACCGAGTGGACATTGTTCATCCGAGGACTGGCGAAGCCGGTCGCACTATCTCCAAACCGAGGTCGTAACATTTTACGGCCGAGGAGCGAATACTATTTTTTGATACACTGTTCGCAAAAGTAGGCACTTGAACGACTATTTTTAGTCCGTAAAGTGCAGAAAACAGTCCGTAAAGTCACACTTTACAGACTAAAAAGAGTCCGTAAAGTGTCTACTTTACGGACACGCGTATCAAAATAATAATAACGCATTTTTTTCTCTCATTTAAAAACAAGCGACTTTTTCCCTTTTTTTTAAATATATATGTATATGGTATTTCATGTATACATGTGTGTATGCATGTAAATATAATGTAAATATAAAAAAAAGGCAATGTAATAAAATAATGTATTCAAAATACAATTTTCTAATTTATATACTGATATAAATCTATCAAATGGTGGATATAGTTTTAAAACAACATATGCTTTTGTCGTTGATAAAATATGTGAACAATTAAAAAACATAAACGATTTTCAATTTTCCTGGCACATACAATAGGTATGAATGCTCAATATATCGATGAATTTGTAAGACATTTTTAAGTCCGTGCATTAATAACTAATGCGTGACATTTAGGTATTGTTTGTTGATGAAGTTGCAAGGTGAGCGATAAATCGTTGTGCAATCACGTAATTCTACCACTTATAAATGACACTTTCTCATTTTAAAAAATGGTAATACAATGTAATATGGCGCATACTTTCAAATTATAAAATAATAAAAGTAAATTGCTGCAAATCTGTTGTAATGAAATATTATTTTGGAAACCAATATAACGAATGCTAGTTACTAAAAAGTTTAAATATTCTCAATAATAATAGGTGATACTATTCTTCATAAAATTGCTGCATTGCTACCATAGTAAAATATGCTAATCTTGCATAACCTCTTTAACGCTTCTTCGCAAATGTGTACAGATCGAAAACCGTATGCTTTATAGAATTATTTTGTTTTGAAGG
Organism: Trichopria drosophilae; assembly: GCA_030407085.1. NCBI lineage: Eukaryota > Metazoa > Arthropoda > Insecta > Hymenoptera > Diapriidae > Trichopria > Trichopria drosophilae. The sequence goes on from CM059583.1 coordinate 52,954,235, forward strand.
TGTCTTTTATCATAATTCAAACATATGCTTTGGCAAAATATAGGTGTTTACGTTCAAAAAACGACGTAACTGTACTACGTGTTTTCGATGTTTACAAACCCGAGTTCCCAGAGTCAAATTTCAACCATGGTAAACTTTGCCAATACTTGATTTAAACTCCCAAGTACAGTATACTTTTTAAATAATTCCCTTGAATATTTTGCAAATAGATTGAAGTATTTAAGGAATAATATATTTAGACTCTTCACTGACTAGACAATAACAATAGAACCACCTTAAATTCACATTATTAAACTACATCGATGATTATCTGTTTTTACTTTAATAACTACTAACAATTTTAATATTCGAATAATTCCTCGAAAAATGATCGCAGCGCCAACTGTGAATAGTGTTTTGTATGCGTCTCGAAAACACCTTTGAAAAGAGCCCCCCCACTCGAACCATGTTACCATTTAAAATTTTGGACCCCCCTCGTGCCCACCAAAGATAATTGTTTCGAATATCGCTTCACATGTTTTTTTCGATGGATGGTTTTCGAAATATTTGACCGTTCCGATGCTTTTTTCCATCACTGTAGACTTTTAATACGTGTATTCAAAAGGAGTAACCAACAAAAATGGTCTAATTCTGATACTGAAGAACTAACAGTATCACTTCGGTATCTTATATATCTTGAGGCTTTTATTGGTTCTACGATATATGTTCCCCTGAAAATCGTTCCCGCAAAATTGTTCCCTGGAAATTTATTTCCCGGCAAATTCGTCCCAGGGAAATTTATTCGTAATCGCGCCTTAAACTGACCTAACCTAACCAGTAAAACTCTGCTTACCCGTAATCATGCCTAAAAGCACATGCATGCCTTAAAGCTAACTTAATCTAACCAATCAGAATTCTGCTTACCCGTAATAATTCCTGAAAGCATCTGCATGCCCTAAAACTAATCTAACCTATCCAGTCAGAACTCCACCTACCCGTAATAATGCCTAAAAGCATATGCGTGCCCTTAAACTAACCTAACCGAACTTAACCAGTCAGAACTCTACCTACGCTTAGTAATGTCTAAAAGCATAAGTGTGCCCTAAAACTATCCGTTACCTAACTAGTCAGAACTCTGTTTACTCCTAATAATGCCTACAACAATATGCGTACACAAGAAATTTTTTCCATGGGAAATTTTGACGGGGATATTACTTTCGGATAATTTTTTCCAGTGAAATAATTGGTCGCCGTTTTAAATTCAAATGGTTTTTTTCCGTCACCCAAAATTTTAACAACAAACCTTACGATATGATTTTACAGAAACCCCCCCCCCCTCCCCCTACACTACAAAACTACTCTATCCGAACGATTTTCGGGGAACAATTTTCCGGGGAACATATTTCCGGCACTCGCTTTATTAGGGGAGCCGGGGGGTGTACCGCTCACCTAAGAAAAGTAAGCAGCTGCTTTTAATAACTGCATAAATAATTTCAGATTTATTTAACGATTGAAATCGATTCTATAAAGCCCCAACAGTAATATACAAAAAGATTTGAATTTTTACTAACGCTAAACGTATTGAATTATAGAATTTAATAAATATCAACGATCTAAAAGGATCTCCTGTCAATGTGGGTAATACCGCTCACTAAATTTAAGTTATTAAACTTATTCTTATTCACTCAGAAACAATGTAATGAAGATGTAATGAAGAAATGTGGGTATAGGCAATGAAAATTGTAAAGAAGAATGTATTCGAATTAATGACTCATAAATAATGAGTGTACCTAACCTATGAATTTCAATGATATTATAAATCAATTTATTGTTAACTCACTTGTGTCCATTCAATGTATATGATTAATTACAAGAAGTTCCATTTCAGATATCCATTATTTTAGTACTTTCTGTACATTTATTTGATCAACAATATGTAAAATATGTCATAAACTTTCTGAGCGGTGTTACCCACTAACACGCCGCGTTGAAAAGTAATGAATAATTATAAATCAATGTTGTTTTTAGTAGTTTACCAAATACTATTTGATAATTAACAGTACTACGAGCCTATTTTTTCATATTTTTTCGCGTTGGATACTAGTAAAATGATGGAAAACCGTATATTGTAAAGTCCAATTCTTATCTTATTTATGTCAACTACGTTACAAAACTTTCCAATTTTTTTTAATCAACTTTTAGCAATAAACAATGTAAATTTTTTGTTGAAATTAGATTTTGACATAAAATTCTTTAATAAAAAAATATAAATCATTTTAACTTAACGGAAGGTTGAAAAATACGAGTGAGCGGAATTACCCACTGAGCGGTACAACCCCCGCCTCCCCTATATGCGTCATAATATACTTGCATAAGATTAGGCATATTATTGTTTTCGAAAGTCCATAGAAGGATTTCTTTTTTCTTAAGTATAGAGTCTCCTAAGCTTTTCGTTTTCAACTTTTAAGGAGTCCGCATATTTTATCACGAATGCTCCTTCGTAAAATTCGTCCACCGAAATCTACGTCGGATATGCCAAGTACACTTCTTAACAGTTTGAAGAGTTCTACAAGGGGTCTGAGCTATTGTGGACATAAGAGTCTTTAGACATAATAAAACGATCTGCTGAATCTTGTAATTTGGCATCCTTGGTCTTTTTCTTCCCTGCCTTGACGCACTTTTCGAGATTTAAACTGTAATAGATTATTCAATTTAAATATGATGTTCTTTTATGTATGACATAAATGAAAGACTAGAATCACTTAAAAATAGAATCAGATAACAATCACTTCAAAATAGCTTTTCTTTGCAAAAATATTATCATAGGTGTTATCAGTTATTAAAATATTACCAGTTGTATCTGGAATTGTATAATAATTCAGTTGGTTCTTCCTTAAATTTGAAAAAAGAAAGGCTTTTAGGATTTTAAATATTCAATATTGTTTTAACTCCGAGTACGGGGTTCTACGATCAGGAAACTCGAATGCTCCGTAGCTCGAAAAGATATAGACGCGGGGATCCTTCAAATCACCTGATTAAAATTCTTAAAGTTGGATTTACCCTTAAAGTTAGAAGCACAATTAAAATGTTGACTGACTGACGCCCATTTTCTGATTTCAATTTTATATTGCTGAAATAAAATAATCTTATCCTGTGGTATTTCAAACAAAACATTTGTTACTTGTTCATTATCAAATAGTGTAAATTGATTTACATAAGCATTCGATATTTTTAAAGAAAAGCAGGTATCTAAGCAAAACGCTGTCTCAATAATATGAATGATTGTTGGTAACTGTGCCGCCGAGTAAACTGATATACGTTACTGACAGCTTGTACTATTTTACTCTTCGTCATAGCAGATTATCCGGCTAACTTACTTTTTGGTATTACTCTTTAGCATACAAAGAAGAACTCACGGAAAAACGTCAAAATTTTAGCAATATGCCTTAACAGTGGAAATACTATGCTAGAAGAATAAGGATAATCATATATTTTTGTTAAATAAATAAATTGGAGGATATGTCATTTGTGTACTCTGCGGCATGATATGCCTAATTATAAATAAATGAAGTCGAGAGTCTTTATATTTTATATTATTCTTTTGCTTACTCTCTAAATTTGAATTATTTAAAAACTACTAATTAAAATCGAAAAGTGGATGTTAATTGAATTAGTAAATATTTTCATATTGATAATCTAATTTACTACTAATTTTAAAAATTGTTAAACATTAAGTTTCAATTTCTATTTTTCGTTTAGTAGAATTTTATTAATAAACAATTGATTTCTTACTATACTCTGGTAAATAAAAAAACCAATTTATTGTAACCCCTTTTTCATTTTTTATTAGTAGACGCCCGGAAGGACGTCCTGCTCTGTATGGCATAAATGTAAAGATTGTTGTACGCAAGTACATGATAATTCTAGTTTTATCTATTATTGGGAAACTAATTCCAGTTATCGTACGTATTCCTAGTCCCGTATCTTATTTTATATAGATAATAATAAGAAAAATATCAAAATGTTCAGGAAACACGAATAAACCACTAATTATTTACTAATCATTGCTTATTTATGATTAATCCATTAGCAATAAAAATTACTCTGGTTCTGTGCAAAAAATTCCATTGTTTAGACTGCCATTTTAATTTGCATATATTTTTTCGGATAATTCTCGGCCATTAGTAAGAAATAAAACGTTGAGCAGGTCATGGATGCTCCAGTTATCGACCACCAAGCATTCTCCAATAATGCTTAATTATCATGAAGTGACTTAATATTTCAAGCCTCAAAATAAGGGTGCGTTTACAAAAAGTTTCTTGGCATACAAAATTGGTAGAAATTATAATTGTGGATATATTCCTGCCATATACTTGTTTCAAAATGAAGTGCAAGAAGTGCAAGATCAATGTATCAACAACAGTGGCAGAGAAATCGGCACAGACAACTTTAAGTAGAAATCAGCGCTTTTATAACTTACTCTTTTTATGCAGACGTATAATGTTATTAAAGGGGTGTCTTAATTACATTTGCTGTTGGAAATTAGTATAATGTAATAATTATTCGCCGCCATATAGGTACGGGCAGTTTGAAAAATAACAAAAATATGAAGGGTGACGTGTGTATGGCCGAAAGATAACTGCTGCTTCACTGGTCCTCGTATGCAGGTATCGCAATTCGAGCCGTAAAATCTCGTTTTACGACCTTGTATCGAAAAATACTATTTCACGCAATTCTATATACACGCTTATATGACATCAAAAGAAACTGCTCTGTAATCATCTCGGCAATAATTCTATCGTTATCCAGTTTAGTTATATAACTGGGATATTCCTAAATGACTTGTTACCCTTTTGCTAAGTTGCCCTTATAATATTTTCTTTCGAAAAATGATCGTGCTGTAAATAAAAAGTGATGAATAATTGAAGGGAATAGTAAACAATATTATATGCATTAAACTACATCATAATGTTTTAAATTATTAAATTATAAGTAATAATTCGACTTTATTGGCAAAGATAGAGGGTTACAGCAATTACAGTTTATTTGATTTTTGTTATTTTTCTAATCGGATGGAAATCTTTTCATAGCTATATACCTATATAATAATATTTCTATCATTTTTATATTCGCATTCTTAATAAAACAAAAGATATCGTGGCGATATCTTAGTTGTCACCGAGTTACTACACTTCTGTACCTACTGACACAATACGTTAATGGTATAAGCTTCGTCACTTTCAATAAATTTTTAGTGATATAATTTAAATTAATTGCTTATGATCGGAACATTTTCACTTTACTTGCGCCTGGAAAGTTTCTCACGTAGATTCCATTTTAATTATATCAATACTTCGGAACCATTTATATCATAAACATAGAATAATTAATTCTTGTTTGCTCTAAAATAATTCCATTGTTTACAATCGCTATTCCCTATTCCGATTATTCCTAATAATTATTCATGTATTTATTCAAAATAGATAAAAAATATGTCTTAATTTAAATTAAAATTGAAAGAATTATAACTATTTTACAAGTAATTGAAAGGAACCAAACATATTACCGACGTTGCGGAATTTTACATTAGCAAATTTTTTAAGCGTTGTTAAAAGTTTTAGCTTATTATAAATTAATTAGTTAATACTATATCTTTATTTAATTTCTAATGTATCCAAATATCCACATAGAAATGGGCATTATTCATCAAGTAAGTAATTTCATTTTATTCGTTTTATATGACTGAGTTGTTGAATCATTTTAAATTCGCAGAGACAATGTGTATCGACAAAAATTGACAGGAATTTTTAGACTTGACATTTTTACTTTGTGTAATATAAATTAAAAATACACTCTTTTTAAAGAAAACATTGCAACAAACGACACAATAATTGCATTATGTTTTTGTATTGAAGATTCGATTGTTATTTATCACCATACATATATCCAAATTGTTGAGCCTACTCGTCCACGTATTAATTACACTTACTTTCCTAGTGATCCACGTGTTCTTGCAAATATAGTCACGTGACTGAACATCGTCATGACGTATATTTATTCATGAACACATTGATTCGAAACTTTATATTACAGGGAATATTCATCGAGACACCGGTATATTCGTTAACGTGCATAATGATGCATAAATTGTTTATACTCCGGTTATTTATGTAACGCACAAAATATTGTTTACTACTTTCTAAATATTCTAAAATGTCTAACGCAAAGCGCCATCAATACAACCTGTCGATACGGAAATGTTGAATTGTGGAATGCTTCTGTTCATCGCTCTATTCAAACGAAACGTGATTAGGAATTTTACGGAATACAGTTGCATGCTTTACACATACCCATCTATAATTGTGTATACTTTTAATCTCATTTCTCGGACTTATTTAGATGATTCGGCTCGTTGTCAATTAAGTAATCACATTCGATTTCATTCTATATTTACATGCGCACCAAGTAGCGTTGACTACTTTAATAAATAAAAATCAGTAGATAAAGAATTATTTTTTTATATCTCAATATGAGTTTAATTTAGCACCTGTTTACGTAATTTGCACTCCAAACATATAGTTGGGAGGTCATTTAGCTCTGAAAGCTCTTAGCTATGAAATGTAAGCGTATATAGAATTTAATAAATATACTTTTGTCGCTATTAGTTTTTATATACATTTTTACAAGGAAATAAAGTTGAAATTTCTTTAGTAATGAGTTCGCTTCAGGAAAATATCCAACGATTACACTGTTCCCAAAATTTAACCCCATTAATCTTATAGTGCAAATAATTTAGCTACACTTGGTCTGGTTAACATTTCTTTAAATATATAGTATATGATATATTTCCTATAGAATTCATGGTAGTTTTCCATCATAAAGTGGGAGCCAAAATCTGTATAATAAAAAAAATTTTTAAATGTAAATAAACTTTTACTAGACCAACCGCAAGTAACCCGAGTGGAAATTCCCCGGGCTCTATCCTGCTTTTTTTAATAAAAAAATTATCCGAACAATCATAATTTTCTAAATTTAAAAAATGGTAATTACGTTAATCGTCGTTAACAAGTAACAAAATTTAATTAATTACCTTATGTTGAACAAAAGGTAGAAATTGGATTTTTAAAACTTTTTTTCCTGCGTTTATACCTCTGATGGCAGAGACTCGTTTGTACAGTTCAGAATTATGTGTAATGTTTTGTTGAAAAAACCTGTTATCAAAATAAAAAAAAAATATAATTTCCATCTTTTGTTCAGCATAAGGCGTAATTAATTATTCATGATTTTATTTTCCCTAATTTTTTTATTTTTGAAAAAATGAAAGCCGGTCTTTTACAGCTTGAATGCACCAGAGTAGGTATGGTTGAGCATCAGACTGGGAATCATAGACTTGTTTTTTAAATGTGAAAAATTATCAAAAACTGTAATTTAATTCATCATTGTGACTATCAAATTTAATAATAAAACGTGAAGTATATAATAGCTGGGATAGGCGCACACATCCTATTAACGCAAATTTTCGGTTGACTCATAACTGTGAAATCGAATACAATATAAATTATAACTCTGTGGTGACTGTAATTCGATGTAAGCATAAGTGTAAACACTAAGAACTTAAAATTGACGCCACATATTTGATACAAAGTATTAAAAGAAATTAAAATATATGCACGGAAAGTTTTACTACAGACCCCACATTTTTTGAAAATAAAAGTTTATGGGTGCGGGTCAAAAAACCGACAAATCAAAAAAGCTAGTTATAAAGCCGACAGTCGAAAAGCTAACGGTCAAAAGTCGACGCATAAAACAATGGACACACCGACAAGTGGACAATTAGTTTTTGAAATTTCGGTTTTTTTACTGTCGGGTTCTTGACCTGTCAGTTTTTCGAACCTCACCCTATTTTTTCATGTGGTGGCTTTTTGATTTATCGGTTTTTTTACCAACACCCAAGTTTAATGCTAAATCAAAATCAGAGTAGTAGAAATTTGACTAATAACATTTTTAATGTAAACTTAAATATGGATGTATAATATCAGCTCATAAGTATCGAAAATTAGGGCCAGATTTTGAAAAAAGCAGAATAGTATAATGTTCGATATAAAAGTAAAAAATTTGTTCAAATTGCAAAGTCTCATTTATTATTATGATGACTGTAATATATACATATTTTTTTCGTCAATTATATATTCTTATTACTATTTTGTATGAGTTTCATACTTTCTCGACTATCCGAAGTAGAAAAATTAAATAAGTTTTTGTGTTTCATGTAACAAATATAATTTTGACAATATTGATTTCAATTAGATATTTTATCTTTTAGTTTCATGGTTTCACAATCTTGAATTAAAAACTTTCAAATATTTTTCATGGATTACAAAATGGCAAAGTATTTCCTGTGGAGTACATTCAAATTGAGATTTTGACTTTAAGGAAAGTTTATTTAGTAAATTTTTCTTTTGATTCATTATAAAGGTTGAATGTCAAAGCTTGCAGGTATGGGATGTGTAGAGGAGTCAACAATTTTTATGTTAAAAATGATATTTAATTCAAGTTTATCGTAAAGTCAGGTAATTGTTAAAATGAAGGTCAATATTAAAAGAATCTGTTTAATCTTGAAATAACCATGAAAATTAAAGATTATTGCACAATAATTTGTTGGGAATAGTATACCACATTTCGAATTAAAATTGAACTAATTTTGTCAAATTACGACAATGTTGCAACTTAAATGTTTGCTTTTATTTGATGAACCATCCTTTTAAGCAATATGTAGAATCGACATAATCTTATGCGAACGAGCGAGTGCGATGACTTCTCGATAAATCTCACTTTAAGATTATATGTTAAAGAAAGTTACTCGATCGAAAGATGAGATTTGTTGGCAATTAATTTGTTAATTCATAAAGAATATCATCTTATATTTGATAAAAATTATAATAATTTTGCTACGCATCAATGGAAGCCGAGGTTAAATTTTCGAATCGGTTTTTTAGATTCATTACAAATGTTTGCTCCGAAAACTACAGCGTTGGTTTAAACTATTGTCAGAAAAGACTACATCATGGTATCCATTATTCCAATTAGTTATTTATGCTGGTACATTGTAAAGTATTTAAATTAATGCTTAACATGTTTATCTGAGTTTTTAAGAATAGAGTTCTTCTGTAAAGCAATATTATTCTACGTTGTAATTAAAATATGCTGCCTACTAATATTTTGCTGTCAAAAAGAGTACTAGGATTTTCCAAGTACATTAATATTTGCTTTTGGACAAACAAATGTGATTTCGACGGTTCTATTCACGTTTCGTGCAAATATTTTCTTTCAACTTGAGCGAGTTCAATTTCAATGAAAGTCACGTGTTTATCCAAACATTTTTATCAAAACTAGATACCGATACAGAAGAACCAGGGCAAAATATAAAAAATTCCAGACCCTAAATCAAAGACAAACAACATTTACTTGTATTTTTCTCCATGAAACTTCCATGAAGCTATACAGTACTAATTTTATTCAGTGTCTCATTATACATGCTGATTACGACCATACCGATGGCACGTATTATACCCGCATGTCGTTGCAGCCTCCTGCAAAATTAAAATATCGGTGCATATAGTCGAAATTTTTCAAAGTCGTGCAATTCTCGGGTGCATTGGCGTCTAATTATGATTCTAATAGATCGCCTTATCGACTATCGATTATTCGCGACTCGGTTAGACCCCTCTTTAGCGGGGGCCCACAGTGCCGCGTGTTATAAAAGGCCTGTCGTATACACGGGGAAGTCAGTTCGGTGGTGGTTCATCGGCTGGAACACATCCACTTATCGTTAAAGTAAGTGACCAAGGAATTACGCAACCAGTGCCAATATTTCATGAACCCTTCGTTCCGCGACAACACGTGAAGTTTTATCGACACCAGGATTTTTCGGATCGTGAATCGTTGAAATCAACAAAATTAATCCATTTTTATTATTTAGTCTTTCTTAAAATAGTGGTGACGAACAACGAATTTCGGGTTAATCCGGTGTGATAGTTGTGCATTTTTTATTTTATTATCAGGCATCAATTTCACTATCATTTTTTAATTTTAGTTTGTCTATTATAGAAACTCGAAACTTACAATGAAATTCTGTACTTGTTAACTTTGAATGATGAACTTTTTTTTTTATTAATCTTTTTTAATTATCTACAAAATTGATATTGCCACATTGAATATTTTTATTAAGCAAATAATATTTTCAGAACGTTTAGGTATTCTCATAATTTAGAAATTATTTGCAAAAATAATTGATTATTATGTTTTACAAAATTACTTATTTTAATTACAAGATAAATAGAGACATCAGACCTTAAGAAATTATTAATTAAGTAAATATTACAATACCAAAATTAATTTTCAGAAAATAAGAAGAATGTCAGCAGCAGGACCGGAAATGGTCACCGGAACGGTGGCGGCCACGGCCGCGACCGGCATGTCGCCGACGACTGTTTTCTTTAGTCTTCTCATCCCCGCACTCGTTTTATATTATATTTACTTCAGAATTTCACGCCGTCACATGCTCGAACTCGCAGAAAAAATTCCAGGACCTAAAGGACTTCCGCTTGTAGGAAATGCACTTGAACTTATGGGAAGCCCAGACAGTAAGTACCTACTACTTTCAAAATATATCTATTCATAAATACCAATTTCTTTATAAGTTACTTTATGCTTTCAAAATTTATTAAAAGTCACGGCATTAAGGAAAGACTTGAAAATTTATATTAAAATTAAGTGTTGTAATTGACATTTATATAAATTTACTAAAAATGATTAAATTCAAATTTTAAATTAAAACATTCCATTTTTTTCAGCAATTTTCAAAACCGTCTATGAAAGGTCTTTCGAATTCGACCAAGTTATTAAGATCTGGATCGGTCCAAAATTGGCTGTCTTCTTGATTGACCCTCGTGATGTTGAAGTCATCCTTTCAAGCCACGTATATATCGACAAATCTGCTGAGTATAGGTTCTTCAAACCATGGCTTGGAAATGGACTTCTTATTTCTACTGGTAAGTGACAACTTGTGATATTAATTTCAAACTAAATATAAGAGTTTTTGTGATTGAATGTATAATCTATATCTAAATAATAAGCTGTAAATTTAATATTCTTTATTTTAAAAACGATTTTTTTCTCTCGTCGGAAAAAACATTCACATACAATGGCAATGATTTTTTATTAGTTTTTGATTTATAAAAAAAACTGACGAACAATGAAAGATTCTTGCGTAACGAATATTTGCAAAATTTCTATGTACTTGCTCCATATAAAGCAACGACATATCATGTGCATTATATGCATACTCAATTCAAACATTTTTTCCTTACAAACTTTTTGCAATGCAATTTTAAAATTTAAAATAATAATTGAAAAATGAACATAAGGTTGCGGTTAACATGGCATTTAAAAAATGTTTGTCAATTCGATTTTATCTGTGTCTAATAAATTAGACATATCATTTCCCTGAATATTTGCCAAGAAAATTTGATATCTTTATCAACCTTATCAACTGTTTGTTTATTTTAAAAAGTATATAAAAACATAATTTTCCGTCTATTGCGCTTCAAGTACTAGATACTATTAAAATATTCATATTATAGAATATACAATACATTAAAATAAACATTTAATATGATGAAAAATTAGTACCTTTTGCTCTATAATTTATGTAAATATACACGATAAGAAAATTTTATAAAGTTTAAATAATCATTATTAATCGTTTTACATCTGCAATAACTACTAATTTGATGTGTAACGATATTACATTTAGTAAATTGATTAACTGATGCAATTAATTCAATATTAATTAATTACATTTAATTTGTAATATTCAAATGGAATGTCAAATCATATTATAGTAATAAGCAATCGAAGAGCCTATTGTGAAAAGATTACTAAAAAACACAATATAGCAAATAGAATTGGCTAATGAGTTTCTGTGAATGGCGACGCTCTAGATGGAAATTAAGAACATCTACTACGTTCGTGTTCATAAAAACAACTTAATGCAATTAAATTGATTTAATGATATTTTTTGCGTAAATAAAAAATTTACATTTTCTTCATTATTTTTTAATCTTTATATTTGTTTTTACACAATGTAAGAAATATATTTAAAATTTCCAATAATTATAAAATTTCGACATTTTAATGTTGTGAAAATACATTAAAAAATTTTATATTAGAAAAATCCTCAAAGAAAATGATTTGGAAATGAGACGAATTTTGAAAATGATTGATGAAAATTTTTGAAAATGATACAATGAAAGACATATGAAAATGAGAAAATGATTGGAAAGAAAATTTGCAAGTATTTGAATCATATCCTTAAAATGTAGAAAATTTCTTAATTTTTCGAATACATCTTGCCCATACAACACATTATGGGAATTTTTATTGAGTAAATTGCTATTAAATTTTTTTGCCGTGTTAACATTTGTTCTATTTTATCGTGAGACGTGACTTTTCGGCACATCTCCAGGTTTGAAATTTGAATCAACAGAGTTGAAAGATCTCAAGGATTGTGAATGCAAACTTATTATCAACAAATATATGCAATATATTTTCAGACTTTTCAAGTATTTTATAGCAAAAGTTCAAGCCAGATATTTCATCAGTATACTGGTCGTAAACATTAAAAGAAATTGTAAATTTCCAATGTACTTTTTTCCCTCCTGCAACTTTTTTTGTTTTATTATTCCAAAAGCGAACCGGATTAATTGCATCGGATCCGTCCGCTAAATTGTAATCTGAGAAAAATCGGTGATTTTTACGTGTCGACGTGCGTAATAAGTTGAAAATTGCCAGCACTAGGAAATGTCTCGACAGGAACAAATCGAGCAAGTGAACCTCATCTTGATACGAGGTGCGGACCTAAGCTTCCTATTTTTGTCTCGCTTTTTTTATTTTGTCGTCCGCATTTCCTTCGTTTATCGGATGACGACGAGACGTGGTGCTAAAGCAACGTCTCGAGAGTGAAATGCGACGGGTCCACGAGCCAGAACAGGAAGGAAACTCGTCACTTGCTTTCTCCAGGGGACCCGTCGCACACGTTTCCACGGACACGTAACTCATTACGTTTCGTCGCCTACCCAAGTTTAATCGAAGCAGGGTTGGGCAATCGCACGGAAAACTCGTAAAAATCTATTGGAAAAAGCCCAATCCCCGATTGGCCGGTAAAAATTATCTTGTAAATCAATTTTGTATAAGATTTTTTTGTTTTTGTCGTACGCAGCTAGCACCAAAGATTATTATGCATCGGTTGAATCGAATTTTTACTAGAAGGGTCCGACCATTATTTAGGACCTCTCAAGGTCAAACTTGATGAAGAACTTTAAATGGGACTTTCCGTTCCTACGTTCCTTCCTTCCTCTTCAAGACTAGATTGCTAGTTTCGGCTAAGATAGATTTTGGCTGAAACTGACTCAATTTCAACATTAGATTTCATACCCTTATAGTTTGCTCTTTAATTATAGTTGCGTACAGTATCATTTTCACAGATTGTACATAATTTTTGAGAGTATCATTTTATCAAACTTAGACCCAAACTAATTTCAATAATTTCTGATAGTTAATAATTTTTTATTGGTATTGTTAGCTCAACATGAAATGCTAAAAATAGTCATAACTCGAAATAAAATCCTTTATAAGAACAACAAAATCAGAAAATATTTTAAAAATCATCTTTGGTTGCCATGTTGCATCAGGGCTAATTTTACATAAGGACCTACACCAAAATCAATCCATCTTTGTTTAGATCTATATTGGGTAGGTCTAAGAAAATTAACTCGACTAGATGTAATAAGAATAGCTATGATGCATTTTGCTCATTCTCAGAAACATAAGTTTAGTCTTTTTAGATGCTTTATTATGTCTAGACTTGATTTAGATAGAAATAAATAGAAAAGTGGTTGGAATAAAATATATTAAGGTTTTTTAACTCTTCATATGCACTGACAGTTCGATTGGTAACCAATGAACTCAAAAGAATAAATACCTACTGAAAATGTAGCTTCTAGTCTGTAATAAACTAGCCAAAAATGAACATATTTGTTTTTCAAAAAATACAAGAAAATGGCACATTAAAAAATTTAATTCCAGGTCAGAAATGGCGCGCCCACCGAAAACTCATTGCTCCAACTTTCCATCTGAATGTACTCAAGAGTTTCATCGATCTCTTTAATGCCAATTCTCACGCGGTCGTTGAAAGGATGCGCAAAGAAGGCGACAAGGAATTCGATTGTCACGAATACATGTCCGAGTGTACCGTAGAAATTCTTCTTGAAACTGCCATGGGAGTATCGAAATCCCTTCAGGGTGGAGACAAGAGCGGATTCGAATACGCGATGGCAGTCATGAAGTGAGTTGAAAATTCAGAACTATTTCAAAAGTATTAATCACGAAAGTACCAATATTAAATATATCAATTACATTTTGGATATTTGTTCAGAATAATTAATTTAGAATATACAACTTTATAATAATCGTAAAGAATACCAAATATTAATAGTTAATATTCAAATTACACTAGGTTGATATATTTCATGTCAATATTCATAAACTTGATGATATTAGATTTAGCCAATACTTTGGGTGCAATATATACTTAGTATTGAATAAATAAAACTTAATTTTGATTCAAAGGATGTGCGACATTCTTCACTTGCGCCACACGAAAGTTTGGCTTAGACCCGATTGGCTATTCAGTCTCACAAAATACGGAAAGGATCAAATTCGCCTCTTAGAAATTATTCATGGACTCACGAAGAAAGTTGTTCAGAAAAAGAAGGAAGACTTCAAAGCTGGCAAACGTAATCTCATCGATGCTAAACCTGAAACCAAGGTAAGGGGCCGTTCGTGCATTACGTAACGCTTTTGGATATATTCGCAGTACACGATACCCTGTAGTACATTATGTATCATGTACATATACAGATGTAAGTATCGTTTCAATAAGGAGTATTTTGCCACATGCGAAAAATCCCTAAAACACATTTCATATATCTAGCTATCGTGGAAAAAGGACGTGCAAAACGTGGTAGTGTAGATACGTGACTTGGTTTAAGAAGACAGTATTGATTCGATGACTGTACACTTTACATTTTTCGGCTCGAAGCTAAATCGACATTTTTTCTAGCACAGAACATCGTATGCCAATTGAATATCTGATCTTGAAAATTGAATTTTGAATTCGACGATAGATTGATTTGTATAATAAACGTAGAAGTTTGCGTTTAATGTCACGCTGAGGGTCGTCATTCATTTGAATAAATTTGATTTGTTTATGCTAAATTAGAATAGTCATGAAGTCGTTTTCAAAAATGTACATTTTTCAAGACTTGAATAATTTTTGATAAATTATGGCAGGCGCGTATTCAATGATAAGTAGTGTTAATGGTTTCTATTAACTGTGTTTTCGAATGATCGATGAGGTGAATAATGAATTATCAAATGATTAAGTAGTGAATGATGTTCGACATATTTTTTTATTGTACTGGTGAATTTGTAATAAGTAATTTTAGTAATGTTTCGTTTGAGTATTAGCTTTTAATTGATTTTCCCTATTAATAATATAGTGTAAATAATAGACTTTAATAATTAGAAAAACATAGATATCACTATATTTTCTACAATCTAAATAACATTTAATTTTAAAAAATTTTAGAACACCACCGTCGTTGAAGGTCTTTCTTTTGGTCAATCAGCTGGATTGAAAGACGACTTGGATGCTGAGGATAATGATGTTGGAGAGAAGAAGAGGCTGGCCTTCTTGGACCTCCTAATGGAGGCTGGACAAAATGGTGTTGTTCTCACCGACAATGAAGTAAAGGAACAGGTCGACACGATTATGTTTGAAGTAAGAATAAATTTAATTTTCTCTCACAAATATTATAATAGAACAATTATTATCGACTATAGAATACAAAGTACTGGCCTGTCAATTGTTTAAGTAAATATAGAATGTATATTAACAGTTGATTTAAATCTGAATTTTACTTTAAAGGGACACGATACCACTGCTGCTGGATCCAGCTTCTTCTTGTCGATGATGGGATGCCACCCAGAAATCCAAGAGAAGGTAATTGAAGAATTGGACAGCATTTTCGGAGACAGTGACAGACCAGCAACTTTCCAAGACACATTGGAAATGAAATACCTTGAGCGGTGCTTGATGGAAACCCTCCGAATGTACCCACCAGTACCAATCATCGCTCGCGAAATCAAAACCGATTTGAAACTTGGTAAGTTATTATTAATATTACAGTATACGTCTGAGGGGTGTGCAAAATATTTTATTTGGATGATAGGTAGGAATATGGCGAGTATCTTAAAGTGCAGTTCCTCTTTAAAATGAAGGGCATGACTTTTTAACTTCGTTGATGAGATTTAACTTAATGCGAGGGTGACTTTACGCATTAAGGGCTTTCTAAAGCTTTCAGATTAGGAATGACACTGTCTGATCTAGAAATACAAATGAAATATTTAAGCATTTTTTAGGGTTGTGGAAATAATAACGTTAAATTGTATAAGGAATGAAATACAATTGTGATAGACGTTTTCATTGAATACCAAATAGTGACAATGTATTTTAGACTTATTAAATTATGTGATAAAAGTATTTTCTTAAGATCTTTTGTCACGCCACTTTGAACAATTACTTTTTGTAAAAATATTTATCTGACATTTTAATATTATTTGTTATTTTGTTTTCATGTTTATCAATGCTTCCATGTATAGGTTATCCCACATTTTTTAAAATTTGTTAATTGCCAGTTCGTCCAAATATTTTGAAATTGCTAAAAGAACGTGTAGTTACATAAAACTTTTAATTAGGAATTAAAATAGAATAAGTATATACAAAATAGCATTTTAAATATTACGAGGTAGTTTCTAGCAATTACTTCAAATGCATAAAAAATAAATTTTAAATTATATTATTTCTTAACGATATAAGTAAATGGGAGCACATTTAATATAGATTTCCGCTTTTTGTTTCTATTTTGATTAAAATGTGATTCTGAAGATGACATACAGAACACACACATTTTCAAATCAATTTCTTACATTCTGAGCTTTCTAATGCATTCGATTAAAAGTTAAATCACGCGATATCTTTCACGAACTGACGTTCCAACATGATTTAATACGTTTTTAATTTTCTATTCCTGCATGAAATCAATACGGTATAATTCGAAATGTTTTTTTTTTTTCTAAATTTACTTGAGTATTTACTGATCATATAAAATATCGAAATATTTACAAGTCAATATTATAAAATAAACCTTAATGATTAAATAAATCGATATAAATTATCGATTCTGTGTTTTTTCAATTTATTCCGTGCAGTAATATATGCCAAATTAAGCGTGGAATGTCATGGTACAGGTCAAGAGGGTTACTCGATCACGCGAATGTAAATCGTTCATTGTTTTCAATAGTGAATTTAATTTGAATTATTTAATCACATTTGCACGTGCCGTTTGCTCATATTTAAATTTTTTTGTAAATGGTGTCTTATTTTTTCAATTTGCTTCTCTGCTATTTACTTCAGCATGCATTTTTAATACAATCTCGAGTAGAAATTTACTTAAAGTATTAGGTACGTTACGCTATGGTCAGGCGGTTATCATTGTCTTAAAAATGTTTACTCTGGATGTTTCTCCATTTGTTATAAAATATCATATATTTTTTATCATTATTATCATATAGTTAGTAGAAAAGCAATCCATCGCTGCTAGATATACCTTTCAAATTATTTAGTCTGTACTAAATATTTCAATCTCTTATTATTTTTGTTTAATTTGAAATTGCTTTATTCGTAAATTATAACATCTATGAAATGTTTTTTGATACACTAAACCATACCTACAAAATTGGAAGAAAATTGCAGCAAATTTCAAGGAATACAACGAGAGCTTTAATAACTGATATCTTCAGAAAAGAATATGTAATATTCAAACTTTGGTGAATTTCAGCTCATTGTATTAACTAAAAGTATTCATGGTTTTTGAAACACATTTACAAAATTATCGTAGATTTTTTGACACTTCATTTTATTATAAAATCTTACTAGTGTATCGAAAATCAGTATCAAATTAATTTTAATACAAGAGTTTGGAATATTTTCTTCAAACTCTTGTATTGACAAAAACACCACAATAGTCAGTAGTGTACATTTCATTTAACATTTCAGATGCGGACTATTTAAAACACTATTCCTCGTTGTTTTTTTAATCTTTATTAAATTTAACAACGTAAAATACTTTAAAACTAAACTTCAATAAAAAAAATGTATACATGAACAGTTGTAAACAAACCAGAGATATTTATTATAATTTTCTAGGAAGAGTTTTTTGTAACAAGTTTTAATCCATGATCAATATTATATAATAATATACAAAACACATTTATTATCATTAATTGTTTAATTATTTATTTTTTATTTTTTATTTTATTTGCATATATTTTCTTTGCATATATTGTTTCTTTTAGTAGTATATATTTATTGCTCTGTAAATTTATGCAAATTTTCAATAGAAATGCCCTACATAAAACATCATTTGAAGTACTGTGCATTAGTGCTGATATTTAATCAACCGGGAGAGCCCTTTTTGTTAGGAACCTTCATTATAGATTTGTGATTGTTGGTGAGCGTTCAAACACAAGCTCACGCATACGCGTAAAATGTCGGCAGGCCTAAAAGGGTTGAAGTAACTACTCTGTATTTTCGTGTGCTTCTCGTCTCATTGAGTCGCATTGTTGGCTTTCCACGGTGGGCGTTTGTTCGCACCATCATTTTTAACTGCTAATTTAATCTAATGCTTGCTATATTCATCAGCTATTTCGTTAAAATTTTAATTCTGGGGCTTAAAAAGTTATCTCACTGCTATCGTAATGCTACCAGCGCCCTATCAGGGTTTTAACTATGAGTAATAATTACTTAGACTTAATATTATAGTTACATTATTAAATTATATTTTTTAACTTAAGAAATTTAATTTTTTAATGTTTTTTAAATTCAGTCGTGTGCTTTGAACTAAAAAATGTCAAAGTGATTTCCTTTTTTTTGTAATTAATCACTACGGTTAATGTTAATTACTTCTTATATCATTGAAATAAGCACACAAATTTTGTAATAACTATTTTAGAAACTTTTGAACAAAATATTAAATTTCCATCAAGATAGAAAACCTAATTGTAATTAGAAAATGTTCATTGTTGTAAATGTTCAATGTAAATAATGCATTGAATTTCTCTTTATACTAAAAAATTAAAGCAGAGGGGAAAGGGAAGTATAGTTGAACAGGAAAAAAGTAATATTTTAGAAGTATTTTGGACATAATAAAATCGTCAAACGATAATGGTATTTATAAGCTTAGTATCGAATATAAGTCACAAAATGACACCTGCGTATATATCTTGCTCTATATTATTGCTAAGGGATCAATAGTGAAACAACCTAACCTCTTTATTATTTGGCTAAAATATAACGAAATATATTTTTTCATTTCTATGTAGCTACAGCTAACACGTACGCAGGATTTTTGTTTTCTGATTTTTGTAAACATGTAATTAACAAAAGTTAAGATAATTTTATGTTTCATATGTTTATCTTTCAATTATATTATTTTTGAGGCGCTACATCATTTTTCAAGGCAATAATAAAATATGAGTGTTTGAGAACTCTACTATGGCCTACCCTACCCCTACCCTTAAATTAACTTTTATAATTGGATTAACATATATTTTAACAATATTTTATAATTTTGTAATATAGTAGAGTACCCACAAAAGATATTGCATTTGATATCTTAGTTAACGGTTTTCTGTGCTATGATATTTGCGATAGTGCGTGGTAAAGTGTATTAGTACGCATCACGGTTCGCTCGTCGACGCAGAAGAATTTTGTGGTGTAGGGTTTAAAGGGATGACGCACTGGTTGTTCTGAGGTCAGATGTGTTAAAATACATTCCGGAAGCATTCGGCGTACGAAGGTGGTACGAATGCGGATGTCTAAACCACAGAAACTTCCATATTAAAGAGAATGAGCTGTCTTAAGAGGGTGTAAATGTGTTGAATCAATATTACGTATTAGAAATACTTTTTCTCATTTCATTAATTCTTCGACCCCTCATCAATTGTTCCAACAGGTGTTTTCTTTGATTATGTATTTTTGAAAGCTATAAATACAAAATTTCAAATATAATTTTACGCGAAAGTAGTGAAATAGTTGGAACACTATTAAATAGATAGGAGGATAAGACACAGCCATAGTTTTTTTATTAATTTTACTATCTAAATAAAGACTTCGAAAAATACATACTATTATTATTATATGATACATTTGAGTTAGGTGCGCGTTACAAACGGTAGTTTCGAATACATACGATATTTCAAAGTACTTGTAAGTTATTATTAAAAATGAGTAACATTCAATCTGGAATTCAATTGGGCAAAAGCCTCTTATATCTCATTTCAATTGATAAGCTTAGATATTGCTTAAGAACTTCAATATAATCTGTTCTACGGTTAAATGAGGAAGCCTTTTTATGTCAACGTTTCTGGAAAATTTTGATCTTTACATGATTTTGCTATAAGAAATTTCTCTTAGACGCTAATAAAAATATAGAACAGGATCAGTCTTAATACCTTTCCCTGCAGTACTTCTTAGCTTATTGGGGTAGCTTTGCTAGTTGCATTCATTATTCTTATGGCCATCAAGGCATTTTGGTAAAAATTAGCAATAATATTTATTATCTTAGTGCTAAGGCCATAATCCTACAATTTCTCGAGAGCAAACCGTGATCAATAGTATACTAAATTCTGGTTTATGTATGTTAATTAATATATTTGTATAATCTTCGATTGATAATAATCATGAAAATGAGGGACTTTTGGATCCTTTAAGATGTGACTAAAGAAAGCTACTATAAAAAGTTAACCGCTTGTCCGGAACGTATTTGTTAAAAGAGTAATCAATCAATTCCACACCAGGGGCCTTTTCGACTTTGCAAGCATCAATACACTGAGCTACCTCGATTTTCGTGAATTGTAATCTAGAATGAGAATCAAAAGTTGCAATGGAGTGTACAGTATTAAAGGTTAAACTGGAAATAGATGTCTTGAAGTGCAACAACCAATCTTTTATATCTGCAAGTGAACCCCATTATCTAGACCCCTGAACTTATTGATATAATTCCAGAAAGTAACTTAAGAGTTTGAATTAGCGACTTTGAGTGCTAGTGAAACCATCTAAAAAAGAATAGTCTGCCAGATCCTACTGTTTAGATAGTAAACCCAACTATTTGAAAAGACTGAAAGCAACTGACCCTATACATTAAAGTAGAAAATTCTTTTCTCGGATATGAACATTTTACAGTACGTCTTATCTTCCAAAAAGAAAATAAAGGTGTGGATACTATCACCAAACCTTATTAATGCAATTACTGATGTCATCTCAAAATTTATAAAAAAAGGAAACATTAGTTTAATTTCATCTGTACCCAATTGCGTGTTAACAATTCTCTTGTCTGATTATCAAAATATCATGATTTGGAGAATGTTGATTATGTTCAATTCGGCATCATTTTCATCTTACATCAAGTGACTTATCAAACCTAAATTAACTTTAATTTAAACAAGAATGCCTTTTATTACAATAATGTCAACTATCTTTTTGTAGCATCCGGAGATTATACCATCCCAGCGGGAACCACCGTCGTCATCGCAACCTTCAAACTGCACCGACAGCCACACATCTACCCGAACCCTGACGTCTTCAACCCGGACAACTTCCTTCCGGAAAAGACTGCCAACCGCCATTATTATGCCTTCGTACCATTCTCGGCTGGACCACGATCCTGTGTAGGCCGTAAATACGCTATGCTTAAGCTGAAGATCCTCCTGTCTACAATCTTGAGGAACTTCCGCGTCAAGTCCACTGTCAAGGAAGAGGACTTCAGACTTCAGGCCGACATCATCCTGAAGAGAGCGGAGGGCTTCAAGGTCAAGCTTGAACCCAGGAAACGCGGAGGTGGTATCAAAGCTTGAATGTTGATTGGGGGGATGGGATGAATGCCAAGGTCGACGATTCGCGGGGGGTCATCTTGTACCCCATAATTCCTCAGATCTCACGGATTCTGATGAACGTTTTGCGATAGACGTTGTACATGTTGTAAATTGATTTGTTAGCGAGCGTATAATTGCGGCCAAATGTGGGCTTCGGCCTAGCGTTATTATTGTCATGTTATGATCCCGATTTATTTATCTCGTACAATAAAGTCTGCAGTACTGCAAAACTGCACTAGCATCTAGTTTCAGTCATTGGTGCTGTACTTCAATTGGGAGATAAGCTACGAAGTTGTATTGCGATGATTTATTATTATTATTAATATTAATATTATTATTATTATTTGAAATAAAACATATTACTTATTTAACTGTTTTTTATTTTTGATGAATATTGGTTACAACATGCATTAAATCAGAGTATGCAATTTGCTAATAGTTACTTTATTCATGGCGATAACTTCATATCTTATACAGTTGAAGATAGAATACTTAGTGTTTATTATATTTTTTTTAGTAGATTATATTTGATTTTTCTCTATTTGAATAAAAACCGCGTAAAATACATTTCGTCTTCTTTTGTGCTCTTTTGACCCCTCTTCCCATCTAAGTTCTCCAATATTGAAAAATAAGTAGTCAGGGTATACTTTAAGTAGTAAGATACGAACATTTTTCATCGGTGTTACTACTTATGTCGTAGTAACGTCGTTTGCCGTAGATCTTAAATATGGTAAGCTAAAAACAAAAAACTGTTCAAAAACTTTCTGGCGATTGCAATAAAAAATCTTTTATAAAATATGTCGAAAATACGTCAAGTTTGTCAATTAAAAAAACTTCTCAAAAGGTTTTAAATAAAAACATCTTTGACCGAGAGAAAAACATAAATGGAACCATTTTACAAAAGGAAGACATGAAATTACAATAAATAGTTAAATTAACTATTTCGGCAGTAAACAAAACCGTGACATTGTTTCGTTTATTATTTCCTAATACTTACATACCCTTTACCTTATATAAACTCAGATGTACTACAGTTTTATAATCGCGTAGTCACTTTAAATAGTGGTAAAATAAATTTAACGAAATTTTTCAAATGAAAACAACCTTTTGTCATAGCAGTACTATTATTGCATGTTATGTATTACAATACCCTGAATTTTAAATGCAAAATACAATCAACGACAACTTCTCATGTTGTTAATTCTACTATTATTATAAATTACAACCACTTCTACCTTTCTCCCGTATGGTTCCATTAACCATTTATTTTTCTCCTTGTATAAGTAAACAATTTTTTGAGGATTACCTGAAACACGTTTCTAACGTTTTTTAAAAACGTTGCATATCCTGTCAAATCGACGGACATATATTATGATTTTGCATTAGATACGCTTCAAAACGTTAATTCGACCATTGAGTGTTGAATGGGAAATATATCCCTAATAAGCGACAACTTCACGTATTGTAAAAGATAACCTATATCTAATTAGATGCAAACTATTGAAGTATTTTACAGAAGTAAAAATGGCAAATATAGAGCGTGTTCCTAAACTGTGCAAAAAGTCGAGCTTAAAAAGTGCCAAGTCAATTTCCATCGAATCCATTGACAATTATATATTTCCGCCAAGAAAAAAGGAGTTAATGGAAATATTACATCGAAGTGTTTCGAAAAACAAAGAAGTTGTTTTTTCCGTTCCAAAGATTTTTAAGCAACCCCAGATCCACAAGTAAGCATTAAGGTTGTCTTAAAAACACAATTGTAAAAAATAGTAAATATTTGTGGAATTTGTATCCTGAATATTGGTTAAATTTAATGCACATTCTTGAAGAATTTAATGGAACTCCATTACATTGGAAAAATATAATTTTTGAAATAAACATTCAATTTCGTAACGTTTTTAATATTGAGAAACTTACTATTTCTTTTGAAAAAATTGTTAGGCTACATATACAAATATTATTTCTTGAGATTATTATCAACTATGTACATGACATTACTATAAAAATAACACCACATGTTTATCATTTTATGTTGTCTAACCTATGCATTTACTTCTATTAATATATTTATGAGTTTCTGTAACGAAATTAAAAAACTAACAAAGGGACATCATTTTTCATGTTATTACAGCCTTCTCTACTTATATTTTTTCAATTTTAACAGTATTTGTTAACACATATACATTATCTGTTCCGATTTATAAATTTCAAGGTTGAAGGAAAGCTTAAGGGATCGATGGTTAGAAAGTCCAGAAGTAAAAAGCAAACTTTTAGCATCAATACCTAACCTCACGTCTGATGAACTCCGAAGGTTAGTCAACGTTCAGGTACTAATATGACACGAATGCAAAGTGTTCGATTGTATTATAATCAACTGTTCACTCTAAACTGGTTAATTTTTTATTTTTTGCTTATAAAATATAATTTTTTGTATGAATCGGAAATAATAATTGTGTACACAAAAAATCTTGTTCCGAAAATCATTTTTATACAACTTACAATTTTAATACACGATATTTTTGTGTATAAAGACACCATATTCCATACAATGAGGCAGTTCTTTTGGAGCTCGAAGAAAGTAACTTGTACGAAACTGCAGCGTACTTGAAAATGTTATTTCAACTCGAGGAAAAATTAAGGAACAATGCAGATCGTGGATCCACCGTATGGAAAAATCAAAGTCTCAAAGATAATCATGAATTCGTTGATAAACTTCGATATAGTTTGACCATGTTAACTGAATCTGGTAAAGTTTACATCTACATTAGAAAATAATATGTCCATGATATTTAGAATTTACAATCGAATAAATAAATATAATGGTAATATACAAACATCATATATAAATGGGTGAATATTTTTATGTGAAAGTAGCGTCGCGTCTAAATTTTCTTTTATATATAAAGCCAGTCAAACTGAGAGAATTTAAGGAACAGATGGCTGAAAATCATTTTGTTTTTCTTTTGCGTGTCGTTGATGGTATTATTAATCGTGTGATTTACATTGTTAAATTATGTACATATTATAAACATGATCAAGAATATAAACGAAACTAAAAATCGTTACATTTTTCCTATTATCGCTTCCGCATTGAAAATGGTGCAAAATAGAGTGAAGGTGAACAAAATATTTTTATAGCATAACATTTCTTAAAAAGTCAATGAGTCCTAATATAAAATTGATAGATTAATGTGAATAGTTGTGGAATTTCTTCTTATAAGTTGACTACAACCGTTCTAAAACCTCCATGCTATTTGCTTTGTCTTCCGATGTTATGTTGTGGCTAAACCATTAACTTCAGACTAGGGCTCTCCATTTCTTTTTTGTTTAAATTTTATGCTCTACAAAAAAGATTTGCATCAACTTTACTCTATCTTGCACCGTTTGCAATGCAGAATCGATAATAAGAAAAATGTTTGTTTATTTTGATTACATTTTTACCCATTTTTTTTTAAATACATATCCTGGTGGAAAATATGAGCCGATGACTAACCACTACCCAGAATATAGATAGTTTTGCTGCCCAATATTTGTTTCCTAAATTCTATTAAAAAGCAGGGCATTTATCTAAGTAACTAACCTTTTCGACGTTCGTGACGTCGCGTTAGATATCTCTATATATATTCGCTACATTTTAGTGCATAAAACTGTGCAAAAGTGCAGAAGCGGTGCAGATCCCGAATTCGCTTTTACATATAAGAGAATCATATTTTCAGAAACGTCGATTGCAATCGTAGAAATATGGATAAAACTTACATGGTGCGGACGTTATTATAATATTATATTTAATTATAATATTATATTTCCCTAGAAATGGGGATTTTGTAGCAAATTATGCATGTTAATTTGTACATAAAAAGTTTTATTGAATTTGGGAATGTTGTCTGGACAAATTTATTTGTCCAGGAAAAGAAAACACAGGTTAAGGACAAAACAAACTTCCACATGCAATGTAAGCTATTTGTTAAATAAATTTGGGTATTTTGCAATCACATTTGTAGATTAACGTGGATTTTCTTACTTACATTCTCTCGCAAACACTCGGAATACTCTTCCAATTAAATATAATTATAACCACACAATTGTGCGATATAAATACATAGGATGGACACGTATTAATTATTAACTTTCTTTGACATATATATACGTGTACAGATATTCTCGCCATTTCTAAATAGGAGATGACAAACCTAACCTATGTAGATTCATAAAATCTTATTACGATTGACGAGTTATTGGCCATTTTCTACCGGTGCTATATACATTAATTTAAATACAGTTTGCAATGACTAGAAAGTTTTTGGGCATCAATAATGGCTAATTCATGGGTACATCAGCGTTAGAAAACCGGCCAGAATTCAGCGAAAATGTTGACCATAATCTGTCTATTAGCCGGTAATAATGGCCATATAAAGCAGGTAAAAAATGGTCAATTATTTCACCAGGGTAATTCAATCATGTAGAACTGATGTATTCACTTTATTAATCGTACGATTAACTATAAGCAAAGAAACAAAAACTGTTTTATCACCAAATGATGTGCAATTGGGATTTGTGTCTAACGAATGAATTTCCCACACAAGCGATGTTCTATATTATGGCATATGCTACCCTAAACTTCTCTCAGTGCACTATTCGCCTGAATCCCCAAAGTCCTATTTGAAATCGGAAATATTTTTACCTAAAGAACAAAGAATCAGCATGCCACATATTTTACTTATATAGATATGGTTCAACTTTTTCAGGGGACCCGGCGGCTCGTGCAGAAATAATGCTTGATATAGCAATCTATTTTCAATCGCGCTCTTGGGAATGGTGGTGGATTGCAGAATTCCTGTTCAGAAATGCTTTACATTTATCCAAATACATTGTAGGCGATGACAAAAAGCTGGTTGCTATAATTCCTTACATGTACGCGAGGTTTGTCTTCAATAATAGTGAGTAAAATTTACAAAGTGAATATTAACTTATTTTTAAAAAATTATTAGGATTTTATAATTACGATTTTCCAACGAGATTGTAGTATGGATACAAACATACATCCATTGTCTTTATATGGTAAAAGTATTGGGTTTTAAATAATAATCAGTTTCCTTAGACATTTAATATAAAAAATATTAAATTGGATAGAGCCTGTCATGAAACTGGTCTCTCTGCTATCAGGGTGGCTAAAACAGTTAGAATTGTCTTTTTATTGAAATGTTAAAGAAGAAAAAAACTAAGATATAGTGTTACCACTCTTTTATATCTGCACGAATTTCCGTGGGTTATGTTACACATTACATATTAAAAAGTGTTAAAATGCACAAATAGTTACTACAATTTTGTTAAATGCATGGTAAGCCTTGAATCTAAACAAACAATTTATAAAACAATCTTGTTTTTATTCTGATGGACGAATACAAACAATTATTCGTTAATGTTTTTTTACACATTCACAGTAGTTGATCAGTACATTATTATTATACGCTTTTGTTAAAGTTATCACACATACAAAACTCGTCAGATTATTACAAAAATCGTTGACAGAATAAATGACAATGTTTTGAAATAATGATAAATAATTTACTTATAAATCTAAATATCTAAAATTACGGTCATCATACTTTATAAGCACTATTATTGATATCGCCTTGTGCTTAAATCAAGATGGTATTTCAATCAACGTTTTTAATTTATTCGAGTTTCATCAGAGACTCGTCTGTAAAATTCAGAGTCATGTGCAAATTTTAGTTGGAAAACATTTTTCAAATGTTGATGTTAAATAATGGAATCTACTGCCGACTGGCAATAATATTCATACCATTGGCCATCAATTAAATTATTATGAAAAATAGAATTATTATTCCTAAAAATTGACTTTGTTTTGAAAACTTAGTATTTTTCGGAAGTTTTCTTTTAGTAGATAATATAATTTAAGAATACAAAATGATTCATTTTCTTCGCCACTTTACATTAGTTAACTTTGTAAGGATCATATTTCCAGTGAACGACCCAGAACTTGCGTTAGGATATTTGCAATTTGCCAAGAAGCACTCGGAAGGCCAATCATGGGATACCACAGAATTTTTAGGAATTCGCCAACAAAGTTTGTATATGGAATGTTGCAGTATGTTATGTGATGTCCTACTAAAAATTGCACGTAATGTTCAAGAAACTAATCCTGATTTGGCGGTGCAAGCGTGCTTAGACGTAATTTGCCTAGCTAAACGTTGTGAGTAACCAACCATCTGTGTATTGTTCTCTTCATATATAACTGAATAATTAATAAATTATGCTTATATATATATGCATTAATTGCGCAGATGAAAAAGATTTTCACTCAATGCTTTTATGTTTAGTTTGTAATTAAACTAAATTAGGATAGTTGAAAATTAAAATTCTCTTATGTGATCGTTAAATGAATATATAAATGTTGATAAAGTAAAAAGTTCAAGTAGGCATATTATATAGTTGATTTTATTGAAAGAGTTCCTGGAAAATGTCCCCAACGTTATGTGTTTACAATGAAATATTATGACCTATTGGTATTAGTAATTTACCACAAATTAATAACGATAATATATATCAGGTAACTTTTACCTAACCTTTCCTTTAGGTTTTTAATTTTCAAAGGAGCGCTGCAAAGTTCTTGCAATCACTGTATAAATATATAATTGCAACCCACACAATGTAACTAATTTGCTACTTACATTTGACTACGCGAAGTTCGTGTTGTTTTTTTACATAATTACTCAAACTCCGTCTTTCCTTGGGAGTAAAACTTCCACAAGATTTCCGAAGCTATATCTATTTTTGACAATAAAAATATACTAACCCACTAAAAACAATGCCCATTACCGTGAAACAGTAACCATTGGTCCCAAAAATATTATAAGGGTATTCTTTACATAGTTCGATTATTTTATAATATTCAACAATATGTTGTTTTGAGATCTCCGAATCCAGTTCACACAGCTACATGCTACTTTTCTTTTGATCCAATTATTTCGATATTTGTTGTTCAGGTGGTTTTCGGGGAGCCGAACACGAATCCATTTTCAGATAATGGATCCAATATAGTTCACAAACATCCGAAATTCTGCCTCATTATTTCGAATTTTGTAACTTGGGGTCAATATTACATATTCTTTGTCCGATTTTCAACATTCAAAGTGGCTAATCTCTGACTGAATCATTATGAAATTTAAAAATTCCGTACACTTTAAAGCCTAGGAAGTAATAGGAAAATAATATGGAATCTTTGTCAGTCATATTGGATCACCCAGTTTGGATTATCGGCAATTAAACAACGGGGCCATAGTCAGCGTCATCGACATCTCCCCACTCGTAACAGACTGAGATAATAAGACAAAGTTTGCCATTTTGAAAGTTGAAAATCTGAGAACAGTATTTTACTCAGAATTCCGAATCCCCTGAGTAACAAATTTGAATTTAGTCATATGAATGAAATGATTCGGAACACCACGTCAAATATCAATATATTTAAGGACTGTATAATTTGAAATAACAACATTAAATTTTAGGCAAATGTAGATTTTTACTTTGTGATGCACGCTTAACATGTACAAAGGAACACATACATGTAATAATATTTTATTCCAACAAAAAATGTTCTTTCTAACAGGATTAAACTAAATATTTTATATGAAACATGTAACTGTCCCTTTACATTTTTGTTGTGTAATATCTATTTCCTTGAAGTTATTTTGTTTAACTAAATAAGTATAATACCGATGAAATAGCGATAATTGGAATAATAATAAGAGAAACAGTAGTAATTATGATTAGTTTTAAAATTATCTGATTAGAGATCATTAAAAAGTAATATAGATGATTTATGTTAAATTCTTGATTGTAAGGTGAACTTTTTGAACAGGTGGATATGAAGAAAAGATCGCTTATGCGCTTGTAGAGCTTGGGAAGAGTGAATTAAAAGCCGGACAAATACAGGATGCCTTGCAACATCTCAACAAATTTATCACCTTAGCAACCAAAATTTCAGATTATGATGGGCTATGCAGAGGCCATAAACATCTTGCCTTCCTCTATAAAGTAATTATTCGAGCTACATAATAAACAAAAAATAAATACTTTAGTAAGTAAGGTACACTTTAGGAACTAGAGATTAATTTGTTTTAACATTAATTCATACTAATTGCTGAACTATCTTAAATAGATATATATATATTGAAAATGTATTAAACTAAAGATTAATATATATATATATATATATATATATATATATATATATATATATATATTGCAGATTCAATTTTATACTCCCGAACTGAATAATTATTTAATTTCAATTAACTGGAAACGAGTTTCTCTATCAACAAATTAACTAATATTTTAAAATTTGTGTACAATGAAAAAAATACCTTATAAATTCCGTCTCTAGATAATTGAGGAAGAGTATTAAAAATAACTACTTTTTTTCGATAGACAAACAGTATCGATGTTGTTGATTTTACTACTTTTATTTAAGACAATAGACTAGAAAAGATTAAGATAATAGTTAGTCATGCAATTTAATAAAATTTGATGTGAAGTTAAAATGACGCATTTTTTCAAGACCTAGTCAAACACAATTTTTCAATTTCATTAAGCTAACTACTTCCTAAAATATTTTGTCTATATTGTACGATATTTATTAGAATTGATGAATTTCAGTTAAGGACTTATCGAATTTAAACAATAATAACAATAGTGGCAATAATAATATATGTTTATTGCTGCAGAAACCTATTACAAAGTATAACACAACTATGAAAATCTTAATATCTACTTGCAAATAGCCGAGTTTCAACAAATCGGTGTTTTACAAAGTAACCCGAGGTGGAATATTTATACCTGCATTATTACTTATCTATTCATCATCTTCTGTAGCGTTTGACGAACAAAAATTAAGTTACAAACGTGTTAACAGTTTCATAATTAAAACATTAGTAATGGATTTTCCTAAAAGGGAAAATACTCGAGATTACTGATATATATATATGTATACAATTATAATGTAATTGAGATGGATTACAATTTAAGTATATATATAATTCAATTAAATTCCAATTATACTTGTTAATGTTGCAAAGCATTTAAATTGTAATCCATCTCAATTAAATTATAATTATTTAATCAAATGCACCAATTAAATATTCTTATAAAACGCTTAACTTCTTTAATTGCTTTACGGAGAGAAACGTAATTGCGTACCAGGTACGATTGGTGTGTATACATATATGTATATACTTGTCAGAGTTTAGTTGCTTGAAGGAAAATATCGTGCAACTTATAAAGTTATTAATCTCTCTTGAAAATTTATTAGACTAAAGGTTCAATGTATACAATAATATAGAAGAAACTTAACAATTTAATTATTTTGCATAAACAGATAGTGTGAACATTATTATCATGTTTTGAGAGTTGGAGTCGCGGATGTTGCTACTTTGGCTAACTATTTTTGTGAACCGGAACGTAAAAATCTCTTATAGGAATAGCTAAAGTTAATTAAATATTAAATATGAAAACTCAGTTTAGAGATAAAGAATTATTCTTGTTCTAGCAAGAGTCAGGCATGTTTCACATACACAGTAAGTCAGTTACTATATTAAAATAGTAATAAATGTAATGCTATTTAATAAAACTTCTTAGTCATGAATTGATTTCCACACCGTGATGAAGGGTAGTTTTTACACACTTTGGTTGGTGAGATGATAAATTAATATAACTGACATAAATAGGTAGTTTGGTATTACTAAGATTGTAAATGCAAACAAAAATATTTAAAAATACTTTCCGTCACATAGGGTGCAAAATGAAATTTTGCACTCACACCGGCGCAACATATAATGGGTAGGCATGATCGTTGCAAACATATTAGTAAATGTTCAACGAATGTGCATTTTGTACTTGGAAACCAAAGCTCTTTCGCATTTTTCCTATATACTGACTTAAAGCTGTCGTTCGTATTAAGAGCGGAACATTGTGCACCGTGGAGTGATTGCGCCAGCCCCAGGCTATCATCGACAGTCCACGGGTACGACATTAACCCGCAGGGTGCCAAATGTCATTTTGCGCCCTAGGTATGAATTATTATCTACGCTTTCAGTAATTAAAAACTTCACAGTCCTTTGATGAAAGTTATCCATTTTTTTGAGTTTAGCGGGGTGTAACCTCATGACAGACCTGGATAGTATAGAACAAAAATAGGAGCTCAATTTAGTTATTTTATTTGGTATGTCCCTCATAAATGCATAAGAATAATAAAAATTAAATTTTTTACGTACTGGCCTTTTTGCTTATCGTCAAACCTTAACAGTAAGTGGAATCATCTCGACTAAGCTAAAATGAAAAGGCTCTTAGCAAATAAACTGTCTCAATGATTGGTCTAAAAATGACAATAAAAGTTAAATAGCATTCAACGCCGTACATACAAGTAGAAAATTACATAGACGTAATCTAAATAAACCTATAAAGTAATTTGGCTTGAAATCTTTAATTTATAAGCAAATTACCAAATTTTCACCCTGAACATGTCTACAAAAATAATAACAATATCATGAACTTTTTTAACCCTTTTTTTGCCCAAAATGAGAGAAGCAGATACGTCAACATCAGTTCAAAATACATTTCCTATATGTCAAAAACGAATATTTCCGACAAAAATTTTCAAAATAAACAAAAAATGCCATGTTTTTTATGTCATTTTTTTAATTTTTCAGGATTTTCTCCACCGAAACGGATTTTAATGAAATCCATATATATACAAAGTATCCCCGATGGTTGAACATACACTAATAGAATATTTTTTAGAAGCAATGGCCGATTTAAAATGGCCGCGTATAGAAGCACGTTATTTTCAAAATTATTAATTAACGTAGGTAAAGCGCTATGAAATGCAATGCTGTGTACCGGAAACCATACGTATGCTATTTCTATATTTAATTTATCACGTTCGAATTAAGACCCATGGAAAAATGTAACAAGCTGTTATTGATTAGCCTAAAGAAAGATTATAAAGATGTGATTTCATCCTGATTTGCTTCTTGGGAACTAAATGCAAGACTAACCATTTTATACTACACGGAGAAAAATGACTCCGCTGGATTAGCTGATTCATATCAGCTAAAATTTTCGGCTGGAATTGCCGAAAATATATGCAATTTTAGCTGTTTTGATTCCGCTAATGTAGCCTTAACCCTACTCAATTCGCGCTTAGCTCTAAATTTCCGCTAATATTAGCAGATTTGTTCCGTTAAATTTGCGGACTTTTTCAGTAAATTTAGCTGAAATTATCGGCTATCCCTAACGGAATTCCAACAGCTGTCTCTATAAGATAAAATTGGTAGAATCTGCGGATTTTTCGGCTGATTTTGCTGATTATTTTTCTCCGTGTATAAATTAAGGGAATGTGGCCTCTGAAAATAGTGAACAGTGTACATATTTGCTGCTTTTTTAATGATTCAAATTAGTTAATAAACTGTAGTTGTTGCAATAAAGAACAGTTATTATTTGTAAATGTTTAAATGTACATAATATGTTGACTCAAAACAAAAGCTTTTAAAATTTGTCATTTTTATTTGATAAATGGCATCAGGTATGTTCAGTTCATTTTTTGTACCATACATCAATGCTCGGTAATCTCAGAACGTCACGTCTAGTACAATCATATAAATCACAGCAGCTGAATTATTTTGAAACGTAAATTACAAGGTAAAGAAAGCAAAATGAAACGAGTGATCCAAACTAAAGTGCAGACTATATAAAAATTTGACTTTAAATTTAATTATGAAAGAGCTTTTTTCATTTACATTTAATCATATGAATTCTTAGATAAAAAATTAATTAAATGATAGTCACTAGATTCGATTGTATATGTACATTTCATATAAAAAATCTCAGTAATGTTAATAATTAAACGTTTCGAAAGGACACCATAAAAACTTCGAATAAATTTCAAGGGAATCCGAATGACTTTTACATTTTTTTTATCATTACATTGAATTTATCATTTTCACTTCTTTTTATTCTGACCGCAAACTTTTTATTTTTTTATCTCGAAATATTCCTAGTATCAAATGTTTATTCTTTTGATGACGTTATAATAAAAATACATTTTTCTTATTTTTTATATATGTAAAATGTAAAATATGCCACCAAACAAAACCAAATTTCAGATCGGTCAGATGCATGTGGTTAAAGATCCAGTTTGTGAATATTTAAACGTCAATCTAACATATCTGAACAACAATTGCAAATCGACTTACATTGATTTGTTTGCTTCATTTGATCGTGATCAACTATTTACTGATGTTTTGCAAAATGTTAAAGATAATAATGTTGCACCAAATAGTTAATTTTTGGTCGAAAACGTTGGCTGAATTGAAACGGCCGCGTGTATTTATTTCAGAACATGTAAGCAAAAATTTACAATTGTGTTAATTAAGGATTTTTTAACGATTTCTTAGTTAATTTTTAATTACGCTTTTTCTTTCAATAATAGCTTTGTTTGTCCTTTGTAATGTTAAATTTTACGAACGTTAACATATTATATACATAACTCATGTTATGTTTTAGCATTTGATATTCAGTTGAATGATAGCAACGTAGATGGGATGTAGGTGTTTTTAGGATTAACAAATCCACAAATATGTGAAAAGAAAATCCCACATTTTGGAATAGTTTGATATGTAGTTTTACAGATTATGTGCCATATGCAATTGTATACTCCTGAAGAAGGAGTTATTTTTGTGACTCTGCCAATGAAAATCGAACAATAGGGTGCGGTTCACAAGTTGCACCCTTGATTTACTTTTTGTCTCGTACTTGGTACCTTTCCAAAATGTCAGACCTGCAAAAGTATGAAGTAAATTATTTTAAATTCAAATAGCTACATCTGCAATAAATGACAGTTATAACGACTACTTGAATGCGAGAGTTCTTCACTTCTATTACAAATTTTATAATTATTCATAATTTATAAGAAATCAAATTTTCATGTATTTATACTAATGTATACATCGTATTTTTCATTTTTTATACTCACATTTTAACCATGTGTGCCGTGATGGGAAGATGAGACCTTCTTTCACGCAAATTCTCGCATAATATTTATGTAGTAGAACCTTAACATTTTTGTTTAATTTAGTCAAATTAACTTATTCCATGATTAATTCTACTAAGTGTAATAATAGTTACGTTAAGTACTTTAGGATAATAACTGCAAATAATGAAACATAGATGGGAATCTACAGAAATATGCAGATTAGTGAACGATTAGCCAATTTAATCAGAATTTTTTTTCTGTGTATCAACTGAAAATTGTTTGTACTCTAACCTTAGTTACTTAACTTTTTAATCGTTCAACTTATCGTCATGCAACTTGTAACTTTTAACTAAATTTAGGTTTCGAGTGAATGAATTTACCTAGCCCTTATAATTTGGTTTTATTTGTTGGGAGATTTTACGTGCTTATCTGGTTATCCAAGTAGCAAATTAAGGAAAAATTAGTTCTTTTCAGCTTCCATCTTGACAAGTTTGTCTCGACAATGTCATACGTGGTAGAATGCAAATTAACAGTTGTAGGAACCAAAATAACTTACATTTGAAGGGCAAAGTTTGGTAATGCGAGCAATTTTCTTCATTACATTGCTGATCATATAATAAATGAGACATACCGTGTTGAAAAGTTCCTTCAAGTCTTCTGATATACAAAATAGTATACATTTCCATAATGAGAGCAAATACAAACGCGAGTGTCGCAATCGCTCCTAACGGCGGATATGCTACTTGTGTCTCCTCCACAATAATAATAAATTCACTCTTAAGGCAAGAGTGGATGTTCCAACTCTTCTAAAGAGAGTAAAAATATTAACTCTTTTTAGAGTTGAATTTGACTAAATCAACTATTATATGAGTGATTTTCTCAGTCTCTGTTTATAAGAGTGATATTCTCACTCTAAAAAAATTTAGAGAGAGTAATCCAACGGTCTTTATTTTACTAAAACTGCTTTAATTTGCATCTTCAGTGAGCGAAAATGTAAAGTAAATCTGACTTGGTCCACTCTGATAAATAGTTTTATAACTTTATTTTATTTTATGAACTTATACTTGATACGTATAATCTGGAACTGATATTTCACAACATTTTTATACTACGTTATTAATTTGCATCCAAAAC
This sequence comes from Trichopria drosophilae, assembly GCA_030407085.1. Taxonomy (NCBI): domain Eukaryota; kingdom Metazoa; phylum Arthropoda; class Insecta; order Hymenoptera; family Diapriidae; genus Trichopria; species Trichopria drosophilae. Next base: position 52,990,509 of record CM059583.1, read on the forward strand.
AAAAATAAATATATATACCTTTTTACGTTTATAATGTGTATGCAGGTAATGACGTATTTATTTATTATTTGAACGGTTAATGACGTTCATCAAGAAACACTTTTTCAGTCGGGCTTCGCGCAATTCAATCGTACTCGACGAAGTAGGAAATGCAGATAATAGTTGAAAATCAACTTGCCGTATATACTTGTGAAGTCGAAAAGTTGCACGTTTCCACCCCTCTGTTTACAGGAGCTCGACGACGTCGACAATACTGCGAAACATCTGCGAAAGTTCGAAGAAATTGCCGAGAAGCATGAATTGCCTTACAAGTTCGCGCAGGCAAATTATTTCATTGGGGAACATCTGCTCGGTCTGGTACGATCTTCAGTAATCGTATTTCTTACGAACTAATTAAACTCATGATGATAAACCTTTAAATTAAAAAAAGAATCTCTTAATTAAATTTAGGATAAATATGCATTGCAGTGCATTCAAAGCTAAAAGAAAAAAAGCAAAAACTACAAATTTTATAAATTCAATCATTTTTATAAGTGATTTTCAAAAAACTGTATTTATTTTTATGCAAAAATGATCGAGTTCCGATTAAAACTGAAAAGGTGCATATGAAGAATATCGATTAAACGTCAAGTAATAGAAGACAATAAATCCCGTTTTTTTTTTTCGTTTTAAATTTGAAAAATATGATACCAAATTTTATATGTTTTACTAATGTCAATATAATTTTTCGCTCTTGGCATTACAAATAAAATATATCTAAAACGAGTTTATTCCTATACACAAGATGTATTCGAAAAGTAAGGAATATTTTTTTTATTATAACGATTTCCAAACAGCAAAAAGACATCCTTAAGTGCTCTTTGAGAAGTCTTAAAAACTGTGAGATGTCTTAAATATTTATCAGACAGGGCTCTCAAAGTGATCTTTAAGAATACGTATGGTCAATTTTAAGAGCCCTACGAGACCTATCAAATATGAGGTCTAAAAAAAGAGCTCTTATTTGAGAGCTTTTATTTGGTTCCATTTTTGTATGTCAATTATTAATTTACAGCATTTTTACCTATTTTCTTTTTTCTGTTTATATAGCTATATAATGGACGGTAAATATATTCAATACAATGAAAATCATATAATAATAATATAAACACTTGCTAAATGTCGTAAAAGCATTAACTTTTTCATTATAGCGCATCACCCATCGCATATAAAGTGAATATCGCGCGATTTCATGTTTGGATTCAATTGCCATCTAGTGTCTCTCACAGAAACACACACTCAACTCTGGGTATTCCTTTACCAAAAGAGAGGTGGTCCAAAACGAGATCAATTTAACACCTCAAAGATAAGACCCCTTCAAGATACTATTTTAAGAAGTCTGAAGTACAATTTCATTAAAAGGTCGTTTTTTAGATTATCATGGTTAAGATCTCTCTCTCATCATGAGGTCTTTTTCGAGATATTTTTACAATGAGCTCTGGACGACCTCTTTAAGAGGTATGTGTTGTAGTGAAGATAATGTTCATATAATGCAATTATGCCAGTTCCTTCTCCAATTCTCGGATTCTGATGAAAACTTTTCCAGTAATGCGGTTTTTATTTCGCTAATAGTTGAGAATGTTCTTTCATCGGTTTATTCAATCTTGGAAAGATACAAAGTTCACAGTCCAAACTCCGGAAATGTGGTAGCTGAGACATGATTGTGGTGTCGATTCTTGCCAAAAATGCACTCATGATCAGACGCATTATCCTCATGCAAAAGCCATAATTGCTTTTCAATCTTGACTCCTCTCATCCACTGGAAAAATTGGGTTTTTGTTTCGACGCCATAATCACAACACATAATCGACATCAGTTATGAACGTCACATGAGCACCTTTCAGGAACTACTAAGTGACATTAATGAAGATTGATGATTTACTCAACAAACCTTTTGAATACTCATGTGACGTTTTTTTGGTCCAAATTAAGCTATTTCGAAAAAAAAAACTTTGCTGACACACGTAGCGTGCTTCAAACGTTCAAAAAATTGCATGGCATAACTGAGTCGAAATTTTTTCATCAGCAAAAGTGTTTTCTCTAAAAGTGATACGATGATTCTCTAGCACCATTTTTTAATTTGTCCAATTTTTGTGTTAATGTGTTGGGACAAACAAAATTCTGCAATAGTGTCTTTTCGCCCTTACTGGAAAATCTGCACCTCTTATCACATATTTTTTACTGAAAATATCGCCTTGTGATACTGTCAACATTTTGTGAGTTTTGTAACGTTTAATTCCATTTTATGCACAATTTAATAGCAATTCTTTGAACCAGTTTTTATGATAGTAGACAATTGTCGATTATACCAAACGTTTCTATTATGTATGCTTATCACACACAGATAAAGATTGCTGTACAGTTGAAGACGAGAACATATCTTCGAAACGAGTGTATTAATAACAAGTTTATAGAAAATAAAAATCGACAGTTATCTAGAAAATCTTACTTTTTGAACACATTCTTAACCCAACACTAACTGGATTTTTGTGAGTCTTGATATAAGTAGTATTGTATACAAAACAGTGATATATGAAAAAAATAATGAGACATGAAAAAAAACAGTATGTCAGCCAAGAAATAAATGTTTGGCTGATTCAATATATTATAGTGTTATAAAATAATATCAGTTTTTTGAAAACCGTCCTTATAAAATGACGGATTACTACGCGTTTATAAGTTACTTTATTTAATAAATAAGTTCTACAATTATGTACAGTTCCTGGCCATATTATTAGTTGTTTTTATTTCAAGACCATTACTGTTCGTTAGTAAAACTTTTAGTTTAATACTTATGGTAATATTTTATGTGTATATATAAACGACATGATTTGTCCCCTACTAGAATTGGCCAAATTGCAGGTATGTTGAAAGCTAAAAACATGAATTTAACTAAAGCTGTCTAATGATGAATGTTATCTGTAGTTTAAATGGCAAAAAGGTGATTTTTCAGCAGGTGTCTAATAATCTGGCCAGGGACTGTAAATAGATCTTTTCCTTGAGTGTGTAACTTGATAATTTCAACGTATTTTTTTCTGAATTTCTTTTTTTTTTTTTTAATAATTAAAACATATTTCATGAGTAGATTCATATGAAGAACTCAAATACAATTATCAATTAACAAACAACTGTGAAACATAGGTAAATAATAATTAGTTTGAACTTTTCTACTAGTTCTTTTTACTAAAGTCTTTTGAGTAACATTTGCGCACATCCACAGGTATACGCACTATTATTTATTCATCACATGGCTGGGTCCTTCCCTCTTTCTTTCTACAATTTGTCTCCGATCACTCATTCTAAAAAAAATGTTCCTTGTCCAGAATGACCCTAAATCCGCTACGCCTCACCTGGAGAAGGCTTTCTTCACATACAGTAGTCTGGGTGCAAGGGAGGAAGCTGATCGTGCCAGATGCCTCGCTGGAGTTTCAAAAGGTTACATCCGCCATTCATAGACCGAAAAATGATAAAATCAACAAAACCTCCCTTCACGTAACTTGTACACGTTCATTTCCAATATACATCTGATTTTTATATTTTATAATATTATCAAAAATTACCGGTGAATATTATTAAAAATTATTAGACATTATATTCAAAATAATATTTTGGTTTTATATTATATCAAAATAATAACTGGTCAGTCTGTAAAACAGCAATTGCTGTGGCTCGCCCTTTGGCATTTTTGTATTATTTATATCCTGTATTGTTTTTGTAATTGCCAATAAAGACGTGATTATTATTATTATTATTATTATTTTATAAGATTTTAGGATTCGGTATTAATTTTAAGCCCCCTGTTTTTATATTTATCGTTTTTTTTTATTTTTGGCCATTCTGATAAGTGTCTAGCACTAGGCTGAATAAGGTAACATATTTTTGTTACTTTCCTTTTTATGATCCGATGACCGATTTAGATGAATGTTTTTAAGCAAAAATATTTTGATTGAAAGGGAGTAAATATATATTTCGATTAATATAAGAATGTTTCTTTTCATAGTAATATTTACTTGATGGCATTAAAAATTGCATAAAAATTTGGTTCTAATTTTTTTTTATTTTGTTGGTCTTAAAATAATTTTAAAAATCGTAATTTTTAATGTCTGGTCTACAAAACATGTTTTTTCAGTTTAAGGGGAAGATACACCAACCAAATCAGCACTACGAAATACATCTTTAAAAAATTATTTCTTTAGTAATTTTTGACGAAGAATACAGTAGTATAAAAATAAAAAGTGAAAAAGTTATGCTTGTCCCAAAAATTTTAAGGCGAGAAAAAAGTTGCGTTTTTGAAAAAATGCTTCTACATTTTTCTAAATCAATTTAAAAATTCAAAAAAATTAGAGTGAACATAAAAACACATTTTCTAAATAATTTCGGATGGATTTTAAAAAATTTCATTTTTTTCGAAAAAATAATTGTTGATTTTTCCGCACTTTTTTACGATAAAGCCGCCATATTGGTTTTGTTTGTTTGTACCAAAAACTTCTTTGATTCTTCAGTTGCAAATCTATATTTTTAGTTTTTGGAAATATTTTACAGAGTTTATTATTTCCCGATATCTATCCAGAATATCCCACGTAAATTTAAGATTTTTCTTGGATGCATTCCCGAGTTATCGTGGTACATGTAGGAAAAGGATAAAAAAAATAAAACATATAAAAAAGTAAATAAATTTTAAAAAATGGGCACTTTTAAGACCTTTCACTAACCTCCCACGTGGTAAAGTGTGCAAGTTGATATTGTACATATATCGAAACTAACGGAGGAAGGCTTACATAATTTTTTTTTTTTAATTTGTCCGCCATATTGGTTCCGCCGTTTTGAATTTTCAAAATACATCACCATATTTGTAATCAGCCACCTGAAAAACCTCTGAGTAACAAGTTTCAAGCAACCTAATAAACGAAAAAGTATACGAAATCGATATTTTGCATTCTGTTTCTTTCTAGTGGCGTATTGATTATTCGAGATTCTTATTCGAATTTATACTATTTTATACGACCTGTAATACCAGAATTAAATTCATTCGATCTTATACGCTACCGTATTTAACGCATTGCAAAAATTGATTTGTTGCGGCTTAGAATAGCTTTAAATTCTGTTAATTTAATCGAAGAATAAATTATTCATAATTTCGAAGAATGTTCTGTTTTCTAGTTTTGAGTTAAAAACATTCGATAATCCAAAGTAATCGTTTCTTTGAGGTTATGTGCGTTTATGTATCGCGTATAATACCGTATACACTCGCATTCGTAACTGAAAGAGTGGGAAAGAAAAAGACTTGTTTCGTATTAAATCGTACACAGATTTTTCGTATACTTTTTCGTTTGTTGGGAAAATGGTTCGATTTTTGGAAAATTTGTCCGCCATATCGGATCCTCCATTTTGAATTTTAAAAATATACCATTATACTTGTAATCAGCAACTTCAAAAACCTCTGGGTATCGAGTTTTAATAAATTTCATTAATTTTTAATACAGAAATTGACCTAATAGATTTCATAGCTCATGACAAAAATTTTTTAAAAATCGTAAAAACAACATATTTTAAGAACATGTATATTTTTTTGACATCATGTTTTTGAAAAGGGGCAACCGCATATTGTTCAGTATGCCTTAGACTGTCTAAAAATGGTCTAGTTTTTAAATTGGATACATCATTTACTTCATTAGACTAATTTATGCCATGACAAAGATTTGCGTTTTTGTCACAGTCAGAGAAAAGTCCTAAATGGCAAAGATTTTTGTCATCCGCAGCAAAGGGGTTAAAGGGATAAGTCATAATTTACTTTGCAAATGCCATTTTGTCTAAATAATACCTGTTATTTTACACATTGGTTTTATGAATTTTGAAATAAATGTAATAAAATCAATATACATTGAAAAAACAGAGAAATTTATTTCAGCATATTCTTTATACATATTGTATTTGAAATATTTGAAATTAAATGTACAATGACTGAAACAAGTTACTTAGAAATATTTTTGCCGTAACTATTATACAGTGGCCCTCCCCTTATTTTAACTGCGTCCTTTATTTTAACTTTTTTTCGTCCCTTGTGTTAACTTCTTCCCCTCGTGAGTTCTCACACCATTTAGCATTTGAAAGAGTTCAAAAAAGTGCGGACTGCTGTTTGCGCATACAGGTGAAGAAGGATGCCACTATATCTCCTCTCTCTGTTTTTATTCTCTCATACTGCCAGTGGAGTGGTAAAATAAGGGAAGAAGCCGCCATCTTCCTTGACTCGAAAAGTTAAAATAAGGGGAGGGCCACTGTATATAATTTGTATATTACAAAAAATTTGCAAAACAAAAATTGTTCGTTTTTTTTGAACGAAAATAAAAAAAAAAAGTATAGTAAAAATCTTTAATTTAGGTCAGGAAATGATGGCTACTTATCAGCGGTTACTCCTGAAATGTGGAGAACCTGATTTTGAATCATTATCGCAAATCTGTGAATGGAAAAACACTGGGAACCCTATTCCAATTGTCGATGATGACAGCGTTTATGGTGGCTTGCTAGATGATACAAGTATGATCAACAAAAACTTTGTTTCCTTTCCCCTCCATTTTTAAAAATATCTCCATATTCACACATGATCTCTTCTTTTACATTTTCTTTAAAAGGCGAAGATACTTCGAATCCTGAAGAAGAAAATTATATTTTGTCTGATGATGAAATAGCATTCGATGAACCGTCTGCATCTGTTAGCCAACATTGAACTTCTTGCGATTAAACTGTGTGAAATCAACTAATCTGTTTGGAACAAGCAATTACAGGTTTGTAGAAATACATGGTGCAAAAAAATGCTTTCACACACAAGAAAAGTATAAAAAGCGTGATATTGCAAAGTGACGAAATGAAATTCTTTTAATGTAGATTAAATTTGGATTGTAATAATCTGAGAAATTAATAAATCCAGTTTTAAAATTAATCTTCAAGATGCACCACCCTCAAAATCAGCTCTTCTAAAGTCTACAGTTTTCAAGAAAACAAATTAGTAGTCTTGAAATCTAGAAAAGTTTAATAATTTGTTTTCTTGAAAACTGTAGACTTTAGAAAAAATTTCCTTAGAACAAAAATGTCTTCGAATTGGTGAAAGAATACTCTCAAATTTTTTCAGATTTTTTGGGCGACTTTTTTAAAAATTTCGAATTTTCGAAAAATGAAAAATGTTAACAATATATTCTGGAAAAATTTGAGAGGATTTTTTTACTCATTCTAAAACGTATTTATTCTTAGAAAATTTTTTCTGAAGTCTATAGTTTTCAAGAAAAACAATTGTTAAGTTTTAATTAGAAATTTGTCATTGGAGTCGCCATTTTGTGATCACCATGTTAGTTTTTAAATATTTAAAAAATTTATCTTGATACTGTAACTGTTGGGTCCACGTTTAATGAAGAAATTTTCTGACGACAAATATTCTTTCGATGAGAAAAAAATGTTTTATAAAAAAGAACACTCGATTTTTCGCGTTATTTTGACATTTAAATCGACATATTTAATTTTCTAATTAAGATAGCTCAATTTTGACAACAGCATTGAAAAGAGCGACCTCGAAAATAATAAGACATGTACCTTTCAATTTATTTCAACTTGGATTTTCATATGAAATTCTTTATTGAAATTGAAGCGAAAAAAGTGTCCTTCTCGACGTTAATGGGTTAACCAAATTCTTCAATTATTGGCATTATGTAGCGATAAATAGTTCATATACAAAAATGTGAATTTCGTTTCATCACTTCTCAATACTCGCAAGATAAATAAAAGGCACAATATTTATAGTCAAATTAAATATAATTTGTTGAAACCTCATTTCGTTTAACAGAATTCTGGAATATTCTCCACAACATCAAATTGGTCATTGTATAAACCGTTCGAAGGCAATACGCTAAATTAATTAATTTGAAGAAACATTGCTAGTTTTCAGTACGTATTTATTATCTTTGATTAAAGATCGTAGTTCTCCGACGTATCTTTATTCGGTTCGTAAAAAAAAAATAGATTCGTCAAACAACTTCGCCTTAAATTATGCAAATGTAGTTACAGCGAATAAAATACATGTCTCCGGTAAAATGTAATGATTTTGGACCAATGTCCCTTTGAACTACATTCGTTTCATATTTTGGGTATATATATATATATATATGTATATATATATTTATATATATTCAGTTTGACACTTTTCCATACACACCATAGAAATTCCTTTGCGCCACGTCGCGCGACGTAATATTTACAAGAGAAATTTCGAACACATAATAATAATAATGTGCCGTACTAGAAAGACGATTGCAGTTTTTAAGCGTAGAAAGGATTCTCTGTCGTCCTTCGAGTACGGGTTTAACACTGCGCACAGAGAATGTTTTAATCATCTTTGCTTAACTCAGCGAACAAAGGGCTATTATCGCGAAAACCTCGTCGTGCAACACGATTAATCGAAGCAAAATCGTCGACGATCTTTCGTATGTATTAAAAAGAACGGTGAACAGGGCCATACCGTCGGTATTGGATCGATCTTAGCCAATCGAATTTATTTACGTCGTTAAAAAAAATCGAACGATATACGCGTTACAAACAAACATTTGTCCCTTAAGAAATATTACCGTCGATAAGCTAAGAAAGTCTCGGTATTGCCCCATCCCTGAACAGTAAAAAATAATAGTAATAGCTATAATAGTAATTATTATATTAATAATGGGAAAAATAAAATTATAACAGTAATATCTATTAATTAATTAATAATAGTTACATCTCTACATTGTAGTTTTTAAGTATTCTATGATCTCCAACAAATTATTGGAATCGAATATGACGCTGTACTCGCATTGTAAAATTACAGTGAGTTTCGCTCAACGGACTTAGGGATTACGCTTCTAAGCCCCGACGGTTCAGGATGAAAGTTCACCAGTGTCACTGTGCACTATTCCTTTCTCGCTAGGCAGGTATCTCTTCGACTTCTTCGTCATCCTCCACGCCTTCGAGAGAGGGCATGTCGGCACTACTGCGGATCTCTCTCGATATATTTTCCAATGTCTCGGGAAGGAGTTCCTTTTCGTTGTCGATGTCGTCTTCGGCGTCGGATATTGGTTCTACACTGTTTTCCAAACGCGTTTGGACATCGGTCGTCGCGAGATTAAACACTTCGTTGAGTACTTCTCTGACTACGATTGCCGAATCGCTGTCATCGATTTCACCACAGCCGTCGTTTAGGTTGTGAACTCGAGCTTCGTCTTCTATATCCACCAATTCTGGTTGATCGCTCGTCATGATATAGTTTCCAGCTTTGTGGACAATACCACACTCCGAAGTTTCCACTAATATTTCGCTGCCGTGTATTTCCTCGGTTATGACTTCCTCCATCCTGCTTTCTTGAATATGGACGCCGTCAATTATTTCCAAATTCAACTTATCGTCTATCGTTGCTGGAGTAACGTCCAGAATTTCTGAGTATTCTGCCTCGGAAATTTTTATTTCTATTTCATTTTCAACGTCGACAGAATTTCCTTGAAAACTATTCCTTTCCGAACTTATGTCGACTTCTTTCTCACGCTCGGACTCTTCGTCAGTAACCGATTCTGCTATTTCGTCCACGACTTGCAGACCTCTACTTACGAGCAATTCTTCAAGAGTTTCTTGCGCCATTGCTTCGTCATCTTCGGCTATGAAATTACTGACGTCGTCTTCGGCAATATTCTCTTCATTGACGTCCGTTTCCATTGTTTCGGGTAAATCTTCCTCGTCCTTATCGTTTTCACAGATTTCTTCTTCGATCTCGTCTTCCTGATCAGAAATTTCTTCAATCCCATCATTTTCTTTGGTAACTTCATCTTCGCAAACTGCATCTGAAATGTCTGAAGTAGCTAATTCGTGTTCCACATCATCGTCAGGCAGTGGCGCCTCGATCATTTCAGTAGATTCTACGGCATTTAAATCGAACGCATCGATCGCTGCTATAGCCTCCGACGAGTGATCTTCTTTTGCCTCTGAACTCATCACTTCTTCTTCGACTACTTCATTCATTATCACATCATCCACTTCATCATTCATTTCTGTATCGTCGACTTCTTCTTCGTTCGCTATCTCTTCATCTTCTCTTTCATCCATATTTTCATCCTCTACTACTTCTTCATTCCCTACTTCGTCATCTAACATCGCTTCACTTGTTTCAGTTTCACCTATTTCAGCCTCGTCCATTGCAGGTTCATCCACTACATCTTCTTCCACGACGGCATCTTCTGCAGCTTCATCTTCCGCATTTTCGTCCTCTACAGCTTCATCTTCTTCAGCTTCCTCCGCTACAACTCCATCCTCTGCAGTTTCATCCTGTACAACTTCTTCCTCTATAGCTTCGTCCTCTACCGCTTCGTTCACTGCAGCTTCATCCTCTACATCTTCATCAGCTGCAGCTTCATTGTCTACAGCTTCATCAGCTACGGCTTCATCCGCTACAGCTTCATCCACTTCAGCTTCATCCACTGCAGCATCTTCCACTTCAGCTTGATCAGCTACAGCTTCATCAGCTACAGCCTCATCCGCTACAGCTTCATCTGCTACAGCTTCAACTGCTACAGCTTCAACTGCTACAGCTTCATCCGCGACAGCTTCAGTCACTGCAGCTTCATCCGCTGCCATTTCTTCCTCAATAGTTTCATTCTCTACTTCTTCATTTGTAACTGCATTCTGCGTTACTGTTTCACTCTCTTCGACATCATTTACTGTTTCATTATCTACATCTTTAGAACATTCATTAGACTTTGCAATTGAATCAGAAGCCGTCTCTTCCTCAACTGGGGTTTCTGACATTTCAAGATTTTCTTTCGCAACATTAGCAACATTCTTGTTGTTTTGGAGATCAATATTTGCTTCGTCTTCTTGAACATCAGATTTTTCAGTATGTACAGTTTCATCGAGACACTTATCTTTTTCAACCTCTGCAGTCTTACTTCTTCTAGTTGACCTTTTTGGAGTACCAGACGACTGCCTCTTTGATCTCCTTCCTCTAGTTTCTTTCACATGAGTGTTGTCATCTGTATTTTTCTCATTATTTTGAACTTCTTCCGTCATATCTGTGTCTTTTGTAGATTGAACAATCGTTTTTTCTTCCGTCGGAACTGGAATAGACTCCGTTTCCTGTTCTGCTTCTTTCTTTTCTGGTTCTTCCGTAACTTCCATTTCCTTGTTTTCATCTTGTACAATAGGTGCTATTTCAGGAACGGAAACCTCCATATTTTCTACTTCTTCAGGTTTCTGCGAAGATTCTTTTTCAGTACTTAACGATTTATTTCCTTCAACATCCATATCTTCATTTGCATTATTTTCAGTTATCTTATTAAGTTTTTCAGGTGAAGGCTGCGGTTTAGGTTCAACTGTACAATTTACAACTTTCGACACCTTAACACGATCCAATATTAGTATTAATTTCTTCGAATGCGATAGATCATGTTGAAGACTCAAGTATTTAGTTTCGAAGTTTAGTCCACATATTTTACACATAAATTCAGGAGAAGTAAGTTCTTCTACAGTGGGCAACGATTCGACTTCCTTAACTTTAGGAAGTTCTGCTTCGCATTCTTCTGTAGATTCTATTTTCTTTCCCTTGTTCGAGACAGCTTTGGCATTCTTCTTGGCAGGACTTTTGAATGCTGGAACAGTCGGAGGAGGAGATTGAGCTTTACTGGACAGCGAACTTGACCTCTGGGATCGAAGATTCTGTTCAGATTCTGTAGAATCAGATTCAATTTCATTAGCCTTCGTTGCTTTTCCACGTTTCTTTACAGGCTGAATTTCTTTCGGGCTTTCTTCCACTTCTTCAATGTTTTGTAATTCTTCCGAAATATGTTTTGCATTTCTTGTAGACTTACGAACACTCGAAGTTGACTCTACCGAACTACTTCTTCCTCGTTTTACCGTTGGTGTAGCTTCGGTTTCAGAAGTTTTTCGCTTCGATCGTGTTGACTTTCCTTGCGGCGTTGCTTCGGTTTGTTTAGCCTGACTTCTACTTCTCCTAACCGATCCGGTGTCGCTGTCAATGTCAGATTTTACACTTCCCCGTTTCTTTCTAGCTAAACTACTGTCGCTTTCAATGTCTGATTTAACATCCACTTTTTTTCGTTTGGCTTTTTGTACACTACTGTCACTTTCTTCATGCATGTCGGTTTCGGACTCTTTTTTATTCGACGAGACACCCCTTCGTGTTCGTCGGGCAGGCACGGTTTCTTCTTCCTCTTGAACGCTTCTTTCGGAATCTTTTCTTTTTTTACTTTTGTTATCTTTACTTTCAGTTTTAGTTTCATTCTCATTTGTACTTTCTACCACCTTTGTTATTTCTTCCTTGGTTGACTTCTTGGCTTTACTTTTATTATCCGCTTCGATTCCTTCGATGTCAATATCTTCTTGACAATTTTCTTCAGGTTCTGCTTCTTTGAGTACTTTTTGTTTATCTTTTTCTGTACTTTCTACTTCATTTTTCTTATTTAATGCTCCTCTGCGTGTTTTCCTAACAGGTTTTTCTTCTTCGTGTTCTTCAACATCGATATCTTCATGAGTCGGCTGTTCTTCTTCCTTTGCTTTCTTGTCTAATTTTGAGGCTTTTTCTGGTTTTGATTTGCTCTTTGTACTTTCTTTAGTGTTGTCCTTCTTTAATTCCTTCCCAACATCTTTTATCTTATCACTGTTGTCAACTTCCTCAACTTCAACAATTTTAACTGCACCTTTTCTTGTTTTTGTTTTACCTTTCGATTTATTATTTTCTTTCGTTTCATCTTCTTTCTTTTCGTCTTTCTTTTCTTCTTCTTTCTTTTCATCATCTTCCTTCACATCTTCTTTCTTCGCACCTTCTTTCTTTTCCTCTTCTTTTTTATTATTCTCAGTCTTTCCATCGCCATCAGAGCTGTCGACATCAATAACTTCATTAATACTCTGTTCAGAATCTTTCCGCTGTTTACGAGTTCGTGGGATTGGTACTGTGCTTTTAGCCTTCGATTTGCCTTTTTTATCAGGTGTATTAACCTTTACTTTTTCAGTCCCTTCTCTATCAGCTTCAGCGTCAGAATTATCAACGACAATGTCCTCTTGACCACTATGAGATTCGGAATCTCTCCGTTTTTTGTCTTGTTTACCGCTTGCTTTGCTTCCCTCGTCATTTACACTTTCCTTAGTTTCAATTTTTTCATCTTGTACACTTTTTTCGGAATCTTTTCTTTTGCTACCTCGAACAGGTTTCACCTTTCCTCTCGATTTGGCAGGCGCAACTTCGACTTGTTCTTTGGATTTATTTTCATCCGAACTGTAAATGTCGACAGTTACCTGTCCGATGTCGGCTTCTTTATCTTTATTTAAGGAATTGATGGCTTGATTTGTTCTGGTTTTAACTTTCGGTTTAGTTTCACCTTCTGAATTTTCAACATCAATTTCTTCTTGAGCGCTTTGGTCGGAATCTTTTTTCTTTTTATTTAGACCAGTTTGGCGCCCTCGAGTCCTGGATTTAGGCTTCTCCTCTTCGACATCGATTTCTTCTTGTGCACTATGGTCTGATTCTTTCGTTTTTTTATCGGAAAGTGAACTTTTGGGACCTTTCTTCTTCTTTTTGGAACTTTCACTTTCAGAACTCACGATATCGATTTCCTCAGGTGTACTGTGTCCAGATTCATCTTTCTTCTTTTCAAAATTAACATGTTTTACTTTATTTTTTAACTTACTACCGTCATCCGAACTTACTACTTCGATATCTTCTTGTGTGCTTTGTTCAGATTCTCTTTCTTTTTTATCAGTACTAGTTACTTTTTGTGTTTTCGGCCTTCGCTTAGATTTGTTCTCGTTCTCCGAAGTTTCAACGTCAATTTCTTCTTGTATGCTTTGTTCGGAATCCTTCCGCTTCCTATTTGTACTTCCTTTTTGTGTTTTCGACTTAACATTGGATTTATCACCTTCGGTTGTATCGACAAGACGATCATCCTTAACTTCAGTGACGTCAGCAATCTTACCAATATTATCATCCCTCCGTAATTTTGGACTAGGCTTAGTTTTATTTTTCACCTTACTTTCATTTTCCGAACTGTCGTCCGTAATTATAAATACCGGATTTCCGTGATTATCCTTTTCAATTTTGTACGGTCTGTTGTGGGGATTGAGAACATCTTTTAAGAACACTGCGCACTGCTTAACTTCTTCGGAAGCTGCTCTTCTCTTTTTCTTGATGTCATCGGAACTTGGATCTGCCGTAATCCAACAGTTTTTGCAAACTGTTAAACCGGTACTGTGATGCCTGTACATGTCGACACCATTGTCAACCGATGATTGACAAGATCCGCAAGTGCGGAGAGTTTGCTTGACAGGCGAAACCTTAACCTGTTTGCTGGTTGTTCTTCCTCTTGCTCGTGTCATACTGGACTCGCTATCAGTATCAGATGGAGTGTGCAATTCAAAGTTCGGTGACTCAAGGATAGTCGTTTTACGGTTCACAATGGTTGTTTTTGTCTGTAATATCAAATATAAAATCAATACAAAATATTGAAGCAGATTACTTTACATTAATTGTATTATTTGATTTTGTGCATTAGAAATTCTGACTAATTATTCTAATATTTATTTATTTCCACAATTCGACTTTTATAGTTTTTTTTATAGGACTATCATTAATTGTTTTTATTTTGCAAGGCTGACTTAATTTTTTTATCAAAATAATTATTCCTCTTAATGTAAATCCTCAGCTAAGAACAATAGAGATTAAATAACATTTAAAAATTTGTCTTTGATATTTATCAATTGTTATAAGAGTTGTATTTAATTTTTTTCTATTTGTAATTAATTGTATGACGCTGAAGCTAGCAGGCAATTCTAGCAGACAGTAGATTTTCTCAACAATATATTTTTTTGTGAAATTATATTAAATTCTAATCATTTGCAGAACATGCCAATTTATTTACTTGTATATATGCATGTAAAAAACATATCTGCTTAGATATTTTGAAAAATTTTGCAATCTTACCAGTATTACAATATTTGGAAGTGAAAATACATCATATCCGCAATATATACGATGCATGCACTATACAAAATCCTGATGAATTTTGTAATTGCACTGCAATTTTCCTTGGAAAAAAGTTGGTAATATTACTAACTTACTAACAAGATGAATTTTACAAGGTTAGGTAAATTTACTACATGTTCAATAAAACATGTATTTCTTGGTCATCATCACGGAAAATGGAAATAAATAAACAAAAAACTTCAAAAATTACATTTCGGCTAAACTTTTCGTAACCCTCATCAGAAATTTATTCTAAAAATTATGCAAAAACTTCTAATTAAGTCCAAGAGTGAAAATTTAAAACCAACGAAAGAAAGTTAAAAATTAAAATTTAGAACTAAGTTGCCTGAGTTCTTGTTTGCAACTGAGGCAACTTAGTTCTAAATTTTAATTTTTAAACAACAACTTTCTTTCGTTGGTTTTAAATTTTCACTCTTGGACTTAATTAGAAGTTTTTACATAATTTTTAGAATAAATTTCTGACGAGGGCTACGAAAAGTTTAGCCGAAACGTGATTTTTGAAGTTTTTTGTTTATTTATTTCCATTTCCGTGATGATCACCGAGAAATACATGTTTTATTGAACATAATTATTTAAAATATAGCGGAAAAAGAAGTTTTATGAACAGTGTTTTTTACACAATTTTTAAAAATTGACTACATGAAGGGTAGGAATTTTACAGCGTGGTGTAAAATTACCACATTCAACATTGGTTCACTAGCTTTACTTTTCAATTGCAATTTTACAGTTGGGGAGGAAAAATACATAATTTTGTAAAAATACACAACACAAATGTAAAAAATCCTATATTAAACGTAGTAATTTTACATTGTTAAACGTGGTACTTTTTCCAGCTTGCGATTTAAAATTACCACGTTTAGCGTAGGTTCCATTTTTACCACATGCAACGTTGTAAATTTTATCAGGTTTTTTTACAGTGTGCATATGTGTAGATGTAGTTGCACTTTGTTCTAAGCAAGTTAGTTTTATTCTTAACGGTGTCTTTAACCCTTAAAGCGCCCTGGGGGTACTGGGAGACCCCACACATAAATATTACATTTGTTCCTTTCTAAAACTACACTTTTTTTATCTTAAAGAGCTACATTTCAGGAGGCACAAGTTAAATTTTTAGGAAAAAATATTGAAAATTGGCTAAGTTATGATTTTTTGTATGAAAAATGTAATTTTTGTATTTTATTTTCTATAACGGGCATCAATAATTTTTGTAACAAGATAACTTATCTACGCGGTAAAATGACACTTGGAGAGTATCCAGTAATTTTGTTGAAACGAAATAACGAAAACTGTCTGCGTAGGATGATATCTTTGGATTGGGGTCTCTCACCACCCCACATGGCGCTTTGTGTTATTTTTATATAGGATGACGCTTTAAGAGTTAACGCGAGGAATTTTTTTAAAAATGAAAGCGTGCTCTGTATATATAATATATATAAAATTCAGAAGATAACTGCTGCGACGCACAAAGTCAGAGTTTAGGGGTGACTTTTCTTGGATTATATATAACTCTGCTTTGTTCTTACCCACTCGATTTCATTCCTTATAGCATGAAGAACATTCGGTAATTTTTTTCAAAAACGAAATGTCATTTTGGATATATAAAATATACATCAAATTTAAAACAAAGCTGCTGAGATGCACAAAGTCATAGTTTAGTGGTGTTTTTTCTCTGATTATATATAATTCTGCTTTGTTCTGACCTGGCATGCTCTGCAATTGCTTAAAATTTAATAAAATTTCATAACAAAAATTTTGTTGAGAAAATGTATGACCTGCTAGAATTTCCAGGTAGCTTCAGCATCGTATCAATTGTTTTTAACATAATTTTATAAAGTTTTTTAAAACAGTAAAAATACAATTGAAAAGACAACCCTTTTTTTTAATGTATTTATTTATTAATATTCTTTTGTCGATAAGCATAACATTGGATTGGTACTACTTGACGTTTCGACTATTGCAATATGGATTATAAAAATTATCGTAAAATAAAAGGAAATTTACAATAAACATGTAAAATTTACAACGGAAATCTAAATTTACAATGCCAAAGGTGGAAACAAAAATCCCCCACTATAAAAATCAAAAAGAATTTAACAACGTTAAGCATGGGCAAAAAAATTACCCACTCTCAGCATAGTAAATTTACAATGAGGAACACTGTAACTTTCAAAACGTTACTTTTCCTATAATCTTGTATATTTTTCCTTGATTTGTAAAATTACAGTTCGATGTGGGCAAAAAAATTACCCACGAACAACGTCATGAGAGTATACAATTTGGTATATTTCTGATACGCAACATTGTAAATTTACAACGCAGTTTTGAACTTTAACCTCAATTCGGAAAAAAATCTCATCGTAGTACATATTAAACAAATTTTATGTCCAAATTTTAGCAATGCGGTGTAAATTTAACCCATTAACGCCTGAAATGGCATTTTTTATACTTCATTTTCAATCAAGTAATTCGTATCAAAATCGAAGTTGAAAACAATTGAAAGGTACATATCCTATTGTTTTCGAGGTCGCTATTCAAGATTGCGAGGTCAAAATTGAATTTCAGCCATCAGGAATTCCAATATGGCGCTGAATTTTAAAAAAGAAATCCAAGAAATTGGGAATTATTTATTCCTATTAATTTTTTTCGAGCTATTAGAATATTGGAATTCTATTGGAACCGTGCATAAAGGTGCATAAAACAGTTGAATATTAAGAAAAAATTTTACTTTTATACCCCACATCATTGTAACGACCTCAAAATGGCGTCAACAATGAAAATTTCTTTGAAAAATTTCTGAACGTTCTAACTCAAAAACTACGTGCTGTTATAAAAAAATGCTAAGAATGAAAAGTTCTTAGAATTAATCGAGAAATATAGTGGAATTTTTTCAGACTTTTGTGATGACATTTTGAGAAATTTTTTTTCAAAATTATAATTTATTTATGAAAAATTCTGAAAAAATTTGGTGTATTCACTTATGAATTCTACGAGTTTTTTTGTTCTTTGCAATTTTTTCCAAAAGTTGGTAGTTTTTGGGGGGAAAAAATCCTAAACTATAATATTTGAAATTCATTTCCTTGAAAACTATCAACTTTTCGAAAAAATTGCAAAGAATAAATAACTCTTAGAATTCATCAGAGAATGCACTAAAATTTTTTCAGAATTTTTCATAAATAAATTATAATTTTGAAAACAAAATTTCTCAAAATGTCATCAAAAAATTTTGAAAAATTTCCACTATATTGCTTGATGAATTTTAAGAACTTTTCATTCTAGTCATTTTTTTTTTAAAGTTCGTAGTTTTTGAGTTAGAGCGTCCAGAAATTTCTCAAAGAAATTTTCATTGTTGACGCCATTTTGAGGTCGTTAGAATGATGTAGGGTATAAAAGTAAAATTTTGTCTTAAAATTTAACTATTTTATGCACCATTATGCAAGGTTTCAATAAAATGCCAATATTCTAATAGCTCGAAAAAAATTAATAAGAATAAAAAATTCCCAATTTTTAGGAAATTTTTTTTATATTCGGTGCCATATTGGAATTTCTGATGGCTGAAACTCAATTTTGACCTTGGAATCTTGAAGAGCGATCTCGAAAACCGTAGGATACGTACCTCTCAATTGTTTTCGACTTTGATTTTGATACGAAATACTTGATTGAAAATGAAGTAAAAAATTGTCATTTCAGGCGTTAATGGGTTAATTTTGATTTTTTACAGTGCAGTAATGATTGTGGCAATTTACATCGATTGTGCAATTAAAAAAAAATAGAATTTTACATTAAAGTTTTTGGTTCACTTCGTAGTAATTATTACTAAATACGAAGATTTAAGGCTGTAGATTAACCAATCAGATGGTATTTTTTTGCACTACTAATTTTTTCAATTTTCTCTAATGTTTGCTTCTAAAGCCAGAAACTCGCCTAGATTCATTAGAATTGCAAATATGTCAGAGAAAATTTTAATTCGTAAAGATGGAAAGGATGGAATTTTATACGAAACTGTTTTGTGGATTGTTCTTGATTTTCGAAAAAATAAAATTCCATCCTTTCCATCTTTACGAATTAAAATTTTCTCTGACATATTTGCAATTCTTCTAATGAATCCAGGCGAGTTTCTGGCTTTAGAAGCAAACGTTAGAGAAAATTTAAAAACAATTAGTTGTGCAAAAAAATACCATCTGATTGGAATTTTACATCTTTGTAATTTTCCATAGTTTTTCACATAAAAAGCGCAGAGAATGTAATATTACAAGTACACTGTAAATTGTACTATAGGGATTTATGTACCAGCTCCTCCCTTTCGTGACTCGCATCCCTGTCACCAATCATCAACTGACGTCTTGTTTATAGGAATTTTACCGCAACACTGTAAATTTACCATGATTTTTGCTAGTATTTTAATTTCCACCATTCCACTGAGAAATTACATCGAAATTTTTCACAACTCACAACTTAACTTACACTTCTATATGGTCACCCTATCTAAAAAGTGAAATCAAACTTTTTGAATCTGTGCAAAGAATATTTCTTTGTTGCCTATCATTCAAGTCAGGTAACCCTGTGGATTACACGTCTCATTCTTATCTAATGATATCTAAACACTTTAATATTCCTGCTGTTCGTTCAATTCATAAAGTCAATGTTGTAATCTTTATAAGGAAAATCTGAAAGGGGAATATTAGGACGTTTGCTATTTCAAACTTATTTTTCTATAATCAATATTATTATCCATCTCGTTATCCTGAAGTGCCTATCGAGAAACCGTGTAAATCTAATCATTGTTATTACTCTGTGGTTTTTCGTCTTACTAGGGAATAGAATAATATGGATATTAGTATTAGTGACCTAGAATCTCAGAGATCCTTTGCAATTGCATGCAAACGGCGCTTAATTTCATATTATAATTAAATGTTTCATTTGTTAGACGTTAATTCGTAACTTTAAACTGAAGAGTTTTCCTGTTGTTACAGTTTTTATAAGCATTTTTTACTTCTGTTATTATGTTAAGAGGTGTTTAACGCCCATGTATATTTTTTTTGTTTAATAAATATATAATAAATAAAATTACAAAGACGATGTAAAATTTCATTTTTTTTAACATGCACATTTACAGTTATTACAGTGTATTTACAATGCGCATGTAAAATTACGTAAACGCTATAAATTTACCACGATTTTCATTGGTTTTATAATTTCCACCATTTCACTTTTCTTCTAAAGAGCCAGCACAAGGAAACGAAACATAAGCTAATCTTTTTTTTTTAAACCATATTGTATAAAGCATTTTTAATTTTGTAAATACACCTTTTAAAAATTAACAGTTTTGTAATAATTTTTCATGACAAAAATTCAACTTAAAAATAGATTGAAAATAAAAATATTTATATTGAAAATCACAAAAAATCTAAGGATAATGCCATCACTTTATGCACATGATTATCTACTTATATTTGTATTTATATTTTATATAGCTGACTAAATTTACTATATAGTTGAAATATTTTGACATTCAAAAATGTACAAATACAGTACAAAATATAGTAATCACCAAGCTTCTACATCCAATGCATTACCGTACAAGCGATAAATAAAATATTGTATTTTCCACTTTTTTTTTTGAAGTTTAATTTATAACAAAAAGTAGTTTCTTTATTAAAATTTGGAGATATTTATTTTTGTTTTGTTTAAAATTACGTTTATAGTGCCCAATTACGTATATAAGTGAGGTTATGAATATTCGATACCAACCACACTGTAAAAAATGTAAATGAAATTTACAATTTTGTTGTGATTTTCATGCCTAAAAATATGGTGATATTCCCACTTTAAAAGTAGTAAATTTCCTGCGGGAGGTTAGGAATTTCAGAACGATTTGTAAATTCCCTACACTGAAGGTGGTAAATTTACAACGCGACGCGTTTTTCCGACGCTATAAGTGGGTAAAAATCAAGCCCATTCTGTACATGGTAAATTTACAATATGAGGGGAAAAACCATTGGTGCAGTAAAATTAATTTTTACATTAAAATTCCACATATTTTAGTTTTATTTTGTTTTTAAATGTAAAACAGAGGAATATATTGTAAAATTCATTATGAGATGTATTTTAATATTTTAGAGCTATAATCTTTTGTCGATAAAACTTTTGTTGAAAGAAAACATTAAATCATAAAATCTAAATTCATAAATTATTGAAATAACAAATTATTATTACAAGCCACTACAATTGGTTCAGGATTACGTGCATAAATTTTACCACATAATGTAGAGTTCAAATCACCTGCCCGCATAAGGCCATTGCGCTTTAGTTCATAACCTAAAATTTTTCCTATATTTTGTTGTAAATTTACTATTCTCTTGGAGAATTTAAACTTCTCTACCGTGTAATATTACTGTAACCAGTAAAAACCATTTTCAATTGTAAATTTACAATTACAAGTTGACATTTACAAAGGTAAAAAAGTAATATTCATAGTGCCTATGTAAATTTACAATAATATTGTGTAAAAGTCCTACTTGTAGCATGGGCGATATTGTGTCCAACTCTGCAAGTTGTAAATTTACATTTCCATTTTTTACAGTGCAAGTAAACACGATGTTATAGAAAGATATCTAAACAGTAAATTTAACAAAATATAGCAAAAATTTTCGGTTATGTACTAAAGTGAAATAGCCTTCGGCGGGCAGGTGATTTGAACTCTACATTATGTGGTAAAATTTATGCACGTAATCCTGAACCAATTGTAGTGGCTTGGAATAATAATTTGTTATTTTAATAATTTATGAATATAGATTTTATGATTTAATGTTTTCTTTCAACAAAAGTTTTATCGACAAAAGATTATAGCTCTAAAACTTGCTTTCGATCAAAGTTTTTCTATCAACAAAAGAATTTAGATTTAATGTTTTCTTTCGACAAGAGTTTTACTATGACAAAAGATATAGCTCTAAAATTTGCTTTCACTATCAACAAAAGATTTTAGATTTAATGTTTTCTTTCGACAAAAGATTATAGTTCTAAAAACCTTTAAAATATTAAAATACATCTTATAATGAATGTTACAATACATCCCTCTGTTTTACACACCGTAAAAAATGATGTAAAATTACCTTGGAGCAATGTAATTTTAATACAAGATTAGGGGAATTTTACACCAGTCAGGTTATTTCTACACTGACTGCACTGTGATATCGCACTAAACTATTGGGAATTTACATAATTGCTGTAATATTACAATTTTTAATTTTTCCATTTTAATGTAAATTGACCACGATTATCAGTGGTATTTTTGTGTCCAATGATTTTCGTGGGAAAATTACACTTGTATTGTAATATTGCTATGTTTATGGTGAAAATACTTGAAAAATCATTGAAAAATTACAACAAATCTGTAATTTCACCACAAAAATCTTTGGAAATGATTACATTAATGCAATTTACTGTTACTCGAGACCTTTTTCAGTGCATTTAAAAACAAACTAAAACTAAAATATGTGGAATTTTAATGTAAAAAATTAATTTTACGACATCAATGGTTTCCCCTCATATTGTAAATTTACCATGTACAGCATAGGCTCGATTTTTACCCACTTATAGCATAGGAAAAACGTGTCGGATTGTACATTTACCACTTTATAAAATTTACAATGTTTAATGGGGGAATCTTACCATATTTTTAGGAATCAATATTTACTGTGCAGTCCGTGATTAGTGACAGGAACGTGACTCGCGACAGGGAGGTGCTGATACATAAATTCCTATAGTACAATTTATAGTACGCTTGTAATTTTACATTCTACATGCTTTTTTTACATAAAAAACTATGGAAAATTAGAAAGATGCACTGTAAAAAAGAAATGTAAAATTACATTTCTGAGATTTTACAATTTTGTTGAAATTTTCTATTATTCTCGTTGTAAAATTGCATGTTTTCTGTAAATATCCAACAAAAACAGAAGAAAATTTACCATTGTATTAATTAACATTGTAAAATTTACAATGGAAACATAAATTTACAGCGTAAAAGGTGGAAATAAAAATACCAGTAGGAATCGTAATTTTATATCGTCTTTGTAATTTTCAATTGTTTTCCATGTAAAAAAGCACGGAAAATGTAAAATTACTTGCGCACTGTAAAGTGGTTCTCGCCGTTCTCGTCAACCACTGTGGCGCTGTTGAGATATATATACATTGTATATGACCGCACAGAATAGTTAGGTGTACAGTAGGTTTATATTATGAATATAAGTTTACTTTAAAAACATATTTAATTTTATATTTTGTTGATATATTGGGACATTTCACTGAGCCAATGTACTTTTACAGTGGAATTGTAAAATTCCGACAAAACTCTAGGAATTTTATAGTCCAATTGTAATATTACAGTGACGTGTAAATATAGAACTGATTTTTTCCGATTTACAGTGCACATGTAAAATTACATCGATAATGAAGGAATTTTACAATATCACTGTAAATTTATAATGATTTTTACTGGTATTTTTATTTCCACTTTTTCACTGTAAAATTACATCGACTTTTATTTCAATGCAGTAAAAAATGTAGTATTTTCCACTTCTTTTTTAAAGTTTAATTTATAACAAAAAGTAGTTTTCTTATTAAATTTGAGAGATATCTATTGTTGCAATTAAAAGAATGAAAATTACTTTTATAGTGTGCAATTACGTATATAAGTGAGGTTATGAATATTCGATACCAACCAAGTAAACACAATGTTATAAAAAGCTATATTGTAAAAAATCTGTAATGAAATAACCCACGTATAATGGTAATTTTACAAACTTGCAATTTTCCTATGCTTAATGTAGTAAATTTACAATAAGCTTGTAAATTTTACTGCTATACGCAGGTAAATTTACCACATTAAGCATAGGGAAATTACGAGCTTGTAAAATTACCATTATACATGGGTTATTTCATTATGGATTTTTTACAGTGCATTTAAACAGTGTTTGCCACTTGTGAAAAATTTCGATGTAATTTTACAGCGAAATGGTAGAAATTAAAATACTAGCAAAAATCATGGTAAATTTACAGTATTGCAGTAAAATTCTTATATCATTGACATGATTTTATGTGTGCACTATAAATAAGACGTCAGTCGGTGATTGGTGACAGGGATGTGACTCGCAAGAGAGCGAAGCTGGTACATAAATACCTAATGCATAATTTACAGTGTGCTTATAATATTACATTCTCCGTGCTTTTTTACATGAAAAACTATGGAAAATTACAAAGACGATGTAAAATTACATTTTTTTTCAATTACACAACAGATGTAAAATTACTGCAATCATTACTGGTATTTTTATTTTCACTTTTGACGTTGTACATTTCCATTATAAATTTTATATGTTAATGGTAAATTTCTTTCTATTTTTTGATGATTTTTACAAGAAAATTATAATTTTACTTTTACTTTTCACAGTGTGCAGTGTAAAAAAGAAATGTAAAATTACATTTCTGAGATTTTACAATTGTTGAAATTTCTTATTACTTTCGTTGTAAAATTGCATGTTTTCGGTAAATATCCAACAAAAACAGAAGGAAATATACCGTAAATTTGTAAAATTTACAATGGAAACGTAAATTTACAGCGTAAAAGGTGGAAATAAAAATACCAGAAGGAATCGTTGTAATTTTACATCAATTGTGTAATTTAAAAAAATGTAATTTTACATAATCTTTGTAATTTTCAATTGATTTCCATGTAAAAAAGCATGGAAAATGTAAAATTACGCGCACACTGTAAAGTGGTCCTGGCTGTTCTCATTGACCGCTGTAGCGCTGTTGACATATATACATTGTATACACTGTAAAAAATGTAAATGAAATTTACAATTTTGTTGTGGTTTTTATGCCTAAAAATGTGGTGATATTCCCACGTTAAACGTTGTAAATTTCCTACTGGAGGTTAGGAATTTCAGAATGATTTGTAAATTTCCTATACCGATGGTGGTAAATTTACAACGGGACGCGTTTTTCCTATAAGTGGGTAAAAATCGAGCCCATGCTGTACATGGTAAATTTACAACACGAGGGGAAAAACCATTGGTTTAGTAAAATTAATTTTTACATTAAAATTCCACAAATTCTAATTTTTATTTTATTTTTAAATGTAAAACAGGAATACATTGTAACATTCATTATATGATGTATTTTAATATTTTAAAGATTTTTAGAGCTATAATCTTTTGTCGAAAGAAAACATCAAATCTAAAATCTTTTATTGATATTAAAACTTTGATTGAAACCAAATTTTAGAGCTACATCTTTTGTCATAGTAAAACTCTTGTCGAAAGAAAACATTAAATCTAAATTCTTTTGTTGATCGAAAAACTTTGATCGAAAGCAAGTTTTAGAGCTATAATATTTTGTCAATAAAACTTTTGTTGAAAGAAAACATTAAATCATAAAATTTATATTCATAAATTATTAAAATAACAAATTATTATTACAAGCCACTACAATTGGTTCAGGATTACGTGCATAAATTTTACCACATAATGTAGAGTTCAAACCACCTGCCCGCATAAGGATATTGTGCTTTAGTACATAACCTAAATTTTTTTCCTATATTTTGTTGTAAATTTAAACTTCTCTACGAGCTAATATTACCGTAACTTGTAAAATCTACTTTCAATTGTAAATTTACAATTACAGAGGTAAAAAAGTAATATTTACAGTACCTATGTAAACTTACAATAATATTTTGTAAAAGTCCTATTTACAGTAGGACCTCTCTTATTCTAATCATTCCCCCACAAGTCTTCTCCCACTATCACACGAAAAGTCAACGAAAAATATTGTCCACGAATCACAAGCTTGCAAACAAAGTAAGTGGGGGTAAGGGGAAAATTAGAATAAGAGAGGTTGGCGCCATCTTGAAAAACTTTACTGATTAGAATAAGAGAGGTCCTACTGTATACAAACGATTAGATAACCTAGCCTCGCCTGAAATGCCCGAAAATATAAAATGTGTAAAATTACAAGGCAAATTGTTAATTTCAACCAGAAAACTGTAATTTTACAACGCTGTTGTAAATTTTAACCTGATATTTCAAGCTATGTAAATAGTTGCAATAGTTGTAACGTCAAGTGGTAACAATCCAATATTATGTTTAGTGACAAAAGAATGTTAATAAATAAACACAAAATAAAACTAAAATGTTTTCTGTTCGACTGTTTTAAAAAACTTTATTAAATTATTTTAAAAACAATTAATAAGATGCTGAAGCTAGAAGACATTTTCTCAACAAAATTTTGTTGTTACTAATTAAAGAATTCATATATAAAATGACTACAATTGCTGGTATTTTTATTTCCACCTTTGACATTGTACATTTCCATTATAAATTTTACATATTTATGGTAAATTTCTATCTATTTTTTGATGATTTTTACAAGAAAATTGTAATTTTACTTTTCACAGTGTACATGCACAAGTCATAAAAGAAATATTACCTTTGGAAGATCTGCAGGATTGATCCCATTTTCAGTAATGTTCCTTAATCTTCCTGAAGATTCTTCATAAACATTCTTCAAGTCGGTTAAAACGTCGATACAATACCGACAGTATAAACAAACGGACTGCTTTTTTTTATCCTTTCCTTTGAACTGTAAATAAAATATAACCTATAAGTCTTGAAGCATTCACAGTTTAGGGGTTCATGCAAGAGTATGGAACTCACATCTTCTTCAAACAAGTTACATATCTTCTGCCACAAGTCGTTGATCCCGTACTTGTGTTTGGATAATTCAAAAATATGACCCTTCTTATCAACTTCCAGGCACAAACTGCACGAGTTTAGCTTGGTTGTCGCAGCTGTCTTGCGTGCTTGTTTGTATTTGTCGATGAACTTGTTACACTGGTCGATTTCGAAGGTGCACTTGTGGCAGACTTTGGTCGTTGGTGTATTTTCCTTGGCGACCTTCGAAAGAAGAAAAGACACGGTGAGTGGCCTGGACCACGAATCTCTCGCGAAGAAGCTCGGCACGACCAGGGCAAAGCATTAATGGGAATAGCGACACACGTGTTTACTTTCTGCATCCATTGTAACTCCGTATTTCCCAAAGGTCCACTAGCACAATTCTCCAGGTCGAGATTGAAATGCCGGAAATTTCACCGCTCGTCATTTTGCGGCGAAAAGACTCGCCAAGCGTATAACGCGCTGCGATCGCGAACGGCGGATAAACGAGGTACACGAGATCGTTTTTCCTCTCGAAAGATCGGACACTCAAAAGAGCGAGTTTGCGCGCAGCAGACACTTAATCGTCGCTCGCGCTTCTGCCCTTCCGGAAAATGACGCAGTCTATGTACTTGGAGAATGGGAATCCATGATGTTGTTATCGAGAACCCCCGCGAGAGCGCGATTAGCGGCGCGCGAGCTTCTTGCGAGGTTTTCGAAAAGGCAACCCTAACCTACCTTTACGGCCAAACAAGTTTCGAGCTTGGCGCGGATGTTAGCTTCGTCCAAAATATCCAAAAAGAGTCCTTCGTCGGTAGCACAAATCAAACAATGTTGTCGCGACATACTCGAAGCGTCGTCGGCGCGGACGATCAGAAAGACGGGGTCGCGTCACGATTATCGCGGCTTATCTCATTTGTGAACTGAACTCGACGATGCAGAATGAAAAACATGGAACCCTCGAGAATGTGGAGAACCACTGCCCGGCAAATTGGCGGCAACGCTTCCCGCGGCGCGGCGCTATAATCAAAATGGCCACCAAGCGTCGGTAGCGCCACTCGATAGAAAAACTCCCATCGCGCATTACCGCATTAACGGTCGTAAACAGCGGCACGCACGCGAGAATTGCCAGAGTTCCAAGTAAGGGGACTCAACGGCTCACTCCTCGGAACCCATGGTACCGACCCGTCGTTTTTTTATCCAACACGGTTTTCCAAAACGTCGACAATGTGACACACTTTATTCGCAACGGAAGACGAAGGTAATCCCGTGTACCGAAACCCAGTGGGTCGCAATTTTTCGTGAGCTTCGCGACAATTTCGTTCGCTCGAAAACTTGTCTAGACGAGTTTTGGTCAAGGGCGCTACCGATTGGCCGGATTAGCGTTGCGCAATCACGTCTGCGCAACGCGGACGGATCCATTGCGTTGGACCCGGCAACTGGATACGTCTCACCTGAAAAGGGTTCGATCTCCTCGATGCTTTGGAAAAATCCAGATTGCCCAAGGCTATTAACTTTCGTTCAAGAATTTTACAACCTTCTTGCCCACATACAATGGCTTTTACCTGGACTTGGGTTTGAAAGTGTGATTTCTTACATCCCAATGTAACATGGATACGATCTCCCGGTCTTTTGTTTGATGCTGGTTCCATCACTTTCTGACGTGTTTTTGCGATCCTTCTGTAACAAGTTTCGTTGTCGCCCTGCAAGATTTCCATAAATTTCTACAATGAATTCGCATTTTGAACCTGAGTTCCAATAACTTGGAATAATTAATTTATTAGAAAAATTTTGCATTTTCAAAAATCATCAGAAGCACATGTGCACGCTGTAATCGTATGCAAAGTTCTTTTTCGTGAGTTTCATAGCAATAAACAGAAGATAGCGAAATTGGATACGTGAACTCATTGTTCGCCTTGGTC
This sequence comes from Trichopria drosophilae, assembly GCA_030407085.1. Taxonomy (NCBI): domain Eukaryota; kingdom Metazoa; phylum Arthropoda; class Insecta; order Hymenoptera; family Diapriidae; genus Trichopria; species Trichopria drosophilae. The sequence goes on from CM059583.1 coordinate 53,019,227, forward strand.
ATGTTTTTTGCAATTTGAAATAATTTTTTAGAATTTCTCTGCATGCGGAAATCATATGCAAATTAGTTCTTGTTGGTTTATTTTCGACAAAGTATAAGAATAAAATTTGGCATACGCTAACTAATCGTTCAAAACACAAGTTTTTTGTTACAAACACTGGATTACGTTTACAACACCGCTACACGCGACTGCGGATTAATTAGCCGCTTAAAATTCTTGAAATACCCATACAATGTCCCCCTTTAAGTTGTATACATTTATCTATCATTCACATTTTTTGGTCACTAGCTCCTAGTCTATTATTTGTTAAATCTTTGGAAAATATATTTAACTAGGATTAATATATTTAAATACGAAAATATATTTAAGACGATTCTGAATAAGACCGTACAAATGACCAATTAGGGCATTGACCCCTTGGCTCCCGAAATGGTTTCCCAAAAATGTGTTGATGGATTTATATACCCCTTGTTACTGGGGTTCTTGAAGTCTGCTGTCAAAACATCCAGAAAACTTTGCGCCATAACCATTAACTTCTTAGACCTTTTTTAGGATTTCTTTACAGAAATAGGTACCTGATCATAAGGGCTACCGGGTGACGTAACATAGTTAAGATTGGTTACCTTTTAACAGAAAAGATCGAACCTGGAAGTTTGACGTCAAATGAGGTTTGACTTTCCATTGTCAAGTTGTGAGTACTATTTTACGGTGAACTTCGATTGAGTTCAACCCAAAAGTTCTTGCACGTGTTTTTTTTTAAAGGTTATTGTAAATATTTTCATCAAAATAACGTTTAGATCTAGTTTTTTTACATGAACGTTTAGATTTTGACTCTAGAAAGATAATCCAGAAAGATTTTTATTACTTTTATATGTTAAAACTCAAAATATTTACAAAAATACGCAAAAAACATGTTTTTTTTTATTTTCGGACATCCCGCGACAAAACAACTAAAGATTAAATTAAAGTATACAAAATTATCTGTAAAACTAAAAAAGAAACATTGCTTTATCTCATTTCGTTCCAAAGTTAGAGCATACATTTTAAAGAAAATATCTACACTGGGAAAAAGGATTGTTTGTTGTAAAGAAATATCATTCAATTGAAAAGTTGAAATCGTTTTTTTAATGTAAAAATGGTACTGTAATATTAGGCGATTCATTTAATATTAGCATTTTATTTGTTACATCAGAATAACCCATTTGTTAATAGTTAAGAAATGTATAATTTGAACTACGCAAATTCACAAATAAGACATGGAACATGTCTCTTATACTATGTATTTATTTATAAAACGCGCATATTTAAGACAACGTATAAATAATATCTTTAATTTATTTATTTTCACAATAACAACCACCGAATTATAATGACACTCAATCGTTCATAAAAACCCAAACAAAACATCGGTGTTCTCATTTCAGGTTATGTTACGATGCATTGCGACTCCCACCATTTTATTCTGTAACTATCAAGAAATCATTACTTTATAGCTACAAAAGTATAGTATACAAACGGTTTCTTAACTATTAAGAAATGTTTGGTTGCATTTAATAGATATTTCTTAAGATAGAAAATGCGATTGTTTGCACTAAAGAAATGTTAGCTTTATATGAAATGAATAATTATTTCATACTTAAAAAATTATTCGATTCGCCGTATTTAAATATACGATTTCTTAACTATTAAGAAGCCTTCTTTATAGTAAACAATCCTTCCCTTCAGTGTAGTACAATTTGTTTCAACTTTCACATATTGTTGATTATATTGTTCTACAAATGTCGATGGGAAAATCTGAGAAAACGAGTTCGAGTAAACGAATTTCCGCACAATTCTTAAAATAAGAAATCTGTCTATCTTTTATATTTACAGAGTTGTAAAGGTTTGAAGAATACAGGTTTTACTTATGTTTATTCGACGTTCATCACATGTCACAATCCTTAGAAAAATACAATTCTCTTGTCGCGGAAATCAACTAGAATTTGTTACTCGGTTTTTTTTTAGATCGCTGATTACAAATCTAATGATAGATTTCGAAAATTCAAAATAACGAGTTCAAAATGGCCGACCAAAAATATAGAAAGGTACTTGATCGAGATGAAATTAAGTATTTGGGGGATTCAAAAAATTGAAGCGTCATTTTGCGACTACCACTCTTTAATATGAACCTAACAATGCTCAAAAAAACGTTATTTAAAATATCTCATCGAGGGCTTTTCGAGATATTGGTTCCAACGAACCGTGTGCCCAGTAGTCCTTGTGATGAAGGTCATACTTCTGTACAGAAATTTTGAAAAAAGAATGAACGTTTATGGCACAAAGTTTATCCACTTTGACAGCTTGGGATTGCTCATCAATCTTAATGCATTTTTTTAAATACTCAGAACTAAATTTGGAATAAACGTTAGAAAATCGATTTAAAAGAAAATCGTCGAGCCACAAAAATGTTAGTATTTACACATAGTCATATGATCGATGCATTGCGAAAACGGCTTATAATTTCATAATTCACGTTCTGTCAGGCACTAACAAAAGTATTTTAAACGGCAACTTTTATATGGACAAATCCACAGAACTTTTAACTGTACAGTCATACGAAAACATATTTTTTATTGAGGCACATCTTTGAAATCAACGTGATGTCATTCACTGACTCATAAAATGAAGAAAACAAATTACGTTCCTTGCTTTAACCTTAATACAACCCAACCTCAATTTCCTAAATTTCCGATTCTTTGATATAACTGATACCCGGTGAAAAAATAAGCCCAAATGTATGTAAAGTCATATATTACTCGCATATATTTATTTATTTTGTACAATTTAATTTTGTAAGTGTTGGCCACTTTTACAAATGACAAAAATGATCGTGGCTACTGTTTCGCTAAAATGACATTGTATACATGTTTCTAAATATATCAAAGTTTAGCTTTATATATGCCGATAATTGTATAGTTTTTCTAATTTAATAACTACTAGTCACATATCAGTAGTTTATAGTAAAGGAAAATAGTTGATTAGTTTATATGGCCATCCCGATTAGTCTAAGTCAAACTCTTACTATTTGATATATATGTGTGTTACTTTATTTGGTTCAAAGGAGTTATTTCCTGAATTTACAATATTATCTTTCTAAAGCATTTACATTTTGTTGAATTGTGTTACCTATAGGGTCGTGATTTAAAATTTACGATATATAGGCTTGACCTATACATGACGATATATAGGTCTGACATGAACTTTGTATATAGTTGATACATGATACAGGACACTAATTTGGCCACTTTTAAAGGGAGGATTAAAGGTTCGATCAAGGTCCCGGCAGCCTAAAGGTTAAACCATTGTAGTTGAAATTAAATATAATGACATAAAAAAATGTTAAATTTTTTTTCTCTAAATAAAATATACATAGACTTCTGGAAAAATTTTAAAGAAGAAATATCTCTCGTGAATTTTTCGTAAAATGTATATTTCCTGAGATAAAAAATGTATTATTTCAAAATCGTCAAAGTTTCACATTTTTTATCTCCGAAACTATACATTTTACAAAAAATTCACAATTGCGGCATCTTTTGTTCAAAATTGTCCAAACAGCCTAAGCAATATTTTTATAGTAATCACTGTAAACTTAATTGGCACTTCTAAGATGACAAACATCATCATTTTTTCAGAACAGCTTCACAGTAGTTCTATAATATAGATATCAATAAATTACCCATACAATTAGGACATATGATTGTAAAGTATACGCGTGCCAGTCAAAAATATAATTTTGTAACAAAAGTTTCGCATGAAGGTCTTGTGTCAGACGTAGAATTCAGAGTTCATTACACACACTTTTTCGTTACAAAATATCACTGAATAATACATCAACTAAAAGTTCCTAAAGTACTATTCCATAAAATTAATCGTTCCAAACATTATAGTTGAAAATAAACTAAAATACAGAATTTATGTTCAGCGACCCCGAAAACATACAATATTGTACTTGCGTTTCGTTAAATGAAATTTTCGGTTTGTTGTGATCCTGTGTAATTGCACCATTTTACAGTCAACTAATCAAATAATCTATCCGTTATGGAGACGAGTTACATCTATCCATGATGAATTGCATGATGGAAGGGATTAAGAAGGTATTTCTTCACAGATGGCATTTCACTCCTTTACAAATTTAAAAGCCGGGAAATTGCCTACACATAGTTGGAACGAATGTAGACATATTTTCGAAGTTGTGTCCACATGACTAATTGAATAATGACAAGTTTTCTGTTCAGTCATACTGTTGCGAAAATATTTCAAAAAAGTTCACGGATTGACATGGATTAATGCTTCCACAGGTTGGAGCATTTAGATGAAAATATTTGACTATTTTTTAATCAGCTTCTATTTCATTATGGGAAAAATTAATTATGAGTATCACTTCTTTAACCAACCACGCTTTATTTGGGCAAATATACTCTAAGAGAATTTGTCAATATTGCGAAGGCACCGAGGTTGTTTGACATTTCCAATAAAAAAAAGTTTTGCGGACAAGTAAAACTATAAACACTTGTCAAAAAATGCCCCCCTGAAATATGTACTTGAATGTTTATAATACAGTGTTTCTCTGTATACGATTTATATTGAATATTATGTCTATATGAACTCAGGATCATTTGTACGTTAATTTTGATTTAAATAACGATTCCATTATTGCGGTATATATTAAATTGACTTCATTGTTTTGGATTGTCTTATTAATAGCGAAATAAGGTGCATTTAAAAAAAGTATATATTCAAATTTGTATTCAAATGTATTTATTACTTTCGTATTTTCTGGAGATTTTCTGGAGATTTTCTGGATTAAACTAATACGTATCGATTATATGATTATTCTATCTAAAATTCTTCCAATTTCGTGAATTAAGCAAAATTCAAATTATTTTCTGAATAAAGATGTTTTGAAAACTAGAAAATAATAACTTTAGTTATGAAACGAGAAATTCACAAGGCGGGGCATTTCAACGAATGTCATTACTGAGCGAATAATCACGCATGCTATCTCTACTTCAAAAAATGTTATTTATTAAAATAAAGAACTAAAAATCATTTCCAAGTAATATAGTGCTTGTTATTATTATTATTATTATTATTATTATTTGAAATAGTATGTATTAATTTTTAAAACCTGAATCATGGAGATACATAAATATAGTGGTTTATACATGTGGAGCGGAAGTGAAATAATTCCAGTGAGGTATGATGATTGGCTTAATTTAATTTTATAATTGACTTAACTTCACTTTTCGTGGTATTGGTTTGTTGATATGTGAATGCTTCTTCTTTCATACTTCTTATTATATACATGTTCGCAGATATCCGATTTTTGCGCCCGTAATTAGTCTGACATGCAACAATAATTTATAGAATTCCTTCGGCAAGAAATATTTGTTCCGTTGTGTATTTACGTATAGTGTATTCACGAAGTAACTAAATAAGGAAAGCAAATAGTATTAAGTGTTTTCAATAGTCGTGAAGTCTTCATTGCTAAAAATTATTGGTTCCTATAGTGATAGAGTTCTAGAGTTGTTGTTTTATTGATAAATTCCGAATACTTTTTGATCCAAAAGTACGTCATCTTAAGAAAGAATAAATTCAATATAACATACAATTATTCATTTATATTCATAATAGTAAACGCAGTTAACTTCAACTTTTATCTTTCATATAATATTACTGGATCTAATCTGGAAAGGTTCAATTCGTAAGAAGGATATAAATTATATCAAAATTGATATACATCAACAATTCGACTTATTGAGTATACAAAACAATCAATTCATTTCAATTTATTGAGTAGCGTCGATGGATTTTACAATGGAATTATGAAAACAGCACCAGAGTTGATTTATAATTCTGTATTCAGGAATCTCTGGTCTTAAGTAGTCCTTTTATTAAAAATCCAATACAGATTGTTAATAAATTGTAAATAATGCCTGTAATTCCCTATCTTTATAATTGACTGGATTCCAACACCTTTGAAATAGCTCTGAAATGCAGACGGATGCTGTCTTCACAAACAAAATTAATTATCACTTCCCATATCGACACCTCTTACGTAGACTGTGCCATTTAGCGCTTTCCCTGTGTTATTTTAAATAGGAAAAACTGAAATGCTTTTCGTATCACGTGTCGATACAGCATAAGTCATTAGGACATTCTCAGGATGTCTCAGGGCCTCTAGAGTACGTTAATAGGATGATCAAAAGGGAAATTCAAACGTCCTTGGCATCTGGTACGAACATGATCTTCAGAAGAATGATAATTTTGGAGCTTATGATATACTTTTGTTCTTTGCAAATTGCTGGTAGGATAATTTTTAATGATCAGAAACCGATATGAAAGGAATAATACGCAGATATAATATCAATAGACCCAATATATCCTGATCGAAGATCATTGCATCCTGGAGATGAATTTCTATCAGTTTTTATTTCAAGACATGTCGGACTATGTACAGGATTCAACAATATCCAAAGAAGTAGCGAGTATGAAGACGCCATATGCGAGGCAGAGGTAGGTGGTAAGTGATGACGGGAGAACAGAAACAATTTTACATGCGAAATTGAGAACTGGAGAGTATGCTGACTAATAGCTTGTAATCTGAATTTAGTACAATGAACTTGAACATGGTCGGAAATTGGTAATGTGTCAGTATAATGGGTGCATTCGACTCGAGGAGTCATCCCCAGTTCGTCCCCTGCTCATTCACCCAAAAGTTGCGATTCCTTTGTTTCAATTTTTTTCCTTTGAATAACGTGTGGAAGGTTCACAGGTGAAAAAAACGACAAAGGAGGGTAGGTTGACATTAATTGCTACTCACAGGTGTATTATCTTGTACAAATATTCATTTCAAATAAGTATATACTTTGTCTATAAGGTAATTTAATTTTTAGAAAATAAAACAGTATAATTACTTGTTCTACCACTAGCAGAAATTGTGAATATGGCAACCTTACGAATTGAAATGTTTATAAAACTTTATGATCGTTTAGTATGTATATCAAATATTGTTTATAAACAATACAAACAGGTATGCCTACATAATTGGAGTCTTGTGACCTTTATAATTTGGATATGACGTAGCGTTTGTTAAAAAGAGTTCAACTCAAAATAGGCATTTAAAACTGCAACTATACAAAAATATCCTTTTTCGAATAAGTAAATTCTTTGTTCAGTAGTATGAATCATCGTCTCCTCAACTTTACCACCATAACATTTATATTTTAATTTTCAAAATTAATCTGTGAATAATGAAACAAATATAATGTGTATTATTAATTCATTTAGGCATATAAGTTTATTAATTCAAATAATGGCTAGTAAAAGTTTCTCTTTTTTCATTATAAGAATTTTCTACTCGTTATTAATATATATTAATTAGAACTATTAAAACAAATTATTTTTATACACCAGTCATTTTGTAATAATTTTCTCGATTTGTATAATTAAAATATTATGTAATATTTATTCCTGCACATAATAAAGATAAATAAAAGGAGGCCGAATGTTATAATATGACAAGTGGATATTACAGGTTAATTTATGTAGTTATGACATGATTGGTGTAAATTCATGGCGACCTCTTGATCTAATATTCTGACATTCGACTCACAAACAAGATTTAACTGGAATCGTTGAGAATGTTCCTATAAATTGAGAAATATTGTTTAAAAGCCCAGTTAAAAAAATAAGTACAATTAACTCATTAAGAAAGTGTCATTATGATTTGTTATTTTTATGTTAATTTTATAAATATAAGCTTATGCAGCTACAATTTATTTTTAACATTCAAGCGAAACCCAAAAATTATGTTAAATTAGGATTACCCTTTTTGTATTAATTATTGTCTTATTACTATGTAAACGTTGTTTTACAGCATGCTTAAAAATGTGATGATAGGACACGCACGAGTGAGTGTAATATGTTTAACTAAGAAAGTAGTCTAAGTCGGCTTTACTAATGTACTAAAAGTATACTCCAGACTAGTGTGGACCCTCGTTGATTGCGATCCATTAACGCCCTGGTGTGTTAGATTCAATTTTCACTTTCACTTTCCAACATTTCTTGTCCGAAAACGTAGATGCCTCTTACACACGCAATTGTATATTTACTGCAAATTATACATGAATTACTTGTAAGAATGTGGTTGCTCTCACTATTATATTTTGAAATTATATATTATTTTTAAATTTTAATTAAATGGCTGTTTTTGGACTGCTTTATTTTATAATTTACAAAGTATACTTTCAAAATAGCTTTACTATGAACAAACTTCTAATAAACTAAACAAGTATGATTTTGTTTTAAAAATAAATTACTGTGATGTCTTAGCTCCATCCACAGCTTGACTTACATCTGCCTTCGAAATTTATCTTCATTAAAATTAGTTTATTTGTATAAATACACATAATAATCATAATGGTAGGATGTCTATTATAAAAACCAATTAACAGGTTAATATTTATTTTCCACTAATCAAATATAAATATCTACCTGACTTACCGAATCGTTTGTCAATAAGAATAAAGTTTTGAAAAAATTGAGTTGATTTTGATTAATACTCGGCTTCGATGCAGTAGCGCACTGGAATACGGAGTCGCAGGTCGTGAGTTCGATCCACGTCCAAGGAACAATATTTCGAAAACGATTTTCAATCAGTAGCTCTCAGTTCGTAAGACGAGCCACGTTGTTTGTTTACGTTTTTGCAATGTTGTTTATCCGGCGGAAATCGACTTGTGACCTTGTTACGTGGTACAGGTTCCTGCAGCTCTCCAACATTTCATACACAAATGTGAAGTCTCGCGCCATCTCCGAAGACGAACTGCAGGTCTCGCAAATTCAAGGAATCAAAATTGATGTACAAATTCTGTAAAAAGGGCGATATCGCCCGTTGATACGATAATAACAAAAAAAAATACTCAATGTAACAATTTTAAATAGAATAAATACAAACTTTAGTCCCGATTACATTAAAGTCTTAATGGACAAAGAATGTTTTATACTTGCAAAAGAGCGATTTTTCTTTTTAAACCTAACACATAATAGAATATTGTGTATCAAGGGCGCAAAGGAAGGAATTAGAGACAGGCGCATCGTGCAAGGCAAGGGGGAGAGACGGGAGTTCCGACGCCCAATGTTTTCATGTAAAGTTATTTGAAATGAATGTAGTTTTATAGTATGTAATGATAGCCCTTTACGCTAACGGTTCATGTTGTAGATCAAACATTTATGTCGGACATTCGCAATGAACAAATCATTCTAGGAGCTATGGTATAAATTATTTGATACCTATTAATTATGTCACATTAATTTGAAGAACGCAGCCACAGAACACATTAACGAAACACAACTTTTCTAATGGTAGGACGATTATTACAGATTTCTATTATCTTATAGGCGTTGCACTCCTTGATCCGACCTATCAACCACACCTTACGTGATGCAATTTCCGTTTTTTCGTGAACTGGACTTTGTGAACCGCATCAATTTCGCTGCAGTCCTTAAAAAAATGACCACTTTCAGTTCGCACTTTTACCACTCAAACTATGCCGTCTCGACCCGATATAATGTTTTCCATTAAACCATTCCGTCGCGAATTTATAGGGGCTTGATTATCGGCCAACAATACCAAGTCGCCTTTAAATTAGACATCTGTTTTAGCCATTGTTCTCTCGGGAGAAGCGTGGGAAGATAATCCCTAATCCGTCAGCAAGCGTTTGAGCAAACTGAACTGTTTTCGAAATCATTTCTCTCAAATCTCGAATCACGGAAAGGAAATGAAACTCCAATCAAGAAATGCTTCGGTTGCAAAGGGCTCCGTAGACACGTGGGTTGGTGGACGTGAATTAACCATGTATTCAATTTCGAGAAGGAGCGTATGGAAGACCTCTTCCTTCGGACATTGTTCTTCCAAAATCGCTGACCTCCGCTTCGAGATTCGAGTAAAATTTGGCAACTACGCATGATCTTGTCCGATCGAGATCGTATGTTTCGATTTACTGGTTTAAGTTTAATTAACCAAGGGTTTTCGAACGTAAGAAAAGCGTTCAATAACATTGTCGCCGAGCGATTGCTATTGGGATCCCCTTTAAATCGCAAATACCCTCTTTATCGCAATCACTATGTCCGGTATACTCTACGGCTCGATGAGCCTTTGACAAACGCCGAAAACAAAGTATTTCGGACCTCCCCCACTCCCATCTGCGGGTGCAACTCGAAAAACCGACAAATTAAAAAGCCGACAGGTCAAAAAACCGACAATCGAAAAGCAGACGGTAAAAAAAATGACAATTCGAAAAATGACTGTCTGCAGATGCGGGTCGAAAAGCCAAAAAATCAAAAAGCCGAAGGGTCAAAAAACCGAAAATCGAAAAGCAGAAAGTAAAAAAACTGATACTTCAAAAAATGATTGTACGCTTGTCGATGTGTCTATTGTTTAATGTGTCGGCTTTTACGCGTAGAAGGAGGTTTAAATTCAAACCACCCGGAAATCGTATGTTTCACGCCAATACAAAATATGAACTTATTATGGTTTCTATCCTGGAATGACGTGACTCGCGATTCTAATACTATCGCTTAAGTAACCTCTGAAGCATTTTTTCGATACGTACGAGGTACCGTTTCAGGATTTTTGACGACTAGTGTGAGTTCCGGATTTGCAGGAGTTTTCGACTAAATTCGGTTAATGCGATAATTTCGAAAATATGTTTTGAAACCATACGTGATTACGAATTTTTTAATTATACCGCTCACCATTTCCGGACAATTTAAGAACCTGATGCTGTTAAGTTTTTGCAGCGACATAATTTCGCCTTTCAATTTCGTCGCGAACGGTATGATGTCTTCACCAAACGCATCGCTACTGGCAATTTTCGCATTCCGCAAACTATTTTGCCTGTTACGATATCCGCAGTACCCAATCTCATGTCGCGTATACCGAGTCGCGGGCACTTCTCAAAGAGTCGCGCATCATTTTCCCGATTCGAAAATCTTCCTAATTTGGTCTATTTACAGCGATAGGACAGCGACGCATCGAACGTATAGACGATATCTCAATACACATCCGGTCTCGAAACACGAGAGCTTTATCAGACTTCTTACGAAAGTCTTATCAGGCGCCCTTCGAGTCCAGCGGCCCATCACGAGCTACAGCCACGTACCTTCGGGAAATCTTATCGTTTCCCGAGGTTACCTGGTCGATGAAATCCATAGGCCAGTCAGTCAATTTCCATCCGTGACAAAGTCCACTAAAATCTCGGACTAAGACCGTGACTAAAACGGTTTCGGGCAACCTACCACCATCGATTCGAATATATTCTTATGTACGACCCGCGTAACATAGTCTATAAATAAATAGTTCAAACCTTAACTTCAGTGTATTTCATACCTTATTGTTACTACAAGTCCTTTTCAGGACTGGTACGTAACAGCGGTAACAAACGAAACTGTGCTGCCGTCGCGGATCGTAATAATATGCAGCTCAGAAAGCGTTTTTCATCTGTTTTTCGAAATGCTCTATTCTTTAAATGTGTACTATATATGCCTTCTTTCATGTCGAAGTGCTAGGACTCTTTCTATCACTCCCTTTCTCTCTCGCTCTCTCTATCCCTCTCTGATTGACCTAATTAGTCTTTCGAGTGCCAGAATCAAAGTCGAGCAGGTACTTCTACGCAGGTACTTCTACGATTATACGCTTTTGTAAAATGTAAAATCGTTCCCGTGCACACTAGCAGTTTTCCCGTTGCGAGCAGATTGTTGGTTTTTTCGCCGAGCAAAATATCATTTTTATCAATCGTATAAAGCGACTGAGAGCAGATTGAGTTCGAAATGGAGTTTTCCCAGTACTTCATCATTTCAAAATTAACCAGTATACTCTCATAATTATTCGCCTCCCCTCGCTGTTTCCTTCGCTACAATTTTACGTGCTTCCGAGTATACCGCATATCATAGCCGTTTTCGAAGGGACCGTGCATAAATAACCTATATACAATCTTCTTACTGGGCTGCAGCGGATTTTGGACAGGTACCCCCATTCGGGCGTGCAATAGCATAGGAAAAACTGCAGAAAAACACCTTCTACATCAAATTAGGATGACATTGATTCTGTCCATAACGAGAAAAGTTTATCATCGTTGATTATAACAAAATTCTACTGATCCTGTAACAACAACTTTAATAATAAAAATTATTGACAGTAAAAAACCATATGTTCCATCGCATGACACCCCGCCGAAGACGAGCTTTATGGTTTGTCCAGCACATGATCAAAGACTTGTTAATAAGAGGCCCCCATAAATTCCGTAATCCCATTTTTGAGTTTGAATCCCTCCTCCCCTCTCTTCCATTTACAACCAACTCGAAAGTAAGTAAATAAAAAAAAGAAGAATAAACTATGTACCCTCTAAATGAATGAAAATTCGCTTATTATAAATTATAAATTGTCCACGTACAAGAATAAGAGCATATACACTTCTAAATTAGTGAATGTTTACTTATTCATATTTAGAGAGTAGCATTGCAAAGGTTCACTATGCTAACATTGCATAATATTTTAAATCCGTGTGCTGCTATGCTCCCAATGAACACTTCTGTTCTCCATAGATAAGTATGTATGCCAATTTAATAAGTTTTCAATGTAATAATAAAATTTCAAATTTTTTACATATTGATCGGCAGTTCGTTGTGTTCGATAGTCTTGCTGACGATTCCACACACGATAGTCCGGAAGAAATGTATGATAGTTTTAATTATTTTTTTTATCGCTATTTTGGCCAATCAGCGAGTAGTATTTGAGGCTTTCAAGCAATTCACATCGAGTGTTATGTTCCATGTGTGTTTCAAGAAATATGAAATAAGCTTCACGTTCAATTTACAATATAAAGTTGGCGCAAGATCGCAAATAACGCACACCAAACGAGCCAAAATCGCGTTAAGAAAAATAATTCTCTGAGTAACCCCTCGACCTTCATTGCATATTTCCCTCAAGTTTCCCTGCGTATCAACCATCGGAATAAGATTCTTCCATCAAAAATCTTAACCCTCTCGTTGCTACGCAAGGAAGCAGTCGGGAAATATCCAGCAATTTCGAAGGTATTACAACTCATTATTAAAGCTGTCCCTTTTATAATTTTTTGTATTCTCACGTAAAATTGGTAAAAAACATCAATACAATGCACGGAATTAAAATACTATGCGCTTTTAATATACTGAATTTACATCACGATACTCACTTCATTCTTCTTTGGATCTAGAATTTTCAAAAAAAAAATACTTTTAAGTAACAGTTATTATTTTGTTCAAGTACCATTAAAAAATCAGAAATATTTGTTGTATATACAGTAAAAGAGAATTTTCAAATAAGCTCAAATGGTAGGTTTTATTTTTATTAAAATTGTAATTCAGAACTAAATATGCTCTAAACAAATTAATAATACTTCTCTGTTCCTAGAAGTATGTACATTAATTTTGAATTAAAAGATTCGTTTAGAGTTGACATTTTCTTAAAAATTTGTTCGTACTAAAATTATTCCATATTTAAAATAAATCAAGTTAAATACTCATTCGCCTGAAAGAGGCATATACAATAAGGAGACAATTGAAGCTTTTCATATTTTTTGAAGCTTAATTGTCTGAATTATTTTTATATTTTCGTACTTTTTTCTTACATGTATAAAACTAGATGATTGTAAAAATATGCTGTAGTTTTAAACAAATAAGAATTATGGTTGCAATCAATCAAAATAAATGTATAAATTATACCTATATCTTACGACCTATATATCACTGGACAAAGGTGTGATAATAGCTTCTGGTTACGCCTCGACAGACATCAAAATTTCAAAGCACTTAGGAACATCGCTTACGCGAAATTAAACTATAAAATATCCTTTTAAGACAGATACGATTCTCTGAAGCTGAACTTGCTAAAACTTGACGACGCCTTCAAAGTGAGCACACCCTTCGCAAAGTTTCAGTATAATATTAGTCAACTTCGGGTGAAATAAGGTAATTAACAAAGCGAACAAATTTCGATAAAATTAAGCATTAAATTCATGTTATAATAAACGACCATCGAGATTGAACGACATTATAACCACTTATAAAGAGTACATTACACACATTTTTAATGGCTTTAGGTGTTTTAAAGTGTAATCAAATTTGGTTATAACTTTTCAGTAAATTATTGCCGTTAGAAATTAGTATTTGGTGTAAGTAAATATGAAAAATACACTTGGTTAAATGCCGTCCATAAATCAATTTTTAAACATTGTACGCAAGTATCGGAATTTTTCTATTCATATTATTGCAAACGTATAAAATCAATTTGTGCTGATTACCAGATTTGTTAAATTATAGAATTTTGTGAATCTTGATATTGCGTACGATTTCCAACAATAATTTTCAAACACACATTCAACTTGGTACCGATTGGTAAACATACATGATTTTATGATGCTGAACCGCGTCTGTTGCAATAAAAAACGTGGATAGTATAATACCGTACAAGCGTGTAAAGTACACGATTTACACACGAGTGTAACGAATTCGAACATCTACCTCACACGTATATGGTACCTACGCAATTTCTTTTACTATGGGAGAGAAATCTTTGCTGCACTGATTTGAGTGTGCAAAATTAAATTTTGTGCACGAAATTAAAAAGTAATTATTTTTTTTTGTTTAAATTAGAATTCATTACATTATTTACTGAATGCGTGATGTTCAGAATTAATTACTATTACTATAGTTTAGTAAATGAAAAAAATGGTTGGTATCATCGTCCGACTTACTAACTGCTTTAAGATTATGTTTACAACCCCATATATCACGTTATTTACTGATCCATTTTGCATGAGTGCTGTTTTTAATATTTTCTATTTTCATTTGATAATAATTTAGGTAAGTATTCTGAAATCAAAGCACCATTAAGGAGCTAGTCCAGTGGTTTCTTCAGGTTTAGAAAATAATTTTTATTTCATGATGGAGACTTTTAATCCATACACATCTTTTCGCACTTTAAAACTGACATATTTTAGTTGCAAAAAAAAATGTTGTATATATATATATACATGTCATACTTTCTCCGCTGTAGCTGCGTGAAGTCGGTCCGATCTTAAAACGGCATTCAAGATATCTCGGCTCTGAATCATTTGAAATAAAAAAATCAACATTTTTCTTAAAATATAAGTTAGTAGCTATGTTGTGAACTAGAATAAACATTGTACGATGAAAAATAACCACGTGGCTAACTTTTGAATTTTTAAGCGTGTTTTTTTGCAACTTCAATTGTTTATAAAATAGCTGAATATTAATAAAAAATTAAGATTCTAGTGCAGATGATAGCCAGACGTGCGTAGAACATCCCCTTAAAATTTTAGCGCGATCGGATGAATAGTTTTATTTTAATCTTGAATGCCAGCTCAAAAAATACTGTTTCGAGAAAAACGCGTTTAAAGTTTTAGGTCTGAAATAGTGACTAAAAAGCGACTTACCTTAATCAGCAATGCCAGGACCGTAGAATCCAATGAAGACATTGAAATGCTTACTAAAAGAAAACAAAACAAAATAGCATTCATGCCTAAACAGGACCCAGCCTGATAACAGGACAGAGCACGCGGCGAGTACGCAAGTATGGCGTTTTTGATATATCAACTTTTTATTCGGATTCTGAGTAATTTTCAAAACAAAATCATTTCTAGCCACTTTCAGCGTATTTCTGAATGTATATTCTATACAAAAACCATGTTTTTTAAAAAACGATTTTTTTTTATGAAAAAACCACTGGACTAGCCCCTTAATAAAACGATTCTAATTATTTTACAATTGGAATTCATATTTTATAAAGGTAAAGCATTTATGAAAGTAGTTTTATTCAATCTTTCAATATATTGATGTGGCATTGCAACCAGACTTTAAAAAATTGATATATTAATAAATGTTGACATGAGAACAATAGCGTAAAACTATTTTTTATACTTTAATTAAATATACTTCTTCTCATTCCTTGCTTATGCAGCCGTAACTGCATGATAGTAGAATAATTAAAATTTAAAGATAATTGGTTACGTTTTAATATAGGTACCCCATATGGTTTGAATGAAATAAACCCCCAGTAGATAGGGAGATAGTTCATGAAGAATACAGTACATTTCTGACATGGCCTTGGAAGGAAAAGAGGGTACTTTGGGTTGCCAGGGAAGGCCATGTCGAAAATGTAATGATTTCCTCATTTCTACCAGAGTGATACTTACAAATTAAAACGAAACGGAAAAGATTTCTGTAAATATCATAAAAAGTGTCTTCGACAATTATTTATTGGAGTATACGGTACTAACGTTAAAAATATAATGCGTCGGTCTTTCATCTCTTGGTATCTTTCAAAGACTTTTTCATCAAAGTGGGACTGCCATCCTGCCTGACAACTGCCTTCGTAACTAATTGTATCAAGATCAAGGAGTAAAACCTTGAAGACTAAAGTACTCTAACAGCGTATTTTTCTGAATTGAGATTCAAGTGTATTAAATAAGATGTTGCTCATTACAGTTTCAGAACTAACGCGAGTACCATACAAATACTATGCAGAATGATACCGTGCTCTATTGCTTTATCGTTTTAGCTGCAGTATGTAAACCTTTGCTCTTGAACTCAGTGCTACGTTTAAAGGTCAACCTACCCTTCATTTCTTGGTAAGAACTCATATTAGAGTGAACACTACAACAAAGATTTGAAATTCGCAATTGTACTCATTGAGTAATTGAACTCTTCTGTAACACTATAGAAAGGATAGTAGCCTGATGGTTTCGAGCTTGGAAAGACTGACGAATTAAAGCGCCACCTTATACTGTGTTGCTGACAAAGGCTGTTGAAAGAAATACATTTTCATTGTTTTTCATATTTGTGGTTTTATTTCATTTTTTCCATTTTTAGCAAATATCAGACCAATTTTTTTTAAAAAATTACCATTATCAAATTTTTAACAATATACAGTCGATCTTCTCACTAGAGACGGCCTCAATAGTTCCACTTCCCCAGTTTATCGAGCGAGATTGTTTCCCTTCTACTGATCTGGATTGTTTTTCTCTTGAATTTCATTTACCTTGTTCTCAGTAGTTCCGCTAAGCAATATGCAAAATAGCCGTCTTGTATCCTTCATAGTACATTTTTTTGTTCTATAGGCTTGTAACAGAAAAAGTGTAATACCAAAGACAACAAAATTTAATATAATACTGATAATATATAGAGCAATATTAATTAAAACTGTGTTTAAACTAATTTTATACGAACATGTCACCTTACATCAAAAAAATAACAAAACACTCTCTGCAGACTAGTATGTAAGTGACGGAAACCGCGTTCTTGGAAAAACATTGCCCCTTTCGGCGTTGCCTGGAATTATTGATAGGGTTGACTGTGTTTCTATTGTTGCGAATCACTTTAGCTGTTTCACTAAAGTGCATGATAAATAGAACAGATAATATATTTTCACTTGCCACTTAAACTAAATCTGTTTATCTATACAGTTACTCCAAATTAATTATATTAAAATAAATTCAGACTACAGATATTCATGGTGAATATTAATAAAATTTGCTAATTAGTGAAAAAAGGCTTTACTGCTATCCGCGCCCTCTAAACATGTGTCGGTTCCCTGTAGAAATGTCAGCGTTACATGTACGACTCTGTTCAGAGCACTACTTTTACTAAGGGCCCTAACTAGCGCCCTAAGTGTAACGCTAAAATTTCTACTAGGGGCTAGCAAGTGGATTTAGTAATACCTCAATCGTGCAGGTATTCGCATACATATATCAGCATTTATTTTCAATATTTCTAGAATGCTTCCTCTGTTATTTTACTGCTGGTAGAATGAGGGTTTTACAACCCTCTTTTGCTCCCTGTCCTTAAATCACGTCTCCTAACACCCGCTGCCCTTTCCGTTAAGCGTTCTTAAACGCTTACCTCTCTGGATGTCAACGTGCCGTTAGTGCTCTAAATGTTTTCCGACCGTAACCACTGGCAAGATCTCCCCGTTTACCAGAGGGGGAGAAACACCCCAAAAGTACGTGATGCATAACATTGGCATTGTCGGAAAAGTCACGTATAGGGGCGCAAAAACGTACAATAAAGGGTGAAGGGGTATAAAAAGTAATATCAAAATCGTGCTCTGATTTCTATATTACTGCTGTTGTTATTGTCATTATTCTCATTGTAGAATCAGAAAAGGTCCTCAATTTCTACAAAATTTCGACAAATAATCGTGTTATAAATCCCGGATGGTGGCGCATATGGAAATTGTGATAGGTTTGTGCTATATAATTTTTTGAAAATAATTTTTACTTTTTTAATTTATTTTTTTGTTTACACGTATAATTTTTTACTGTTTTAAGAAAATAACTTTATTTAAAATTACACTTTATACTAAAGAGTGTCGCCAATGTTTTATTGATATCTGAGTGTTATACTGATCAAAGTTTGGTCGGAATTAACTTAAAGGCAGCTTGGTGGCACGGTAACACAAAGAAATCAGAGACAATATAGTTGCGGTCCAATAACCCTTGAAAGCTGGTTAGGTATACGCATACTACATAAAAGAGTCATGATAAATCGAGGGAAGCAGCAGAATTCCGTCTACTCAATGAGTAACCTCGATCGTAAGTCGAAATCAGCGTTATATGGACAAAACAGACTTATAACACTTCTTAATTTTAGTTCAAAAATCGATAAACATTATTGGAAAACTTGTAAACATTGCAAAAATTCTAAAAATAATAGAAAAGATTTCAAAATTTACTTCACTTATATTTTTGTCTCTACATTATTATATCCAAAATAATACGATTTTAAAAGCTTGGGATGAGTAGCCCATTCGAAATTGAATAATCGACAAGATACATTTGATGTATTTTTTCTCCTGAAAACGAAAATGACAATTGTAATTGGCGCTCGGCAGTATCTTGGCCGCTAACTTAAAAAATAGGCAAAAAATGCGTTTTTTGGAATCTATTTAGAAAAGTAAAAATCGGATGAAAAAATTTTTCAAAGCAAACGTAGTAGATCGGAAAATTCTGTATAAAAAAGGTTTTATGCATTTTTTTCGTAATCCAAAACGAAAGTCTGTTAACCCCCGTCAAACGTGCGTGTACTGGATTTCTTCAATGTATATGTTCTTGATTACGACGCGACTTCGTCGTTTGATCTGTGCGTATGCGAACGCCAATTTCAAAATGTGATGACGGTGTAATTATAAAATAAATTCTAAAGACCCACGGATGCAAAAGTTAAAACTATTTTATTTGTACCGTACATTTTTGGTTCACGCACGTATTCGGTTACAATAATCATGTGTCGCACTGCACAAGCGAATTGTCCGAGTAATTGTGTAAAACACACAAAATCGCTATCGCTCTTGTTTTCGTATTCGCACTTTCCGAATTTTCTCGAACCGAATAATAACGCATATATAAATACAATCGCACTGCTATTTGCGAATACATATAAACACCTTCCAATTGACAAATCCAATAATATGAAATATAGATTCGGCGCGAACAGTATACGTTGGCAAAATGTGCGCTCTCCTGAAAAATCTAGAAACAAAAGTTGTAGGAAACGACCCCGACTATTAGATGATGACCTCGGTTTGTCTTTACCTGCATGGTTGCAGGTTAGGCTATATAAAAAAGGAGGTGCTGGGGGTGATGCCCCCGCCACACAAGCACTTCCTTGGCTCACGCATTAAATTTTAAACAGGAGGATATAGTAAATTGTGATTTTAAAGACAATGCTAGAAACTAGGGGGTGCTTGCGTGCTGGGTGGCCTCGCCCCCAGATCACACTCTTTTCTACTTTCCTAGCACTCAAACACCTCCTAGTTTCTAGCATTGTGTTGGAAATTCACAATTGACTACATCCTCCTGTTTAAAATTTAATGCGTGAGTCAAGGAAGTGCTTGTGTGGTGGGGGGCTTCACCCAGACCCCCCTTCTTTATACTAGCCTAACCTGCAGCCATGCAGGTACAGATAAACCGAGGTCATCATCTAATAGTCGGGGTCGTTTCCTACAATTTTTGTTTCTGCCATTTTTCAGGAGATCGCTTATTTCGCCAACGTATACCTTGAAGAAACTCATTATAGGCACGTTTTTTTTTGGAAAGCTGCCTATGTCGCCTGCAGAGCAAAGACCTTATATTAGCTATACAGCAACCCTCATACAAACGTAGTATTTAAATTTCGCAAGATAAATTTGTACTTTTTTGTTACTTTAAAAATGAATGTCTTAATTTTAAACATTTTTATCTTCCCTTTTACGACGTTTCGTAGATGTTTCAAGAAACACACACATATTTGTCCAGACAAACTAAGACTTACACTCGAAATCCAAGTGAAGATTTTTAAAACTTTTCAGTTCGGTTAGGGTACTATAGAGAGCTTAAAGGCCTGTTTTCGGGTTCCTTGGATCCATGGATTTGTAAAGATGAAAGAATGCAGGTATTTTTTGTTTTTTACTGTAACTCGGTCAATTCTTGTTTTTCCAGACTATCTTACCGTAAAGCCAATATTTTACATTTAGAGCTGGTGGAAGGGGAAAAAATGGCTGGATGCGGCTTTTTGCATTTATCTCTTGTCGTTGCGTGGATAGAAAGCTGAGACCAGGACAAGAAAATTTGTATGACCTTAAATTCGATACCCACGTTGGAAAGAGTTACCCCTTATTTTCTTAGATTTTTCAAATACTACAAGTTTTCAATGACAGCAATATTCTGAACTCATATCCAGAGAGACAAGACAAACATGTGAAACAAATGACATAATTTTTTTCCTGTCCCTACTTTATCACGAAAAGTACTGTGATCCGAAAAAGGATATACAATATATATATACACTAAAAAAAATAAATACTATTCATTGTACAATTGTTATTTCCTTTCATAACTAAATGTGCATGGATTTTAGTAATTCATTAACGTATGTAAGATACATAGTCACTCTTTAGTACATCTAATAGGTTTTATACCTGCCATGCTTCTAACCTTTCGGAGGTTGCTATTTTACTTAACGATTCTTCGGCTCTATCTAGTTACTTACAATTCGCAGTTATATAAACAGATTTTGCTAATGAGGAAGGTGCTTATTTGGTATTTACGAAGGAAGTCAAAGATGTCATTACAATGACCATCATATAGTAAGGTGAAATCAAGTAACATTTGAAGGCAGGATGGTATCCCTTCTTCGATAATTGTAAGTTGCAATATGCAATCATTACGACCCCACTTATATTTTAAAGCTGTCACTATATTTTGAGTTTTTTTCCTCAAAAAGGGGAAACATTTTTTTTAACGCCTTCATGTAAGTGTGGGAATGAATTTTACATTGAAAATGAGCACCCAGTTGTAGTAATTATTATAGTGGATAGCTTACGTAATGCATAGAACAATTGTAATAATATTAATATTATAATTCAAAATTAATACCTTTTTATAGGAAAACAAATCCCATGTTATAGATGTATTATTGTTTTCAGATATTACATCAAAATATAAAACTTTTAGTTTATTCTCAGGTGGACCCTATTTAAAATTCTCGAAAACTGGGGGAAGGCTTGTACTTTCAGATGATGTTAATAGTTTTTTGAAACGAAAAGGAATTGCAACGCAATTCGAAATTAAAATATTCATATTTCGGTCAGGATTCGTCCACAGATTCTTTTCAAAATGCATATATAGTATGCACAATACTGCCCCATCTGTGTAAAGTTCGTTGTACGTGATATAAGATTTATATTAGTAGGCAAAAGATTTTTCTCTCACATCAGTGAATTGATATTATGGTGAGAATGCTTAATTGGTCAAATAACGTCAAGTGAGACCAGATATTTTCATCGATTTTCAGAAAACTAAAAATAATCATAAAAATCTGTAGTCTACAGCAAGACAAACAAAATTTGCAAAATTTAAGTTTTTTTCCACATAAACATTTTTATAACATCTTGGGAATACATTCGCAATTCAAAATTCGTTCACTACAAATTGCAATTTCTTGTTATATTAAAAAAATGTCTATATTTTAAAATTCTCTTAATTCTAGAAAAATGGTTGCAATAATTTTATTTTTTTGGAACAGTATTATAAACAGTTATATATATATGTTTACCATAAAAGTGTCGTGATGGTTGACGTGTGTAACAGGTGAGTGCATGCGCACCCCTCGAATCTGTTAGATAAAAGTAAGGGGAATTAATTTGCTTCACAACTTTGCAAAAAATAAACTTTTTTGTGACACCTGCCCAAAACAGCATCTTTACTTGCCCGTAAAGCGTGCGACATGAAACATATTCAGTGCGTGTGCCTTCCGGAGTCCGGTGCGATTTTCGCGATTTCGCGTCCGCTTCACGGGGCGCTTTGCACTCTTTCGCGCTCGCTTCACGTTTTTCGAGATTTTGCACCTGTCTTGTACTTCCATATACTTGAATTTGTCTTTTGGTTAGTGAAAGATTAATAGTAACATATTTATCATATTTGATGTGAACAGTTCTATTTTTGTTTTCTAGCGTACTTAATACAGGTTACTCATTACAAATTCGCTTGAATGTTTATAGGATTAAAGCTTTCATTACGATCTGTGTAATCGCTTTGAGGTTCACAGTGTAATTAAGATTAATATTTGGGTATTAAATAAACATAAAAGCATCATCCACCCTACTTTGACTGAAATAGGCTTTGATGGCTATAGCTATGTGTTTACAATAATATATATTATGGGAAACCTAGCTGCAATATAATTATCCCCCTGCGCACGAGTTTTTCTTTTCCCATATGAAAACATTTTAGTTTGGACGAGTATACTCGTCCTTGTGCAGGAGGGTTTAAATGAATTTTTATATAAAAAATGGCCATAGAAGTCGCATCACATTTTTTCACCAAAAGATACTCAAGTATTACAGCGGAATTTTTTAAGATTATTTAAAAGTTAATAAAAATGATATACAAACATTTACAATTTATAAAGTAATGTTAATAAATAATTTCTATGGAAGGGATTTATTATCATTTAGAAAAGTAAAGTTATACATTATTCAGACATTTGATTTACCTGCAAATTCTTTTAGATTTCTGTTGGTGAATGGGGCTTCCCATCTTGACCATTCTGTAATCCTAGTTTACCTTGTTCATTAAACCATGGTCGGGAATATGTGTTTCAATTGCTATAATAAATTATTATATGTATACACTGCTCTTCAATCTCTCGAGTCGTTTATCGCTCTCTTTACAATGACTTCATTTCCACCCTAGATACGTAATGTCCTATATTTTTATGCGTGATATACATTGTTTTAGTATCTACAAATATATGGTAAATTCCTCAGAACTTTTAACTTTTTTGCAATACTTATATGCTTTATGCGAAAGTGTGTAACAAATCTACGGCACCCCCATAATCTGAAATCTTTGTTTTATCATGCAGTTTTTTATTTTAATAAATGGTGATTTACTACTGGAAAACAATTAAGACAAAATTTAAATAAAGAGTAAAGTAGTGTAATCTTGACACATTTCACCCCAGCATATCACATATTTCTTTTCAGCTACGTACGTCCCAAACATTTCTGGTGTTTTATTAACTTTATCAATGTACGTAACAATAAAAATACGATAAATTAAAAATTATCAGAAATACCTATACGTATCTCACCAGCAACGGACCGTAATAAAAAAGTTGCACAGGCATGGATTATTTCATGCAGGGGGCACATAAATTCGTTCGCAAAAATTGGCAGCTAAATGTTACTGTTTGCAGAAATCCGTGAGTAAAACACATCAAAACATGGAATGTTTTGTGAACTGCTGAAAGTTTTGCTCACAGATTTTGTGCATACTGGGGGAATGGTTTTAAGTATCTATGAACGGGGTTTCAATTAAATTCACCATAGCAGAAGGTACTGTCATGTCATCATCACTGTCATTTAACAAGTATGCTTTACAATCATTTCCAATCCTACGTATTTGATATTCAACTAAATTGACATCTACCCACATTCGCAAGTAAATATTACAGTAGATACAACTAATATCAGACACTCTTTACAAATAAGAAAAGTTTATTTCGTATAAGATTCGATTACGTAATGTATACATAAGAAAGGTGCGTTGTAATTGGCAGTTGCATTCATTATATTTTTTAACAGAGTCTTGTTTAACATTTGTTATATATATATATATTATATATAAACTCCAAATATTTAATAATAAATACATTCGTAAGTAGTAAATAAATGTATTCCTTAACAATGAATAAAAAATTAGAGAATCGGACTTAATGAGGTTCTAAAATTTATATAAAAAACGATGGAATAAATTACTATTTCGATTAAACGCTTGATTCGTAAATAACGATTTGCACGACTGACTTTCTTGTCGCTGGTTCTGGCGCCGCTGCCGCGATGTCTCGGAGAACAGCTTCAACCGCTTCTTCCCATTCCCTGTCTTTCAAAGAACCTTTTCCATGGATTCCAGACTCCCCTCGTTTTCGTCGTGGCATGGAGATTACAGTTAAAACTCGCCTTTCATAAAACAAACAATCAAGGTTAGCAGATTATTATTTCTTTACGAATTTGCTCTTTTACGACTGCAAAGAGGGAATTGCAAGGTTAAAAACAAGGTTAAAAAGAGCAATTCGCCATTGATGATAAGATGAGAAGCATTTGCGACAAACTTCAATATTCAGAAAGGTGTGTTTAATAATTCGGAGATAATATTTTTTTAAATGCCCTAAGCGGGTGATATTGCGTGAAATTATCAAAGGACTTGACATTAACCCTTTAAGGGCGGTGAAATATAAGTATATGAACCCCCTTTTTCCCTCCGTTTGTTTTTTAAATATTTTCTATATTTTTGTTTAGTTTTATTAAAGAATATCTCTACTTTCTCTTGGGGCTACTGAACAAATTTAAA
This sequence comes from Trichopria drosophilae, assembly GCA_030407085.1. NCBI lineage: Eukaryota > Metazoa > Arthropoda > Insecta > Hymenoptera > Diapriidae > Trichopria > Trichopria drosophilae. The sequence goes on from CM059583.1 coordinate 53,044,213, forward strand.
TAATTTCTTTCTTTATACGTTCGTAATAACATGTAACGTGAACAAATTTAATTAATTCATGCATTCATTTTTTAGTTAAAAACCGTTTTGTCCTAAAAGTGCAGAGACTTTGAACATTTATTTACAGATGGTCCACATTTTTTCAATAACATTTGTTAGCATTATTTATGTGGTACCTAGTTTGAAAAAAATGGAAAATTGTGAAAAAAGTTGCGAAGATATTTGTTACGAAGATGGTAATATGAACGAAATGTTAAAAGTTGTGTGATTCACTGCGTTTTCAGGATACTAAATGAAGCTGGCAAGAGACACGATTATCAATTTTTACTATAAATATTACTATAAATATTAACGTGCGATATTGTATATAAAATGAATGCGTTCATTTTCCAAATATTGAATTCTTAGTTTTGAAAAGACGGTTTTTCGTGATTTACTTTACTGAAACCATTTTAAAACCATTAATCGACTAAGGAGTCATCATTCCATAGTTTTTATTTAAAAAAATCGAACTTCAATTCGTAATCAGGAGTGATATCTCCGGGAGCAAATTACCGATCTCCATGACCGTTGTATTAAAAATATCGTATATATACTTCGTTTTGCTCGTACGACAAACTTCGTACTCGCTGAAGACGGCTTAATTGAGCCCTTGTTACACAATGTACTATTAAATGTCACACAAATGTAGAGATATTTTAAGAATTTGCCTTCAAATCTGGATTCATCATTCAATTTTAACAATCTGATAAAACAATCATGATCATAGACCTAAACAAAATGAAATGCTTTAAACTATTTATGATTTAAAAAAATATTTAGGTAGAACAAAGTAGGCGTCAAGGGGTTAATAATATCCCAAACAGCACAATCCGTCCCGGGATGTCTTGGGGAGCTCCTGAGGACGTTCAAATGTCCGCTTTTGATCCTCGGGACCTCATCAGGGGCACCTGAGGACGCCCTGGGACGGTCTTGGGCTGTTTGGGATGGTAATAAAGAAAATTGACATAGAAGAAATATCCCACATTTTTCAAGATAGAGTCCGCATATTATTATACATGTTTTCGCGATATTGAAACCAAACATTTTAAATTAACATCAGTACTTCGTTTATTGAAAAAATTATCCTTTCTCCTTAAAAAGTGATTTTGTAATAGAAGAAAGTGGTGAATCACATTATCAGCAAACTTTTGGAAGTTCACGTATACTGTCTGAATTTACCATGCATCAAATAAAGAAACCAATAACAAACAACTTATCTACTTATTACTATTGAGTTAAATATTAAATTTGGCGATTATTATTAGAAGTCAATAAGTCTTTTGTCTCGTGTTTACTGGAAGGGCATAATTTTTCACCTAATAAAGAGTAAATTTTTACTTCAATACATTTAGAGAATATGAACATTAATTATTCTAATTATGTAGTAAAGATTCATATCAGTAATATATTGGTATGAAATATTTCATAATTAAATACTGACTTGATAAATTTTAGGAGTTGCCCTGGTCGAAATTGAACCGTTTCTTGGATAAATATTAGACAATTTACATATTTACTATGATAAAGGTATAGCGGAAATGGATAGTGTAAGAAAAAAATATTTCTACGAGGGTGGCCGGTTTTAAAATTATAAGTTTTTGGACTTGGCCAACTGTTTGATTTGCGAAGTAAATTAATCCCTTTGTAAAAAGAAGTTAATATTTTTAAAGTTTCTTTTAACACTTAGAACACTCAAAAGAGATTTAAAAATGTATGTTTATCTTAATTTTTCCTTTTTAGGGATTTGGCAGGTATTGAACCCTATGCCTCATATGCTGCAATGAAGACTGACGTATGAAAAAACGGAAATGTAGATACTTATTTCATCACAAATTCAGAGTAAATGTATTATGGAAAAAAGTAGTGTCTTTATGTAAAAAAACCATACAGTTCAAATCGTTTAAAATTATTTTGATGTATTTTTTATTGTGATAACATTGTTAGCAAAATCACGAGGAACTATTATTTATAATCCTTTAAACAGTGTCCTGGAGAAATGGTTTGGACAATCAATCATTACTTTGTGAATGAATTCTCTACTAATTTTGAAGGATATATACATATATTTATGCGTCTTCTTTCATTAGCTGATATGTTTTACGCAGCTAGCAACCATTTTATGCTTTTTGCACTCATTAATTAATCACGTCTGAGGACATCATTACTTTTTAAGGGAGTTCTCTCCCTACGTTGCTAATCAAAAGCAGGAACCTTTCGAATTTTTAATTGATTCATTCCGTATTAAGAAAGTCTGGCAACGTTCTACACCCAATTGAAATCGTTTTAATCACTTCGACAGCTTCCACTACATTAGTATACTCCTAATTTATTAGTACACTACTTCCACATATATTTGCAATATAACCAAAAGTACAACGTTGCCAAACGGTGAGGATAATAACAGCTGATGGCAAAAAAAATTATGAAATGCGGTGAGTATTTTTAGAAAATAACCAATTTTGTCTATCATAGCTCTTGAATAAGAATTTTTATTGATTGAACTTGTTCCGTATATATCCAACTTTTATTTAAATAAATTTCAACAATACCTCATAAATTTTCTCGTAAATACCCAAGCCTTCTAATATTTAACTGCTTATTTGTTATACCTATGTGAAGAATTATACGAAATTTGAAAAAATCTGTTTGTCAAATATATTTTAGAGAGAACTCCGGTAAAAATTCGAGTTGCCTATATTTCGATACAAACAGCTACAGCTTGGACTAATTGGTTGAAAAATGCATGTGGTCGAAATTCCAGAATCAGCAAAATTTGTTTCGTAACATTTCCTCAACAGAAACAAAGAATCTTTAATGCGAAGTTATATAGAGGACCTGGAATTCCTCCAAACCTCTATAAACCAAACTATATCTTAACCGAATATCTGCTTACCCTTTGTGTTATATTACATCTTGTAAAACTTGAAATGAAATTTAGTTTAAAGAAAACATTCATGAGTAGATCAATGTCTACAATGATATGATTAAAAAATTTATATTGTTTCTCACTTATAATTCATAATTTGTGCTTCAAATTAGTGTATTCTATAAATATCGCTGAAAGCATATGATCGACAATAATAAAAAAGTGGTCATTGACCAATGGTGACTAGTACAGTCTGCACATCTCGATATTTTGAGTATTTAAAGATGTTTAATATCAAAAAATATAACACAACAGTAAGATATTTAATTGAAACAATGCAAACTTCGTAGAAGGTAATGAATTTTGAAGATATTTTAACCTATACGTTGACCTTAGATAATGATGTGCTTTATATCGCTTATGAAAACGAATTTCAGATGTTTTACAAATGATTAAGTTAATTTCATAGCATATTTATTTGTTTTTAAGTTTCAAAGATGGGTTAGTAAAGCATTTATACAATTTGATCAATGCACCGAGAAAATTAAAATATCTATTTGGTTTAGTAAACCAAAGTTACTTTTGCCTTTTAGTAAAAAGAATAACAACTTTTCTGAATATTTGTCAACGTTTGCGAATAGTTTCTTGTTTTTAAGGATACAACATTTGAATATCATAAACTATACCGATGTTGAAATTGCAGAAATATGTTACTTATTATATGACTTTTAACTTGATGAAATTTACCCTAAGATTTCCAAGAGCAGTGTATAATACTTGTTTTTCATTATTTATATACTCCATTGGTTCTATTTATGTATAAGGTGTTGCATTGTATGAAATGAATTTTTATATATCGTATTTTATATGTTTATCCACTCCTAATGCAAAAGTTTGAGACTACTTTATAATATCGCGATTATAGTTAAATAATTGCCCAGTTTCTTGTCCATGAAATGACTAAGTCAATCGTATGCGATAATTTTAGATAATTTATTGATTTATGTCAAATGTCATGGACATTCATAAATATTTATGGTGTGTTGTTAATGAAATTACGAACCAATAATTTTTTAATACTTTTGTTATTCTTATATTATTGTTTCTACACAGTTTAATGTGATTCTGATATTCCCGACAAACATCAATATTGATAAATATCATGAAAACAGCGGTGAATATTCATGGAATTTAACGAAAAACCTTAAACTCTTGCATAGCAGTGTGCGTTACAGCTCAAATTAATTACTTGAAATATTAAATTTACAGCGTTTTCTAAAGGGAAATTATATAATACTCAAAAATGCAAATGATTGCCATTAAGGTCAAAAGATCTTCCCAAAATTTCATGTATCAACGTTAGCTCTTAAAATGTAAAGAAATTCGACTATTTTTTTAAACTAAGTAAAAATTCAATCTAATGAATGCATAATTACTAATAACAAGTATATAAGTTTACAAATTTATAGAACTCGTAAATCGAACACAAACAATTTATTTGAAAGCACATATATATGAAACTGTGTGTTCAAAGTAATAATAATAATTTATTAATAATTTTGTAAAATTTTAATATTTATGTAAATAATTATGTTAATATTTACATAAACGTAAATTTTTAAGACTGTTTAAAATACATAGGATTAATTAAAGATAAAAAGAAATCCATTTAAGTAGTCCCCGTTTATTCATATTTGCTAAATATTATGGGTACAAGGCAAATATATACAACTTTTTACACGCGTCCTTTGAACTCTGCTCACGTTGAAAAATATAAATTAACATAATGACTTAACAAACTTGTCTGTTTCATAGCGCCAACAAAATTAAGAATAAAGTAAGGGTAACCGTCGACATTGATGCTAGAAACACTTTGTATAATGGCTACAATTTTGGCTAATTTATTATAATTAAAAGATTAAAAACATTTGAAGGGTCTTACCTGAGGTCGGACTGCAAGGCAGACATATCGCCTCCGGCTTGTTCTCCCAGTTTCTTAAGAGTTTCAGCCAGTGGACCACTTAGAGCCTGCAGCCTTTTCCAAGAATGAGCATATTGCCGTCGAACCAGCTCGATAATAGTGCTCGTCAAAGCAAGGCCCATTAGGATATAAAGTGTGCAGATGAGCATATAGTTGGTTTTTGCTGCAAATAGCACATATTACCCTAAATTCCTCATTTTATATACATATTACGCATTGTATTTTGGACTGAGCACAAACTTGTTTATTTTGAACTCAAACCAAGGTTGTGTGCAGTACGAACCTAGATTGTGTGCAGCACAAACTATTTTTTTCCATGCATTCTATATCATTTTATTTACATATGAATTCAAGTATATACAAAGAAATGGTTTATCTATACATTTAGGCAGTCGTGGAGAATGAAAGTAACTGCTTCATTAAGAGGATTAATCTGGATACAGTACTAGATATTCAACGATGAATAAATTAAAGATGAATAAATCTCGTGAAGCATGTATGGCAATTTAAACGGTGTTGTTGGCCGTGTTATATTATGCCGCACGTTGCGGCTGTGTTTACAAATGTAAATCTATGTAAATTTATTTCCCGGTCGATCGCGTTTCCTTCCAACTCGCTGACTTGCCCTTCCTGATTAATGATTCAGAAATTCAACATATTTTGACCTCTTTATGATTTAATTGATGAATGGACTCTTTTGTTTCCTGACGTAATGCAGGTGCAGTTAACATAATTAGAGATTCCGTTTCTATTAATCGAATGCAATTTCTTTTCTTGTTAAGAGATATTGGTAATTAATGAAATTGAAAAGTTGATTATTTATATCAACAAATCTGAAGAGAATAAATATGTATTTTATCATTTTGGGTAGAGTAGTCTAGAATTTCCTCCGAATTTTACTAGTCTAACCACAATGCTGAAAATGTCATGAAATTTAACGTACATGTTTCAATTTTGCTTCCTGAATATCCATTAAAATTCATTACACTATTCTTAGATATATTCATTAAATTTAATGACCATAACATAATTTCCCGAGGTACTGTTTCAAAGATAGGTGAAAATGATTCTTGTAGATTTTTTGGGCTGTTCTGCTACTTAGCTTTATAAATTGTGTTCTAAATGATCTCACTCGCTTTACCACACCAAATCTACTTTTTGATGTATCCTTTGATATTCAATAACCACAGATTTTCTCGAGTTGACCAATTATTAGTCGGAATTCTAAGATTGAACAAACCAGATGGCAAAACAATTTATCAAAGTTCAGTGCGGAAAGACTGCGAATTCTGGTGATTAAAAATCTTGAATTTGAAATTATATTTCTTCATTTTAAAGAACTATATAATAATTTTAAAACAATACAGATATTGCTTAGTTGTACCACCGAAACCTATTCATCAAACTGATAACAATAAAGTTTCACGGTTTTTGTGCTATAACATAATTAAAATTAAAAAACTCGGTTTCTAAACTATAACAAATACAAAAATTGTCAGGTGTTTGGCTCCTCAAACATAATAAAAAATAATGAACAGAATAAAGAAACGGCATAATCAAGGTATGTATATAAAATTTTGTGATATTTTTGTTGATGCTATGCAAAATTTTCTATTTTTTATAGTAAATTTTCAATATTCAGCTGAAAATATTCACTATATTTCCAATAAATCTAAATATGTTCAATATATTTATAAAAGGTGAATATGTGCACCTCAAAAACCCGACAAATCACAAAACAGACAATTCAAAAACCCGGCATTCAAAAACCAGACATTTAAAAAAACAGAGATTCAAAATACGTGTGCATTTTGAAATGTCTTGTTTTTTAATGTCTGTTTTGTGAAATGTCGACTTTTTGAGGTGCACCCAAGTGCATGAAATCTTTGCTTAAGATATTAAATTTTGATTACTGTCCCGAAGATCCATCAAGGATCCGTCACGGATGTAAAATTTTTGCACTAGATATTCATATGCGAGTAAGTGATGTTAACGAAATAACAAATAACGAGATTTGCCAGAAATTTGATCATTTCATTTATACATGCGTACGACGTGTCCTTGACACATGATGTGACGACTCGCGAAGAAGAGACCGTTGAAAATCTTACCTGGGACCAAGTCACCGAATCCAATGGTAGTCATAGTCACGAAACAAAAATAAAAACCTTCAAAAAAATCCCAGTCCTCCTCCCACAGCATAAACATTCCAGCCCCACACGCCAAATAGAGAAAAAGTAGAACAACGGCAGCAAAGGCTCCTGAAACATATTTTTTGTTATGAAGAGAATAGCCTGATGATAATTCTTCCATAAAAATATTTAACTTAACATCATTTGCGTTCTTTAATAATTACATTATGCAATGATCACATTAGTGCTATAATTTATATTGAAGTTAGGGTATTTCTTAGTATATAACGGTATTCTGCAAATGTCTCTTGATTACTGCCTAGGAAATAAATGTATAAAAAGTAGTTATGTGAATTTTATACCTACACATTTAAAAATATGCTTACAAAATAATGTCACACTTACAAAAAAATGTCATGATATTTAATGCACATTTAATTTACAGTACTTTAATTTTTATAATGGTATATATCTATATATTAGGTAATATACATTGTGTGAAGGGTTCATGTACACGTGATGGAAGTTTTTTGAAAGCATTTTTGCAGTGTACACAATTACAATGAGTAAACATGTAGGCACTCCGGATAACGACATTTGTAAAGCAAGAGATGACGCGTACTGGTTTTACACACAGAAATACAAAACCATGCTTTACAGGTCAATATGTAAATAAATTTCAACTCGTTTATAAATACTGTATATCATTATAATGAAGAATGTATAGAAAACACGAATGAGAACGATTTTCAGTGAATATTATCAGCATTCATTTCTCTGCAATGCAATAAAAAGTTCAGATCCATTCAAAATTATTTTTTTATAATGCATGCCTCTAGAATGCAGACGAAATATGTATATCCCGTTCAAAAATTTTAAATCCGTGACGGATCCTTGATGGATCTTCGATGGATTTACTCTGTCGAAAGTCTGTTTTTTGAGACGATCCTGCACAATATGTGGATTTATAATAGACCGAATTTTAGTATCCTTAAGAGTATAGCAAAAAGCATTACGCATTTCTAAAAAATAATAATAAATACAGTATTAAATTAAACGTTGCGTTACCATGAAGGAATATTTTTTTTACCAAATAATTTCTCAAATATGAAGACAGATTTCAGTTTATTTAAAAAATATTTATAAGTTACGTTAAATATTAAACGTTAAACATCATTAGTAATGTTTTTATAATATTAACCAGTATAGTTTATGGTTAATAATACTTTTTCTCACTATAATAAATATTTTGTGGTAAACCTTTCATATACTTCTGTCAATTTAGACTTAATTGTTGCCATAATTTGTGTAAAGTGTTTATCCATTAAAATTGTGAACGTCTGAACATCTTATGTTCATTTTGTATACTTAGGTATGAAAAATTATTTTACTGGCAAGAAATAAACCGTTTAATATTAATTTATACTCGCCGTAGGAGTCGATCACTTTATTAACGTCGTCTGTCCAATGCCTTCCTCTAATAAAACTTTCAGACAGCGTCAAAGTAGATGATTCATTAATGAGTTTGAAGGTCGAATGACCTTACATTGTTCTCGATATCCTTATACTAGAAATGCTTCTCTTATACAGAAATTAATCTATTGACTGCTACTTCGACATATGGATTTATATATCTCATATAACATACGAACACTATTGGGCAATGCACGATGAACTCTCAGTAACTATTACTTTCAGCAATATTAAGCATTCAATTCAATTTTACAATTGTGTCATAACCAGAGAGTTTATGTACGTGTACGTATTACCACAAAAGAATTAATTTTAGTATTACTCAAGTGAAGCCCTTTTGAAGGTTTTATTTTTGAAAAATATATGGTTTCGGTAAAAATTAAACCCGGAGTGACGAGAGACGATATGTCGATTTATCTTAGATGACAGTTCGATATGAATATATTTGAAATGTTAGAGCATGAAAGTTATAACCTTATATACTCTAAAATTTCTTTTTACCACTTTATAAAAGTGATTTTCGCTTCAAAACTGGTGAGAATTGAAATATCCTCAAATAAATTGACTCAATTCTTGAACTGTTATTTAATATAGAGTTGTATGAATAGCAGCCATCGTTATAACATACAAAAAAGATCCATACAAATATTTATCAGAAATGTCAACAAGTTATTATTTGGGATTTATAGTTTTGGTAACATTTTCTCATAGCATTTCCTAAAGCAGATCATTCTGTAAATTCGACTCGTAATGTATGCTTCGATTGGTAATAATTAATTAAGCGCAGAATAATTTAGTAGGAATGTCTACTATTATATTGAATAATAGATAATAATAATAATTGTTTGCATCATACTAAGCGACTTTGGTTAATACTGATCAGCCACAGAAGTTTTTGTTCCTTGATCAAACAATTTAACAGTTTTTATTTTTCATATAATGTAAACAATAATAATGACATAAGTGAAACAACTGATTCGTTGTAACATACATTGTCAAAATTTTGCTTCGAAAAATGACCATACTTTCTCATATGAGTGGGGTAATCTCCAATAATGAAAAAGTTATATTTACATTTCTGTGGTCGCAAGGAAAGACCAGGTAAACCCATTTTTAAAAAAAACGAGAGAAACGCATTTGCTGTTTCACTTTTGTATTTAAGGCTGTGTAAATTTTATTTTAATTTTTTGAAAAAATTCTAAAATATGATACCCAACCTAAATTTCGATCGGACAGATTGATTGTAAATAAAAAATCCATCCCGCATTCGATGGTTTCTCAATTTTTTCAATTTAGTGGGGTTACCTTGTTTTTCTAGCTACCATAGATAATTATAATATTTTCCTAAATTATTATTTATTAGAAGTAAAAAGTGAGTAAGCCAGTCCGTATGTTAAATCTGTTAATAAGAATGTTCTTAGTATAAATAACAGAAAGAAGAAGAAAGCCAGAAATATTGCGTGTGTAACTCATTTTCGCTTCTGCCTTTGTTTGAGTCCCCGTTTATCCACGGAAAGTAAGAAATCATATAGCAGGACTGCATTGCACAAGAGCAATGTTTCCTTTGGCATATGTTTAATTTTCAACCACTTCATCGATATTCGCAGCATTGCAGGCCACAATGCAGGATATTAGTCGACTGTAATATATCTCGTAAAATAAAAAGGGCATAAAAAGATAAAAAGCCACTTTTATGGAATTGCGATGTGTAGCTTCATGTGTGCCTATCGATTGCATGATTAAAACTAACCTAAGCATTTACCTATTAACAGATCGCTTTATAATTGATTTTAATGTTATAAATTACACAAATGGCACTGGATTCGGTAAATAATTAGATGTAGGCATTAGTTCATTAAATCTTATGCTTTTGTGATTGTTTTTTCTTTTGTATACTCGATGAATCATTACCGTGTTGTATCGTATATGGGTGATTCTCCGGAAACAGGGCATTTTCGTGTCTTTACGTTATATCTTACAAAAACTTTGACAATAAATTATTAAATTTCGATAGAAATGTTAAATAAATATCCCTGGCCCATGTTAATTTGAAAAAATAATACTTTTGTTACAAAAAACTGGTGTAAAATGACATTTAAAGACTAAAAGTAGCATTTTTGATATGTCCAAACCTCTAAGTTCAAAACTTTAAAATATTAGCGCTATTAAGAAACCGAATTATTTTAATTTATTCAAATAATATTTCTATAGTACAGCTCAAACTGTACAATTTCTCTCTGTATAATATTTAATTAAATCAATATATATACTTATAATTATTGAAATATTAATGTCTTAAGAAATTTCTATGAGGTAACGACAATGCGTAAACTGGTATAAATGAACTGGAAATAATTAACTTTTTTACTAAAACTTATGAGAAAATCAAAGAAAAAAACACTACATTTTACTAATCCTCCATAGAAAATTGAAAAGAGAACATATTTACCTCATGAACAAGTAAAAACTGTATAAAAATACCACGTATTTTTATTAAATTAATTGTCGTCACCCGCCCTAATTTTGGTATTTTGATACAAACAGCAATTAAAAAACGATGAAAACTTAACGATTAAAGGAATAAACTTTACTGGAAATTTGTTTTTTAATTTATTATTGTTTAAAATATGTAAAATTGGATTTTTTAACAAATTTTCATTGTCGTCACCTTCATTGTCGTTACCAAACGTTTGGCGTATCAGGTACGAAACAAGAACAAAGTGTAACCCGTAGCAGAAAATATTTTTCAAATCATAAATAACATTTATATTTCTCTTCCTCTTAGACATTTATTTAAATATAATTTATGTACGTCTTTTCGGTGCGTAAAGTAAACTTGTGCGTAAAGTAAACTTTACGCACTCGATTATACTTTACGCACGAAAAAGCCGTACGTAAACAATATTTCGGCACACGTGTGTGTGTGTGTAAAGTTCTTTACGCATACGCACTAGTATCGAAAACTACTATTAAAAAAACACAAAGTTAAACTTTATATTTGTTACAACGCTGTGAATCAAGTTTATTATGAAATAATATTATTTATTAAAATTATTAATATAATATTATCATTGTAGTTACTAACCAACGACACATTAACTTTAATAAATTTATTTTGTTGAAGAGGAAGTCTTGGTAGGACGGTCAGTAGACAAATTTAATCAACGTTAATTTGACGTTTCGGCTATGATGATAGCCATCTTCAAAAATTTTATTGATCAATTGATCTTATAACGACGATTACATAGTTGCGGGTGTTTCTGGCGGTTCGATTGAACTTGCCATTTTAAAAATTTTTAGACATAATTAATTAACAAAAAAATAATTGAAAACCGCAAAAACACTTCAATTAAAACCTCCATTATAAAAATTAATATTAAATAAAAATCTGTACGCACGTCGATGGAATTTAAATCGCACGATTTACAACACCGCAATAAAGACAGAAATTTATTTTGTCTAAAACTTCTTCAAAAATTCATGTGTTTTTCAATTATTATTAATATTAAATTATTAATTTTTTAATTATTACTTAATAAATAATTTTCATTTATTCACAAAAATGCACTAAATCAGATATGTACATTATGTTTTTGACTCTTTAGAGTTATTTTTTTCAAGTTTTTAACAAGCAATTGTTGGTTTATATAGCCGTATGAAAATGCGTCATAGTAAAAGTCTTCCCCTTTCCTTTAAAATAATTTTGTAGCGTGACTACTTTACTTGGTGCGAATAAGCAAGAATCCATTAAAAAAAAAACGAATTTACAGTAACTTAAAAAAAAAATTTTCATTCTTGAAAATGCCCTGTTTTTGGAGAATCACCCATATATTTCTTCTTAATATAAGTGGAAGATGGAATATCTAAAATGGAAAATGGAAAATTTACTTAGAACTAACATATAGGCAGAACAATGAACATTTCCTATTCAGTTAATGCACGTTTCTCTTTGTAGCTGGCAATATCAAAGTTAGTTCTGGGATATTCTGTACTGTTTTCCTCGTTTTCAGTAATTTCAAGGTAGATTTCTAGGTTTTGAAAAACAGCTACTTTTAGTTCAGAATTATCTCACGTGTAAAATTTGCGCTGTATTTAATGGTAAGACCATTTCTTCAATATGTACACTAATTTTGTTCGGGAAAAAAGATAAATTGATTCATTCATTCTTGCAGTCCTAGACTCCCATATATTGTATCGACGTTGAATGCGAACCTGGCATCACAAGCTTAAAATTAAAAATGGTGGTTCTAGTATGGCAGGCAGAAAATTGGAAAAATCATCGAATTCTCTTAACAATCTGCACTAGGAGTTTTTGGAGGTCATGGAATATAAAGCTGGTGTCTTAAATACAAAATTAGGGGTTCAATGTGGAAAATAAAAAATTGAAAAAGTTGTTGTTTGTCAATCATACGTAAAATTAACTCGAAATTGTACTCGAGATTAATGGGACAAGCTACTAACCCATATTTTATTAAAGGTTGTTCGGAGTCGGTATATATTCTCCGAGATGGGACATTTTCAATCGCATTCATGTAGAGATTTCATCAATACAAAAACATTTCACATTCATAATGCAATTCCTTTTTTCAGTATTGAGTGCCTCAATTTTTATTCTGTAAAACGTGAATTTTTACCTCAGGCAGTTATTACAGCAATGAAAATATATGTCGTTAATATAAAACTGTCCAGTCCCGTTTAAATATGATATTCGCATTAAATAATTCGTTCTATTATATTATGCAATTGTCACCGTATTTTGTATTAATGTACATTTAATATCACTAATTATTTTAGAAGATTTGAATAAATTTGATAATAATGTGCTCTGGCATTACATGTCGAGATTATGAGAGCTAAAACAACTAAACAAATATAAATAATGACTTGTATACAAAAACGTTTCGAGAAGCCTGCAAATAAAGATTATGGAATGTACGCATAAGAACGTGTCCAAATGTCCACGTGCGCAAATAATAAACTAGGGGAGTTTGAAGTTACAGGGCAGTTTCGGACGGTCAAATAGGTCTACAGCAATTATGAGTTGGCTAATTTTATAGGTATTGATGTAATCAATGAAAAAGTTTCTATTCATTTTCAAACAACCTAAATACATTTTTAACAAATTATTAAAAATCAAGCACTGTTCTGTTACCGATCAAGTTTGATATAAACGATAATCGAGATATGTTTATTTATAAATTTTGGTCAAATCACCAGCTGAGATGCAGGACTGAGTTAAATACAAGTAACTTTTTTGATATTTGAAAGAAAAATGTACGATTTGAAATTTAAAAAATTAATCGCATTTGGCTATAAAATAGAATATCCTGTAGTAGCAATTAGGAACTGATATTACACTTCTGTATAAAAATAGTAAACACATAAAAATCAAGGACAGTAAAAAATTTGTTTGTGGTATGAAAACAAAAGACGGCACTGAAAGTTTTCCATATGTTATGATGTTTTTTAACCAATTCATAAAGTCGATGCTAAAAATTAAACAGTGAAAAATATAATGTATTTATCGTGAGGTAGTGGGTATTTCTTTTTTTATTTTATTTTTGAGATATTTGAAGACAATTGATTAAACAAATTAAATGTTATTCTCTCAGACTAATTTCTTCTTACTTTACAAGTTAAATTTCTTTCTTCCTCGTTTAAAAAAACGTTAATTATTTCGTTTTCAAAATGGAATATTCATTAAAGTGAAATATTTAAAGAAACTAAATATGGCTGATTATTATTCTAATAATACAGTCATTAAGAATATTTGTTAACCAAAGTAAATTTATCAAGTATTTTTGTTATGTTGTCGAGAGGGTCTGGAAAAGATTAATTTCGATCAGGATTTTATCCTTTTTCCACTGCAGTAAAAACATGATTTTTGCTTAAAACTAAGATAGTAAGAGATTGATGAATCGCGAATCAAAGTAAAGGATTGTAGGCTCGTGTAAAATCATTTTTACTTCTAAGCTGGGTACTGCCTGAAGTCAGGGTACGTATACTACTGGATGTTGAATCGATGATTCACAAACATTTGGAGAATATTGACAAGATAGTCAGTATCCTGCCTTTATCTCTGAAATGTTTTGCAAAATACATACAAAACATACGACAATAAATTTTATTCCGCAAACTCCCCAATTAATCGCAGTGGAGGGCTGATAACCCGATCAAGCCTGAAAAATCTTCGAAAGATTTTTAAAATACGAATTATTTCTACTCGGGATGATCATTTTTTTTTTACTCCCTTATGTTTCCATAGTTTCTTCTACACTGAAAAAGTCCTTTAATTAAACGAAAATAGTCTTACATTTCCTACAACGAATTTTTTCGTATACTCTACATTTGAATTTACATATATAAACAATCGATATGGTTTGTGACACTTCAAACCGAATTAAGAGCCCTTTTAATAATTTCCCCTCGCAAAAACATTTGCTGTCACGAATTGAACCATATCTTATGATATAGGAACCTGTCAGTTTGCATAACCTATTGTTCAATTCGTGAATTGATTATGCATTTGTGCCTATTTTTAATGATAGAATTCAGTCAAATTCTTCCTGATAAACCAAACAAAGAAAATTATTTTTACATTTTCTCCATACGATGATGGACTTTCCATATTTTTACGAATTCACTGTTGTAAATGTTAAGATTTGATCATAAGACCAATTGTTACTAAAGTGTAAAAATGGTATATCTTGCGTAAAATTTCGACAATTTCGTACCTATCTTACACATGATATTAAAATTGTTTGTGTAAAATTTCGAATTTCCTCTCCGTGATTTTGGGCCTACCTGGAGGTAATATTTTGGGCTCACCTAATCATATCGTTACCCAAAACTTATTTCATTCTATAATTTAATAAAAGACTAAATATTAGTTCAGACTGATTAGAAAATGTTGTGATTACCTAAGTAACGCTTTCCAGCAAGATTAATGTTCATGGAGCAGCTTAAATCCGCCGGAAGTGCAGAACGTGATCGCTGCACAATTTCTCTGATGCCATCCGCGAAGAGTTTTCCCAAATCAGCGATGACGGTGAGGGTTAACGGTATACCCACAAAAGCGAACAATATGCAGAACAGTCTCCCCAAGTGGGTTGAAGGCACGACGTTTCCGTAACCTGAAAACAGCGATGCGGAAGCGCTAGTAATGATTCGCCCATTTTATGCCACGGATTTTCATTATACCCTGAGAGGCGGAGAGACAAAAGGCGCTCCCTTTTTTTAAAAGAGGGACGAAGTTCGCCCCTGTCTCGGAAGCCTAATCATTGCGAACAATGAGAACGACGACAGCCGAATATTTTTTTGTGAACACGACCGCAGAAAAGTATACCACAGGATGATAAAAACTAAAAAATTAATTGTGACGTTTTCAGCATTGTTGACATAAAATTGTCTAATCTTTTGACAGATTTGAGGCATTTAATCATCTTGTGTAACTATCCGATAATGCTATTATCGAATTTATTGATTAATAAATCCGTTCTTATTGTAATGTTGTAGACTCTCATTCTTCAAATATTTTATAATTATATGGTTGTGAAGTATTAAATATAATTATTAATAAAAAAAGGAATACATTATTAATATTTAACAATTATTGTTTACTGAATGTATTTTTGTTTTTTATTTTGCTAAAAAAATGTAGCAAACACTAAATGAATGATTTTATCAAATTGCATTTGATCTTCTGGTAGCAAGCCTTCTCTTTTCCTTGATAGCTTTTTTAAATTAAAATTTCAATCAATCGATGTAATTACGGGACGAAAATTAATGTTTCCAAGAAAACAAGACCTAAGACAGGACAAGCTTAATAATACTTTATTTTTCAACATTATAATTTATTGTCTGGATAAAAAACAACTTTAGATAGCGCAATTATTTTTCTTTTCTATTTTATTAATTTTAATAACAATAATGTTTTATTTTTACTTTCCCAGTTCTTTTTATTGATTAGTTTCAGGATTTGAGAGCAATTTAATGCGAATAATATATTTAAAAACTAGATTAAATATTCAGGTAATAAATGTATTTTTAATAACGAAATTTTTTCCAAAATTACTCCGATTTATGATTAGTGTGCAAAGAGGATTACAGATACAATTGTTTTGTTTTTTGGGTAGTTCAGGAACTTTTGTTGAAACCGTTTCTAGAAGTAGTTTTGATTTCCTCATACAAGGTGTAAAATTTGATTTTACGTCTCTCTTTACGTATTCAGAGCTACATGGGTAATAAAGTAGTTTCCAATCTTATTGAGATCATAGCGATATCTCTATGATTGAGATGTACACTACTAAAATTTTGTGTCTATGATACTGGTACATTTTACCTCGAATTAAGATCGAAACTGTTCTGTAGTTTACCTGATTCTTGAGCATTTGGAATTGCTATGAAAGAGACAAATAATTGTACTCAGTTTGCTTAACTAGTCTTCGTACACATAAAATAAGGTTAATCTGGACTATAAATAGTAAACATAATCCATCTTTAAATCAATGTTTTCCTAAAAATCTTTTCTCAATTTGACGTTAGTCACTTAATTTCTCAGGACAAATTGATATAAAATATGGAATTTCCAAAATGGAAATTACACTGGGTAACAAAAAAGTTCTTCCACTATTAATAGCGATTTTTCAATTTTTCGTTTAAAGTGTTTTAAGCTTTCATTTAAGCCCTACTAGAAATTTGTATCACGTCGCATTTTTTACTCATAGGAATTCAGAAAATGCTAAAAAAGCAATTTTTTCGCAGTTTCATCTGGATTTGCATGGAATTGACCGAATGTAAAAAGGTTTGTAAACACTTTTTTTGTTCACGAAGACCTAAAGATTCAATAAACATAAAAATTTTAAGATAAACAAGAATCGACTTTTGTTTGTTACCCAATGATATTTGATAAAAAAAATTGTCGATATTCTATCGATAACTTCAATTAATTGAGCGAAATTCTCTAGAATAGTATCAATTATCAGCTCCTATTTTAATGTTTCATTCAGCTACACAGTGTGAAATGAACGAATCTCTAATACATTTGACTTTTTAACTCTTACCAATAAATCAAACTTTACCAATAAACTTGAAGTAATATCTTAAATAAACTTGAAGGCTGTGTAATTTTTTCACGATGAAAATGATAAAATATATCGGTCTAAAGGACCCTATATTTAGCTCTATTTTTTTCTAATATAGTTAGTAATTTGAAGAACCGATTCACATTAAAACGAGGCTTTTAAGATAAAAATTCACGAGAAAACATTTTCATAATTTGTGCTAACTTATTTATAAAATTACTGATCAACGATTTAAAAAAAGTCCGATTGAAGAAAAATTTTAATATTCAATAGCATATGGTAGCAAACATTCAAAACTCAGAATATAAGTATTCCGTATTAAATGAAAAAAATTATTCCATGGTACGGGCATCATTACAGTTACACCACACATATTTCATACGCTGTTACTGAGGTGCCCTATTTAATTTTAATTTCGCACGTATGTCAACATAAAAAGGGTTCATCATAAAAAATGTACTAGTTAAATAAAGTGATGAATTTTCGTATTTTTAATAACACGGAATTATTTTTATCAGAGTTTGACATCACGTTGGAAGTACGATTTTTTATACACATTTCAGAACTTAATCCTGAATTAAGAATTTAGAATGATAGTTCAGATATTTTCAAGTTAAGTATGCTAAAGTGTGTAAGGATGCCTCCGATACAACGTTTCGCATAAATGGTTAATCTAGACATTGAAACAAGACTTTTATATGTACCGATGTATTAAACTATTCTAGATTATGAAAATTATAGGCCTCGAAGGAGACTTCACTTTTCATCTGCAGGCGCTAATAGCAGATGTGAGAAACCGAATAATTACTGCTTGTTCAATTAACTGAGAATTGAAAACAAAATAAAAGAGAAAGAAAATGATGTTATGCCTTTATGCGTATTGCTTGACAACTGCTTAATTTCAGGTGTAAGCAACAAAAAACATATCAATTTGCTTATCACATTTAAGATTAATTTTGAATACGTATAAAAACCATCGATTATATATTTCATTTTTTTATTGAATGCCACTTATAATCAATGATTATAAACAAGATAATATGGAATGATTTTATAACTCAGTATAACAATGTGTGCAAAAATAACAAAATCGAATCTATACTTAAAAAGTTGTAACAAGTGTAAGACTCAAATAAATGTAAGTCAACAGGTTTTGGAATTTTCATCACTGGTGGGAATATTATTCTAATAGGCAAACCATTTAATATTCCAAGATAATACGCTTCAAACCCCTTTCTTTTTTTATTGTGCTAGTGTATGTCTGATAACAACAAATTAATCGAGAAACTAATACCGGTTAGTACCAAAGGGGCACGCGACTTTTATCGCAGTAAAAATTGCCATTCTTCGGTTATAAGAGCTAAAATGGATTGCTTTCATCAAATAAATAATGCATAAAGATGAGCATGTATTCATACAGTTATGTATGATATGAAAACCACATTAACAAAATTTACGACAGAAATTGCTGAACAAAATACTGCATCGTGATTCATATCATTTAAAATGTGACACACAAGCCAAAATAGCTGTTACGAAAAAATGCGTTTTAAGCACACCACTCCCACCTGGTGCGTAAGGATCGCTTACCTGCCCATAAAGCCGAAACTATTAGGAATTCCGGTTTAAAATTTACGATATTCTCAAGATAACCTACAAACGCAAATACAAACGCCAAAGTACTTTCTTTAGTTCAAATGTCAGCAAAAAAGGTTTTTATTAATGCCATTACAAGTCATTGCTTCTGATATATTTATTATTATTTATTTAACAAAAAAAAAATGTTTATGCAGTCAATGCTGGTAAAAAATAAAATTGGATTAATTACACTTCAAGGGAAACTGTACCAGAATGTGTTAAAACGAAACAGATTTATGCGGGATTTTTATAAATTTTATAATATTTTACTATATTGACTTATATATTATTTATTACACGGCCATGGTCCCTTTAAGACTGTTCAGCAAAAAGGCGTCTTAAAGTGATCTTTAGAAGATTTCTGACATCATTTTAAATGCTTTGCACATCTTAAATACGAAGTTTCGGGAAATAGCACTTTTGTCAAAGTTTTCACTCTTCCTAGGAAAAAGCATAATTACTATTATTGAGTTTATATTTGTATTCACTCAACGTCCAACGCCTCTTATAGTATCTTTAGAAGAAAGTCAGATTTCAAATAACTTTATAAAATAACACACGATTCGAAATTAACCAATTTTAAAATATGAACACTGAGAAAACTAGATTATAAAAATGCTATTATCTAAGATATTAAAGCTAAAGAACATGACATTTATACGAATATATAATGTGAGGTATAATGTATAATCCATTCTTATAGATTTAAAAATTGTACAAATTATAATCTTTGGATTATACTTTTAAATAGCAGATATTAATTTACGATATCTGGGATGTTGAAAACATCAATTGTTATAACTGAGTATTTTTAAGTTTAAAAATAATATTTTTTAAGGTATCGTTTTTTAATTCAAAACAAATATTGAAAGAATAGAAAGTAGTACGGATGTAAATGTGTTCTGTGTGTCACAAGTGACTGCATGTGACGTTCCAAACAGTGAACGGATGTCATAAATTATAGCATAATTTTCAAATGTAAGGAAAAATATTGTTCGATTTGCTTGCGAAATTATTTTATCTGTACAATTGTGGGTACCATACTTGCATCTGGTTTATGCACGGAAAAAAAGGTTAATAGCAACAACTAACTTTTTTCCATGAGTTTATGAAGAATTATTGTCTTGTAATGAACTGCTGTTATGTATTTAAAGCAGAACTTCGATAACGGATGGACCAGTCACGGAAATCCCTAATCTTTATATATACTCCTTTGTATTTATAAAGCATATGTCTATGCGTAGGTACCCGTGAAAATTATGGTTTGAATTAATGGCGCATAACCTAAGACATATGACTGTATCTACAACCTTATTGACAATGACGTAAATATTATAATTTGATTTATACATTGTATAATCTAACCTAATGTAATATATAACATCTACTTTTTCACTATCCACATATGTTAGATTATATTATCTAGATTGCTGTCCCATAGTTTATAATCCAAGATATTACAGCGTAATATCATTCCCACTACAACTTATTATATAGTTTTCTCAGTAATAAAAAAACAAATAAAACCTCTTCCAGATAAATATTTCAGAAGTCACAATATTTTTTACAGCACTTGTTTTGTATAATGGGAACAAGATATTGGATAATAACATCTAAAAACTCTTCAAGAATTCTTTTGGAGTTATCGTTAGAAAGAGCTCTGGAAAACGTGTGTGGATTACGATATTCTTATTTACATACGTACTACTTTATTTACGATTTACTCTGCAATTAATAGGAACTACTAACAAGACAAAAGGTGATTACAAAATTATATAATAACAATTGTTTTTAAATAGAGTAATGCAAAATCTAATTAGTACCTTAGTACGATTCTATTTTTTAATAGTAAAAATAATTACCCCTTAAATTGGTTCTCACTTTCGTTTATGTTTTATTTTATTGACGAATTTAAATTTAAAGATGGCATATTATGCTTGTCATGTTCAATGAGAGAAATGTCAATTACCTATGGTTGTCAAAACTGTGCTGGCGAAAAAGACCGCTTGAAGAACACTCCATCGATCTGTTGTGATTGGCAAACGGTTCAGTTCCTGGATATCTGTTATGTCAGTCTTATCCACAATTTCTGCCACAAGGTTTACAGGAAGCCCAAGTCTCACTGCATCTTGTACAGCAACCTCGTACGAGCGAAGTTTAACACTGACCTGTCGATAAAAACGTCTAATTTGAGAAAGCATCACTTAAAATGGTTGATAAATTATTTGAAGATAGATTGTCTGTAATAAATCAGTATGGATAGTTAGTAACGTATAATAATAATTTAACCTAAATTAGCGCACGCGATTTAAACAATATCCAATAACAATATACTTCTTTCCGTGGACGTTGAATGGAAAAGACTAAGAAAAAGATAAATGATTATCATATCATATAAGTAAGTTTACTATTTACTACGAGTAAACTTTTACTGAAAATACGATACTATATTCAATTAAACAAATATTTTGGTATTTGTGATGACGAATCCGTTGATGGATTTTCGAAACACAAAATGGAGAATCCAATATGGTGGATAAAAATAAGACTTTTCATAATAGCGGAATGAAATTGGTGCGTTATAGAAATTGCTTTCTGTCAGTATACATTTGATTATGACCCACGTACGTATTATCTCATTATATTGAATTTTTATGTAATTGCTAATTGATCTTTTGACCACTTGTTCTTTATTTCCATTACACAAATCAAAATGCATGATTAATTATTTAAATAAATTAACATTTAGTTTAAATTTTAACTTTAATAAAACGGCAATAAAAGCTAATACGAAATACTGCTTAATATTTTGCCAATTGCTGAAAGATATCGTTGAATAGTTTTTGAACTATTTCATATCAAACTGCCAGCATGTTTAAAAAAATTCGACGTCAAAGTTCTTACTTGGAGACATTGCATCCCTCGTCAACTTAGAGCCATTTCAATTCCAATACTGCTTAATGAATGAGGTCTAAATACTTGTTAATAATAGTACCATATTAAAAGGGGGATTAAAGTCATACATACAGAGCCAACCTAGTACGCTATTAAGTCGGTTGAATTAGTTTGGAGTTTCATACTAATTTGAAGAGTTTCGCTATTTTGGTAATATATATTTGATGGCCGCCTAGGATATCTCTTTTCATGAAAATGATGCTGAGAATTTTGAAAATATTTATATTTACTTTTTAGTTTTAACATTTAATATGGTTATAAAGTATACGTTATTAAAAAAGTAAAAATTTATAATTTATTAGAAGAATATTCGAGGTGTATGTGGTCAAAAAAGATATGAATAAGCTTCATGTCATATCATGGATTTTGATTTTTGTTAAAGGTTTACGGAATTAATTAACAGAGAACATGAGAAAAACGTTTCGCATATGATGTCTGTTCAAATAACTGAATTCAAAATAAAAAAATAACATTCACGTGTAACTGGGCGACCTGTTCCCCTGTCGTAAAGAATCTAATATGATTAATTGATATACTCCCTCGTTATTTACTCGTAAGTTGCAACGTCCAAAGTGTCAGAACCAAATTTTGTTTTTTTAATTTGTCACTATAATCAGAATCGTTTGCATAAATTTAAAAAGAAATATTAAGACAAAAATTAGACAAAATGTTGTTTATGCAATTGCCATAAAATTTTGAACTTGCGGATATGAAGCTATCCCCGAAATGTGACGGCCAATTTCTTGAAACCTTACCAAACGGTACTACTTTTTTAAACATTTTGCATTTGTACAGTCTAGAGTAAATAATCACCATTATCATTACTATGACATATAATATATATTTTTAGATATTTCACATTGGATATCTAACAGGAACCTTACGTCCAATCTTTTTAAAATCCTGAAATTTATTAATAATTTCTAACGTTTTTCTGTATTATTAATTACGTGACATCTTTATTAATTATATTATTGCATGCAAAAATGTGCCAACATTGAAGTAACAAAATGGTGTATAAATAGATGTTGTTTTTTCGTTTATTAGTATATTAGTATATTGGGCGCAAGGACTGATGCGACGGGTTATGCAAATCAACATTTATGTCGCTGGTGTAGTGCGGCACCGAATTTAATGGAAATAATAAAATGACATAATGTATATCATAAAATCGTGTTGAAAACTAAACATAACATAAATCACTGTACTATCACCTTTTTAAAGTAGATTAAATTATAATGGTCGATCTTATTTTATGGGCATTAAATTAATTCTTTATTCAAATCGTTTATTTATGTTAAATAAAAACAATAAAGCTCCTCGCGTGTTTCAGAAGGGGTCATGCACCCAACGTCCCTAGCAATAATGTACCCTAGTGTATATAACATGGTTCTTACATTCATTTTGAAAGCTCTATTGATTTCATTTCTTAACTAATTGGCATTATCGTTTATTTAGGCATAGTGTTGATTTTATTTTAAAGATCAACAGAATTGCGAGATCGATAGATGTTTCGATAAAAACATATTTATTCTATAGATATTCGATCTAAATGAAATCTGTAGTAAAAGCAAGTATCCATTATATCTTAAATAAGCATACTCACTACGTCTATATATTTTTTTATATTTCAATATTAGAGATTAGCTTACCACAGTTGCGAAATTCGTGACATCAGTGCTATTGGTGATGGACCCGATCAGCTGCAGCCTTTGAATTTGTAAAGCATTGCGTAAACGAGTAAGCCGTGCCAATTCTGCTGGAAGTTCGAGTTCTCGAAATACCTGTAAAATCCAATAACCAAAATGATTTCATGTTTCAATTTTATATACATGTTTTCTACTGCATTTTGGTAAAAAAAGCATAGTTCCATTTGAAAATTTCAAGAAATTATTTGTCAATATTACACTTTAAACTAATTCAGATTTAAGAAACATGTCATATATCTTCCAATTCGTGGACTGAAGCGAAAAAGACATAGGATATCTTTTCAAATACAGATCTGAAGTTTCAATCCGTGTACTCAGTTTTACCCTGGGAAAAACATTTTTTTACGGCTTTTAAAGTTAACAAAAACATTATAACAGATTTCCGGCCATTGATGAAATCTATGGCATAATGAAAATTGTCTATTTTATGGTTTAGTTAGAATTAATTTGAAGATATGTAGACTATAATGAACATAGTTTTCTCATACTTAAAGATTCTATTCACAGAGTTATATTTTAGTGTTTACCGCAGTTATTTACGGCATTTTAGTTACATTTACTGTTTTTAATATTTAAGTATTTTCCACCTCCTATATCTATTATTGTGCTTTGGATGAGTTGAAGACAATTTACTGTTTTTAATAATTATATATAATAATTGAAAACCGTTGATATTAATTACAATATAATATATAAACAAAATTTATATTGTAATACATTACAAGAAAAAATGTTCCATATGTGCATTCATAACTTTGTTATAAAGATGTTATGCTATTTCAACAAAGTGTATAATTTTACGAAATCTTTCGCTCTCGGATACTTTTAATGTCTTGCGACTAAAACACAAAAATATTGAAAAAGGAAGAGAAGAACAGTTTCAATAATCTGTTATCAGTGCAGTAAGAACAAATACATTGAACAAAATAAATGTTTTTTTTTTTTTTTTAATATAACAATTTAACCCACAGAACACATCTACTTAATTCTTTAGACGTATACCGTTAATGTAGCATCGGAACTCGTGCAATAAGCGAAAGAGCATCTTGATTCCCTATACAATTTGCATTTCATTTATGACAAAGCATTCTTCCATTACTGCATATTCGAAGTAAATGCACATAAACTTTTTTACGTTTGTGTATGTAAAAAATGCTATTGTTACAAATATTTGATTTATTTTAATGTTTACATTTTAATGCAATAAAATTGAGTAGAAAATGTGCGACTAACGACGAAACGAAACTTTTGAAATACGCCTGTTTTATCCGATTCAAGAAAACCGTAAATATTTATTCCTTGATAATTTTAGAATCTATTTTAACACAAGCGTGATTGATTATTTGAATAGCGTAATGAAGATCACTTGAATTGTATATGTGTTCAATACATTTTCCAGCACTATAAAATGATCATCAATATTTATGCGTGTTTCGTAAGTAACGGAGTTTACACATAAATTTAAACAATTCGCAAAACTTCTTTCAACTCTTTATGTTACTCGGGAATTTTTAGCATTTTGCTCCATTACACATGTGGAGACCGATACGAAAAAATGTAAAAAATGAATAATTCAAGTTTTTTCCTTATGTTGTCATTTTTGGTGCAATTTTTTATTCGCAAGAAAGTTGAAATAAAATTATGCTCATAATATTTTTAAATTAATATGACGTTTTAGAAATGTAAAATCTTATGATTGCACGTGAAAATTAAATAATTAAGATCTCAATATTGAGTATTCAATTTTTAGAATGGGAACTAAAGATTAATATGACTTAATGTGAAAATTCGGTAGCTTCTAGTTGTTAATCAAAATTATAATAGATATTTATCCATATCTTATTGTATTAGTTTACTATTAATTATTATTTTTAAAATTGTTATTGTTCTGTTTTAACTTAGATGATTAATGTTTTGATGAAAACTTTTCTCTACGAAGGATATTAAGACGGAAGTTAAGTACTTTAATTGAACGTTTCATACTTATTCTTTATTGATTTGTATTTTTTAGTTATAATACTATTTTTAAAAATGGTAATTGAGGACCGAGTACTAATTTCTTTTACTGGAGTAGCAGATATTGCAATATCTACTAATTATTAGTACGAAGGTTAAAACTTGCAGAAGCTGGTAAGCACCCTATCGATCTGTTTCAAGGAACCCTCGCCCGTTTTATTCAGCGCCCTAATCTCTATTTAAGTCGCTAAATTTAAATTAAGCAAGATTCATCAGTATTCGGAACCAGGTATCTCATTTCGTTTCTTCATTATTTTTTCTCATCACAAATACTTGGTTATAAATACTTTGTATACTATTTGCATTTGATTTTATTTACGACGGATTTAAGAAAATTATGTAACGTAGTCCTACGCAGAAAGAAATTGGATACGAATTTTTCTATTATTAGTAGGAGATATTAGCATGCGTCTATTAACATAATCTAGTAATTACTATGGAAAATTATTTCTGTAAATCCTCCTATCTTTTGTAGAGAAATTACTAGATATAACGGAAAACAGAACTGAAAAGTCCAATCCTATAAACAGGAACATTTTCAAAAATATATATTGTAATAATAATAATAATAATACATGTCTTTATTCAACAAACGAGACACGGCATTGCATGGACTGCTTTGACCAGCGAAGGAATAAATAATTTAATGAACTTATACAGATAAATGACAACTAAAAAATAACTAAATAATAAGAATTACGTCTAATTACATCAATGAGTAAGGCGCTATCAAGTTTAATTTGGCGATCTATAAAAATGACCTTAAGCCTAAGGGAGCGAATTAAACACCTATGCTGCTAATTCATGAAATAGCGTCTTCCAGATTGCGTTCTCAGAGCGATCTTTTGACTAGTTCAAGGTGTGCGAAATTGCGTTTTGAGTCTTAGTGACAGTTTGTAAATAAACCTCCATTTAAACACATCTCTGTTTTGATTAACCTCAAAAAAGTGTAATATATATATATATAACCTAGACAAACATTTTGTACATATTGGCCTTTTCTCCAGTTATCCCCATTAAGACATGGGCCATATTCAAAGATGTAGTACGTGAAGTGTGGAAGAACTAGAGCTTCATAGAGTTTATGTTTTACTCTTGGAAGAACATTTCTCCAAGAGAATACGCAACGTAGAATCGAAAAAGCATTTGCGGTCTTTTTAAAGATCAGCGTTGAAAAGGACCAATCCTGTCAATGATTAATCCAGGTTCTCTAGCTTTGGAAACTATCGGAATAAAACTACCATTTACTACAATCGAAAATAGGTTAGCATTGGTGTTCTTGCGCAGCATAGCACTTCCTATAAGAAGAATTTGTTATATCAACGGATTAAGGAGAACTTCCTTATTCTTAGTCCAGTTTGCAATATAATTAAGATCTAAATTTCTCGATTGCTTTGAGTTTTAATTACATAAACAAATGTTAATTTATTAGTGATATGGTCCACTTACTCATATGATACAAAGTTCGAAATGTAAATAAAGAAATAAAACGACGTAACTGGTATATCAATTCATATCTGGAGCAATAAATCAACCAGTACTTGTATTTAAAATTTTAGAATCACATGCTATTGGGTTTATTATGAAATATCATCTTTATAGCGCTGATAAAGTAGACTGTTATCGAAATGCGTTTTGCACCAATTATTTAAAATCCAAACGAAAAAATGAAAACGCTTCAGTCGCAGCACGGGGAGAGAAAACAACAGAATTTGACATCGAAAGATAGAGAAACACTTTCGAAACGCAGGAATCGTAAATGTCAGCTATGTATATTATAAAAAGTAAAGAGCTTAATTTTTTTTTCATTGGGGACAATCCGAAGTCAAAACTGGGGATTATGATTCAACATTTCCAGATATTACGATTGATTGAAAGCATTGATCGAAGTATGATTTCATTAAGTTACAAGCTCAAGTGAGATCATGTTTTACAGTGTCAAAATCTAGCACGAGAAAAATCTAGCAATCCAGTCAGAGTTAGTAATTGTTTATCAGTGCACGAAAGTATCCGTGATTCTCAAAGACATCAAAAAGGGTGCTCTCATAGCTAAAAGATTTCAAGAAACCATATTGATATGCAGGGAAAATGGCATATTGTTATATTATTATTCTAAAATTTGATCGTACAATATGGTTTCAACAAATTTTGAGAAAATTGATAGACGACTTATCGGACGTAAATCGGAAAATGAAATAGATTTAGTTGTAGGTTTGGGAATAGTGCACTCGTACGTATATTTCCAAACGTCTGGAAATATGCAAGAACTAATTACAGAATTGATGATAGGCAAAATTTCTGGGAGACAATTTTTGTAAATTTTTGTAAACATCTCACCAGAGATTCCATCAAACCCAGCAGAATTGCGATTGATTTTCGGAACAAGATTAGTTAAGTCTGTTAAAGATATTCCTCTAAATGGGAAAGCTGCATTTTCTTGAATTTAGAAGAGGAGCGGAAGTACACTCTAAATTTCTTAAAGTGAAAATTGAGCCACTCTCTGCTAAAGGTGACTTTTTCACTATTCAAAAGTGGAAATTTCACTTTATTAGAGTGGCAGATTTCCATCCACTATTAGTAAAGTGAAATTTCCACTTTAAAAATAGTGAAAAAGTCACTTTTATCAGAAAGTGGCTCAACATTCACTTTAACAGATTTAGAGTGTATGTTAGAGTATCAGGATTAGGTCGGATTATAGGGATATTAACAAAGTACTTATTTAGGTGATTAAGATCTGCGAGGTCCGATGGACTGTATCAGTGTATATGGCGAGTTAGGACCTTTGAATTCTAAACAGATAACAAAAATGTCCTGCCTGACGAAGATTATATTTACCTAAAATAACTGTTAAGTTCTCTTCTGATCATGGAGATACTACAATTGGTAATAGTTTATAATAAAGAAAATCAGAGTTGACCTTCTCCACTTTGTTGCAGCATCTCTTTTCCTTATAAAAATCTTGACTGTGTCAGTGACCCAAGGACTACGAGGTTTAGGAACGTGAAAGATTTTGTTTGGAGCAACTAAATAAAAAATATTTAAGACTTGATCGTTAAAAAATGGTAATTTATGGTTTATGCATTGAAAGTTAACTATATCACCTCATGGGGAAAAACTGGCTACTAACAATAAATTAAAAAGATTAGCACAATACTAAAAGTCATGGATTTTAATTTACTTTTGTTTATTTACTTTCCTATGACAAGAAATGAGGCAAGAAAGTGATGGGAAATCTCGTGCTCCTCAGTGAAAAAGACACCAATAATTTCAATGGCGAACAAAATTAAAATAACATTGAGTAAAGTTGACGTTGTGACAGTAAGCCTTTTTGCAGAATTTACTATTTCATGAAGATTATTTGATCGAATCTATTCGAAGAGTTTTTTAGAAATAGGGTCTTTGGTATTATTATGTAGATCAATATTCAAATCCCATACGATAGGAACGCGGTTAATTCTATAAAGCATATGCATGTTAAGACCATTACAATATTATGTAAGTAATTTAGAGAAATTCTATCTGGTCTGTATAGAGTGCCAATTGCATATTTTGTGGAAATGAACAGTAATCCACAGTTGTTCAAGACCAAATTCACCAGCTCCAAATTTCACTTGATATAACGTGAAATTGGTCCCGGTTGTTTATATTAATTTAGGAATCGGTAGTACAGAATATGTCAGGTTACGATAAAATTGTTCGATTTATTTGCGGATCAGTGTGAAAACACGTGAACCACTTATCTCTGTGTAATTATGTAAAAGAACTTGAACAAATAAGACATAGTAGTAGAAATAGTAAAGACTATAATAGTAGAAATAGCTTTTATGTAAGAAATCCCTTAGCTAAGTTCCGAGTTTAATTGCTCTAAGCAGATCACTTTGAGTACGTTTTTTCAACATTAAAAAGCTCTGAAAGTTGTTATTACGTTGAAATGACGTACGAAATGACGAATATCAAATATTTCGAGCACAAAAGTCATAACTTTCGAATAGCACGTATAATTCGTTTGGTATCATTATTCTACGCGTTTGGAAGTATCCTATTTCATTACTCGCTCATTTACCGCCTCATGAAATATATCATATAAAAATAGATAATCTATTTTTCAGTATTTTAATCCATAATTTTTTCTTGTGTTATTCAGATATTTCTCTTTTTTGGGAAACTGATAACTGTTCCTCATACATTTTTTAAAAAGTGCATATCGAGTATCTTCATTCGGACACAGAATTTTGTGATTTGTTTGAGTCAATGGTGAGGAATCGTATCCGAGCGTTTAAAATATACATCGGAGCGAAGTGACGCGTTACTATTTATCATTCCGTACTTCACAAACTTAAATAAACATTTTTTAATGAATAATTATTTTCAAGTATCTTTACGGACCACATAATAGAAAATTTTATTGTTTCTGTTTGCGTAGGAAGCGCGAAAAAAAAGGTTGCAGGATCATACGGAGTAGTTTGGAGGCACAGGGTTCATTTCAAATAAAAGAGGCACTGTCTTCACTCGCCACTTCTCTCGTTTCTTTAATTTTATTCACTCTTGTCGAGTACAAAATGAACTCACTGTACGAGATCGAAAGCGACGTCACTGTGCGCATGAAATTTGGTTATAAAAAAAAAAGGAAATTCGATTGTCGTCACAAAGAAAAAATTTTCACAAAGTCTCGCCTTATTACATTCGAGTTGCTTCGATTCGGATGCTTGATTCCGACTGACTCTGCGCGATCGCGGACGTTCGGCGTTGCCCCGTCCGGGACGTAAAGTGGGGACGGGTCGCAGAACAAATCATCGAGAGGGTTCAATAAGGCGCGAATTACAAACGCATAATAGAACATTCCGCCCCCCTTGCGACACGGTAGGGTTCGCAAAAGAAACTTACGCAAATAAACATGATTAAAACTAATTATCGAGAATCCGTCGAATCTGTGCGTACAGGTAACATAACAATTTTAGTTATCGGCCTAACAAGCTCGGAAGTGGCGGTTCGCAAAGTAACGACTCTGATGAGCCCGTCGGTACCGCCAGTACAGCGAATCACGAGAGCGAGGGGCCACTTAGTAGGTGGTAAATTAGGCATACGTACTAATACAAGTTGACCGACGCTCACATTCGATTGAGGTTGACGCCACTTAGCACGATGCTGCAGAACTCGCAGGTAATCAGCTGACCACGACCTCCAAAAACGTTCCAACATTTGTCTCAACAATTGCCAACGCGACAGTCTGTTTTCAGCCAACTCGAGAAGAGACGGACTAGGCGGAATTGTTAGAGCAGATCCGATTAAAAAATGACCTGGTGTGAGCGCCTCAAGGTTATCTGGATCGTCGGTGAGCGGTGCCAGAGGACGGGAGTTCAAACATGCCTCAATCTCACATAGCAGGGTTCCCATTTCCTCGAAGGAAGGTGCATGAGCACCTATAACATGTTTTAAGTGGGATTTGACACTTTTTACCCCTGCTTCCCAAAGGCCACCGAAATGAGGGGCAGAAGGGGGCAAAAAGTGCCATGAAATCCCATCCTTTGCTAAGAAATTTTGAAAGGAAGGATTTTCAAGAGCATCTTTAAAAGCATTTGATAAAGAACTGTTCGCACCACAGAAAGTGGTCCCACGATCACTATACATGTCAGTCGGCAATCCGCGACGGCTGACAAAAAAGCAGCTAAAAATGCCTCGGAAGAATAATCCGATACAACTTCAAGATGAATTGCTTTTACCGACAGACATACAAATAATGATATGTACGCGGGGTGACTCTTGTGTCCACGTCTGCGAGTACTACAAATCTGTATTGGACCAGCATAATCCACGCCGCAGTGCTGGAATGGTCGGGCCGGACGAAGGACACGAGGTTCAGGAAGACTACCCATTAGTTGAGTTGCTGATTCTGCTTTGAGTCTAGTACAAATCACACAATTGAAAATAATGGAACGTATCAATTTTCGGGCTTGCAAAATCCATACAGAATTTCGTAAAGTGGAGAGAGTAAGAGTGATCCCTCCGTGCAAGCAACGGTGATGTATCTTTCGAATAAAAAGTTTTACGACTGGATGAGACTTCAAAATAATTGGGTGCGCGGCACTGTATTGTAATTGGGCGTGCTGCAAGCGACCACCAACACGGATAAGACCCTCGTTATCAAAAAATGGATTAAGGCCTTTCAACGGACTGCGTGTAGAAATCGGAGCAGAAGATCTCAAGGCTCCTAGTTCTTCTTGAAACATTTGCGATTGAAGCCATCGAAACCAGATAGATGAGGCTCGAGCAATTGCATCAGCCGTTAGAAAGGGTGAGATGGATCGGTGCGTTTGATTACGGCGTCGCCAAGATAACAAAATTGCCGTTACACGAAGCAATTTATCCCAATCTGATATTTTAGCAGCTAAATGATCAAAAACATCGTTTTCTTGTTTTGCAACATGAACTCGAACTCGTCTTTCTGAAATAACATCATCAACCGAAACGGAAGACAATTGAGGCCAATATTCCTCGGAAAAATTGAGCCATTCTGGACCTTGTAGCCACAAACGAGAGTTGGGTAAGTCACGAGCGCGCATACCTCGGGAAGCTAAATCGGCCGGGTTATCGGCGGTAGGAACATGTCGCCAGTTGGCGGTAGGAAGAAGGGAATGGATTTCAGATACCCTATTCGCCACAAACGTCTTCCATTTTGATGGAGATTCGCTGATCCATGATAAGACAATTGTTGCGTCTGTCCAACAGTTCTGACTAAAAGTTTGAAAATGCGGCAAAGAAATTATAAATTTGAACAGACGAACTAGTAAAACAGCTGCGCAAAGCTCGAGTCTCGGAATTGTCAGTTGCTTGAGAGGTGCAACTTTCGTTTTACTGACTAACAATGAAATGACGACTGTTCCGTCTGTCCGAGTTGTCTTTAAATAAATCACGGCAGCATAAGCGAGACTGGAGGCGTCGCAAAAGCCGTGCAACTCGCCTTTACTTTGGTCACAAAGAGACCCAACCCACCGAGGTACTTTAAACTGATTAAGGTGAGGTAGGTCAGTGGCAATTGAATGCCATTTGTCAATAACTGAGTCAGGGAGAGCCGAATCCCAATCCAATTTAAGCAGCCAAAGCTCCTGAATGAGTACCTTAGCAGATATAATGACTGGTGATACCCAGCCCAACGGATCATACAGACGAGAAATAAGAGACAGTAATGTGCGTTTCGTGTAATGGGGTGGTGACTCGAGACGTATTTTATAATGAAACGAGTCTGAGGATGGACTCCAGAATACCCCTAGAACCTTTATATCTTCGTCACGAAAGATTGACTTATCTACAACAAGTGCGTTGCTGGTAGGGTCAATGTCAGTAAAGATTTGAGAGGCATTGCTCGCCCATTTATGCAATTCAAAGCCACCTCCACGGAGTAATGACACAACTTCATGTCGCAGTAGGAGAGCAGTCTCGTGATCGTCGGCGCCAAACAGGCAGTCGTCAACATAGATGCCTGACCGTAGACTGGCCATCGCCAAAGGAAACTGGGGACCATCGTCGTTCATCAATTGCTGCAGAACCCGTTGAGCTAAGTAGGGTGCGCATGACACACCAAACGTCACCGTGTTTAATGTATAATGGTTAATAGGTTGGATAGGATCATATCTCCACACGATACGTTGACAATCCCGGTCGCGGGGATCCACCCAAATTTGCCTGTACATTTGGCTGATGTCAGCACTGAGTACAAAACGCGGAAAACGCCATTGCGTTAAAACTGATTTTATGTCGGATTGAAGTTTCGGACCTGTGAGCAATGTGTCGTTAAGAGAGATGCCGTTCGCTGACTTTCGCGAAGCATCAAAGACAACTCGAAGAGGAGTTGTGGAACTCGACTCCTTGACAACTCCATGATGTGGTAAGTAACACATATACTCGGCATTTGAACTCGGTGGAGAAACAATACTCATATGCGTTTGCTCTTCGTAATCTTTCATGAATTTATTGTACGCGGCTTGAGAATCAGGATTGCAGGTCATACGCCTTTCCAGAGATACTAGAGATCGGATAGCAGCATTACTGCTAGGACCAAATGTCGGCTCAACGTCCTTGAAAGGGAGCCGTACAATGTACCTACCGTTCGGAAGTCTGGTGTGAGTCGAAAGAAAATGTGACTCACAGCGAGTATCATCTTCTGATACGGGCGAACTTTCGGAGACATCCTCAATTTCCCAGAACGTCGTGAGTAGTTGGGAAAGTGGAGGTTCATCTAAGCATGTGTGAACATGAATATGAGAAGTCCGAGCTGCAATCTCGTTAGGTGCGTGACCAGATAAGATCCACCCAAAAATAGAACATTGAGCAATAGGTTGCCCAGGCCGCCCTTTGATGAGACCGTCGAGAAGTATGGAGCCATACAAATCTGCTCCCAAGATCATCTCAACAGCAGAACGGTCCGACTGAACATCATCTGCCAATTGTAGATGACGTAAATGAGGCCATTGGGATAGCGAACCCGAAAAATGAGGAACGTAAGACGAAACGTCTTTCAACACAATGGCTTGCGTTTGGAGAGTAGGTTCATCACTATCGAGAGGAGTGATGCTCAGAGATGCCGAATAGTTGGCGACTCCGGCGGAAGCATTTCCGACACCAGAGACCTTCGTGGAAATACGAGTCAAGCGCGGACTGAGTGCATGAACTACCCTTTCCGACACAAGGGTCGCCGTCGATCCGGGGTCAATAAGTGTACGAATTCTAAGTGACCTGCCATTAGACGAGTGCACCAATACCAGTGCCGTGGCTAAAATAATTGGTGGCAGTCTGGTCCCAACATCCGAAACATTGTGGGACTGAACTTCATTGTCAGGGCTGTGAGCCTGAGCAGAAGACGCTTCAGGAGTGACGTCAACAGACTGCTTCACTTCGGAATCCGGCGCGCGATGCAACATCGTGTGGTGTCGTCTCCTACATCTAAAACATACGAATTTACTAGAACATGTCGCCAATGTATGATTCGCAAAACAATTAATACACAAATTGTTCTTCTTTACAAAATCGAAACGTTGCGCTACCGGCATATTTTTAAAACGATTGCAAAGGTATAAGACGTGATCGCCTTTGCAAGCTACACAATTACGGTGCTTCGTATTAACATTGAAGGTTTGAACATGGGATTTCGATTTTTGAACTAACGTGCCTAAAATGGAGACAGGTTTTTTCGTATGTTCCTGACTGGGCCCAAGTGCCCGTGCAAGTGATAGCAAAAAGCTGCGTAACTTCTCAAAGGTGGGATATTCGGTTTCGGAACTTAAACTCAAATCCCAAGTTTTACGGGTGGCTGTGTCCAATTTCTGCACGATCATGTAAACTAAAAGTGCATCCCACTGATCTACCGGAAAACCTAGTGATTTTAAAGTCGCGAGCGCTTCGCTTGATTTATCATGCAACAACAATAAGCCGGCAGCATTTTCCTTTTGTACATTCGGTATCGAAAATAACATTTCAAAATAAGCATTTGCATTAAAAATTTTACTCGCGTAATGATTCTCGAGAACCTTCCATGCATCATTAAAAGAAGTTTCCGATAACACAATGTGATTAATCAAGGATGCAGGCTCAGACGTCAAAGAAGATTTCAAATAGTGAAACCTTTGTAAGTTGTCGAGAGTCGTGTTACTAATCACGAGCGATGTGAAATAACTACAAAAATTCGTCCAACTATCGGAACGACCATTAAACTTAGGGAGAGAAATTGTAGGTAAAACCGTATTTCGATGACCGTGTTGCCCGCCGTGAAACATTGATGTAGACATCGTTGGACTGGAAACGGCACGTGGAGCGAGACTGTCCATGGCGTCCTCAATATCGCCCAACATGTCGAGGTAACAATTTTCAAACTGCTGGAAACGTCGTTTGTTGAAATATGGTAACGTCTGGAGGTCGTCTTCAGAAGCGTTGTCTCATAATCGATCATTTAAATCGCAGCATTTCGACCAAAGTGTTTTCATGTGCTGCATCCTGACCTTGAGACGTCCAGGAGTGCGATTAAGTCCAGTCGGTAGTTGAGCATAGGATTCCTCCAACTCTTGCATAAGCCCTTCAATTTGTACCACGAGATCAACGGAGGTTTGGTCCTCCATGGCGTTATCAACGTCAGAAGAAAATTTCTGTGTAATATCACCGAAATCAAAAGGATTGTCGACAAATGAATTATCGAATAACAATGTCAGATCGTGAATAGGCGATTCATTCATGAGTAAAATGTAGCAATAAAATGTATAATATACAGCACGTTAATGCTCTTGACGATGTCAGAAAATTAATATTGTCCTTACACAATTTTCTAAATTCGAAAATACTTAATTCGAATGAAATGTAACGCAAGAAAGAAAACTGAACAAAGTTACCGACCAAGTAGCAGTGTCGAAATCAAATGGTTACATCGATAATGTAGATTCCTTTGTTGCTGGCGGAAGATGACTCGAAGTCCTCGAAGTAATGAATTCAAAATGGCAGCGTGGCAGAAAACTAGTAGAAACAGCAAACGTCGAGAAGAAACTGCGTAGAACGGCAACGGCGTAGTCCACTGGAGCGTCGATTCTGCAAAGGCGTCGGGGCTCGAGCGACAGCGGCTGCGGCTATGGTATAACAAGTCGAACACCTGGTGTGACGTCACGCAGCGGCGAAACGGCGGCGATAGAAGAATCGGCGGCGTGATGCGGCGGCGGCA
Source organism: Trichopria drosophilae (assembly GCA_030407085.1). Classification (NCBI taxonomy): domain Eukaryota; kingdom Metazoa; phylum Arthropoda; class Insecta; order Hymenoptera; family Diapriidae; genus Trichopria; species Trichopria drosophilae. Next base: position 53,080,804 of record CM059583.1, read on the forward strand.
ATGCGTCGATGATCGCTAATTGAGGTTCACAGGCGAGAGGGGGCTGATCTGCTGACGTCAGTCGCGTCCTCCAAAATGGCGTCGTTTGATATGACGCTATGCCACAATGGCGAACACGTTGTTACCAACGTGAAATATTCGAAATATCACTAAATCGCCCCAAATTCGAAGCGTTGTTTCGACGCGCACTGAATTTAAGAAATGTTTCCTGCCCCTTTTTCTCACTTGCACACAATAAAGTCGCGAAAACTATCCGAGAATCCTGGCAGGATCGCCAAAATGTTTGCGTAGGAAGCGCGAAAAAAAAGGTTGCAGGATCATACGGAGTAGTTTGGAGGCACAGGGTTCATTTCAAATAAAAGAGGCACTGTCTTCACTCGCCACTTCTCTCGTTTCTTTAATTTTATTCACTCTTGTCGAGTACAAAATGAACTCACTGTACGAGATCGAAAGCGACGTCACTGTGCGCATGAAATTTGGTTATAAAAAAAAAAGGAAATTCGATTGTCGTCACAAAGAAAAAATTTTCACAAAGTCTCGCCTTATTACATTCGAGTTGCTTCGATTCGGATGCTTGATTCCGACTGACTCTGCGCGATCGCGGACGTTCGGCGTTGCCCCGTCCGGGACGTAAAGTGGGGACGGGTCGCAGAACAAATCATCGAGAGGGTTCAATAAGGCGCGAATTACAAACGCATAATAGAACAGTTTCAATTATTTAAAATAATTTAAAATGTGTACGAAAAATTCTAAAAATATGTGTGTAGATTCTATAAAAAACATTTTTTGTTGTTTCCAATTTTTCAAAGGTTCATAGTTTTTTGACGAAAGGAACTTCAAATATTATAGATTTTATTATAGTTTTATTATAGTTACAAATTTTTTTCCTCTCAAACAATGAACTTTCGAAAAAATCACACAGTAAAAAAATGGTTAGAATCATCAAAGAATGTACCAAAATTTTTTCAGAATTTCACGTAAATGTTTGAATTATTTAAAAACAATTTAAATAAATATTACTCAAAATATTGTTTAAAAAGCCTGAGAAAATATTCCTCAATAAAGTCTAAGAAAATTTTGTTCCTAATATTTTTTTAAAGAAGCACTTAATTTTTTGGTGGGTCTTGAAATTTTTCGATGAAATTTTACTCGAGAATGCCATTTTGAGGTCTTTAAAGAAAGTGGGGTATATGAGTAAAATTTGTTTGATATAATGGATATTTTCTGTTTTAATAATTTGTTATATTATTTATAATTTTCTAAACCATAGAATCTTTTTTATGTGATAAGAAAATTATGAATTACATTTAAGGCAAATGCATAATATTAAAAAAGAATTTGTTATTAACATGAATAATAAACACCATTTTTAATTCTATTTAAAATGAATAATCAGTACATAATATAGATTAATTCTTGTAAAGCGGTGCACAAACTAAATTCGATTTTGTAATTAAATTAATTTAAGTCTAATAATACTAATAACTTTGGTTATGCGACCCCTCGAACCAGAAGACTCTGCTTCCTGTACTTGCAGGGTTTCGTATTCCTTACCGGCTGTATACTTTTGATGCTGCATACGCGTAGTTAATAAACCGTAGTTCTTCTAGCAATTGAAAATGATCATTTTTCAAAACTTCGATTATCTACTGGAGACGACGAATAATGTATTAATTAATAAAGATTGGCAGGACATCACTGAATATACGAGTAGATTAAAGTATGAAGGATGACAATACCAATTATCGGAACAGCAAATAATTTACGCGATAAATAATAACTTTAGGTTATCATAGATTTTCTTTCCATTATAAATATCCCATTTTACTTTGCATGTCTAAAATAATATGTATGTTTAAAATAAAATTTTCTTCATTAAAAAGACGTGTAGCACCTTGCTTGAAGGAGCGATCAGTAGGTCGCCGCAGCCATTTAAACGAAGTCTAAAAAATGTCGGAACGATCTTCGGTAGTAAAAGGATTTTAAAAATACCAAGTGTTGTACTGATCAAACAGAAGATGCGTTCTTGGGTGAGTCCACGCACTAAATCCGACGGTCATTAATATCGCCTTAAAGTATCGCCTTAATTTCAGATAGGTGAGAAATACATGTCATCCTATCGCATATGTAAATTGAATTAAGAGGCTGAATATTAACTAGAGCGATTTGAATGCTTTTAATGGGACTTAGTATTTTCGAGTCCACTCCGTGATGGAACGGCTTTAAACGAACATAAAACTCAGTCAACGATTCAAAGTGTTATTTCCTTTAGGAATCCGAGAATATCGATGATTTCAGTAAATTTAGGCATCAGCATCGACGTGTGCTTCTTGAATTAATAGAATGGGAATTATTACTACTCCAAAGGGTGTAAAGTTTCAAATAAATTTCAGAATAATGTGGTTGTTGTTTAATTTATAAAACTATTTTTTAATTACTCTAATCTAATATAATTCCGTGAAATGTTATAAATGACCTTACCAGTTTCTGTTACCGTCATAATATATTTTTACATGAACTTATTGTGTATATTACCTTATTAAGTAGGGAAATGTCACTTTTCACAATCCATGTTTGTATTTGCCTTTATGCAACAATTGGTAAGGTTTCAAAAGTTATCAAAAAATATATTCTTATGAAATTATCTTATGTTTTCATAAATAATATAAAGTTGAAATTCTTCCTCATTTGTTTCTCAAACATTTTTCAATGTTCATTGGTTGAGAAATACGTACATTAAAAATGTATAAAACTTTTCCCCCAATAATTTTTAGGACAAGGTGGGTGTTACGTGAAAGTCCCAATTTAAAAAACATACGTCAGTGGTTTTGATACAAAATTGATTAATTTATTTTTTACCGTAGAGAAATACTAAAGCACATTAAAAATATTATCAAAACTTGTACCAATGGTGCATAAATCAATGTGTTACGGACAAAATTCATGTTTTATCGATTGCGGTACCCGGCGTAGGTATTTTCCCACAAGAGTGGTTTTCTCTACGCCATTGAACACCCGAAAGTGGGTACCCCATCTTTTTAAACCACCTACTTTGTAAGTAGAATTCGTTTAAATTTGTTAAGATTAAAATCTACATTTTAACGGAAAAGTTAAAAAGTCGAACTAAGAAGATGTAAAAAGTGACTGTCGATTTTTTCAGTGTTTCGGGATGTCGGTGGGTAAGGTCATGGTGTTTCGTAGGTAAGGTCTTTCGCGTCGTGATTGGTTCTTCAGCACACCGAGATCGCAATAAATTGATATATTTTCATTTGGTCGATCGTATTGTGGGATTTTTTTTGACCTCTTCCACCAATCATTAACAAAATGGATTGTCAAATTAGAATCTTTCAGAGGCGCAAAGTCAACAATAAGAACGGAATCTATGAATTTAACGTTTTTATGAATTAAAGGTTCAATTATTCTTTGGTAAACTTTATATATACATTGAATATAGGTTTATTTTTTATTATGTTATAATGGAATTTAACCCATTTCGTCCCGAAAGTCTGAAATTTGGACGCAAATGTCATCGCTGTACCGTTTGTTTCAAACACTACTAAAAAAAAATTAAAGTAAGTTAACATCGATACTTTGGACTTTCACTTTCGTATTTCGTGGTCATAATCAACCATCGATTTCACCGAAAAAAGTTATGAATGTTTTTTCGAAAAAAATGCCGATTTTGTTCGACTTTTCATTGCAAGAATCGCGTTTTTTATATTGAAAAAGGCAATACTGACCATTCCAAATTGTACTAATCTCGTCTTTTTATTCAGCTATTTTTTTTTTGACTTGTTTTCAAAATACAAAATGGTGGCTCCAATGTGGGCGTCTGAAACTTGCAATTTTGCATTTACTCATTAAAAAAAATGGATTATTTTACCGTGTAACGGCCGAAAACGCGGAGAATTTTGGATGAAAAAAGAATTATCATAATTTTTGAATACCTATTGTTATGATTGTTCATTTATAATCTCAGTTTAATAACTAATTAGTCATATATAGTTTTTTCACGGTTTTTTGTCTCATTTTCAAACAATTTTCGAGGTTTCTCTAACATTACGTACATGTTAAACTAAAAATTACCATGTACGCTTGTGCCATATAAATAATTGGTTTATAACCTAAAAATATGGTGGAAAATGACAATTTATTTATGAGAACGCTGTTAAACTTTTACTATGATGATTGTAAGTTCAATACAAGCGAATCATCGAGTGAAACTCACCATCCTGGAATGCCAAATTTCAAAATTGTTCATTTCCAACAATACATATTCTAAATATCATTATAGATTATAGATTCTACATTATATGTTGTTAAATACTATACCGGAAAACTACTGATACACAATTACTTATATATCGTATTCTTTAGCCACAATATTACAAATTGCGGACGACATTTTGAATCCACTATTTTGTTTTTTCAAAAAAATCCGACGTGAAAAGGAAGGGCGGACCAAAAGGATGCGATTAGTATCATCTAGAATGGTCAATATAACCTTTTTTCACGATTCCTGCGAAGAAATCTCGGTATTGGTATTTTTTTCAAAAAATGATAATGACTGGTTATTTTAAATCGACGGTTGATTTTGTCCATGGGATTCAAAAGAGGAGGTCCAAAAGTATTGGTATTAACTTATATCATTTTTTAAACGTCGCTTAGAACAAATGTTAGAATAAAGACCGAATATTGTATCCACATTTCGGACTTTTGGGAGGAAAATGGTTACATAGGATGAAAGCATACACAATTGTCCTATGAAGAATAAAACGTCTTGAATGTGATTTGAACTTTAATACAGTCACTTTCTAAATAAAACCAAGTAGCTGCTTACTATTTAATGTTACATTCCATATTAGGATAAGAAATCATCGCATTATTTTGAGGAAAATTTCAACACATATATGCAATACCAATTAACTAATTTCTTGCGATTTTAATTAATTTAAGTTGCACATAAAGCGATATTCATTTACGTATATTTTATTATTTAATAATCCATAATGCATGCACAATGTTATTGTACGAATATCTTTGGTAATTATACAATTCTACCTGTTGCATGGTTAGAGAATGAGAGGTTAAAAGATAATGATGCAGACAAATTCGCCACGGCTATAATCTCAAAAGTCAATATTGCGAGTTGAACAGGTGTTTCGTTAGGACCTTTTTGCCATACATCAAGGCTCAGCTAAAAGAAATTAGATTGGTTAAATACAATTCATAAAGGGAGATTAATTGAAAAGATTCACAACGATTTCTATTATCGAAATTGATATCAATAGAAACTAATAGAAATCCATTGAAATTATGAAATATAATGTGATAAATAATTTCAACAGTCAATATTTGATTAATGTTAAAAATAAATGCTGTTGTTCATTTCAATTGAAATTAAGAAGTTTTTATTGAATCAGTTTAAAAACTGCAAATTTACAAAGATGTATATGCAGATTTTAAATGCAAAATCTGCAACATTACTAATAAAGCTTTACGAAATCTACATAGTACATATTTTACTTATATTTAAACCATTTTCATGAATTAGGATAGTTTAATAAACTATTATTTTAAAAATGAATAAATAAATAAGGAGGCCATTTTTATTCAAACTGAACGAATTGTTATTAGTATGGGGTATTTCTTTAAAGGTATAGTTGAAACTATTTTAAAATCATTAATTAAAAAAACCTTCATCAGTATATTTAACAAAGTAATATTTTGAATGATGAATATGATTTAAAATTATTTATTAATATCAGTTATTCCGAAACTTTTGAATATGCTATTTCTAGGTGTCATAACGTTTGAATGACAATACCTTTCCGCACGTATACTTCCTCTACAATCACACGTATGCTTACATGACCACAATTTGGGAACTGAATGTGTTATTAAACCATATGGCATCCTAATCTATACCTGGCGGATTCAAAGCCCCAAACAGAAACTACTTTTTGCGGACCTTTTTTATACATGTTGTTTAAGTTTGTCTCATAATTACAGTTCAATTACATCGTTTAAATTTCTAAACTGATGAAAAGAGTCAGCAATATTGAAATCTGACTTTTTTCAAATAATTAAAAAAAAACGATCCTCAAAAATAAGCCGGCTAATAAATTTCAATTATTTTTATAACCCATTTAATATCGTGAAGATTTCGTAGAGATTAACAACTACAGCCTGGTATCGTACCCCCAAAACTAAATCATTTTAGCAAGGAAGAAGAATTTCGCAAAGAAGTTGTATTACTTTCATCAGATATGCTTAAAATTATATTGAACTAAGGATGATCAAAATGTATATTAAGGGCCGACGAGCAATCCAAAGCTGTAAAAAAAGTGGAGAAACTTTGCACCATAAACATTCAATGTTTAGGTTCTTTTTTTAAATTTATATACGAAAATGTGATCCTCATCTCAAGACCTACCGGATGAATTAATATAGTCAGGATTTGTTGCTTGTTATTAGTAAATATCAAATAAATATCAATTTTCTGTCCGTCATAAATATATCTGCTAATGTCATAATAGATCTGCTAATGCACTTCTTTATAAAATTGTGTTGTTAACTTAATTTGTATGAAAACATCATCATAGATTTTTTCAAAACTCAATTATCTTCTATTCAAATACAAATCGATGAATTATGTACTTGAAATAAAGTTTATAAGGAAACATACCATTAATATGAGGTACTGTGGGAGAAAATATATATATGTATAACGGCAGTGTATTAGGAGTGTCATCTTTCGAGTATATTTGGAACGAAGACATCAAATCCTTGCAAATGAAACTGCACTGCAGTCAACTTCGCAAAATGGAGAATGAAAGCACAGTATGTGAATGTAACAAAAGAGTGAGAGATCATCAGATACGTTATTTATTTTCTTCGTTTTATATTCACTGATTTTTTATCTATAGTTCGTATACATCACCAGTAATATCAAAAAAACAATAATGAAAAATTTAAATGTTTTTATGTTTACAGATAAAACACATGAAGACTTTGTAATCTGAATATAAATGCAAATGGGTGGAATTGTGAGGAAATACCAAGATAAGCCGCTTATAGGAAACACCGACTTCCTGTTGATTTTTCGGTTATCCGAAAGAGTAGTATTGAAATTGAATGTTCCTTAGTTAAGACATTTTCACCATTGCAATATTTAAGAAAATCAATGGGATAAATTCAAAAGTATTTTGATAAAATTCTAATATTATAAGTAACAACATAAACTTTTTACGAAGTGGTTCTTGAATCGGTTATTACAGGAGATTAGAACTTTTTTTAATATATTTTATGTTAGATTGTTCGATGAACTTAATTATTCCAAATATTTTTATGAATTTTTAAGTTTTTTAATTAGTATCAAAGAAATATGTATACAACTACCTAATAGTGATATCATCTTTGAAATATTGCACGGTGAGCTTGGAATAAATTCAACTCAAAAGTCCCCCCACTTCGCTGATTTTTTTAGGCATATTTTCAGATTTGCCTCGGTATTTTTAACCTATTAATGAAAATAATCGCTGGAGGTTATTGTAATTATCTTTATAGCAATAACGTTTAGATACAGTTTTTTACGCAAATAGTTAAATTTTGGCTCTAGAAAAATAATTCCGTAATGTTGTGAATACTTTTAAATTTTTAAACTCAAAGCATTTATGAATCTACGTAAGAAGCTTATTTTTTAATGATTTATTCTAAATACCTTTTTGCAAGGTATTCTGCGATAAAACTAATTCAGAACAAATTAAAGGATACCAAATTATCTATACAATAACAATATTGAATGTTTTATCTCTTTTCGTTGCATATTTAAAGCCCATTGAAGCATACGTTTTCGGGAAAATAGTCTGTAGAATTTTTCAAATATCTTCTAGGTATTGCTGATTAACTTTTTCTAAGAGTATCGATGAAAAAATATAAAAAAACAAGTTTGAGTAGACGTATTTCCGCACAATGCTAAAAAAACCTTTCTACCACGTATATTTCTAAAGTAGCGGGTTGAAATACACATGTTTTATTCAACTTTTACCGCATATGTTACAACATTTTAAAGCCTATTTTTTTTTAACGGATATCAGATGAAATTTATTACTCTGGGGTTTTTGAGGTCCGTGATTACAAAACAAACTTGTTTTTAAAATTCAAAATGATGAATTCAAGTTGTCCGACCAAAATGTAAAGTTACATGATTGATACGAAAGAAGGTGCTCATAAGTATTCAAAACATATTTTTTATTTTTCTTGAACCAAAATCTAACTATTTGCGTAAAAAAACTGTACCTAAACGTTATTTTGATGAAAATAATTACAATAACTTTTAAAAAAATACAAAATGTTGAGGTATTTTGAGTTTTCCTCCAGCGATAATTTTCGTTTATGGCTTAAAATAACCGGGAGACAAATCTGAAAACATGTATAAAAAATCCACGGTTGAATTTAAACTGGTTTTCATCTAACCTAAAATACTTATTAAAATCCAACTTAATGTTTAAGAAATTAAGAAAAAAATATTAAAACATATTTAGTTAATTGTTTCAACAAATGTATAAAAATGAAATATACGATGTATTTAATGGTAGATGTAAATATATTATACAGTATTTTTTCCGAATAATTCAAATTTATTGTTTGCAACAACAAAGCAAAATAATTTTTTCTCTAATGATTCATATGTTCTTGACAAACATCGCTATAAAATCTATATGGAATTAACGTATGGTTAAAATATGATTTCGAAGAATGCGCCAATATTTGAATTGCAATTGGGCTTCGACGTTTGTGTAATGTTTTTCTCAGTCAGTTGATTTTGTTTATATTTTAACAGCTGAAAACTTGTTGCAGTACTCTCCCTATTGCAGCACGCCAGCTGCGGTTTCAGGTTCGGGAGATAACAGCTTCACAACCATTAGCCTGGTGAACACTTTATTTTACCCATTTAATGACATACAGTACGGTTGCTTCTTGAAGCTAGTAAGCCTAAAAACTAGCGTGATGGTGGTAACTCGTGTTGATCGCTGGAACTTCGAGGAAAATACGCATCGAAAACGTGAAAAGTGATTTCCACTTCGACATGAACCGCTAATTTCCGAGACGATTTGAAAATTAGCAATTAAGCGCGACAAGAATTCGTCGAAAGTGAATCGAGTATTTGGTTAGGAAATAACTAATTTAGGTGGCGACAATTTAAAAAAGGTTGTCGACAACGAAAACCTTACATGCCAAGACGCACGTGGTGTTCAAACAAGTAAATCTGCCGCAAATCATTTCGGGATTTTCTAAGAACTCAAAGGGTTACGCCACAGGTGGCCAAAATTTGTAACCAATTCCTGAAAGAGTCCTCGAACGTTTAATTATAAGAGCTTTATAAGGGTCGATAAGACCGCGTGCATAATTGAAAATTTGCAGTACGAATTCTCGTACATAGATGGCGATTTGAGTGGTGTATTGCACGTTAATAAAGCCACACAGCAACCAAGTAAATATTTCACTAGCATATCTAGCAAATGAGTAGTATCAAACAATTCACAGACAATTTCACGATAGTGACCATAGGATGATTGCCATATAGACGTTCATTTTCGTCGGAATGAATAAAAGAGTTTCGCTTATAATGAAACAAAAATATTATTGCTACTATCCCTGGTAAAAATGTATAAACGCCCCACGCATGGGCCTTGTGTGGCAAAGTTTCATGGGCCACGCCAAAATCGTCACGTTTTTCCCGGCAGCGCCATGCCTGCATGTATGGCACTTGCGTGGCATTCGTATGGTGCATGCTAGCAATTTAACATAACCTCATTCTTCATCGTCGGTAAAGCAGAAGTTATGATATGATTTAAGATTCCTTTGTGTAACAGTCGCCAGGTACGCGCCAAGCAAGCGCCATGTGTATACGCAAGAGTTAAGCTGAATTTTTTTCAGAATTTTTTGAACAATTTTTGAATTTTTTCCAATTTTTGGATTTTGAAAAATTCAAAAAATATTCAAAAAATATTCAAAAAATTCTGAAAAAAATTTAGCACATTCTTTGATTGATTCTAAGAATTTTTTGTTCAACAAACATTTTTCAAACAGTCTACGATTTTCCGACAATTCATCATTTTTGTTTCCGTTTGACTATTACGGGTTAAGGGTGGTTTTGCAACCCTTGGATGTAACAAATAAAATAAGTATATGTCATAACTCTTTATTATGGACCTCGACCGCCCTGTTTTTGGTCATTTCATTGAATTTTATGGTGTATTTCGCATTGAAAATTGCACTTTTTTGAAAAAAATAGCATTAAAATTACCCTTTATTTTTTTTAATTGAAGAAAATGAGGGTTAGGACATTGTCTTTCCGTTTTCTAAATGGCATAAATCGATAGAGCGACCTCGAAAATAGTGGATTATGGCTTTGGCGATTCTTTTAGGGGCTGAAAATATATAGTAATACGTCGTTGAACATTGACGGACAAAATGGACACTTTGGGACGAAATGGGTTAAATGGTTTTCTAAATTGCTCGTTAAGAATCATAGTTTATTCTATATTTCTAATAATGTATTTTTTGGGTGCGGGTCGAAAAACCGACAGGTATATAAAAGCCGACGTGTCAAAAAACCGACACATAAATAAATAGACACATCGATAAGTCATTTTATGAAGTGTCGGCTTTTTGACTATCGGCTTTTCGACTGTCGGCTTTATGACCGACGGTTTTTTGACCTGTCGGCTTTCTGATTTGTCGGTTTTTGGACCCCCACATTTTTTCATTATCAAATGGTATTTATTTATAAAACGTCAGAAGAACACAACTTCTATCTATACATAAGAAACGCACGAAGTTTAAATTTCAAATCCTGTATTGTTTTGTAGTAAATGAAAGAATTGTCTCATTAAATTTTATATTCTTTTTTTGATACATCCTTCAACCATACTAATAAAGAAAGAACAATATGCTTTAGGGATTTTCAAATTGTGTATAATTTATATTGAGCGTATATAGCAATAACAAATAATTTCTAGTAAGGAGTAGTGAGTGTTCGCGGACATTTAGAGTGAAATTGTTAACCAAATTTAATGTTATTTTTCTTTAATGTCCGGTATAAAATTCTTTAATACCGTCAATTCGAGCCGGAAAAAAATTATCCATTGATAATCAGGTATTTATGTTGTAATAAAAAGTAATGTGTAAACCAATACTTCATGCCATCCTTAAATTAAACTAATTGCACTAGGGTGAAAGATATGCATAAACAGTTTCTAATTCGATCTCTGACTTGTAATGAACCGGCACCTCGTAAACTGTTTGTACATATATCTTTCAACGTAATAATCATTGATGGCTGGGTTAAAGTGATATATAAAAAAAAATCGCAAAGTTCTAATTAGCAAAACAGAACTACAGAAAGATGTCAAATATAACAAATTTCATAGAATTCCTCTTGAAATTAACTGTCAACTAAAGATATTATGTGTGGTATTTTCTTGCATTTATTTAATATGAAATATGAAATTAGTATCCTATAATAGTATTAAATTCAACATTTCGTACATTTTTCCATAATAGTACATTATGTGCCAATAAAATTGTTTGTCGCCCGAGCGAAGTGAAGGTATTTTTTTCATAAAATAAATCTGCAGTTTAAAACACTGTAATAAATTCTTAATGTATTATTGCGATTATTGAAAGCGGTGGTTTTTGCACGTTTTGCTGTATAAAGTTATATGATATTGTGTCCTTAAGTATTTAAAACAAGACTGATGAGACAAAGATGAAATGCTTCGTTTACTTGCATGTAATTTATTATGGCGTTCACCTGCAAACGTCGCAATTATGAAGTTCCTTTCTATAGACTTCCGATATAAGTTTCCTCTAATCGAAAACTACCTGGCTGCATATTGAATACCAATGTATTATAAACTTGAAGCTGAGTATTATATATTAATATTTACCATTCATATTTTAACGTGTTGATATATAAATTTTGTTGTGTACCTCAAATCTTAGAATACATTTATCTTCACATTGAAACGCTAAAGGAATAATGTTTAAACAACTAATTAATCATCATTGTTTTTTAATATTGTAACTTAAAGCGTACACGTTTTCTAAAAATACATTATAATGTTTCTTTCATCTGTTATATCAACATACATTTAAAAATACTATCATTACATCATAAATGACGGCCTAAACTGTCGGTTTATGACTTGCCATTTATTTGTAGGAATAGGCATGAAACGACGCGACGGAGATACATGAATTACAGACTATGGTTTTTTGCATGACGTGAGTAAAATTTTACATTTCCCGCTTGTCAGAAGACGGGTAATCTGAGTGTTATATTTGGGTGTAAAATTAATGATTGTTTCAGGACGGCCACTCATTCGCCTTTTTTCATGTGGTAAGCAGCGTAAAATTTATAATTATGGGCGTAAAATTGAATGGGCGTAAAATCAAAATTATATGAAAAGTCTCGTTCGAAGATGATAATTATTGTAGTCATGCTTGTCTTGCCAAAATTCACAACGTTTAATGTTTAGATTTAAAATATTTTGGCGCCTTTCGCCATGTTATCCCTTGCGTGACACTCCACTAACTTCATATTGTTTTGTTTGATAAATATGTTGAATTATCACTATTTGTCCAGAAGATGATAACGGGTACACACAAAATTTTCTATTTATTTATTTATTTATTTATTAGGGGAAGGGAGGGATATTATCATTGAGAACGAGACTTTTCATATAATTTTTTTTTTTTTTTTTGTTTGATCATTCAATTATATTGCAAGTCTCGTTCTAAATGATAATTATTGTAGTGTTTTAGAGTATGTGATAATTCATAACAGAAAATTTATAATATTGCTTAAACATTTTATTGAACTTGAAGCTTATGGAATAATTACAAGGAATAGCGTTGAAATAAAAACTATTACTTCAATATCGCCCGTGCGAATTGGTCATTGGTTGATTGGATGGGTCTATTATAAAACTTACAGAAAGTCTGCGATCTTGGTGCCCAACCAGCAGTACGTCTTATAGTGTCGATATCCACTCCTCGCTTATGAGCAGCAGATACCGACGCATGTCTTGTACTGTATGCCGTAAATTGGTTCATATCAATACCTGCTTTAACTAATAAATTCTTTACCCAATGGCCAATTGTCTGTGCGCTTACAGCTTCACCGTCGCAATAAATAAATTTTTAGTTTTTTGGCTCCGCAAACCTTTGGTTATTTCAAGATATTCTAACACTAAAGAAGCCACACACAAACCGGGTTTTTTTTGAAAAAGGGTAGGATCAAGTCAGGGTTGTTAGATCCTACTCTTGAAGTCTTGATAAGATCGGTGATTTTGATACTAATGCCAGATTCAGATCTGAAAATATTATCGACATTGATTAAAGACAATGTCTGAAGTCTCTGAGCAGTCGTCAGCGCTAATAGTGTAACCACTTTTTCACTGGCTTCTTTTAATTTTAACTCCTTAAGGGTTTTAAGATTTTCCAAATAACGCAATACAGGCGTAATGACCCACGTTGTCGAGTATCTTGGTTTCGTTGGATTTTCTCTAAATACACCCTTCATGAAACGAGATATTAGACCATCTAAATTTATATTATCACCTGAGATCAAGGAAATAGCTGCCCGGGAAGTGTTTAAAGTACCATACTTTTGACCATCTTTCAATCTTAAATTAAGGAAATCAATGATGTCCGATGTCTTTGGATTGAAGGTATCTACATTTTTCATGTGAGTATAGTTCCACCAATGTTTGAGCTGACATTCATATTGCTTGAGCGTTGTTGATGCAATGGAATTGACTAATATATCAACAGAATCTTCATTAATTCCTTTTCTCAAATAAGCTGACCTGATAACTTTCCTACCACCAATGAAAGGTGGGATGATAATGGATGGCTCTCGTTGCTACAAGGGGATATTAATAAATATTTGTCAGGATGAAACGCAATTGGAGATCGGGTAAGAAGAGAGGTAAATAATGGGTACCATGGCTGTGTGGGCCAAAATGGTACCACCAGTACCCCTTCTGATTTTTCATTGATAATTTTTCTTAAGGTTTGTAGAATAAGTGCGAATGGAGGAAAAGCGTAAAAACGTTCATCCTTCCAAGAGACTGTGAATGCATCTACTAATTCAGCTTGAGGGTCAGGGAAACGAGAATAAAACTTTTTACATTTATTATTTAATCGAGATGCGAATAAATCAACTGTAAACGGTCCAAAAGTTTCCTCAATTTGCTTAAAATAGAAGTGAGAAATTTCCCATTCTGTATCTATGTTAGTAATAGGAGATGCTCTGTCTGCTTCGACATTTTCTGCTAAACGAATATACGAGGCTTTCACCCACAATTTCCTCTCTTCGCACCAACTCCAAATTTTTCTCGATAATTCACTCAGATGAGGGTACTGTACACCTCCAGATCGATTAACATAAGCTATTGCAGTAGAACTATCCAAACGCAACAATAATTCGCATTCAAATAAGTTTGAAGCAAAACATTTAAGTGCGAAAAAAGCAGCTAATAACTCGAGATAATTTATATGATTTGTCTTCTCTTCCTCGTTCCAAAATCCGTGGGAACTTATATTATTACGATGACAGCCCCAGCCTGTCCGAGACGAATCAGAAAATATTTCCATAACAAATTTATTAATTCTTATTGGATTTGAACCAATGGCTGCATTTTTTATCCACCAATCTAAATCTTCAATCATATTATTATTTATATACATCTTTCCCTCATAATTTCCACCATTAAATTTTAGCGTTAAGAACTTTTGTCTCTCTAGTCTCTTGCAGTGAATAAAACTGTAAGCAACAGCAGGACAAGCTGCTGTTAAAACTCCTAGAAATGATGCAAATGTACGAATTTTAAAAGCAACGCCTAGCTTGAATTCACCTGCCATTTCTATTATTTGTTTTTTCTTTTTATCAGGCAATTTTAAAGAATAGTCTATAGAATTAATAATGAAACCATAATATTTACATGATTGACTAGCGATCAAGGAACTCTTCTCGAAATTTATAATGAAACCTAATTGTTCGAGAAATAATATAGTATCTTTTAAATTATTCTCACACATGCTTTTTGATTTATTTATAAATAAAAAATCATCTAAATAAAGGATTACCGTCATTCCTTTCAGTATTAATTCATTAACAATGGGTTTCATTATCTTAGTAAAAACATAAGGACTTGTGGTTAGCCCAAATGGCAGGCAGCAGAACTGATATAGTTTACCGCAAAATTCGAGTCTAAGAAATTTTTTGTGATCTTCATGAATGGGTACTACGAAATACGCATCTTTCAGGTCTATCGTGCCCATGTAATCTCCCATTGATAGAAGATTTAAAGCAGATTTTATGTCTTCCAATTTGAAATGAGGAGAATTAATAAATTTATTCAGGGCTTTCAAATTGAAAATAAAGCGATTAGTCCCATCAGATTTTGAAATTAAGAAATATGATGAAATAAATTCACCTTCTTCATGTAAACACTCTTCAATAGCTCCTAATGATAATAATTTATCAATTTCGTATTGAAATTCCATTAATTCAATCGAAGAAAAATTTCTACATTTAGGAGGAGCTTTTTGAAATGGAATTTCAGAAAAAGGGAGACGATATCCTTTTACATAACTTAAAATATATTTATCAGAACTTAATTTTTTCCAATTTTTTAAGTAAAAACGTAAGCGTCCCGCTGGCTATCTACCCGTATTACTTCTTTAATGAAGATTGGTTCATCGTCAGAGAGCTCGTCTTCGAGGGATTGTGGGAAGGAGCTTTCGGTGGAACCCTTTTCGATCGGAAAAAGCGAGGTTTTTGTTGATGACCCACCTGACGATAATTGGCAGGTGGGTATTTCAAGTTTCCCTGGAATCTGATTTTTTTAGGCGCTTTTTGTTGAGGTTTGTCTTTTATTTCCGCAGAAGCTTTCTCTATTTCCTTTGCATCTTTAATCTTTTCCTTGAGGTTATTTCCGTATAACCACTCATTTGAAACCAACGAATCTACCGTAGATTTCATATTTTTATTAAAATGTGGAGTAATGAAAGATTTTCGAGCTACTGATTGCTGATAATAAACATCAGTAAGGATTTGTACAGCGTGGCTCAATAAATCCGTGAAGACATCTTCATCGACCTCCTCTTTTGGAGGATCTACAAGCAAAGATACTGCAGCACCTAAAGAAGCGAGAGCTGTACCAACACAGTTTTGTGTTTCTACAAAATGATTGTCTCGTTTCTTTGCAATGTCCGAAAGCAATGGAATAATCTCTGGATTAACTTTTGGGGCTTCCACAAAGAATTCACCACTGCGATTATATAATTCAAGAATCTCTTTCTTATTTTTCTCAGGTAAACCTTCTTTGGTCCATTTTGACCAAATATTTATCAATCCTGAGTGATATTTAACCTCTTTAAATTTTGATTGCACTAAATCCATACCAAGTGCTTTTAGAACAGTCTCACTAGCTGAAGGATCATCAGGCTCAGAAATTGAATGCTCTGTTAACTCCAGTCCTTGAGAATTTTCAACATTTGTCATGGAACCGGGAATATTATTTGACTGGATCTCAGTTTTTCCCTTCTCTTCTTTTTCCTTTTCTGTAATTGAAAGGAAAAAGAATGAAGAAAATAGTGTGCAAAATTGTAACACTTGTTGTGTATATTGTGATGTGATATCACAATACCCAATAAGTCGTGTAGACTCTCAAATTTCGTATGGAACTTTGAGTTATAATTATTTAGAGCCTTTAGGCGGAGAAACAACAAACTCGTATAGAGGTTTGCTTACCGATTACAACAGGTACAACAGTATTGCCTGCTTGAGGCGTGGGATTAAAAGTTGTATGCGAAACAGTAGCTGATGCCTGTTCTTTTTGAACATCCAGCCATGACGTAACCAAATTTGTGAGGTTATCAAACTGTTTCTCCATTTTATCAATTCTGGAACTGTCCGACGATCTTTTCTTGTGATGACGGTCATCTCTAGATCTTGATCTAGAACGTTTCTTCTTGTGACTCGGCATCTTTTATTGTTTGATGAGTATTTATTTAATCTTTAACGGAGCGACGAAAAAACGTTATGATTTTTTGACACAACGAAACAATATGAAGTTAGTGGAGTGTCACGCAAGGGATAACATGGCGAAAGGCGCCAAAATATTTTAAATCTAAACATTAAACGTTGTGAATTTTGGCAAGACAAGCATGACTACAATAATTATCATTGAGAACGAGACTTGCAATATAATTGTATTTGTACGCATCACGGGAGGTACAGCTCATTATTATTGACTATTTTCGTAGGTTCAATGACTAAACAAAACGGTTACAAACTTTTTGTAATTTTATCATGCTTCTAAGATATGTGATGTAATTGAAAATTACTACATGTTTCAAACTTAATAAAATAAGCATAATTTTATTGTTGTTTACAAGCTGGTACGGTAAAATAGTACTACTCTTATGTGAATGTGTGGTCAAATTGATGTAAAATACAGATGTTCTAAATTATATCAATGTCCAAGAAATCATAGACTTTATTATCATTTCATTTCCGGTGACTATTGTGGATGTGTTAATTAGTCATCATCATCGATACGCGACAATTAAATAATTTAGGATTATAACTATATATTGCAGCATATGGCTAATTCTCAGAAACATTTAAATTTTAGATTAGAAAAATGCAATCCTTGAAATTTATATAACTATAAGTTAATAGACTATATTTATTCTAAATTAATCATATCATCTTTATAGTAACAGTATGGTTAAATTCAGTTATTATGTACTATCACATTTTATTCAAATACATTAATTGAAAGTGGGAATAGCTAAAATGTAACTACACCTAAAATTTCTAACATGATTTGTTATACAGGGTGTCCGAAAAGTATGGAAACACTCAAATATCTCGGAAAATCGACATCGAATCGAAAAAGTAAAAATACACGTATTCAATGGTTTCAAGAGAGCTATCCAGTGACACCTAACACAACCCCCCACCCCCACCCGCTGGGGGTGATAGAGGGGGTAACTTAAAAATTTTAAATGGGAACCCCCAATTTTTATTGCAGATTTTGCTTCCTCAGAAAAAGTTACGTAAATTTTGCCTACCATTATAATTGTTTTTGTTGACAGATGGCGCTGTAATCAACGAAATTAAAAAATTATTCTAAAAAGTTTTAAAAATCTCGCGAAAAACACAACGGATCAAAAAAGTAAAAACACACGTATTTAATGGTTTCAAGAGAGCTATCCAGTGACACCTAACACGACCCCCCACCCCCACAGGCTGGGGGTGATGGAGGGGGAAACTTAAAAATTTTAAATGGGAACTCCCAAATTTTATTGCAGATTTCTCTTCTTCAGAAAAAGTTACGTAAATTTTACCTATTATAATTATTTTTGTTAACAGATGGAGCTGCAATCTGCGAAATTAAAAAATTACTAAAAAATATTGAACTTGACGTACATGGAATAGCATACCACGTTTTCAGAATTTTAAATAACGTCTTTTGCCTTTAAATATTTCTAGTTTACCGATTCTCACCGCGAGGAGGTAGACGATTTTGAGAATCTTCTGTTTTACTTTTTTTTTTATTTGATTTCTGTTTTTTACCTTTTTTTTATTCTTCACTATTAAATTTTTTTATGTTTTTTTTTAATGTATTTGCTTACCTTTTCTTCCAGATATTAAAATTCTTTATTCGCTCCCCCCTTGTAATTGTGCATACAAAGTTTTTGACAGAAAAATGAAGAATCGACATCCTTATTCTACGAGGAAGTGAATGTCGTGTATCCGAATAGCGTAAATGGTGACCAAATCCGCATATGGTGTTATGGCTTTCTTGCATGACTGTGATTTTGTATACTTGTGTGAAAGTACTGTAGGTATCGCTTGCGGAAACCCATTGCATACACTCGGTCGATTTTTTCAACTGCCAGTGTTACAGAGAAAGTAGTCAATAATCGAACATCGTCAGCGTCCAAATCAAAACAGCACGTCTTAGTATTAGTTAAGCTCTATTGTTTGAATGAGTCAAGGTCTCGGTTATTTTTCAGCTTTGTGAAAATTACACATGCGAGCGTCACTCTTGTCGAAAACTTGGTCAAATTCGTACCGCAAAAAATCGCAATTCTCTTCGTTCTCGCTATTTGATACTTAATGTAATGTTTCTCTAACATTTGAATTTCTTCTAATTTTTTATATTTCTTTTATTTCTTCATTCTTTGCTTCATATTTCTTCCATTTCGATACATTCTGTATTCTGCCTCCTGTTGTAATTTGGCATACTATGTCTTTGACACAAAAAGAAAGGATCGAAATCCTTATTCTGCGAGGATGCGGCGATAAAAAAAGAACATACGAACAAGTCGTCCGCCAATTTAATGATACCCATCCTGATCGTCTACCTATTTGCAAATCAACTGTTTGTAAGACTGTTTCTCGGTTTCAAGATACTGGCTCTGTCAATGATCGACCAAAATCAGGAAGACCAAAAACGTCCACGAACGAAGACAACAGTTTAGCGGTCTGTGCAAGTGTCGTTGAGGACGTCCATACTTCGGTAAGAAAGATTGCGCAAGCCACTGGTATCGGCAAATCGTCTGTCCATGAAATATTAAAAGCAAATAAGTTCCATCCATATAAAATAAAATATGTACAAGAACTTTCGGAAGATGACTTCGATCGGAGATTAGAATTTTGTGAGGAAATGATGAGACGTTGTGACGAAAATGAATTATTTCCTTTCTGGATATGCTTCTCTGATGAAGCTACGTTTCAGTTGAGTGGAGAAGTTAATAGGCACAACCTACGATATTGGTCGGACGAAAATCCTCATTGGATGAGAGATACTCACACACAACATCCACAGAAAATCAATGTTTGGGCTGGCATTTTGTGCAATCAAATTGTTGGGCCTTTCTTCGTTGAAGAGAATTTCACGGCTGAAAGGTACTGTAATTTGTTAAATAACCAGATTATACCGGCAATACGAAATATTGCTGGTATAGCGTTTGATAATGTCTGGTTTCAACAGGATGGAGCTCCTTGTCATTTTGGTTTGATTGTACGCAATCTATTAAATAATATTTTCCCCCGACGTTGGATTGGTAGGAGGGGTTCGATCGAGTGGCCACCGAGGTCACCTGATCTAACTCCTCTGGACTATTTTTACTGGGGTTTCTTGAAGAACAAGGTCTACGAAACGAAACCAAAAGACATTGATGAGTTGAAAGAAAAAATAATTCAAGGTTCTAATACAGTATCTCAAGAAATGCTGCAAAAAGTTTATGATAACTTCTATGCACGATTGGGATATTGTCAAGTTGCTGAAGGACTTCAATTCGAACATCTTATAAATTAGTGGGCATAGACATGTTAAAAATCCAGTAAAGAAAATAGAAGCGAAGGAAAATTTAAACTTTAAAATAGAAAAAAAATTAAAAAAATAAAAAAAAAACAAATAAAAGGTAAAAACAAAAAAAAAATATACAAAAATAAAAAAAAAAGATTCTCAAAATCGTCTACCTCCTCGCGGTAAGAATCGGTGAACTTTGAAATATTTAAAGGCAAAAGACGTCATTTAAAATTTTGGAAACGTGGTCCGCTATTCCAGGTACGTGGTTCGCTGATTGCAGCTCCATCTGTTAACAAAAATAATTATAATAGGTAAAATTTACGTAACTTTTTCTGAAGAAGAGAAATCTGCAATAAAATTTGGGAGTTCCCATTTAAAATTTTTAAGTTTCCCCCTCCATCACCCCCAGCCTGTGGGGGTGGGGGGTCGTGTTAGGTGTCACTGGATAGCTCTCTTGAAACCATTAAATACGTGTGTTTTTACTTTTTTGATCCGTTGTGTTTTTCGCGAGATTTTTAAAACTTTTTAGAATAATTTTTTAATTTCGTTGATTACAGCGCCATCTGTCAACAAAAACAATTATAATGGTAGGCAAAATTTACGTAACTTTTTCTGAGGAAGCAAAATCTGCAATAAAAATTGGGGGTTCCCATTTAAAATTTTTAAGTTACCCCCTCTATCACCCCCAGCGGGTGGGGGTGGGGGGTTGTGTTAGGTGTCACTGGATAGCTCTCTTGAAACCATTGAATACGTGTATTTTTACTTTTACGATTCGATGTCGATTTTCCGAGATATTTGAGTGTTTCCATACTTTTCGGACACCCTGTATATTTAATATAAATTGAGCATCACGTAACTAGCACTTCTTTCGTGACTTTACAATTAGAAACATCATGACATTTGTACTGTTTTGTATAGTGAATAGTGGTGAGAATTTATAAAACAGGAAGGAAGGAATGACGAAAAAATGTGTGTAAAGGATGGAGGGCAAAGGGTTGTATCCCGTGACCTATAATATAAATACAATCCAAATTTCATGCAATTATTGCACAAATTTCTGACAAGGATGCGTATTAGAGTCGAAACGGCATTGACATACTTAAAGACATATTTGTACTCTTTATTTTGACCCTTACATTTTACTTCGACCCAGACTAAGTCTGGACGAAGTATTGAATTTGGTCACTTCGGGCAAAAAAATTACCCTATAGTTTTTCATCAAATGTCGACGTTTCAGACCCTAAGGAACCCAAAGCAACAATACAAAAATTTGTGTCCGTTAGGTTGTACGTCCGTCCGTCCGTCCGTCCGTCCGTGGGCAAAATTTTGTATACGCGATATCTCGCGACTGGCAGGGCGAATTTAAAAAGTACAAACGGATTTGGGTTTCTCTTGGCCAAACTTAGATCTGATTAGTTTTTGGAGACAATGCATACTAGATTATGGGGAGGTTTAACAAAAAAACGCTCAAAAAACACGTTTTTCCATTTTTTAACAAAAAATACAAATCGTACAAAAAAATATTTCAAACAAAAAATATAGAACATCGAATTCTCTACAAAAAAGGTTGTATTCATTTCTTCGTAAAATCAACGATAATGCCGTAAAAAGCAAATTAACATGAAATTAACATAAATTGTACATACACATGCATATGTATGTATATTATATACATTACATGAATAACAGAGACACAGAGGAAGTAGGGGAGTGAGGCGGGTATCAGGGGGGGGGGGGCTAACTTTAAAAATTTGATTAAATTTTATTTTAGTATAAAAATTTGATTAATTTTTGTTTTTTTTAAGCATCAGTGTGAACAAGACGTGCTCATTTATCAGTGCTTCGACTGATCTACGGTCGGGGTCGAAGTTTTGAAAATGCTCATTTTGAATTTTAATATAGGGTGAATATGCCAATGAATGGACGACTACCAATGAATGGACGATTTTCTACATATTTCTATTTCTTATGAATGTATGATGCACAACATGCAACAAAATATATATTTTTATGTTCTTTGAACATTCAAAACAATATTTACAATACTATTGATCTTCCAGTTTTTATTATTTTGTAAAATCAAAGCGGATTTTTTTACAAACGTATGAAGACGAGGGTAATAATTAAATAAAATCAAAGGTTGAACTACGCGGCCATAAAGAGCAGAGTCTAACGATTCTAATGGTGGTATCATAATTAAATTTTCATAAAAGAATTCAAAAGTTACAATCGATCAAAGTGTGAAAAATGCTTAACCGTCCATTCATTGGCATATTCACCCTATTTAAGGAACAAGATATTGTTACAATATATCTATGGAAACTACTCGAACCTAACGATGCTGGAACTACCCTCTGCCGCCTTCTTTCCTGGCAGTGTTATAAATGGGAATATTACCGGAAGCATCAGCCTTTCGTCAGGGAACTGCAATACGAATTTAGCCAAAATTGTAGGCACCCGGGTCGAAGGCATCTAGTTTTAATATTAAAATCCTTCGCCCTCCACCTTTTATACATGTTTTTCGTCTTTCCTTCATTTTTATAAATTCTCTCCATTAGATCAGTATATACCATAAACTACTAATATCAAATTTAACGGTCGATTAAAAAATCCTAATATATCCTATTAATTACATCTCAAGTTCTTTATACAATTCGCTATTCTGGTTTAGTTTGATAATAACTTAGTTTTCGCGACCGAGTTGCCATCTAACCTTCAACGCATTGATGAATATCGCATGACAATTACTTAAAATATCAATTTGAGAATTACGATTCAGTTTAATCTTATTTTAGATAAGGTTGCAAAATCCGTAAAGTATTTCTTATTAAGAATGTGTTTTATTGTCATTTATCTAAACGTTTTTGGATAGATATCTTCAGAGGGGGTGATTGCTTTAGTTTTTAGAGGCAAAATAAAATTTCAGTAACATGCGCCAATTTTTTACCAATGCCAGAAAATAAGATTTCCAATCACCCATATATAGTTAGCGTGCCGATATTTTTATCAATAGAAGTACTTCTTTAAACAAATTAATTCTTTTTTTATGCACGATTATGATTGTTCCTTATTGATAGGAATGTTGTAATCAGTGAAAATAATGGAACGATTTTTTTGCACGGAATCATACATTAAAAGAATACGAAGAGCAGAAGTTGACATTTAGACGATTTACTCAATATTTTTCCTTTTATAACAAAGCATTCACAGAAATGATGTATCAAATTTTCATTGA
Organism: Trichopria drosophilae; assembly: GCA_030407085.1. NCBI lineage: Eukaryota > Metazoa > Arthropoda > Insecta > Hymenoptera > Diapriidae > Trichopria > Trichopria drosophilae. The sequence continues at coordinate 53,104,447 of CM059583.1, forward strand.
CCGTTTCTGCAACTTTGGAGGTGGCCCAATGTCTTCCAATAATTAGTATTTGCGCAACAAATTTTGACAGATATATTTTACCGAAATGTTTGTCGAAAACGTTTGATAAAAGCATTTTTGCAATTTTTGTTAGTTTCATTCATAGTTGAGAAAGTTTTCTGAATTATTTTACTCATAAAAATGTAACCGATTATTTAAAAGATTTTTTAATTTTTCTAGTCTACTTTCTAAAGCAAATATTTCTTCCAATTAAGCAAATAACATGGTTCCTCTTTCACAAATTAGAACTATTTTCTTTAATCTGTAATGGCATGCAATGAAGACGTATCAAGAATTTGAACGTGAAATGATAATTCTACCTTGTACGAGACCCTCACCGAATCATCGCCCTTTCACAATGCCAGACGGCAGAGCAGGTGATGTCGGTTACATCGTCGGTTTGAAGCAACAGCGTGTAAGTTTTGGCACGCATATCGAATGTATCTTACATTACACTGACAACATAAAATCAAAAATATAACGGTAACAAACCATAATATTTGGATTTGGCTTTAATTTAAGATTTAATTTTCAAAATGAATTTCTACGTTAAAAAGGTTCCATATTAAACTCTGTATGTGGTATATAATATATTGCATATAATTTATCCATATAATTTATCTAGTAACAAAAAATATTATAATGTTATTACAGGATCTGGGCTTTTTGTTAGTGAGACATTACATACGTATTAGTCCCTCAAAAAATGATGTAATGAAATTCGTTATAACCCAACACGTGTTGTTCAGGAATCGAAAATGTTTCCTTCTACAAAGAAAAATAATCTTCATTTTATTCATAAACGTTCAAAACAGCTTTTCATTGAAAATTAGAAATGCGATATTTAAAGGGTATAAGGAAAAAATATAAAAGAGATTTTGTAATAATAATAACGTGAAGAACTGTCTTATTGGATAGTCATGTTATTATTTTTGATCTAGATTAATAATAATTATTACACTACTTAAGTTAACTTAGGGCCTGAATATGAGCTAACTTTAGAATAAAAACCATCAATAATAACATTTTAGAAAGATGTCTGGACAATAATTATACAAATTCACAACTTTTGTTTCATACTTGAACTCGTAATTTTTACCTGTCCGAAATTAGATTTTACACATACCTCAATGTTTGGAGACGTGCTTGTAACTTTAGAATCTGTACATGAAAAATAATAAAATCATATCAGTTTTGAGGTTAGTGAAATATATTTATTCTTTCATAAAATCTAGGATATGTTAACCCATTAACGCCTGAAAGAGTACTTTTTTCCCTTCAATGTCAATCAACTTTTTCATATCGAAATCAAAGTTGAAAAAATGGCTTGGAACACATTCTAAAGTATTTTCGGTTGTTTTTCAAGATTCCGACATCAAAATTGAGTATGGGCTAAAAATTTTGGAAATATGTATTCTTATCAATATTTTCTACGGTGTAAGAGTATTGTATATATATTGGAAGTTTATTGAAACTATGGATAGAGTTAGATAACATTGTATGAAAAAATATTACTTTTATACTCGACTTCATTGTAACAATCTCAAAACGGCGTGTTCAATGATAATTTCATCGAACAATTTTTAGATGCTTTAACTCAAAAACTAGGAGCTTTTATACGAAAAAGCTAATAACGAAAAATTCTTTGAAATCATTTAGTAATGTATTGGAATTTTGAGATTTTTTAATGATATTTTGAGAATTTTATTTAATTAAATTTTTTTAAAAATGATTAAATATTTACGAAAAAATCTGAAAAAATGTTGGTACATTCTTTGATAAATTCTAAACCTTTTTCGTTCTTTGAAAATTTTTCCAAAAGTTTTCGAGGAAAAGAATTTCAAATATTACAAGGATGCTCTTCTCTCAAACACTATCAACTTTTAGAAACAAATCTTAATAACGAAATAGACTTAGAATTCATCATGGAATGGACCGAAAATTGTCAAAATATCATTACAAGAATTTGAAAATATTCCAGTATATTTTTCAATCATTTCTAAGAACTTTTCATTTTTAGAATTTTTTTAAAAATTCGCATAATTTTTTAGTTAGAACGTTCAGAAAATTTTCAACGAATTTTTCATTGGGAATAACATTTTGAAGCTGTTACAAAGAAGTGAAGCAGTTGCAAAATGTTTTCATAAAATTCATTTGTTTTATCCACCTTTATCCATAGTTTCAAAAAAATCCCAACATTCTAATAACTTGAAAAATATTGATAAGAATAAATATTTCCAACATTTTTGGCAAAAATATTTTGAAGTTTGGCGGCATATTGGAATTCCTTATGGCTGAAGCTCAATTTTAACCTCGGAATCTTGAAGAGTAACCTCGAAAATTCCAGGATATGTTCCTATCAATTTTTTGCAACTTTGATTTCGACGCATGAAGCAGACGATACGAAAACAGTTAAATTAATTTCGATACGTATTTGATATATAAAAGTATTATTTTTAATTTCATTGACGAAATTACAAATGTTTAAAAACATTATAACATTTTTGTTGTATTTTAATAATTTTCATGGGAATAGACATCTGTATATACATATTTTATAAATACCATCAACGGATATAATTTTATGTGAAAGTTATCAGTTAGTATGAAACTGCAGTTTCCATGGTAATAAATTTATTCTAAGCTATTCAATATTCTGAAACAATTTGCAATATTGAATAATTACAATATACTTAAAATGTATGTGCGTGTATATATTCATTCTCGGGTACGAATAATTTCTCCATGCAGACTAGAATATGGACCTAATTTTTTGGCATTGAAATTATGATACTGTCGGGGTTTGACAATGGGTCCAAATATACGACGATGACTTGAAACAAAAACAAATGGAATGTATATCTCGGCGTATTCAATCGAAGAGCCACGATATAAGAGAATAAACTCAGTTTCGTGTTCCGGTCCTATTACGTTACATTTCCAAGAAGTCTCAGATAAAACATGGAGGAGGATGCTCTGGGTGATATTTTGTATGGAACACATTTTACATTCACATTTTATATACTTCTTACAATATTTCTTAAAAACTATATTACAGGAGTTTTTAATGCTGGCAGATAATAATATTTAATCAAAAATATTTGTAAACTGCACTACTTCTTAATTATTTAAAAGTTCTCTAAATACATTTAAAAGCATTTTTTCTTAATTATTTCTTTAATTATTATATTTGTACGATAAATAAATAGCGAAATTACTGCTATAATTTTTGAAAATGCGTATTTTTAAATTTTTTAATACATATGAATTTCGCAACTATATTTTCCGAAACTTTATTTTTTCGGGTACCGAATTTTAGGAAACCGAATTTTTTCAGGTAACAATTTTGTTATACTGCTATAGATACGGGCTACTTTCTGCACCTACACTGAACAAAAATTTGTAATATTTATCAAATATGTGGTTGCCTGTTAGCAGACGAATATTAAGTAATGCCAACTGCATTTTAGTTGAATTAACTACATGTTGTTGAATCGATATCATGATGTAGTTGGGAGCACTAATTACTTCGACCCAGACTAAGTCTGGACGAAGTATTGAATTTGGTCACTTTGTCACTAAGGAACCCAAAACAACAATAAAAAAATTGGTGTCCGTTAGGTTGTACGTCCGTCCGTCCGTCCGTCCGTGGGCAAAATTTTGTATACGCGATATCTCGCGACTGGCAGGGCGAATTTAAAAAGTACAAACGGATTTGGGTTTCTCTTGGCCAAACTTAGATCTGATTAGTTTTTGGAGACAATGCATACTAGATTATGGGGAGGTTTAACAAAAAAACGCTCAAAAAACACGTTTTTCCATTTTTTAACAAAAAATACAAATCGTACAAAAAAATATTTCAAACAAAAAATATAGAACATCGAATTCTCTACAAAAAAGGTTGTATTCATTTCTTCGTAAAATCAACGATAATGCCGTAAAAAGCAAATTAACATGAAATTAACATAAATTGTACATACACATGCATATGTATGTATATTATATACATTACATGCAAAACAGAGACACAGAGGAAGCAGGGGAGTGAGGCGGGTATCAGGGGGGGGGGGGGGCATAAAAGAATATTCACTGTACCGCTGACCTGCGGTCGGGGTCGAAGTTTTGAAAATGCTCATTTTCAATTTTAATATAGGGTGAATATGCCAATGAATGGACGACTATCAATGAATGGACGATTTTTTGCATATTTCTATTTCTTATGAATGTATGATGCACAACATGCAACAAAATACATATTTTTATGTTCTTTGAACATTCAAAACAATATTTACAGTACTATTGATCTTCCAGTGTTTATTATTTTGTAAAATCAAAGCAAAGTTTTAAAGCCATCCAAAACTGGTACTGAAAACGTCCCATTTGATTTAACCCGTCTATTCATTGGAGTTTAGCGGATTTTTTTACAAACGTATGAAGACGAGGTTAATAATTAAATAAAATCAAAGGTTGAATCTACCTCGGTCATAAAGAGCAGAGTCTAACGATTCTAATGGTGGTATCATAATTAAATTTTCATAAAAGAATTCAAAAGTTACAATCGATCAAAGTGTGAAAAATGCTTAACCGTCCATTCATTGGCATATTCACCCTATTTAAGGAACAAGATATTGTTACGATATATGTATAGAAACTACTCGAACCTAACGATGCTAGAACTACCCTCTGCCGCCTTCTTTCCTGGCAGTGTTAAAAAGGGAATATTCCCGGAAGCATCAGCCTTTCGTCAGGGAACTGCAATACGAATTTAGCCAAAATTGTAGGCACCCGGGTCGAAGGCATCTAGTTTGTAGTTGCATTGGCTAAATATTTAGGTGCTAATCGACAAACACATATTTAGTCAAAATTACTAGTTTTTTTTCAGTGTAGTTCAGCGATTGTTTGAGACCCTTGAACACATGAAAGGGAGACTATCCAAATTTTTCAAACATAAAGTAAGAAATATTAGTTACCACAAAGGAACACACAATTTTCAAATTTAATTTTATATATAATTTTAAGTTGAATGGTGTAATAAATTCAATACGTCCATTACATATCTGGACGGTCTAAAAGGTATGAATAGATTTGCGAATAAAGTCACGTTATTTCAATATAAGATTCAAAGTACGTGGATTGAAACCAGCATAAATTCAAATTCTGGTGCAAAGTAACTCAGATTGACCCGTATAATAACATTATCTATAGAGGTGATGAAATATATAGTTCCCGAAAATCCTTAATTCAGAAAACGGATAAAAATTTAACGCTGTAACCCTTAATGTAAAAATCATACCGGGATGAAACAAACTTTTAAGTATTATAATATATGAACATGCAAAGGAGGATGGAGACTACGTTCTAACAGAAATTAATGTAAAGCACAGAGAGATACGAAAACACTTCAATATTAAATGCAGTGCGATAATTCTTGCACGGTTTTAGTTTGTAATTTAAAGTTCAGATGTCATTTTGAAAACTGAAAGTGCGAATTTTGTTAAAATTATTATTCAAATGTTAAAACATGCGCTTTGTCTCGATTCGCACGTATCAATTTAAATATTAAATTAGTATCATATTAATCACTCGACAGTGAGTAGACGCGGCCAAGGACCTCAGGGGTAACCCCCTAATTTTAGTCTTCAAAATGACAGCCCTTTACTTCGACTGAGTAAACTTTCAAGTATTCATTTATATTTGATTCATATTATCGATCTGTTCCTTCGAAACTACTGAGATTTAAGGTGAGCAATATCGTCGTCTCATCAATTTTTCCAACTAGCGAAACTGTCGGTTCAAATAAATTAAAGAAACAACGTGATATTGATTTTAAATGCCTAATGATTTAAAAAAGAATGTTAATATAGGTATTTTTTGGGGCTCTATTGTGGGAAAGAATTAATAATTTATAAGAATGTGGTAACTTTTAAAAATTCATTTTTAGGGCAGTTCTCTCGGAATTGTAATTGGCAAACATATTTTAATCAAATTTGGTACACAGCTGTCATTGTTGTCATTATTCGTATCGATTGGCAATGTTGCACTTTGATGTGCGATGTTGTATACACGTATTGGAGCTACCGAAGTGGTTAAAATGATTTCAATTGGGTGAAGAACGTTGCCAAATTTACTTAGCCCCCGCTGAATTAAGTCAAAATTCGAATGGGTTCCTACTTTTGACTAGCATTCTGAACTAGACCTTCTATACTTCTAAGGCAGAACGTTTTACGGCAAATGATTCCATCTAAGTGAAAGAAAAAAAAATATGTATTTCAGGGATCTTTGAGAGATCTCGCATTCGTCAGCCTCGCAGACATCAGGCATATATGAGACGCAACGAGATTTATAAGAGATTTTTTCACTATATTTTCACCTTTTTCTGAAAGAACTCGATAAATGGGCCTTTAGCTAATTTTACTGGAAAAGGACTCCTGGTTGGACCATAGATATGCCATACTCATATACAATTTTACTTCCACCCAGACCTTAGGTAAATATTGAATGTGGTCACCTCATGCAAAAAACTTACTCTATAGTTTGTCATCAAATGTCGACGTTTCAGATCCTAAGGAGCCCAAATTAACAATACAAAAATTTGTGTGTGCGTGATCTCGTTTTTTTGTCTCGCGATTTTGCGCAAACGGTAAGACCGATTACAATTTTTTTTTTAAATACGTATCTTGGCATACCTTAGATCGGATTAGATTTTGGCGCAGATCGATTAGTCCTTTACTAAATAACATTAGCCTATTACGTTTCTTCGTAGTTTTTTGCATTTATTTTGTAAAAATACAAATTTGATTAAAAAATGTTTCAAACAAAAAAGATAGAGCATTAAATTCTCTACAAAAAAGGCCTTTTCTTCCTAAAGTCAACGATAATGCTATCTCATCTTCGCCAGCCTCTCGGGCTCGGTGACCACCTACAGGCGCGAAAGTTATTTTACGCTCATTATACGAAATAGTAATTTTCGATACAAGTGCGTAAAAGTTTTTTCTATGAATGTGACGGTTGCGAGCCGAGCTGAAAGCGAGGTCCGCAGTCACATTGGTACAACAAACATTTTCACACATGTGTCGAACAATATTTGTGTGTATAAAATGCGCCCAAAGAAGTGAAAAATGTGTAAAATAGCATTTTAGACACACTGTAACATAATAGCATTTTATACAACAAGGGCGCAATTATCGATCTTCGACGAGTGTGAGTTTGTCGCTCGAGCGGAGCGAGGGTGACGATCACAATCGATGGAGATCGATATTTCGCCCATGTTCCATACGATATTTTTGAATACGACGTGCGTAGAGCGCAATTTTACGTACATGAAAATTTCGCCCTAGTGCGTAAAATCGTGTTTTACGCACGGAGTGTTAAAAATAACTATTTCGATATATCTAAAAGATGCCTTATAGATATCTATAAATATAGTTTTATAAGTATTATTCATAAATACTTCTGCTGGCCTGTCGTCGGGGTCGAAGTTTTGAAAATGCTCATTTTCGACCCAGGCCACAGGTCATAGTTGTAAATCATTTTCAATTTTCATACATATAAGAAACACTATATTGTTGTAATATATCCATCGAAGCCACTTGGACCTAAATATGATTGGTCCCCCAAATATCGGTATAATTTTATAATGTAATTGAAAGCTGTTAGTAAACGAACGAGTATTAAGGAATAGCCAACACTAGTTTTTTATTGATTTCAGATAAAAATTGTTCGAGTAAAGATGACAACGGTGAGAGCAATTTTTTACTTGGTCAATTTTTTACCTTTTTCCTGGACATTTTCACAGAATATTGTTCAAATATAGTATTTTTATATGTAATTAATACAAATCGTATAATTCTTGTAGAATCGGTCAGGTAACAAAGTTCCGAAAATCAACACATGCCGAAAGTCCAAAATTTTGATATAGCATGGCTATATTGTCATTTTCTCCACTTTGATCTTAAAAATTTGGCAAAAAGAAAAGAAATCACTCACGCAATATCGAAATTTTAGCTTTTCGGGGTTTTGATTTTCGGAACTTTGTTCCCCACCGCAGGAGCTTTTAAAAAATTTTTTGTTGGCCCTCCAGATCCGTTTAAGTTGTAACTAAGACATTTCTTTTACATTTGTATTATCAAGAATGCAACAAACTCGATATTGCAGTATTTATTTATTATGGTGAAAATAAAATTTCTTGGATGACAAGCAAAGGCTACCTAATTTTTTTAAGTATAGTTTTTGTATCATAAAGTCGACTTAGGTAATAGACGAAAATTAATATAAAAATGGATTGATAATAGTCAATTAATTCTTCGAAATTTTTCGAAGTTATTTTTGGAAAGTTTTATTAAGAAAAAATTTGGTGTTCTCAATTTTCCCTTAATTTGGAGAACTCCTGAAAAATGTAATCCTTTATGAACTAATGCTCTGCTGTAACATTTTTTAAGTTGAAACTTTTAAATGTAACTAGGTACAGTAAAAAGTCACACAGACATACGCACTTTTAGACCGTAAGGTTTTCTAAGTTTTCCCTCGATGAATTGACTGTGATTTTTGGAAGTTGATATTTTAATGTTATTGATTTATTTCTATTTAAGAATTCTTGATATCTTTTTTTTTATTTTTGTAACTCCATTTATGGAAGTCTAAACTTAAATTCCGAAATGCTCAGCACTTTTTGTGCGTGCTGTAAAACATGCATGTAATTGGATACGTATATCCAATTCATTATAAATATTTTAAGTTTGTCAATGAATATTAAAAAAGGTTTTATTATTTTTGTTAAATTTCATGTTATTTCGAGTTATCCTTCTATATGTGTTTAATTCTTGTGAAATTAAAATATGGATAAAAAGCTCGCTTTAGATTCATTTTTACGAATTTTGCTTTAATAATAACGATCACATGATTGTGGAGTATGCAGAAAAGTACTGAAGAGTATTTCAGCATCTCACAATTAATTGAGTTTCGGGGTTTGTAAATGAATTTCAACGATTGTCCTGATTTCAAATTTTATAATGTAAACTTTGAATTAAGGAAATAGTTTAATTATTTATTTCAGAATTAAATAGAATCAAATATTATTATTTTCCACTGTTATCTCTTGTAACTCTTGTTCTACTGTATTAAATGCTAGAGACACGTATCCCTTTCAACGTCGAAAAATACAAGGTTTCTTAAAAATGGACAATCAAAAAGATACAAAAATTTGCACGTCTGTTTAGTTATATATGACGAAATTTGACAGGCTTTTTGGTTTTCCCGTTATGAATATGTTACTTTTTTTATAAAACAACCATGTTTGAAGATTTCTCAAATACTAACCACAAAGTTATTACATTTTCTTATTAAAGTGCAAGATCATTTTCATTAAAACTAATCAATACTTCATAGCGAGACCTGTAGTTAACTGCTACCGGATTATTTTCATTTACTACTTAATTCATTTTAAATTAAACGTCATGGTATTGACGTTTAAGGCGATACAATTAGCTGCATAATTATTTATAAAACGTAATGGAACTTTTATTTAAAAATACGAAAATTGTAATAATGTGATAAGAGCTTTGAAACTGTTCCGTTTGAATTATGTTAATGTAAGAAGAAGAATAGTACTAAGGAACTTATGTTAATATACTGTTTAAGTATTATTATACACATTATTATCCTGGCAGTTCAGTTCTTCTGATCAAAATTAGAACAACTTTTCAAAGAATGTTGAAAAATGCATTTGTGACAGGACCAAACAAAAATTTTTCTTAGATACCTTGAATCGGATGTATTGGATCTTATAGTTTTTCTGAAAACAAATTTGTTGTTAAATTTCTGGGAAACATTTTTCGGATCAGTTGTCATAAAATCCTGGCCTGACGTGTGAAACTAAACATCGGATTCATTTTCAGGTGTCAAAAATCTATAAGAATATTATTATTTTCAACTCATCAATTATTAATAAAATATGTGTATCTTCCTCTGTATACTTTAAGGGTGGATTATACCATATTGGAGTTTAATTGAAACAATAAATGTATAGTATGGTTCGATATTTGATTGCGTACCAAAATTAATGAACGAAAATGGATTAAAACGGCAGGCAAAAACTGTGAAATTACGTACAATTCATCAAATTCGGTTTAAATTTTTCTGCATGTTTAGATCGTCAAAAAATATGTAGAACTCAGATTGAATATTTTCAATTCCTGCTGATTTATAAGTAATTATTACTTCTTATTAAAACTACATTAAAATATTCATTCACAAATAACTAATATTATGCGCAATAACTTTTTACTCGAAAATAAACGTAACGATTATACAGGCCACAAAATACGAAAACTAACTGGCATTTACGATCTTGTTTGAGAAAAACAGACCATCCTAGTAAACAATAAAACAATAACAATCTTAAGAGACAAGGCAGGCAGATTTTTTATCACAACCAACCACACGAAAAGTTTTACGATTTTTTTTTGCAAATTATGCCTCGTATGACAATGTTATAGAAATGAAGAAGTTAGTGTTCTGTTTTCGTTTCGAATTAACGATTGTATCAGTGCAGTGGGTCGCTCAATAATTTTTCTTGGAGTGGGAGGTATTTTTTTTAAATACCTTCAGTGACACCGTTAATCGATTTATGATTTTTAAAATTACAAGTGCATTTGTATTAAACATGTTCCCTTGAATCCATAGATTATTGTTATAAACTTAAATAAAAAACTAAATCTCCCTTTTTTGCCTATTTCATTTTCAGTGATTGCTTTAGCCAATCAGAACCAACTCGGAAAGTTTTTTTTTACATAGGAATAGAACGCATACGAATTTATTACAATGAGAAAATATTCATTGAACCAATGAAACGTGCAACCGATAGCCACAATGAAATGAATTCCTTCCAACGGATAAAATATATTATTATTATTATGAAAATTTCATTGTGTTAATTAAATTGATAAATGATTCTTTCCATTCAATAAATACTTACTAATACAAATAATTTTTCGTAGTAATAGCAATTGTGTTAGTAAGTAAAATAAACATTGTGTTATCAGTTGTTCGTTTTATTGCACACTGCATTTTTTCAATGTGCGGGGGTTCGATTTTTGTTTAAATAATTTAAATCTAAAATTCTCAACTGGTTTAATTTACGCCCAAATTCTGAACGGTAATATCCCATTTTTAGTACTATATTTTAGCTGCACGGTAAGCTAGTTTTATGAATTTTCATGAAGTCTACTTTTCAATAGAATAAGTTGCTGAAAAGAGATAATTCGGAATTTCAAAGGTATTGACATTGCAGAATTCTATATTTAACATTTAAAGCAAGTTACATCGATATTTATGCATTCCGAATTTTACTTGACTTCTTTTTTTTACATATGAAATTGAGCTAACTATTGGTCTTAATTCAAGACTTTATTTTTTTCAGTGTAATTTAATTCTATAAAATCGAAATTTAAATATGTTGTCTTATCTTTTCAGGAATTAGTTAAATATTCAACGACTAATAGATATATATTGATAAAGGATATTATTCTGATGCAGAATGAATATAATATTTTTTTTGAGAATAAAATTTGCTTCTCGCACGGTTATGGAGTGGAAATTGTACACCATATGAACTTGAATATTTCAAACAATATCATATTCCTATTTATTTTTTCGTATAATCTGATTGAATACTGACAAATACTATCACGTGGACGTGATAATTATTATTAATTTCAAATAATTGTTAGAAAAAATGACGTGAACGAGGCATTTGTCCTTTTTGAGAAAAATCACCCAAATACTTTTATTAAAATGAATTCTCCCTTTTTCGTTGTATCGGCGAGATAAAGTACATTTTCAATTCTGTCTCTTGTGGGCCAGTTTCACGACCAAAGAATAAACAATTTTTGTATTTATTTTAACTCACGGACACAAAGAAGACAGCAGATCTCAATCTTAATATATGGACGAAGAAACCACGCATTCTATACAATAAACTTTTATCATTAAAATAAAATAGACATTTTTCAGAGATGAAATCAACGATACAAAAAGTTGAACCAGTTACAATACAAATGGTATTTTTCATAATGTACTTGTGTACTTCATTTGTTTTCGTTTCGGACACCCTCCTCGAAGACTCATGAGAACAAAAATAGTAACGGAAGCTCCCACTATTTTCGAAGAATGAACGTATTTTAGGTTATTTAAATCTGTAGTACGTAGACATTCGTAATGATTTCACAAGACATTTGTTAATTATTGTGTTCTATAGGCATTATTTATAAAAAGACCGCTTAGACAAACTATTTGTAAATAAGGATCTTTCACGGTACATCAGTGTTGTTATTTAAATAAAAATGCACATCAATGTTTATTTTATTATAAGAAGGAAAATGAATTAAATATATATAACATAAAATTGAATGTTATTACTTGCAAAGAGTAATTCAGATCCTATAAAAACGAACTGCAACAATTCGTAGTAGTTATTTGTCAAAAAAAGTTACACTACATATCAATTATTTTTAAATTTAATATTTTTATAATAATAAAATATTTATTTTCATTATTTTTACTTTTAAGTTTAAAAGCAGAAATTTGTTAGAATTTACTCCAGTTACAAAAAAAAAATTTTAACGAACGTGGAAAGTTAAATTAAAATAAAACAGGGATAACAATTAAGCTACCTTTCAAATAGTAATTAGTATTTATTAATAATAAATAAATCTGTCGTCTTTTCTCTTAAAACTGGTAGGTCAGAGGCAAAGAAACAGGAATAAATGTCTGATATCATTTTTATGTTTAGTTATTTAATAATAAATTCATATATATCAAATTATGAAATAGTTTTTTTAATACACCTGAAATCTACATATAAATTTGAATATCGAATTTCTATTTTAAATTGTTCATATTTATTTGAAACTAATCGAATCAGTTAATTATTTATTTAACATGCACCAAAATAATAATTGTAATATTTAAAAAGATTTATTAATTTAAATTACGAAAATTAGTCCTATTTTTAGATTTCTATTAAAGTTTTCTACTATTAAGATTGAATAAATTAAGAAACCAAAATTTAGTATTTAATTAGAGGAAAATATTCAATAACATTTTCATGAAAATAATTTTTACTTCTATATTTAAAATTAGTAATTAATTGTCGTATAAAATAAATCGATACACTCAGTATCTAGTAAATTGTTTAATTATACTGAAAAATTAATGTTCATCGGGATCTCACAATGGTATTATTTATATACTCATTCTGATCACTTCATATCACTATAACTTTCGAGTCACTAACGGATAAAAATTGTGTTAAAATGATTGCATTTGCAACAAATTAATTGAAATATGATTAAATGTATTAATTAATACAATTAATGAAATATAATTCAGGTCTTGGACTTTCAATGATGTTTCTTGGCACTTTAGAATTTGTTTCTATTGTTAATTTTTTTCAATTCATTTTAAGAAATGGGAAACTTATTATTTGAATTCCTCTACCTACTTTCAATTCTTGTAATTAATGGAAAGAATAATTATAAATTCGTAATCTTCAATACTTTTAGCCAAGAAACTAAATTAGAATAAGCGATATTTTGTATTCCTATCAATTAGTATTTATATTATTTTTTTTTATTTATTATAATGCTTTCACAATAATGTGCTCCCATTGACTACCATTTACATAATGTTTCATATTTTGTATTTCAATTAGTACTTTATAATATACGCATAAATACCCAGATAGCAGAATAAAAAAATAGTTCAGAATGATCTCATAATGTGTTCTAAAAGAGGTCGAATGCATCAAATTATGAGTTTTTTTTTTAGCTTGAGGTCGTAATGATCTCACAATGATATCAGTTTAGAAAAACCTTATAATTTGACGAAAATAGTAATCGGACCTCTCTCTAAATTTCTTGGAGTGAGAATTCAGTCTTTCTCTTCCGATCGTGGCGTTGACAACTCTGGAGGAAAGAGTGAATTTCCACTCTTAAAGAGTTGAATATTCACTGTTTCACGAGAGTTGTTCAGTTTTCACTAATTAAAGAGTGAATTCTCACCCCAACAAATTTAGAGAGCTTGTAGAACACATTATGAGATCATTCTGAACTATTTTTTTATTCTGCTATTTGGGTATATGCAGAAATGAGGCGCGAATTTTTCGCATAAAATTGCAGGAATAATAATGTTTTTAACCATGTAATATTTTTTTTTTTAATAAATTATTCTTACCAAACCACCAACAGCAGTATACAGCATAAGTGCAACAAGTAACCCTACATGGGAAAAAATTGACTTCAATTTCCTAAGCGTTTCGACGCTGACGATTCTTTTCCCTTTGCCCCCACGCGTTTCACAGTTTTCACTAACATCCTCGTTGAAATTTATCTTCTCAGCTACCGCCATTTTCGCGATAAACAATCTCTTCCACGAACTCCAAAATTCTTTTTCCTGCGTGACATTCAGCTGGCTATTTTTAACTGTATCTCTCCGGAAAACTTAATCCCTAAGTCACATTCAACATATTTATTAAAAACTACTCCAACTAATCCTTTCACAAAATCCAGGAATTAAATTCACTTTTAATTGTTATAAACTTCATATTACTGGTATAAAATTTACAGCACAAATCGTTGATGATATCGGTAACTTCTTTGAATAACGCACAAAATCAGGGCTTGAAATTAAAAAAAGATGTTGAATACGGCTTACAGAATTTTTGTCGCGGTCGAGGAACTAGTTAAGAAGCGACTAGCGTTGAAATTTTGAGAATCTCTCGAAAATGCTTTAAAATCCGCGCCAGCGCAGTCGCGCTCTGTGTTAGATCCAGCGAGTGACTACAAAATGGCGTCAACATTTTCTTTTTCCAAAATTAATCATATTTATTAAATATTTTATTTTTCTCCTATTTATTTTGATTTTTGGTAAATATAAAGTAACGAACAAAATTTGTTAAAAAATTCTTTTTACTGAAAATGAGTTTTGTTTTGACTCGCATAGTAATGGAAGTGGGTGTCGAGTTCGACGTCACTAATCGACTCTGTGGTCCATTAGGTTGGTAGTCTGCAAGTGGGCCGTGTTCTGCAGGCGTCGAACGTTTTGTAATTTTCGTTAGTTCGATTTTTACATTTTCCACTGCCAAGTAATGCGTGAGTATAAAAAAAAAAATTTATTCGGAAAGCGTGGTGGTTCGGAAAATTGACCGGCTGTTCGTAGCCCGGCGTTGTCCTCAAGGAAATTCATCTTGCGGATCGATAATTTGCAACCGTTCGTGAGAAACGACTCCGAAATGTCATTTATGTAGAACTGGGCGTAATCGACAGATCTGACAAATCATTTCAATTGGGTGTCGACCTGGGAGAGAAATCTCAGTATTCGTAGAATATGTCATAATATATTTGCAATTTCTTACTTTTCTCTCATGAATTTTTTTCATTTCTTTTATTTTTTTTCTAATTCAATATCTAAGTATAATCGTAGACTCCCATCTGCGATGGAAATGTGTGATGCTGTAAATGCAAAGCTTCGATACATATTCCCTTGCTAAATTGCTAACTATTTTATCCATTTCGAAACTGCGAATGGTATATCATACGCTATTTTTCACAATTTTATTTTACGTATTGCTTGGGGACGTGTAAAGATGAAACATCTAAATAACCTGCGAATACTGCAATAAACGACCATAAAAGCGATCCTAAGTGTTAATAAAAGATTCCTGACCGAATTCGTGTTTTATGAAACAAAGCTGTTCGACATTACAAAAAACTTCAAAAATTACGTTTTGGCTAGCTTTTCGTAGCCCTCATCAGAAATTTATTCTAAAAATTATGTAAAAACTTCAAATTAAATCCAATAGTGAACATTTGCGAACAAGAACTCAGACAACTTAGTTCTAAATTTTAATTTTCAAGCAACAATTTTTAACTTTTTTTCGTTTGTTTTTAAATGTTCACTATTGGATTTAATTTGAAGTTTTTACATAATTTTTAGAATAAATTTCTGATGAGGGCTACGAAAAGCTAGCCGAAACGTAATTTTTGAAGTCTTTTGTTTTTTATTTCCATTTTCTGCGATGATGACCAAGAAATCCAAAGACCGTATGGTAAAAATACAAAATGTTTGACAAAAAATAAAAATATAATAACAAGATAAATAATAAAAATATAAATAAAGAAATGATCGGTATGATGCGCGTGACAATATAGTGACGAATATTCGGTAGACGCTGAGAATATGTCTATTTTTAAAGATAAATAGTATGTTAAGCAATACAAAATTACAAAAGAAATCGCCAAGTACAAAGACCCGAATTAATGCGGTAATCGACAAAATGACTTCCCACCACACTAAACTCAAATATTCTCAATGTTATTTATAGCAAGAAAATTAGCTAGATTGTCACAAACAACTGAAACAAAAATAAATTGTATTTTGTTTATTTATTTATTTATTATAATGATAAATAAATTGCGCTCGTTAAATTGAACAGCTTGGTATAAAATAAAATAAGATAAATGTAGTAAACGCTGTCTAAAGATTAAATAACATTTGAAAACATAACAAAAATTAATATTTATAAACGAGGTTACGCAAACTGACTTTGAAAGCACCTATTTGCACTTGACTTTTGATAGCTACTGGTAGGTTATTCCATTCCTGCCTTAATCTAGCTATACAGTAGGACCTCTCTTATTCGAACCTCTCTTATTCTAATTGTCCAACCTCTCTTATTCTAATTGTTCCTCCACGACTGTTCTCCCACTATCACACTAAAAGTCAACGAAAAATATTGTCCACGAATCACAAGCTTGCAAGCAAAGTAAGTGGGGGTAAGGGGAAAATTAGAATAAGAGAGGTCGGCACCATCTTGAAAAACTTTACTAATTAGAATAAGAGAGGTCCTACTGTACTAGCTTGAAAACCAAATCTAGATTTACTATTATCTTTGTGAATTTCACGATAGCGTCTTAAATTGTAATCTTGAATTATAGGTATAAACAATTCGGTTAATTGCTGACAGTCTATAGCTTTGGTAATAATCTTATGAACTAAAAGTAAATCTCCTTCATGGTGAATCGATGAGATTGTCGGAAATTTGAAACTGTCTTATTACATAAAATTTTACATGAAAAATTAGTATTCGCAGCATGGTGCTTTTTAAACCGATTTAACCTGAAGGTTCTGGCACTTGGGATTTTCTTGTTGATTTCAATTCCAGATCATTAATACATCATTTTTCGACAAAAACGAAAATCTTCTGTGGAGCCGTTTTTGAAAAATGTCGATTTAAAAATTCAAAATGACGAAAAATCAACTTTTCCGGAAGAAATATTCATTTGAGAAAAAATCTCATAAGATTAAATTTGTAGACATTAAAAAAAGGATTTTTCTTTGTCTGTATCAATTTTCTCTACAATTAATAGTTTAGGAGAAAAGCGAGAAAAAAACAAATTTATACGTGTATTGTTAAGTTTTTTTACACTTTTGACTAGTTTTTTTACTCTGTGTGACAAATCATTATAATTTTATTAATTAAATTAAACCTGTTATTGTGAGCTGAATAGTGAAAATGTTTAAAAGTCGAGCTCTTACACACGACTTAATGTGTGCCTACTATGTTTACAAAAGAAAAAAGATATATATCCTATAAAAAATCAGTTAAAAAATGAAAAACACATGCAAAAAGTTACTTTTTTTCGTTTTTCTCATATACAAACAATATATAACAAAATATAAAGATGAATATAGAGATCACAATTTAAAGGTAATATAAAATATAGTAATAAAACTAATATAAAAGATAGTACAAAATTAAACTGAGTTATTAAATAATAAGTATATAGATTATGTGAAGAAAGATTGTAAGATTATAAGAAAGCTTGTGTTTATAGCGGCTATACAGATTTCGCATAGTTTTTGAACTGATTTAGTGTAACGTGTCGAAGATTTGCAGGGACTTGAGTCCGGGTTAGACGCGGTATAGGAGAATGAAAGCGATAAAAAGATTGATAAGAAGATTCAGATAGAATACAGGGATTACGTACAGCATATGGAATATAACGGTCATTAAATAGAATGGATATGGAAGGAGACTTTATCAGATTGTTTTTGATTTTAAAAATGAAAGATAGGTCATGATACGTGTGAATGGTCGATAACATGGGCAGCTGAAATTTCTTTAAAAATGGGGTATAGTCATGATCGAAGAAATTCATAGGAGTACCCGCTTTCCATGCCAGATATCTAACCAATTGATGTTGGATAGCATCTAAACAGGTCCAAGAACATTGAAACTGCGGTGACCAGATAATAGAACCGTAGTGGAAAATCGGCAACAACAGCGAGTTGTATAAATACATAATAGAGCCCATCTCAGAAAATTCTGCTGTTCTCTTGATGAACCCCAGAATTTTGCTGGCTCTGGTCGAGGTTGCCTCAATATGAGACTTGAATTTTAACTTCTGGTCAAAGATTATTCCTAGGTCTGAAACTTCTTCGGTCCTGGAAAGGGGATTAGACTGCAATTGGTAATCAAAGCAAATCAGATTGAGTATGCCTAAAGTAGGACACTATGCTATACTTATTTATTTATTTATTTATTAGAATCAACGGCACTAGAAGTGCCTTTACACAAAATATAACAAAAAACATAATGAGGCGCTATACAATTTGAGTAACAATAAATTATATAAACTAAAATAATAATATAAAATTAAAGTGTAATAACGAATAATTCAATTAATTAACGAAAAGTTTTAGTGAGCCTGAGTACATAGGATTTAAAATTTGTCAGTCTCTCTGAAGTAATCGATTGCGGTAATAAATTCCATGCCCGCTTTAACCTTGGTACCGTAGAATTAAACCCATAATTTGTGCGATTAGCGGATTCTTCGATCAATCGAATAGTACGAAGCTGGTGCGAGATTGACCGCTGTATAAATAAACCCGTAACTTCCTCACTACGAATCAAGCCTCTAAGAATTTTATAAGCTAATAAAATATCGTAGTATGAATGTAGGGACTTTACCGATTGCAGATCAAAAGACTTAGCTCTGTCATCGTAAACATGGTCAAATGGGTGCATCGGATTCCCAGCCTTTCGAGATAAATATCTCACAAACTTATGTTGTATCGATTCAAGATCAGAAATATCAGTAGCAACGAAAGATGTCCATATAGACGAGCAATATAATAAATGAGGCAGAATTAATGTGCGATAGAGATATATGATCGTATGAATATTATGAAAGTTCTTGGTAGTTCTGATCAAGAATCCAAGAGTTCTATAAGATTTGGTTACCACATACTTTAAATGCTCTTTAAAATTCAAAGAGCGATCGAAAATCACTCCGAGATCCTTGCTTGAGGAAACCGACTCTAGACAAAACCCGTTTATGGAATATGAAAAAAGCATAGGTTCTCTAATTCTGTAGAAAGAAATGGACTTACACTTAGCAATATTCAGACAAAGTCTGTTATCCAATGACCATTTGAGCAACGTTTCCAAATCACATTGCAGCTTGATTGCATCCCTAGGGCTTCTAATTTCAGAGAATATTTTGACATCGTGAGCGTAGATAAGTATCTTACAAGTAACCGATTGTACAATATCGTTTATAAACAATATAAATAAGACAGGTCCTAGGTGTGAGCCCTGCGGAACACCTGATGTAGTAAGGTATTTGTTAGAATTATTGCCTTTTACCCTAACGATATGTTCACGATCGACTAAAAAGGAAGAAATCCATTTAAGGACCTTCCCTTTGAGCCCTAAGTGATATAGTTTATCTATCAAACGCCCATGATTGACCGTATCAAAAGCTTTGGAGAAATCCAGACAGATTGAGTCAACCTGTCTGGAATTCTCCAGTGCCTGAACAATAAAATCATTATAAATTAGTAAATTCAAAATGGTAGATTTACCCGTACAAATCCATGTTGCGCATCCACTATAATAGACGAAAAGGCAACCGAGATTTTAGTTGCGACGATTGCATCAAGTAATTTGGGTAGGATGTTAATAAGTGATACCGGTCTGTAATCTCTTACGTTACATACATATTAACATTTATTGGGAGACTGTTTTGAACAGACCAATCCATCACATTATTGAGATCTCTTTGTAGCCGAGAAACGTCCATGGGTCCAGCTATTTCACTGAAGATCTTAACATCATCAGCATAGAGTAGAAAAGAAACATATTTTATATTTTCCTTTAGATCGTTGATATAAATGTTAAAAAGAATAGGACCAAGGTTTGAGCCTTGGGGAACCCCAGAGGACATGATAACAGCATTGGATAGAGTACCATTTAAGTATGGAGTAAATCTTTGCTGTTAAAATATTAAGATGTTTGGTAAAATTAAAAGACTGATCGAAAGTAACGCCAAGATCCTTTACTAAGTTATTTGCGATAGTAGGTTATTATTTATGTTATACAAAAAAGACAAGGAATTTTGACCCCGAAAGAACTTGTGATAGGTGAAGCGTTAGCGTAACCAAACTGCATAAAATACTGTGCTTCATAGACAGGCCTACAGCTTTGTGAATATCTTTACGGAACTTGATTTTTTAAAGCTGTACTGTTAAATTAAAAATATACAAAATTGGTTAAATAAAGTAAAGTCAATTTTTAAGAAAAAATATTGCAACTTTGTGGCATCGAAACCTGCATTACATATTTAATAATAAACATGAAAACTTATTAAATTTTCAGGAAGGGAATAACGAGGCGTAGCAGGAGCTTTGCTTGCCGAAATGATCGGCGGTCTCTTCGTATATAACCACAAGGGGGAGGTCCTCATCTCCCGGGTATATCGAGATGACATTGGACGCAATGCAGTGGATGCGTTTCGCGTCAATGTCATTCATGCAAGGCAACAAGTTCGTTCACCGGTGACGAACATTGCCCGAACTTCTTTCTTTCATATCAAACGAGCCAACATCTGGTTAGCAGCCGTAACTAAGCAAAATGTCAACGCTGCAATGGTATTCGAATTTCTCCTCAAGATCATCGATGTTATGCAGTCATACTTTGGAAAGATCTCGGAAGAAAATATCAAGAATAACTTTGTTTTAATTTACGAGCTTTTGGATGGTAATTTTAAACCGCAAATTTGTGATTAACTTGTTTATTGATATTTTAATATAAATTTTACAGAGATTCTTGATTTCGGCTACCCACAAAACTGTGACACTGGAGCCCTGAAGACATTTATCACTCAACAAGGAGTGAAATCTGCTACAAAGGAGGAACAAGCACAAATAACGTCTCAGGTTACGGGACAGATTGGATGGAGAAGAGAAGGCATAAAGTATCGTCGTAATGAACTGTTTTTGGATGTATTGGAATATGTGAATCTCTTAATGAGTCCACAGGGACAAGTACTCAGTGCACATGTAGCTGGCAAAGTTCGTATTTACATTTATATCTAGACCGAATCCATCTCAAATCAAACAGCGAGTCCGATCACAAGTCATGACATCAAATGATTTTGAAATTTTATAATTTTCAATGAAAATAAGGCGAGACCCGCATTTTACAATTTTGCAAAATAGTTTTTTTTTGTTGTTTATTTCACTTTTTCTTTTTTGGGTCAATAGCCCATACCATCCTCTTGAAATGTAAGCTAAGAAAATTTGTTAAAGTTGACATTTAACAAAATGGCGGCTGTTTTTCGAAAAAAATTAAAATTACATTTACACAAAAACCCCATCGTTTTTTTTTGCTCTTGATTTTTTTTTAGACTTCTAGCATTATAACCTACATATACCACGTTGTTTTATTGTGTGCCCGACATTTGTAAAGGGAATTTTTTTATTTAATTTTTTTTTTATTTATCGCGTAAAAATGTTCTGTTTAGACGTTCGTCATTTTGAATCAGCCATATTGAATTTCGCAAATATGATCTCGGATTTGTAATCAGAAACACTAAAAACATTTAAAAATATACGGATTTTAATGACAAGATAATCCGCATTCAACGGCCTGGTACGAAAATACGGAACAGAAATTTCTGCATTTTTTTCTCTGTAACTGAGAAGAAATTAATAGCAGACATTTGTATTCAGAATTTCACGTAGAATACGATAAAATTTTTTAATTTGCAAAGAAGGTAAATTTTCGGTTAGGCGTCCGCCATTTTAGAGCCGCCATCTTGAATTTCGAAAATATATCCCCGGATTTGTAATCAGCGACCCGAAAAACATGTAGGGAAATATTATCAGTTCCTCTACAGGATTGCCCAAAAACTTTTATGCGATAAATAAAAAAAAAGTTAAATAAAAAAAATTCCCTTTACTTGACAAATGTCGGGCACACAATAAAACCACGTGGTATATGTAGGTTATAATGCTAGAAGTCTAAAAAAAAAATCAAGAGCAAAAAAAACGATGGGATTTTTTTGTGTTAATGTAATTTTAATTTTTTTCGAAAAACAGCCACCATTTTGTTAAATGTCAACTTTAACAAATTTTCTTAGCTTACATTTCAAGAGGATGGTATGGGCTATTAACCCAAAAAAGAAAAAGTGAAATAAACATATTACATTTGACAGTGGCTTAATTTGAAATTTTTTTCTCGCCGTTTTTTCACTATTTCAGTTTTAATCGTTAAAACTTCAAACAATCAGAACTTTGCAAACAAAAATTATTTTGCAAAACTGTGAAATACGGGTCGTCTTATTTTCATTGAAAAGTAATGTATTTCAAAATCATTTGATTTCATGACTTGTGATCGGACTCGCTGTTCGGTCTCTACATTTCACTTAATTTTATTCTAACATGTCAACATATTTTAAGGTGGTTATGAAGTCTTACTTGTCTGGCATGCCAGAATGCAAGTTTGGCATTAACGATAAAATAGTTATGGATGCTAAGGGAATGAAAGGAAGCGGAAATATCGGTGTCGGTTCGGACGATGCAACGGGTGCTCGCTCTGGAAAGCCAGTGGTAGTAATCGACGACTGTCAATTTCACCAATGTGTTAAACTGTCCAAATTCGAGACAGAACATTCCATTAGTTTTATACCACCTGACGGTGAATTTGAATTAATGAGGTAAATTAATCTAAATACCGAATAAATTAAAATTAAATTCAATGTAAATATCTGTTTATTCTAATTGTTCTCAGGTATCGAACAACGAAAGACATTTCATTACCTTTCCGCGTAATTCCTTTGGTCCGAGAAGTTGGTCGCACAAAAATGGAAGTTAAAGCAGTGCTCAAGTCCAATTTTAAACCTTCGCTTCTCGGCCAGAAGATCGAAGTTCGGGTTCCAACCCCTTTGAACACAGCCGGAGTTCAGCTGATCTGTCTAAAGGGGAAGGCGAAATACAAGGCATCGGAGAATGCGATAGTGTGGAAAATTAAGCGCATGGCAGGTATGAAAGAGACTCAGCTCTCTGCCGAGATAGACCTACTCGAAACTGACACTAAAAAGAAGTGGACACGTCCACCCATTTCGATGAACTTTGAAGTTCCTTTCGCTCCCTCCGGGTTCAAAGTGCGTTATTTGAAAGTTTTTGAGTCTAAACTGAATTACTCTGATCACGATGTTATCAAGTGGGTGCGATACATTGGAAGAAGTGGCCTCTACGAGACCAGATGCTAATAATACTCGTTACTAGTAAAAGAGTAATCTCAAATCGTGAGTACGAATTCGTTATCACCTATAAGCGCATTCGTAAGGACGAGTTACCCCACATTATCGTACCGTCAAACGAGAATGCTTAACATTGATGCCACAGAGATTTTTCATTATGAAAGAACAGCGTCGATATCCGATAGCTGAACAAATGCTTGTATCGAAAAATTAGTATTTGCTGGATATCGATGCTTAAGGAAGAATAATTATGCAAGAAGTTGCACTATAGTCAGGTGTGTTTGAAATTTGACCGTGGCTCTCTGTAAACTGGAAGTTAATCGCCGGGCGATTCGTCTGTTTAGCATCACTGTTCTGCTGAAATGTCAACCGTGTAAGTGATACCCCATCTCTGTATAATCGAAGCGAATTTGACGACTCTGTAGTATAGAAAGAAACTGCGGTAAAGAGAAGATTGTTAACGATATCACGCCCCTATCGTATTTTGCCGAGCAACAAATCATGGCTTTTTCATCTATTTGTTGAAGTCATTTTATGCATGTTGCGATACATGTACAACCGAAATAATCTTGTTGAATCATCGAAGAATATACATAGTCTTAGAAAGAAACTCCTACATTCTAGCTTGAATGCCAGATGATTTATTTGTCTTGAAACGTACATAATCATGTTGATTTTAATAGGTCATTTACGATTTCTAATATCTAGTTTTTAATTTAATCTTTATATATTTCATTGGCAAAAATAAAGATCGCAACAAATTTAATATTTCGTATATTTTGTCCGCCATGTAAGAAGTTTTATGTAAGCAGTTAGCTTCCAGTGCTTGAATGTTAATAAAGTGAAGAGTGTTGCGGCATTCATGAATATTTAAATTGAAAATAATCAAGATTTGCAAACGTATAATTGGATCATTATATTGCAAATAAAGTGTACAAAAATAACGTTGATTTATTGTGAGTAATTAATGTACTTTAATTATTACCAATTCATACCATTAAATAAAAGACTAAAACCTTAAGTTTTGGTGTTTAGAATATAGAAATGCATGTTCCGGTACTCTCGTAAAAGTTTTATCATGAAAAAATATCATAAATTGGGAGGTCGAAAGGTCAAGGGAAAGTGGCACAAACAGCTCTGATACGTCAAGGTCATTTAATCAGCTGCATGTGTATTTAATCGAGTGTCCGATTCACTCAGATAATGATATCCAGATGTTCCTCTTATTTGTACAGTAATTGCATTTTTTAGATATTCTAAATAATTTGATTTCTTATGACAGGATTTTTGTTTTGATAGGATTTTAAATTTAAATATTTTCATTTTCTATTTCAAATTTGATATTCATTAAACTGTCATTCATTGGAACTACTAAAAAACATATGGGATTTAAATGGAAGGTTTCTTATTTTACTTTCATTTTTAAACGAGCATTTTCAGAAAAGTAAACATTAAACAGGGTAAGTTCAGAAAGAAAGAATTTTTATACAGTACCGCTCAAAAGTATGAGCTGACCCTTGCGGAATTTTGGCTAAATTAAAATGTTGATATCTCATCGCCAAGTCAATATACGGGAAAAATAAAAAAAGTGGATTAAAGAGGAGACTTTCAGCTTCTCAGTCGTGGTAGTTTCATTTCAATATATACATTTCTCTATAAACTATGCTCGATTTACTAAAGTCATTTTTTCGTATTATTTTTTTCTTTTTCAATCCGCTCCAATTTTTTTTTTGCAGGAGAAATGTACAACGTGTAATCGAAAGGTAATTCCTATATCTTTAATTTGCCTCTTCGGGATTTTGTCTAATATTTCTTTACAAATACTTATTCAATTTTGAACAAAATAATGTGATTTTTTTTCTATCTGCTATATCTTGGAAAATTAACGTGATATAAAAAATGTTTAACAAGCAAAAAGTTTCATTTTTTAATTATCTATTGGCTGAAATTATTTCAAATTTTTAGAAGGAAATTTTTTTTTACCGTATTTTGTCGACTTCAACAGTTGTTGTGTAACAATCATTTTCGGATGCAAAGTTGCATTTAAACTACGATCAAGTTTAAGATTATGTTTGTCTTTACTATTAGGATGTGGCGGTTTTTTTGAAGAAAGCAAATTTTAATAAATATGTACATATATACATGAATACAATTGTTGATATTTTCTATGTATGTTAAAATAAAGTTTATTGTTCATTTAGAAATACGTGTACATGAATTATTATAACGCAAACTGAGCATAGTTGAAATGCAAATCTAGATCTCTTAATAATCGCAGCACAAAAGCGTAAATTTGGCAAAATAGGATAAAAAAAATTTCCTTCTAAAAATTTGAAAAAATTTCAGCCAATGGACAATTAAAAAATGAAACTTTTTGTTTCTTAGATATTTTTTATATCACGTAAATTTTCCGAGATATAGCAGATAGAAAAAAAAATCACATTATTTTGTTCAAAATTGAATAAGTTTTTGTAAAGAAATATTAGACAAAATTCCGAAGAGGCAAATTAAAGATATAGGAATTACCTTTCGATTACACGTTGTACATTTCTCCTGCAATCATTTAAAAAAAATGTGAGCGGATTGAAAAAGAAAAAAATAATACGAAAAAATGACTTTAGTAAATCGAGCATAGTTTGTAGAGAAATGTATATATTGAAATGAAACTACCGCGAATGAGAAGCTGAAAGTCTCCTCTTTAATTCCCTTTTCTTATTTTTCCCGTATGTTAAGTTGGCGACGAGATATCAACATTTTAATTTAGGTAAAATTCCGCAAGGGTGAGCTCATACTTTTGAGCGGTACTGTATATTCATTTTCTAAAACGTACAAAACATTTTTATTTTACTGGGATTTATATCCAGATACTTTTTTCTATCACTTAAACGAGTCGAGATTATCTGCATAAATGATGAGCAATCTCTCATTTCTAATAAAACTGTCTCCCTGCAAGATATTTTATCAAGTCAGCCATATTGATAATAGAGTTACCAACATACTGTAGTCTGTTTATTCTGTCGCAATATGTATTTATATCTATACCAATATAAATTATAAACGATAAATGTAGATAATTAATATCCATAATAATCTTTTAATTTTTTATATTATTCAACAGATAACGAATATTTGTAATAATGTTTTGTTATTAAGAAAAGTAAAGAACATGTGCTTAAATTATAAAAAGAAATGTTTTTAACAATGTTTGAATTACGCTTTTGATTCATAAAATTCTAATTTTTTATTTATTTTTAATATTTTTATTTTATTTTTATTTTAAAATAGCATAAACAATACTTTTGAAGGTAAATGATAAAGCTTTTGCTTCGTGATATGGTCAATTTTTTTAACCTTTAGACTGCCGGAAAATCAATATCTTGACGCATCATAAAAACTTGTTTAATGTTTATTTTTAGACTAATATATATTAATTTATTATTATTTTCACTTATTAATGTCATTTAAGATAAATTTACCCCTCCACACCCCTTTTTACTACCCCAAATCCATTAAATCTGTATTTTCTACATTGTGCAAGTGGTCATTATTTTGTTTCCTTCAGACTATAATTACAAGAGAATACATTTTTAACACTACAAAGTAAATAAAACTTGAATACCATATTTGACGGGGTGGTTTTTTATTTTTAATTATTTCAGGTTTTTTTTTTGAATTTATTGCATTTTCTTCATTAGATTTGGATTCAATGTCGAAAAATACTCCGGAAAAGTGTATCTGCACTATAAAATAAATAAAATTTGAATCCTGTGTCTAAAGGGGTGAAATATCTTTAAAACAACCCTTAAAATTTGACTATCAACCCTTCAAATTTAATTAAATCTACAAATTTAAGTTATATAATGTTCTCATAAAGAAAGAAGCGTTTTCTACTATTAAAAATACATTTTTTTTAAATTTGAAATTTTTAATATTAGGAGTTCCGTTCCCTGCCTGAGAATCAATATATTGACGCACCTCATGATCTACACTTTGTGTATGATCAATCATTGATATGATGTACCTTAAATACCAGTTTTCTGAGGGCGATATGCTTTTCTAAATCCCGGCAGTCTAAAGGTTAAAAGTCAAAAAAGTTGGTATTCACGCGTCTCAGTTACTATAAATTGTACTCTTGTAATTCATTAATTTCGTCAGTAAAATAACATTTATATCCTTTTAATTTTCTTTAGGTCCTTTACGTTTTAGATATTGAAACGCATTAAACAAAAATGGATAGTCTAGTATATTAGTCCAAACATGTGGATGTTTAGACAAAGGACAGTTTAAAATTAAGCATATCAAAAAATTGATATCATATAGTATTACATATGTAGTAAAACGTAAACTTTCATAATTCATATTGAAATTTATTTTCTTTCTGTTTGCATTATGTTTTTAATGGTATTTTTATGCATGTAAGAAAGTCTCATATGAGATCTTTTAAAGGTGAAATACGATACATAAATGAAGATATCAGCTCAGTTTCATCTAAATATTGCACAGTTACTAAATTGATGTTGAGCCAACCATTATAACAATAGTATTATCTCTTTAAAATATAAAGTATTTGTTTACTTTTTTATTAAAGATTATTAATCTACTAACAGGTATCTGGACAAAAAGTCCAAACCGAAAAGTCCACAACAATAAAAGTCCACAGTATTTAAAATCCAAAGTCCAAAAAAAAGTTTTACACAATACAGATACTTCATTTGTCTCTCTATCTAATTGAAAGTATCGTGTGTTCTACTAACATGTTAATAAATTTGAAACTGGATAATAGTGCATCGGGGTTTGACTTTGTTTCATGGGATCTCAAAAACCTTAAATCGAATATAAACGAAAAAGTATACGATTTAATACGAAATAAGTATGTTTCTTTCCCACCCAGTAAACGGAAAGGGATTGGAATTTTGAATTCCGTTGAATCCCTTTATTGAAGGTATTGGATGGAATTCACTGGAATAGAAAAGTTAAATTTGCAATTCCCACGAATTCGAAGGAATCCCTGAGAATATTGATGTAAACATTATAGGTTAGGTTAGGGAATTGCATGGAATTGCGCGAAATAAAAAATTACAATTTTAATTCCTGACAGTTCCAACGAATCCATATTATTGTAGGTTAGGTTGGGGAATTCAATGGAAATGCGCGGAATAAAAAGTTGCGTATCAGAATTCAACGGAATTCACGGAATTCACATTTCTCACGCGTGAATTCCTATAAAGGAATTGGAAAATTGCCAGTTCCGAATTGTATTCAATAAAAGAATACAAGATAGAAGCCCTTCATTCCTTTTTGTTTACTGGGGCACTCTTTCAGTTACGAATGTGAGTGTATACGATTATTATACGCGATACATAACCTCAAAGAAACGATTACTTTGGATTATCGAATGATTTAAACTCAAAAACCTAGAAAACAGAACATTTCTTCGAAAATTATGAAATACGAAAAACGATATAATCAATTCTTTGATTAAATTAACAGAATTTAAAGCTATTCTAAGCCGCAACAAATCAATTTTTGTAATGCGTTAAACACGGTACCGTATAAGATCGAATGAATTCAATTCTGATATTATATATAGGTCGTATAAAATAGTATAAATTCGAATAAGAATCTCGAATAATCAATCCGCCACTAGAAAGAAACAGAATGCAAAATATCGTTTCCGTATACTTTTTCGTTTATTGGGATAATAGTGAAAAAATAATTAAGATACTAAATTTTATATTAAAACATATAATTTTTATAATCACTGTAACAAATTCTAACTGAATTTTATATCGATGCTCGTGAGTAAAATTTCTCATTGGTGGGCAAATCGTATTGCTTATTTAAATTTAGTAAGATATTAATTATCGATTAGTAATTAAAACACAGATCGTTACAGTTAAATGTCTACTTGTGCATTTATTATAATTGATGGGAACCCGTACGAGAAGTAATAAATACACATGTTTAAGTATTACTTTTAAACTTAGCGAAACGTCTAAATAGTTTCACAGAAATCTTTTCAATTACTTTGCCACATCCCAGATAAAAAGAAATATTTCTACATTTTAAATTACATTTTTTTATATTATGCGACGGTTTTATAATGATATAATCTCTGCATCGTTTTCAGCATTTATGGCGATTTCTAATAAAACAGCAGTTTTCATCATGTATTTGACAGAAAATTAATAGAGATAAGCAGTATAGCGGAGGAACAAGCATTGGGTAACAAAATAATGTATGTATTTTAATATTGTTAATCTTAAAATAGATAAAAATATTATACTCAGTAAATTATTAAGGAGCACTTAAACACCAAAATTCGTAACTTTGTCGACATCTGTCTTCAAAATGCTTGAATATGTCTTGTACAGTAGAATAAGAGAATGACTATTTTCTTATGTTAAACCAATATCCAATACTTTACTTAGTTTGAAATACAGAATCATCAGTTCTACACTCTTTTTTTTTCGTGGAAATATTACTATAAAGATCGTTAAACACAGAAAAAATTTGTCGACGGAGGTTGAGTAAAAATTTTTAGAGGGGGTTCTAAAGTGCTCCGCGGATAAGGTAGGCATTTATGCCAAAAAACGTAAA
Source organism: Trichopria drosophilae (assembly GCA_030407085.1). Lineage (NCBI taxonomy): Eukaryota > Metazoa > Arthropoda > Insecta > Hymenoptera > Diapriidae > Trichopria > Trichopria drosophilae. The sequence goes on from CM059583.1 coordinate 53,134,689, forward strand.
CAAAAAATTACTGAATCGATTTTTCAAAATTCGGGCTCTATAAGGGCAATTCCAATTTCTTTATACGGCCTATTAGCGAATGTCAATGAAATTAATTAGGAATTGGACGAAAACTATTGGAAATAGACGATTTTTATTTATTTCCAATAACTCTCGGTCTTTGGCTTTCTGTAAGAGTCCTTATATAGAAAGCAGAATTACCCTTATAGAGCTAGAATCCGAATGTTGAATAATCGATTCAGTCATCTTTAATTAATGTATTATTAGTGAAATTTCCTACCTTACTGTCCTGCAAACACAAAAGTAACAATTATGTAACAACTATGTAACATTTATGTAACAATGTAACCATTACGTAAATATTACATAACTGGTACTTTCCGTGCTTGCAGGGTACGGAGCATTTTAGAACGCACTTAACCTCCACACTTAAATTTTACCTCGACTTTAGCGTTTATTTCTCATATGAAATAGGTATATGAACAAACATGGTATATATGAACGAAAATCGGGAGAACATGGATTTTTACCTTTACCTTTTTCAAGGTCTTTCGAATGGGGTTGATAAATGTTTAAAAATTACAAGTTTCAATAGTTTTTTTTGCAAAAATATTTAACAAAACATTATTTTTGATGATCAAAATGGCGGTCGAAACAACGAAAAATGTATTCATTTTTCCAAATTGGACTAAATCAAGTGGGAACACAATTCTATTTAGACAAAACTCGTTATTCGGGAGACTAAATAAAAAATGATTAACATTTTGCCACCGCCTTGCAGTTTACATTTACAGTCTTACACAACAAATTTTTATATATTAAAAAAACAAAAAATGCAACATGAACTTTTTTTGAAAAAAAAATAAGAAAGATCTATAAAAACATGGTTAGCATTTATTTAATTATTTTTGTGCTCCCAATTGTTAACATTTGTTGGGCATTTTATCAACTACATTGAATGAAGGACTATTAGTTTTGAAAATTTAATATACCATGTGTGATCTTTAAACGAAACTCATAATAAATTTGCTTCATGACGGGCGAAACTTTCATTTTGTTTATAACACCGAGGTGCCTGAAAAGTCTCAAAGTTTAACATAAAAATATCTATACACCAACTTGGAAGTAAGTATTAATCATATTTCCAAATCGATACATTCTTTATAATGACATTTGAATTAAAGTTTTTTGATAATATCTCTTTGAAATTATAATACTGTAACGACCCAAAAAGCATAAAAAACATCACTTTTGCATTGGTCTCACGCTAGTATTAACTTTTACGGATACTATATATAATATTAAATTCACTATGTAATCCAATGGGTCTCAATAAAAAACTATTCATTAATTAAATTTGGATACCTCTAATAAAAGTTAACTTATTACGAAATTTTAATGTTATAAGTGAATAGTTCATAATAGTACCTATTCGCGGACGAAAAGGGGAACGGATTCGGTGCAGAAATGATCCAGACTTACGATGATCAAACTAAACTTTATTTAATTATTTTTGGGGCGGAATGGCGGCGATATTTTTGGGCGATTGAAACTGTCTCTGTAACTGAACTTACCGATGCCGTGTGGACTCTTTTTATACCCATTGACAAACGAATGTTTGTTATTTAGAAAAGACCATCGTTGCTTAGACATGCGAATCCTTCTTTTTAACGTTCGAGTGTCGTAGCGTTCTACATGATCTTCTCGATGCATGTATCCGATTTAGGTATTTTCCGTGTTACGAACCTTCAAACTTCTTGTTCGCCTGTGGCCAGCACAGAGTCGTAAATCGGAGTCCCCATCATATGATTTCCGGCGAAATCGATGGATCCGATCCCTCCGGCCTGGAACCAACAGGTTACATCTCCATTCGAAGGCGAATCATGCGGACATTTTCGAATTTGCTATCTTCCGTGTTACGAACCTTCATACTTCTTGTTCGCCTGAGGCCAGCACAGAGTCGTAAATCGGGGTCCCCATCATATGATTTCCGGCGAAATCGATGGATCCGATCCCTCCGGCCTGGAACCATCAGGTTACGTCTCCATATGAAGGCGAATCATGCGGACTATTCGAAACCTAACCGTATCGTCATTATTGGTAATTATACTTAAAGAATGATTTAGTAAGTAAGGAATTTACGTCAGCCCCCACGACTTCGTTAATACAACAATTCAATAATATCGTCGCCATTTCTAGGACCTTTACAATATATAGTTGCCTAACAGGTCCCCGCCTTTGGAGAGGTACCCCCATTCGGGTGTGCAATGGCGTGGGGAAAACCACAATGTGGGAAAAAACCCACGCCAGGTACCGCAGATTTGAAACATTCGATTCTGACCGCAACAGTACCTACCTTTCCGTAGAGTAACATGAAATATCGGAATTATTGACAAAAATATTTATGACACAAAAAATGTAATTACGATTTCAAAAATTATTTTCCATGAAATATTTAACTTTTCAATGAAAATAAGGTGAGCTTTTCAAAGTTATCAGCAATTGAAAACTATAAACGCATTCCGCGAATTTCAAAAGTATAGTATAAAAAAATCCTTAAAATGAAAACTGAATGCATAACAGTGAAAACTCTCACTGCATTCAGTACGCTGAAAATGTTAGTTTTATAAGAGTGAAATTTTCAATTTAGTACAAGTGAAAGCCTATGTATTGTAGTGAAATCTCGAAAAGCGGTAGTTCACTTTAAGTAAAAGTGACATTGGCACTTTTAGCATTTTAGAGTGTAGGGTATTCATTATTTTCTACATTAGTTAATATTTTACTTCCATTATTCGTTTATATAATTGTACTGTCGATGCGATCGTTATTCAATAATAAAATTTACAAAAATTAAATATTTTTGTTTTTCCTCCAATTTTTTTCTATGGATTACTGGTAATAATAGTCACAATGTCTGAGTAGTATTATGGATGCTGAAAGAAACTGCTTGTGCGCATAAGTTTTTGTCAGAGATCCTACTAATCTCTGTTTTTTTTTAATTAGAAGTAGCCCTTTTATGAAGATAATAAGTTATTTTATGTAAATTATATTCAATAAAGAAAGCACCTAAAAAATCCGACGCTTTAAAAAATTGATAATTTTAAAAATCTTACCATTCCACAACTTTTGACTTATGGGTTGTTTTATTTTTTTTCATTTTGTCGAGTTACCTCGCAAACTAAGGTTAAAAAATGTAGTCAGATAGTGTGGTGCTACGATAAAATACCAACGACAAAATTTATGCGCAAGAAAGTAGTGCTAAAGTGTTTAAATGTTTAAAAAAAATGATTGTGGTTTATGTTCTGTGGTATTCAGGAATTATTCACCTTTCAAAAGGTTTAAGTCACCTTTGGGAACCAATTCATTTTTAAAATAAATTAATAAATGGAAAATCCGTACCCCATTAACTCTGTATGATTTTTGGTTGGTTTATTAATTTTCGGAATCTTACACCTTTGGATATTTTATTTTCTGCTTTTCTTCATTTCTAATTGTTTAATCTCGCATTAATGTACTTTTGGAACGTATTTCATTAGAATTCGGATACTTAACCCAGTTTTTTAAACTCAAAAATAGTCATTGCAAATCCCATCGATTCCTCCAGAACAAAAATTAATGAGTCTTGCTTCATTAGTAGGTTACACCGATCCTCAACAGTATTTAAAACTTTCGAAAATGGCGACCAAAGCGGGCTTCGCAGTTTGTTTCCTTATGCCTAAAGTATTCAAAAGCCGCAAGAAACGAAATCGTAGCTAATTTTCTTTCGAGAAAAAATTAAAATGTATTCTTGTACAAGTTTGATGTTATTTTTAAAGAGCGGTGTGCTATATTTAATTTGAAATTCATCCAATATCAGTTACAACATTCAAAGATACTGATAGTAATATTATATATAAGGAAGACCTGGCCTACTTTTAACAAATTTTAACATTTATAACCATGACATATTTGTCACAAGCGGCAAGAATATTTTTCGTATTTTTATGAATCTATTTTATTATTTACGTCACGTCCTCTTCCGTTTTTTATTTTTGCATTGCATTATATATTCCTGTTATGCAGATATAGTAATAGAGTATTTTGTTCTTAATCTAGTCTTTTTTGGTAGATGCATGTCTTTATATTTTGGCTTAGATAGCTTTGATTTTTTAAAGCAACTATTTATTCGATCCGTCAAAGAATGACGACAATACATCGAAATAGTATAAATAATTTTTTTGTGTGAGGATGCCCGTTTTGTAAAGGTTTACCCAAATTACAAATATTATGACTGCGGACATTTTCAGACGTATCAAAATGGAAATGAAGAAATTCTTCAATCAACATCTCCTGGATTTCATTTCTTCGAAATGATTGCAGCGTTTTTTTCCCACAACAATTATTTTCCAGACTTTTTTTTAATAACTTTCTTCATTTTATAATCATTACATTCGAACATGAAATCATCATGTTCATGCTGAATGCTCCTGTATTAAATAATTGTTTGTGAATAACAAAATGTAAAAAAAAATTGTTTCCGTATATGTTTTTAATTTATTTTATTCCAGTTTTATTTTGAGATATATTAGGTAGAACATGTCACATCAATATTTATTTTTATAAAGTTTAATTTTGTAATATTGCAATGCACGCGTAGTATAATTATATTAGAAAGATACGAAAAACGTCGTTTTGCAGTCGTGTTGACGATTTTCTCGTACATAAGCGACAAGTACCGTCTATAGCCATATTATACGTATGACTATACGAGACTCTTGACTTGCGAGCTCCAACATCCTTCTCACTGCGTGCCAGACTTCCGCCCTTGATATACAATATGCTATACCCCCTTTTCTTGCAAAATGTCCAATTTCATCATTCATTTCTTTATTATTTTTTCCTGCATTTTATTGTTTATACTATGTAATATTATATAATAATAATAACAATAATTATACAATAGCTGCTGTGCAGGCTGACCTCTAGTGTACTTTTTAGTTATTGAATCTAGTGTGCTGAAATTTTTAAAAATTGAACAATAATTTCCATAACTGTTAACGATTGGTGGAAGGGCTTCAAATAAAACGCGCAATTTGATCAGCCGAATAAAATCTCAATTATTTATTCCGATCAATCGGTGACGATCCGATTGCGACGCGGACTTCCCTAACCCGACGACGTTCCGAAACGTTCTCAAAAATCGTCACTTTTTCACATCTTAGTTCGATTTTTCAAACTCTCGAACATTTAAATAGGCTGCAACGTCATTTTATATATCGAGATTATAATATTCCAATTACAAATAACTTTATCGAGATCGTCACCATTTTGAAGGGCCTTTTACATTATTTTCCTAACAGGACACCTTCATTTTAAGAGGTAGCCCCATTTGGGTGTGCAATGGCGTAGGGAAAATCACCTGCTCCGGGTACCGCAGTCGATAAAACGTCGATTCTGCCTGTAACAATAACTACTAATAGTTTGAATATTGAATATTGCTAACAATATTTTGAAATTCATGTACTCAGTAAGGGCTACAAATTTACGATTATCAATAATTTTCTAATTGAAATGTACATGTCTTTAAAATGTTTTACTTAAATCTTTCAACGGCGTACTTCGTTATTTAAAGCGATATCGTGATTTACATTTCTATACAATGAAACTTTATTATACTGGAGACATAGAACTTTAAAGAATACAAAAATTTACTAAAAGGCTTCGTGCTAAATGTATCTCTTGTCGTTTTATCGGTAGCTGAATTTCCGGTAAGATTGCTAATTTAAATTCATTGACAGTTTCCTGTACAGCTATTAGAATATTTCGTACAAGATTTGAGCGCAGAAGTTTTAAACTACTATTATTATTTTGTTATAACCCCAGTTAAGTGCTTAGCATTCAACTCAAGTTAGTATGCGCTTTAGCGGGGTGCGGGTCGAAAAACCGATAATTCAAAAAGCCGACAGGTTAAAAAACGAAGTTACAAAGTCGGCACATAAAAGCGTAGACACATCGACAAGCGGACAGGGCAGTCATTTTATCAAGTCTTGGTTGTTTTACCTGTCGGCTGTTTCATTTGTCGCTTTTTCGATTCGCAACCCCCTTTAGCGCGTAGCTACCGTAGGTCCTGCTACGAGGGGGAATCTACTTCTGTAAATAAGAAACGGGGGTTGAAGAGGTAAAGAAAATGAGGAAAACGGGCGCAGAATACAAAAATGCGTATTTATTTGAATAAGAAATTTCATGGAGGATAAGGAATTCGGAATTTAAGAAAAACGAATGATACAGCTGATTCAAAGAATTGCTAGGGCACGCCGTGAAGAAGGCAAATCTCTTGAAGATCTTCAACAGTGTGCACCGATGTGTGCAATGAGAGTCTCGAAGTTCGGAAAAAGGGAAATTATGGTGGTAGTGACATTCGTGATCTGTCAATCGCCTCAGATTTATCCAAAAATATATACTTTCGTTAGGGCTTACCCTATAGTTTCTATAAGTGGTTTTAATCCATTCTCGGAGTAGATCGCTGCCGTGGGTGAATGTGGTGAAGACCATAGCGGGTTGGTCGAGACGGAGGTTAGAGCCTGGTGCTGCTCCGGGTTGGATGACTTTTTCGGGGTGCTGGTATCCACTAATTCCCATACTCCACGAATAATCCTTTGGCTCTCGGATACTGGTGAAGGGTTGAGTACCTTTGTATTTTATAATCTAGTCGTCTTGACATTAGAATTTTGATGGTGGGCGTATTAGATGGAAAAAAGAGTGGTCAGTAGTTGCTGGATTCGCTCGATTGATTAGTTTTAGAATTTGCAAACATTGTTAGTTTTTCGATATTTCCATTTTCCTGTGTGTTACATTTTGTACTTTAACCGAAGTTTGCGACTTTGAACGGTTGTTCTACAATTGGCGTATTCATTATTACAATTGTATTGATTGAGGGCGTCCCAAAAGCACTCCATGAGCTTGTCAGGGTACAGATGAGTACAACTGCGAGGGCTGCAAGTTGTCTTAGATGTTGCCATACTTACATTTGCCGAGAATGTAGGAAACTGTAGAAACTCACATTCAGTACAGCATCGGCCATGAGTCGATTCCCGCGTGAAGAGAACACCTGGCGTGACAAACAGACAACGTGGCTCGTCTTATACGTAGCGAACTGGTTTCTGAAAACAATTTCGAAAAATTGCCCAGGTGAGGATCGAGCTCACAATCGAAGACTGTGTAGTCCAGCGCAGGCTTCCGCCTGAGATAACAAATTAGATAATAAAAAATTACTTCACATACTTAGTAGCGTAATTTGATCAATGAAAATATGAGAATTTCCTATGCAGCCAAAATTCGCGATTTAAAACCATAGAAAATAGTTGTGTTGCGAACTCAATCCCGTGATCGTTATGTTTTGTATTACACATCTTCGAACATATCCGAATTTGTATGTACAATTGAGAGGAGAGCTTATCAAATGTAAAATAGTGATTTATTTTCGATTCTTCCATCTGTTATTAATAATGTATTATTGTTATTGTTTCCCATTATCCGAAATTTCGGAAAAGTTGCCTCGCTCTTGAAATAAGTAAGGAAAAAAATTAGTTTCCCGCGTACATTCGCACAGTGCATATCGCTGGCGAATATTCAGTTATTTCAGTGTCGACGTAGTTATAAAACCCGCCCCCTCCCGTGGTCGAAATTTTCAGATTTTGTACGCATCTAACATGTTTATATACTATTATGTCACCTTCCAATTTATAATGTAAATGGTTGACTCTTTTGTCTGTAGTAAAATTTCAGTTTAAAGAATTTCGTGTTAACCATTAACGCCCAAATGCACAGAAAATTTACACCAACTTCAACGCTTATTTCCAGTATGAAATAAATTTTGAAAAAAATCAAACTTACCAGATTCTACCATTGTCGGGGTCGCTCTTTCTAGTGGTGAAGAGAAAATTGTAAAAAATTCCAAATTTATCTATAATTTTAGCACATATAACAAAAAAACGAGTTTTTTTTCAGGGCGCATTTTTTACAAATATCGAGTTTTCGCTACAACATCGTGCTTTAAAAGAGTTAAAATATATTAGAAGCGTGCACTTGATAGTTGTACTTAAAAATTACACTGGTATATATTTTAAATTTTACGATGTTAAATCCAAAATGGCCACCGCAGCAACGAATTTCTATTTAAAATTGAACAATTTTTTTCTTCAAAACCATACCCTTTAGCGAAAAATGTCTAAGGATAATTTTGTTTTAGAGTGAGTCAAAGAATACCCTCGAATTTTTTCGAAATGTATTGTTACAATTTTAAATTTTTCGAAAATTTGGAAAACCTAAATTTTGTAAAATGTCAGTTGAAAAATCTAAAAAAATTTTAGGGCATTCTTCAACCAATTTTAAGACATTTTTGTTCTGTGCAAATTTTCTCTAAATTGTATACTTTTTCAGAAAAAAAATTACTAAACTTTTCTAGATATCGAGACCAATAATTTATTTTCTTGATAACTATAGTCTTTAGAGAAAATTTGCAAAGAACAAAAATGTGTTAGAATTGGTTAAAGAATGCCCTAAAATTTTTTTTACATTTTTCATTTAACATTTTGCAAAATTTAGGACATTTTGCAACATTAAAAATTGTAACAATACATTTCAGAAAAATTCGAGGGTATTCTTTGACTCATTCTAAAACAAAATTGTCCTTAGAAATTTTTCACCAAAGGGTACGGTTTTGAAGAAAAAAATTGTTCAATTTTAAATAGAAATTCGTTGCTGCGTTGGCCATTTTGGATTTAACGTAGCAAAATTTAAAATATATCCCAGTGTAGTTTTTAAGTACAACTATCAAGTGCACGCTATTAATATATTTTAGCTTTTTTAAAGCACGATGTTGTAGCGAAAACTCGATATTCATAAGAAATACGCCCTGAAAAAAACTCATTTTTTGTTATATATGCTAAAATCATAGATAAATTTGGAATTTTTTACAATGTTCTCTTCACCACTGGAAATAGCGACCCCGAAAATGGTAGAATCTGGTAAGTTTGATTTTTTTCAAAATTTATTTCATATCGGGAATAAGCGTTGAAGTTGGTGTAAATTGTCTGTCCATTTGGGCGTTAATGGGTTGAGTAAAGAGGAATATTGTAATATAAGTTGGCACTTTTCGTACCAAGGGCGTAAAATAAAAGTTTTATCACTGGGTTGGTGATTCCTCGCACCTGAGGACGGCATCCACGCCGACCGTCGGGCGAGCAAGCACCATACGAGGCGTAAATAACTATGCCCGTGGAGCGAACAATATTTTTCGATTCCGTAGGTGTGGAAATGACCATTTTTTCAAATGATGACCAAATCTCTGTTTAGTAGATGGGTTATGAAACGGCCCCTTTGCGCTCGCAAAAAGGGGCGTAAAATGCCCATTTTACGCCAGCTGAATCAATATAGTTATTTTTGTATCAAAATAATTGAAGTCGAGAGACGGTGAAGCCGGCTCGAGGTTCATGAGGGTTAAAATTCTACGACTGATATTCAAACATTGTTTTTTCACGCAGTAGGCGTAAAATATTTTCCGCCGCGATTGACGGGCCTAACATGATCATTTTAAGCATACTGCATCAAAAAATTTATTTTGGATATACTATGCGTAAAATTTGATTTTACGCACCGTTTTTAGTGCGTAAATAGTATATTACTCAACGAGGGAGGTAAAATAAAGAATGCCTCAGACTGCGTGTCATTTTTACCCGAGGTGAAGCCGAGGCATTCTTTTTTACTTCCCGAGGGAAGTATACGATTTTTCTTCATGACAGGGAGGAAAAGGAGTAACTTTCCTCCCGCTTGCGGGAGGAAAATTGCTGTTTTCATCCCAGTGTGATGAAAATACGATTTTACGCACTACTGCTGACCGGGGCTCTCTCGTGCTGCACGGCTGCGCCGGACACTCGTGCGCCGCGGTCATCACACGTGCGTAACATCATATGGGACCCACAAAAAACGGCGCACAAATTTTACGCATAGTATATTGAAAAATATCGTTCGACACGCGTGCGTAAGAATTCGATTTTACGCACCGGCCGATCTAATCGCATGTTAAAACGGGTGCGTAAAAACGTATTTTACGCACTAGTATCGAAAAATATTATTATGTTACTGTAAACGACTGGTGGAAGGGCTTTGAAATAAAACAATGATTTGATCGGCCACAAGAAAACTATTAAAAATTTATTGCGATCAACCGGTGACGACCCGATCGCGACGCGGACTTCCTAACCCTCTGACGTTCCGGAACGTTCTCTCTCAACCCGATCGTCACTTTTTTACACCTTTGTTCGATTTTTCAAACTCTCGAACATTTAAATAGACTACGACGTCATATTACACATCGATATCATACTATTCGAATTGCAAATACTCGTATCGAGATCGTCACCATTTCGAAGGGCCTTTTACATAATTACCTAACAGGCCAGCTTCATTTTGAGAGGTATCCCCATTCGGGTGTGCAATGGCGTAGGGAAAACCACCTTTGTGGGAAAAAACCTACGCCGGGTACCGCAGTCGATAAAACATCGATTCTGCCCGTAACAGTTACATTGTGCGTAAAATGCTATTTTACTCATTTTCACTTTTTTTGGACGCAGTTTACACACACTTGCAACATAAATTGCTTTCAGCTCAGCCCGCAACCCCCACATTCGTAGAAAAAACTTTTACGCCGTTGTATCGACAATTACTATTTTAAGGAGGGCAACTCAATTTTCTACCGTATAATGTAGAATTTATAACATTTTGAAATACTTTTTTCATTTGAAGAAAAAAAGGTTTCTTGGTTAAATCGGCCACTATACTTAAGAAAGTGCATATAAATTTTCTATTAAGCATAAAACAGATTTGGAAAATTAAACTAGTAGTACATACAGTAAATACTCGACATGAAATTCTTAAAAAACAACTACTTCATTTTGGTAAATACTATTGACAATTTTATTACTTTTATTCAAGTTAATTATTAGCGCTTATATTTGCGCAAATATTTAGTTACCCAGGCAGATATTTATCAGGGCCCTGTATAGGCGCGTAATGCTGTGGACTGGCCCTTATCAGGGCCTTCATACATTTTTTCTGGGATAAATTTGAACATTTTATTAACCCTTTATTGAAACTAACTTTCACAATTGCTACCACTTAGTATACTCTTAAGTAATATTGGATAGTTACTGCAACTCATGAAATGCAGGTGAGGCGAGTAATTGAAAACTAGTCAAAATTTATACTAAGAATTTTGTTCAGCGTAAGACCAACATACATTTTAACGGTGCACATAAAATGTTTAATTTACAGTTTACCAAATTAGAAGCCTTATAAGATATCCATTTTTTCGCGCACATATTATTTTCAAAAAAGATTTGCAGAGTCATTTCTAATGTACATATAATCACAATTATTGTTTCTAACGTAGAACTTGTATTACAACACCAAATTTGTATTGTATTAAATTAGTCTTGAACGAACCTTAATTGTTAGACACGAGAAAACGTCTTGTTAGATTTACCTAAGTAATATCCCAGGGGGCGCGTACCAAGCTCGTATCGAGCGTGTATCATGTATCGCATATATTGCCATACGATATACAATTACAAGGAACTTCCATTTCTCATTAAACGAGGCAGGTATTTTATAGATATACGCTGGCATCTAACCAATCTAGATAATGTTTTCGTTGGTATTAAATGAAGTAATTAAAATCTTTGAATCTCAAATTGTTCTGAAATAATGAAAATTTAAAAAAAAAAAATTATATTACGAGTTAATTATAGGCATTCACTGAGAAAAAAAAGATTTATTTGTCGCAAAGAAAATTCCTTTAAAAAGGATGGAACAAAGTGTTTATTACAAGTAATATTTGTTAATAATTAAAAAACCATTTGCTAAATTTGAATCTGTGAATATTCACGGATTAATATCTGTTCATACCTTACAGAAAAATAATCGTAACATAACACATCTTATTAGATTTTATTTTTCTAATTACTCGATAAAAGCGATTCACTTTGAATTTATTTTTCTAATTAATTCTAGACGCTAAGAAAATTAATTCTGAAATTAATTCAGTGGATCCCAAAACAATTCCAATAAATTTGAACAAATTTTAATCGTACACTGCAACAGGGATTTTGGAACAATGGAACAAATATTTGGAATATCTCTCAAATCCAGACGAGAAATTGGTTCGGTCAAAGGAAATGGAAATCTAAGGAAATGGTTTCCGTAAGGACTAAATTGGTTACTAACGAATTAATTGGTACAAAGAACTGTCAATTGATTAGCGTTATCTCCTTGGTTGTCAAAACCAATTTCTCTTATTGATCTAAGATCACTAAACGGTTGGTTGCTTCAATTTCAATCATTTTTAGATAAAGACTAATGAAATACACTTGATTTGTTTCAGGTTTTAATGACATGGTAATAATAATCTCTGTGTATTGGGACTGTCTGATTATAAACGCTTATTAGAAAATTGAGGTCTATACATGTATTTCTAACGACTTAATTTTTAGTTTTTATATCAACAAAGACCTAAAAGATAAGGGTGTGTATTTTGTCTTGCTGGTCAATATTCAACAGTAAAAATGGGCTCAAGTTTTAAAAATCACCTTGAAATAACCGTACTTGAGCATTGTTTTCCAAATATCACGAGGCGATTTATTGACGATTCGTGTTTAGAGGATGAAGATGCTCAAGAATTTAGTTATGAATTAAAACAAACTTTACAGAAAAAAATCTATAATATTTTTTTCGTACAAAATTATCCTTGATTTATGGACTAATATTGAATTTTGTGACCAAACAATGCATGAGATTAATTCCGTCTTTTGTGCTTCAATCCTGGTTGGAAAAATCACCCTTGTTCGAAGTAAATTATATGAGAATAAGAACTAATCTATTCTCTTCCTCAGAAATTATACTTGATTTATGCAGGTACTAATAAATGAGACCACTGTTGAATTTTGTGCTACAACTCTTACTAAGAAACAAAACGCTCCTACAGATGAAATAGATGATAAAAGATCTTAATCAAATGAGATAAGAGGGGACTTTTTTAACCAAATTTTGAAGCACAATAATCGATGCTAGTGCCATTCATTTGTACATAAATCTAGGATATTTCTGATGGAGAAAATATTGTTGTGCTTCATGGTTTAGGAACGTCCTTAAATTTTAACATGGCAAAAATGGTTAACAAGAAAAATTATTTATTTATGATTAATTATAATTTATTTATAATTTTTTTATTTTACAATTATTATTCTCTAAAGGGTGATTTTATTCAACTAAGGATTGCAGCACAAAATTCAACATTAGTTCATGTATTAGTGCACAGATGATGGATAATTTATGTAAACAACATTTTATTGCGCTCCTTCGCCTAAAATCTTGTATAATAACTTAACGTCAAGTAATAACTTTTTAAAGTGGTTTTAATTCATCACTAAGAGTAGTTTTTAGTAACATTTGGGAATCATTATTTTTAACGTACGTGGATGACACTTGCTGAAAGCCAGAGCCTTTTCTTTTTACGTCTGTATCACGAAAAATACGTTATTATGTACTTACATATCTACGGGGTTGTGCGATTACCTCTAGAATTAACTCAATCTATCCTCTATTATTTGTGTTACAGACTCGCGTTTAACAACTAAGGGTGCATAAAAGTAACATCGTCTCATTTCTAGAATACCATACTTTTGTATTTCAATGAATAGGGGTTTACTTTCTCGAGAAATTATTGTTTAAAGTTTTTCTAACTAAATTTATTATAAATAAATTCTCTCCTTAATTGAAATTACCAGAGGATTATAAAAAATCAATTTTTTATATTGAGTTAAAGTTTTGCTTTTCAACAACGTTTATTGTTGATTTAAGTTGAGAATGATTACACATTACTATTTTTTTGAAAATGTACACATGAATAAAAATGAATGGTGCAACATTTTCTTTGCTCTTTAAAGGTGCCACGTGGGCTTGAACAACGGCTAAATAAATAGTCCACTTAAATGGATTTATTTTAGTTCAGTGTTGGCATTCCTGAGTATGATGCTCCAAATCGTTAGAGTCCTTTTTAAAAAAATCCATGTTTTTGTAGTTTACCATAGTTGTTGTGTAACTTTGGGAGACTATCCTGTACTCAAATTTTGTCGAAACAAAACAAATTACTGAGTGTGTTGCCTGGAAATCAATGAACTGAAAAATTTCGTAATAGAGCATCATCTCACGTTAGAACCGACAAACGGAGAACAAATTTCTTTTATTGCGATTTCTTTCTAACTTTTTTTCTCAATATTTACCGAAATTTTGTACATGAGAAAGTTTTAGAGCTGAAAAAGATGTCCAACTTTAATTGGTTATTTGTTTTGTTTCGATAAAATTTGAGTACAGGATAGTCTCCCAAAGTTATACAACAACTGCGGTAAAATACAGAAACGTCGATTTTTAAAAAAGGACGATTTGGAGCACCATACTCAGGAATGCCTACAGTATTAAACTAAAAAATTCCCATTGAGGTGGACTTTACCCGTGGTTTAAGCCCACGTGACTACTTTAAAGAGCAAAGAAAATGTTATACCACTCATTTTTGTTTACTGCTAAAATGTCCATAGTAAAAATATGCAGTTGCATTACGACAAAAAAACTGCATATTTTCAAAATTTCTAATCTCTTTGTTTTCAATATTGAATATTATGAAATGGTATGAGAAAATTTAGTTTGGAAAAGCTATACTTGAGAAAGTAAGCCATTCTTCTCTGGGACGAAACTTATTTTTTAACAAATAGGCATTTTGATTCATTTTTTACCGTTACAGGGAATTTGAAACCATTAACAAATTGCATTTTTAAATTGGTCATATACCATTTCCATAGATCATCGTTTCAGAGACGGTAATTATCACATTTTTTGGTCTCTCAATTAGTTAATTTTAATTATTAAGTAGCTTATATCGAAGCTCGATCTAAACATTATATGTTATTATTTATTTTCGTGTATTTGAACCGTAATCCCAAGCAAACATCTAATAAGAATTATTTAAATACAAGCGGTTAAGAAGATTTTTATATTGTTGCTATGCAACAAAAATTACAATTAATAAGCCATTCTTCATTGAAATACAAAAGTTTGCTTTTTTAGAAATTAGAAGATGTTATTTTTATTCATCCTTACGGATTACACGCGAATCTGCAATACAATTAATAGGATAGATTAAGTTGATCCCAGAGGTAATCTTACAATCTGGCTTTCAGCATGTCATCCGCATATGTTAAACTAACAAAGCAGGGTCGCCCAAAATGAAAAATAATAGTTCCAAAATGTTACAAAAAACCCCTCTTACAAGTTACACTACTGAAGCGCGATAAGCCGATTGGACTGCAAGTTGGTGTATTTTTAGAACTCCGAAAAATAATCGATACGTATTTTTTTTATCAGCAAAGAAGAGGGTTTAAGAATTGAAACTGATCCCTGAATTACTCGAAATGTATAATAAAATATAATAATATACATGCAGATATGAAGAAAAACTTATTTCTATAAAAATTGGTGTCTCAGGATTTTCTTTGGTCGCTAATTTCGAATCTGGGGTCATATTTACAAAACTCAAAATGGCGGACCCAATGTGGCCGATTAAATTTTGCAAAGCTTTTTTGTTTTTCATATACACTCTAAAAATCTCTAAATAGTACTTTTTACGAAAAAACTTTTATAAAATTTGGTCAGCAATTTTTTATGCCCTATTTTGAAGATTGCAAACTTTACTTCAGAATCAAAATCAGCGAACCAACAAAAATCATCACACAGGAACTTTTATGGAAACGAGTTTTACTTCATATGAGCGTGCATGCTATTATGCATTTTATTGGCTTTCGAGCAATTCAGGGATCAGTTTTAACCCTTAAACCTTCTTCTTTGCCGATATAAAAAAATACGTATCGATTGTTTTTCGGAGTTCTGAAAAGATGCCAATTTGCAAACCAATCTGGGAGTCACACTTGGGCAGTGTTACTTGCTAGTGATCAATTAGGACCACCCTCACAGTAGAAAGTTATACAAGATCCTTAGGCGAATATTCTTCACAATGTATGTCTATAACAGATATAGGGACCCGCTTAAAAAACGGATAGGAATGGGCGCATATGGATAAAAATGTTATCCGAAATTCGATCATTTCTATCCATTTCAATCCGTTTCTATCCAATACACTCATATTTATCCGAAAATATCCGTAAAAAGTATTACAACTTAATCCAATTCTGTAAGAATCTTTAAAAACCACTAAGTTCATCTGTTTTCATCCGACCTAACGAATACACATTCTTTCCACTGTCATTCAAAGACTCTATCTTATCCGTATCTGTCCACTAATCGTATACAGATCCTATCCAATCTAATCCACTGTATCATCCGAAACTGAAATGTGCAATTCTATCCATTTGTATCCTATCGGTTGAACGCCAATCCTTTCCACTTTCATCCGAAGACTCTATCTTATCCGTTTCTGTCCACTAATCGTATACAGATCCTATCCAATCTTGTCATCAAGAGATCGGATAGAACCGTATTCACTTGCGAGGAGAGCTTCTGGACGATAATGGATAGAGGTGTAATCACGAGATCGGATAGAAACGTATTACATTTAGTACGGACAATAAATGGAAAGAATTGGATAAAAATGAAACGGATGGAACATGGTAAACATGTACATGGTAGATTTCGGATAGATAAGTATTAATTTGACATACTCATTATTTGCGGATGGAACAGGATGGAACCGGATTGGAACTTTTCAAAAATCAGTTGGATGGAAAAGTATTGTTTCTCTATCCAATATTCGGATAAAGAATGATTAAAATAATACGTTTAGAAAACAGGACGCAAGCGGATTGACTTGCAATCCTATTCATTTCTATCCGTTTTTCTAAGCCGGGGAATTAGAAAAATTGATAATATATAAAACTAATGTTGAAATTTGTGCTTCAATCTTTACTTGAAGAAAACCTATATAAAATAAATTATATGAAACCCTAATCAAATGAGGCTAAAAATAATCAGGAATATCTACACTATCAAACTGAAAAAGAAAATCCAACTTAATAGACTATTTATTCATCTCTATTTCAGGTTAAATCAATTTAGTCTGCCTTTATTTTAGTTGTTAAGTTTCGGTAATTATATAATTAATATCATAGAAAACAGTAGTTAATGTCTGAACAACAGTCTATTTTTAAATCTACCGAATTTTGTTATTTCCGCATTCCTCAATGTATAAGTTACTTGTTCAGTTACATGCTGTAATATACTTATTTATAAGAAATGTATATCACTAAATCTTTGTATTATCTATGTATCTACTTAGTTGGTTGACCAGAGAGGTGAACTCCTCAAGCCGAAGTGAATAAATAAATAAATAAATTTATTTACGCATGATTAAAGCCTACGTTGATGTATAAAACTAAAAAAAATTAATTTGGGTAGTGTACGCAAAAATTATATTTTTTTTCTAAACTGCAGCACTAACAGCCTCGTGGAATTGTCCATATCTTATATAGGGCCGTGAATTTTTACCAGTTGTGGGTTCTGAATGTCAGGTTACGTGTGCGTAATAAGAATCGTCATCCCCGTGATCGGCACACCCGGTATATTATACTAGAGGAGAGCGCGGACGCTTTTCTCCTTCGAGTTTCCCGTCTATAGGAAAAGCCCCGTTTTCACGGCTGGTCCGCGGCGGTGACGTCGGCGTCCGTCGCCGCCGTCGCGGCGCATGCGATTTCGCCCCGTGTTTCGTATCGTTTCGCCTGTCATGGATTCCGCGAGACTGTCGCGGTCGCTCGTACGCGCAATCCCGTCGTTTTTTACGTAAAAAAATCGCGTCGTACGTCGTCCCGGCTGCGACGATATCGTCGCTGGTGCCGACGTTTTTCCTCGCGGGCCGAAGTGATGTCAGGAACCAGCGGCACTTGGCCGCAAATCTCGCACTCCTCCTCGTATCGTTGTTGCCCTGCAAAAATGTTGGAACCACTCGAGGCTGGCACGGGTTACAACACGAGCCTGCTGTCATCCGGGGGCGAGATTTTGTAAGTATTCGATTTGCAAAACCAGTTAGCGCGCGACCTTCCTCCCTTTGCACGCCAAACATCGTGGCGATCCGGTTAACACAAAAAATACACCAATCGTCGATATTTACGTTCCGTCGCGGAAATGGGTTTTGGGACTACTTTTTTAGATCACTGTCTTAATTCCAATTCAATCTGCCGGGCTTGAGATGACTTTTATAGAACGAACATTCTTCCCTTACGGTAAGTATTATCTTACTGTGCTTGTCGAACTGACCAATAGATCTGACATTTTCGAATAAAATAACTTTAGCAGCCGAAAGCTGCACAATTTGCTGCAAGCACATATAACGTTACTTCTCGTAAACAAAGTTAAGTCACTAAAGTTCCAGTAGATTAATGACTGAAGCACGGTGTTATTAAAGAATTTCTTTAATTTACCTGGGTAGCGACGAGCTTTCATTAAAGAATTAAACATTGTCAGGTATGAAGGGATCCATATTCCCGTTGTTCATCTTCACCGCTCATTCCATTTCGCAGAATGAACAGCTTGGGATGAAGTTTATTCAAATATGTCGAGAGAATTACTCTCGAAGTTTCTAGAGTAAACTTGATTTGACTCCGCTAATGGAATGTTTACATTTGTCTCGTAGTCTCAGTGCAGATGATTGGGATGTCCAAATTTTACATGTAAAACGCTAAATTTATACTGTCAGAAAATTTATAATATTTTTGTATTTCCATTTTCGAAAATAATGTTGATCATTCTTTGAATAAGATTTGTGTTATTGTCACATGTCAGATTAACTAACTAAAGTTCACCGAAATCCGAGTAGTTTGGAAACTTAGAATTTATATTTATAAGGTATATTTATTTTTTGACAATCGGCTTAATACCCGGAAGTATTAATTTATTAACTTCCGGATTCTAATCCATAATCGTCACATTTTTTAATCATTAGATTAATTTATCTAATGGATCTATAATATGATGATTCTGGATTAGAATTCACACAACAAAAACCGTTTACCTTATACATTATGGAATTGTGTTTCGATCATAGCTGACTTGATCGTCTTTCACAGAAAAAGGACAGTTGGCTTAAACTAACACGTGTCTGATACTACTATAAAACTTGATTCGTGTATCCTTCAAAAAATGTATCCTATTTGAGTAAGTAATAGCATGAAATGTAAAATGGATACTTAAACAATTTATTAAATTACAATGCGATTAGGAAAAAAATCTTTGAAATCAAAATTTAAACTATCAATATTTTTGAATAAAATTGAAAAGAATAAAAAATGCCTGAATTTCATAAGAGAATATACTAGAATTTTTTCATAATTTTTTCAAATTTTTCAAAAATTAAAAATAAATTTTTTTTTCAATATCAACATAAAATCTTAAAAAATTCTATATTACTCGATTAATCTGAGAACTTTGTACTTATTAATTTTTTTTATAGCTTTTTAATTAGTGGGTCCAAACATTTTTATGAAAAATTTAAATTTTGTATGCCATTTTGAGAATCGCCAAATTAAACCAGTCTTAAAATTTAGGTCTCGAAAACACTTTTCCAGGAAGAGAAGGATGTGTATTTTACAGGTTTCTTTTATAAATGTTAGATTTAAAGTTATTTTCAAAAGAAAAAATTGCATTTTTCTATAACAAATTGAGTATAAGATGTTAAGCCTTCCTTTTAGACAAATTCTGGAGCGATATTCCGAAAGAACGTAAAATTTTATGTAAGATATCGGGTATTCGATATTTTTTTTGTAAACACAGTAAGCAAAGAAACTGTTTGAAAATTCCTTGAAAATTGGCTACATTTGGAACTTAATGGGTAAAATATTTGATTATATTATAATCACCATAATTAACAGATAAAAACATGCTAAAATCGTAAAAATTTAATAATATGATACACTCTTTGATTTAAGCTTAAAGGGCGATTTTCCCCATAACAATCAACATTTTACGATTAAAGCCATAAAATACTGTGCAAGACAAAGTAAAGCTTCCAAGTATCTTTTATTAAAATCGCCACTTATGTCTATATTGTTGTAAGACAAACATAGAAATATTTCCAAAACGTTTCTAATTTAGACCAGTTCTTCGACAATCATGAGTATCTATGACTTGAGAAAATCACAATCTTTTTCATAGTCTTCTCTTGTCGTAAAGATCAAACCCAAGATCAAGACAAGATCATCCTCATGCAAATATGTCTTATCAAGATAACATGTGATCATGCAAGAATATTAAGTACTCCGTTACTTTTTTGTAGTAGAGTCTGTATTTTTTTCTTCTGTTTTGTATAAATAACAGTCTGCGGTTTATGAAAACTTCTTTTCTCACATTCTGTGCGCAAAATGCTATTTTGCTCCCAATATTGCGGGATCGTGCCGTCCTCGCTTCGCTCGGGCATCAAACTCGCACTCATGGGCAAACACCTATTTTGCTCCCTAGTTGCGCAATCGGCTATTACTAAGTATCTTCTATTTACTTAAATTAAAAATAAGAATTAAAATATCATATATGATCATCAATTGTATACGGATACGTCTCCAGAATCAAAATGTTATTAAACAGGTTCAAATTTTTTTTACTGTAGATTGTTTGCGAATATTTTTAAAATAATGTTACAAAATTTGTGATTTTGAGCAATGTTAGGGTTCCAGTTTGATGTTATTATCTCAACTATGTTAATTTAATATTACTCACTACTTGAACTTAGCCAACATAAATGTTAGAAAATTAAGCAAGAAGGTTAAGTTAATAGTTAAAGGATTAAATTACAAATTAAATTAAAGTTGTTGTCTATTTAACTTTTTAATGAACCCTTTAACTTTTTAACTAAGCGCTACTTACAACTCTGATAGTAAATGATATCGCCACTTAAAATAAGATCACAATATTTTTAAGATAAAACCAACACAATATCAAGACAAGATTATAATCTTTCCTGTATTGTCGAAACCAAGACAATAATCCACAAAATATTGACTCATATCGGGTTTCCTGATGTCATATTCCTAATATGTTGTAGGAAAAAAATATTGGAAAATATTTGCTGTTTATTCATTCTGACTTTTTGTCATACATAAAAGTAAGAAATAATTCCAAATATTCTGAATAGTCTTCATACTGTTTCGGGAATTATCCCTAAAATTCAGTAGAGAAAATATCGGTGAATATTCGCTTTTTTCTCGTTGAATCCGAAATGGAGACTTGTGTGAGTTACAAACTAGTTTCAAACTAGTTTCAAACTATTTCTACTAGTATTATATCTGCAACATTTTTCTACCGGAATGTTTTCGTCTATAATTGCTAAAATATTTCTAAAATCATGTTTGAATTTTGAAACAGCGCACCGTTTGTTGGAAAAATTATGCAATATTTAAAACGTCAATGAAAAATAATCATTATAACTATGTATACAAATTTCATAAACTATTGATAATAATTTCGTAATTCTTATGAAGATTCTCGCCAAATTCTAGTAATCAAAAGTTGGAATAGCTTTTTGGAATGTGTATGCATTGTAGGATATTGTAGTTTACCAACAAATTGTGATAAAAGATTTGTTCACGGTGTGCTTTTCCTTGGGTAAAATGAGGTCACCATTGGTATAAACTGACCGACGCAGTCAGTTTTATTGCCACCAGGTGTTATCGAAACTGTTTAACTCCATTCGGCTCCTGATATGGAAATAGGTTTAGAATGACTATATATTATGATGTCTGGAAAGACAAGGCATTTTTTTTATTTTAGGATGACTGTGCAAACTTATATGTAATTCTATGTATATATAAAATGTTAACCTTAAGAGTACAATAAACATATCTCATAGAGAGATTACGTAACATTAATTTAACATTATCCTGTAACCTACATGTAATAAGCTTGGTCGATGATTCTCGCGTTAATCTAACTTTAGCTAAGGTTACGTGAAGGTTTTCCGGGAAAAAATGGATTATATACAATTATATATAATTATATATAAATTTAGATACAATTATATATTCTATTATATAATTACATATATTTATATACGATTGTATATAATTATATACGGCCAAAATCCATATATAATTATATATAATTGGATCTAATTGTATCAAAAATTGTATATAATTATATATAATCGTATATAAACATATATAATTATATATTATTATATATAATTGTATATAATCCATTTTTTCCCGGGTTCTTAATCTTCACGTAATGTTACAAGCTTACGTTTGAAAGGTTATAACCTTATATATTTATAACCTTACAGAAACATTCGTGTTCTATGAGGGCATTGATCAGCTTCTGGTGAGCTGAAAAAGAGACACGAATGTCAATGTTAAACCTGACGTTCGTTTATAGTCTTAACACATTCAATGTTCTGATAACACAATCCCACAAAAGAAAAAAGTGGAAGGTCCGAAATATAAGGCCATTGGTATTGGTATTGGTATTGGTATTGGTATTTTCTTCATCAGGCTCGGGTGAACCCCAGAAATCAGCACACTTAGCTGTTTGCCTTTGTATGCTATTCCTGATGCTACTCAGGGTTCCGTTGGATAACCAGCTGCTTTGCAGAATCTCAGAAGTTGCCCGAGATTCCGCTCCCTGACTTCCTCCTTGCTTACAAGTGGAGAGTCCAGGTATCTCCTTCGACTCTCTATCAGTGCAGGGCACTCGCATAGGAAGTGAATTGATGATTCCTCCTTGTTTTCATCACATCTAGTGCACATCGGTGAAGGTTTCCTTCCTACGATGTGACTGTGCTTGTTTAAATTTCCATGTCCGGTTAGGATTTCGATGGAGATTCTTATTTCTGTTCTGTTTAGTTCGAGCAGTTTTTCAGCCCATCGGTCCGCCTGCAGCTCTCCTGCAAGGCTTTTGGTTGTGCTGCATTTTTTGTTTTTGATCCACTCTCCAACCTGTTGGGATTTCATTTGTCTCTCCAGTAGGTTGAGTCCTTCTTGAAATGGCAGTGCCACCCTTCCAGTCAAGTCAGTTCCATTTACTATTCCCGACTTGGCAAGGGTGTCCACTCTTTCATTTCCTTTCCAGCCCATATGGCCAGGTATCCAGGTCAGGCTGAGTTTGTTTCTTTCGGCCAGGTTACGTAGGCAGGTCTTTGTATCTCTGACTAAAGCTGATTTGACGACTGGATTGTCTATCGCTCTCAATGCAGCTTGGCTATCCGAGCATATCCATATCGTTTTATTTGTCACTTCTTTCTCCATGAGGGTCTCGGCACACATGAGGATTGCCGCCACCTCTCCTTGGAAAACAGTGTTAAATTTGTTGAGCTTGAGGGAAAAGTTCTCCCGCAGCTTCGGTCCGCAGTACCCTGCGCCTACACCCTGGTTGGTTTTGGACCCATCTGTGAACCAGATGATGCCATTCCTGGGTATTGCTGATTTATTTTTCCAGTCCTCCCTGTTGGGGAAACAAACCTTAAAGTTGTTTTCCCCCGTGTGGTGTGTCTGGATCTTGTCTTGTGGTTGGTACCACATGTCTCTCAGGTTTCCTTGAAAAAGATTGTTGAACCAATCTTGCTTACCTGTCAAGCTTCCCAAGCACTTGAGTCTATACACGGTTCTCATGGCTTCGCATTTTACTGCCTGAGCCATGGACGGTACGCCCAAAAGAGACCTCATTGCGGCTATGGGTGTACTCTTCCTTACCGAGCAAATGCCCCTAAGGAACATAGCCTGTACCCTGTTCAACTTTTGTTGAACTTGGGTCTTTTCTGTCCTCTGCCACCAAATTGGCGAGGCATAGGTAATCCTTGGTAACACAATCTGTTGATAGATCCAGAGCAGTTGTTTCGGTCCTAAACCCCAACTGTTACCAAGAGCTCTCCTACAATGCCAGAAAGTGGCAATTGCTTTGTGACATTTGTTATCCAGGTGACCATTCCAATTTAATTTTTTATCCAGGGTTACTCCAAGATATTTGGTTTCGCTGGCATATGGCACCTGCTTCCCGCCAATCACCATTTCCCTTAGTTTTTTGATCTTATATTTTCTAGAGAAAATGATGACCGCAATTTTTTCCGGTTGTATCGATAGCGCTTTTTCATTGCACCATTTTTCCACAACCCTCAGGGAATATAAGGCCATGGTATCTATATATTTTTGGGGCGCTGAATCCAAATAGCTCAAAATCAATTGAAGGTCAAATATGGAGAATCAATTTTATATGCAAGTGAAGCAATCTCTATACGTTTCTCGGGTCGCTGAATCCGAATCTGTCAACAGTTTTACCACATTAGGTCTGGATTAAGATCAGCTAAAGGGCAATTATAGAAAATAAATTTGGTATCAAAGTAAACTAACATTTCTAAACGATTGTTGGGTTAGTAAATCCGAATACGGTATCTCATCACCAGGTGAGGCCTGCTAATTATTATAATGTTCTAATTTTTATGCCTACTGCAAACAAGGTAATAAGATTAATGACACAAAGCTTCAGCTTTGGCGCTCATCACTCTTGGAATAATTGTTTTGTTATGACAAAATTAATATGCTAAATTAAATAAACTGTAAGTTACCGCGCTTTTTAAATGTATATTAATTTACAAAATGCGTTTCTATCGTCTGAATCTTTTTCCAACAATTTTGTAAGAAAAAGGAAAACATTCATTTCAAGCAACAGTGACAATCGAATCTCCTCTATTATATGGTTTCCACACTTAGTTAGATATACATTTTTACTCCAACAAGGACGTGTATTAATCATTTCTTATAGAGTCAAATTTAAATAACATTCAGAAATCCCTTTCACATAAAATTGATTCTCCACATTTGACCATTAATTGACCTTGACCTGGACCTGATGAGGTAAAACGAACGCCGGTTTCGAATTCAGCGAATCTCAAAAACATACAGATGCCATCGCCTTGTCACTCGGACCTTCCACTTTTTTTTGCAGGACTGTTATCAATAGCATAGTATAAGTAATATTGACAGTCTCTTATATTTTTTTAAAGAATTTCTTTTGGTTATTTATTCTTTCCATGGATGCAAGGTTACATATCGACAAACCCGTATATTTTACAAAATTAACGGCAGTAAATACTAGTTAAAACAGATGTATAATTCAAGAAAACCAATAATAAAAAGTAAAAGAACATCAGAATAAAGAATAAAAAATAATGAAATACGCTAAAGGTTATGAATATAATTAAAAAACTTTGCGTTGAATAGTTTTAAAACGTTGTTAAAGAGTGGTGTAAAGTATGTTAAAGAGTATTGCAATCGATAATAGAGTTTGGAAATCACTTAGTTTTAGAAATATGAAAGTTGCGAAAACTCGATGAGACTTGTATAACTTAATAAGTACTATGCACAAAAACATTTAAAAAGTTTACGCAATCATCATTTTGTACTTCTCGAAAAGTGTATCTACTTTCTAAAAATAATATAAATTAAAATATTTTGTTTTCAAGTAATAATGCTGTTGCGGTGAGGAAATGTGTGAAGAATATGTACAACTTTCAAAGTTTAAATAACAAAAAAGTACTAGAAGTAAAGGTTTTCATGAGAAAAGGGAATGCTTTGTTTGGAGTAGATAAAAGATGTTTATTTTCAAAGAAATAATTCCTCCTTGCTTCAGATTTTTCAGTATTATATTACTTAATATTTCCACCTTGCTTGAGATTTTCCATTATTATATTACTCAATATTATATCTAGTTTTTATCACGTCCGAGCACGATTCATGGTAAATACTGTTATAGCAGTAAACTGTCCGATTTTGCATATACTTATGAATATTTGTCAAGACGATATACACGATTAATATACACGATTGATATACACGATTGATATACATGATAGTCTTTTCCTATTTGACGATATCCTCGTCATTGTAAGCTATGTATTATGCACACGATTTGGATATAATTCTTCTAAAATGAAATTGTAAATTGAAAATGATTATTCATCACTTACACTGATATAGTTGTAAGGGTCTGAAGTCAGTTTTCCTCCTAACCCTGAAAAATATGACCCTCAGGCTCATCGTATGGATATCTCGACTTATACTACTGATCCTTACAACTCGTCCTTTCAGTGTATGAATATAAACCGTTTCATGTCCTGTATTCTGTGGTGGTATGGAAAAGGTTGTAAGTGCATTACATCTGAAAACCGACGTAACTATATTTTAAGATGCAAGAAAGCCTCGTCCTTCTTTTGCAATAGGCTGCGAATTAACGAATTAGCTTTTGTCCATTGAAAAAGGCCGTAATTTCAATCGCAATTTGGTAAAAAAGGCATAAAGTCCAAAAAAATTACTGTCCATTAATTAATTGAATAAATTCTATTAAGGATATATTTATATACCTCTTTAAAGAAAATATGCCAATGGCAGGGTGCAGGGTTGTAGATTTATTGATTTTTCTTATTGATATCACGAGATCATGCGAAAATGTTTACACTTTCTCTTAGTTTCAGACTACGTCGAAAAAGGTATAAAAGGCAACGATTTTCTGGAAAACTTTGATATAATATTAAAATTTGTAAAATAAATATATTAGAACAAATACTTAATGGCTACGGGATATTCGCAGCAGTTTAATGACTAAAAGTAGATTTTTGTGTACCATTTGGGAAATCATTTTGGGAAAACGGCATAGATCACACGGCATTTTTCCAAGAATATTTTATCGCAGAATGAAAATCCTTTATAATGATAATGTAGGGTGTTATTTACTAATGAACTAACAAATAACGAACATAATATTTTTTTGTTACGCCTGCAATAAAAACGGCGCTTTTACGTGTGGGTAAAGCATGAGACATAAGCGCATTCAGCATGTGCCTTCTGGAGTCCGGCGGGCATTTTTCGCCACTTCGCGCCCGTTTCACAGGGCGCTTTACATGATTTCGCGCCCGCTTCTCGTTTTTCACGATTTCACACCCGCCTTGAACGTCATCGTCATTATCAAGGCGCAGTTTTTTATATACAGGTTTGTCCAAAAATATCGATTGTATCACCAGCTTATTAGATTTTTAAAATTAAGTAAATATTATGTTATTAAAATTTTCACGATTCAAGTTAAATAACTCCATATCATGTATAAATTGATGCCTTTTTTCCATACCACCACCGATATAAAATGTAACATTACAATAGGAAGGGTTGATACGCAGAATGAAGGGTATCATTGGAAATGGTAGAAAACAATTATGTACAAGCAGTTTTTCATTAAATAAAAGTAATTTATTTTTGTAATTTTTAGTTAATTCTATCAAATTGCATAGGGTGTATTATGACAATATGACACCTATATGACGGTACTGGGAATATTAATTTTAGGATCATAAGTCTGAAAAACCCAAGGTTGTTATTCAATTTAAATAAATAATAACAATACAATTTTATTAAAATATATATGTCAATTTTCAGATAGAATTTAATTTGTCCTATTTTTTGTTTCCATTCCTAGTTTCTCTATTTGTATATATCAATGGCATATAGACTGTTTAACAGCTCGGATTTGTATTTTCGTTTACCAATATGGAGGCTGCACTATTGAATATGAGCTGAAGTATATTTTACAAACCTAGTACAAGTTCGCTGAAAGAATGGAAATTTCCTTCTATGAAAAGTAAAGTAAAGAATCTTGTTATGTAAATCGTAAAATTAAAGACAAACGATAATATTAAAAAGAAATCGATTTTATAGTTTGAGAGATATGCTTACAAACATTATTTAAAAAACACAATTAAAATGATTAATGATATCTAAGTTTATTATATTTATTACAGAAATCTGTACATTTATGGACATGTCTGTAATATACAAATATTATAACAAAAAATAAAGACCATTTGAGGATTTACTTGTTACTACGAAATTTCTTCCAGCCTTTTATATTCGAAGAAGCTTTTGTATTTACCATAAACACATATAATATGCTTTCAGTAAAAGAAGTTTTTACCGCTTTAAGATATAGGTTTACAGAAAGCAGTTTAAAATTTATAATATTCTTCTTCGATTTTGCAACAATCGTCGAGTATTAAATATTCATATGCTAAGGATTATCTGAAATTGCCAAAGTATTTCTATGCAGAAATGTAAAAAATCAACAATTTAAATGCTAAAAATTGATTGATAAATGTATTCGTTCCTTTACTTATTTTGCTTTTCAAATTTT
This sequence comes from Trichopria drosophilae, assembly GCA_030407085.1. Taxonomy (NCBI): domain Eukaryota; kingdom Metazoa; phylum Arthropoda; class Insecta; order Hymenoptera; family Diapriidae; genus Trichopria; species Trichopria drosophilae. The sequence continues at coordinate 53,162,934 of CM059583.1, forward strand.
CTGTCCATTCACGACTTTCAAATCGATTTCCTGCAAGTACTCGTTGAATTGAAAAGAGTCGTAAAGTATATAGATTAAATATTATGGAAGAATCGAGTGTTATAATGAAATTCTATTCACAAAATTTCATTTTTGCCACTTTTGTGTAAATTTTGTTAAGAATTTTAATTTAATAGCATATTTTTATATAATTTAAATACATGAAATTTAAATAAATTTACAGGTTTAAAATTCTGCATACAATTGATTATATTACTTTTTATTTCTCATGTGCGGTACAATATATCTGTGTTAAATTTAAAGGGAAACACTGAATTTTAATTGCACAGGCGTTCGGGCGTATTTACAGTATTTAAATGTTTTAATTCAGATAAAGCGTATGGAAATTTATTCAAATTATAATCCTGACTTAAATTTACACCTTTAAAGCCATTTATTTGACTTTACCGAATCACAATTCTATTTGCTTGACGAATTCGACTGTTGACTTTTAAATTGTGACCTTATTGAACCTATTTGCATGTCGACTGTCAATAAAATTGAATGATTCGAATCAAAAGTCGCATTAAATTTTGCTTATTTTAGAAACTTTGAATTACTTCAACTTTCACCTGCAATATTGATCTTCTGCTTTAAATGGAGTGTATATTTCATGTATAAAATCGAGGCCGTGGAATTTTGCATTTAAGACGTATTTTGACTGAATTTGTTCCTATAAATTCCAGAACTTAATATGGTCAAATTTAAGATTCATATTCGTAAAAAGCTGTTAACTACAGTTTATTTCTATCATTTTTTTATCCTGTATAAAAGAATACGTTTTCGGATATTGAATACTATTGATTCTATTATCAAATTTATATTTTTATTAAATACCTCAATTCCGACGCCAGAAAAACTGAATTAATATAAATGTACTTACCGAAAGTTATATAAACGACTTTTCGAATATTCCTGCCGTTTCACACAAATTTAAATTCGTTGAATAGACGGCGAAAATGGTGAAGTGGTATTTGAAATAATAATGAAGTTATAAACGATAAAAGAGAATATTGTACGGCCCTTCAATTCGAGTGTTCGTGAAGTTAACAAGCGTTAGCCAACAGATCAGAAACAAAACCAATTCTCTTCTCGCCGAACCGAGTGCTATAGTTCGTTATACTTTTTAAAGATACTTTTGGCTGAAAAAGATATTCAAAATAAATGAATGGCTTTTTACAATAGAACCCTGTTATGCATTTTCTAGAATAATTTATTCTGCATATCATCACTAAATTTGTTAGACAAAACAATAAACATTGGATAACAGTTGAAAAGACATTTAAGCTTCAAGATTTAAAACATCGAAATTACTTTGTATTTAATAATTAATGTAACTGCTCATGATTAATGAAGTTTCTTAAAAAGATGTGTATAAAGTCTTAATGATACCTTTTTGGGTAACGATTCGGCATTGAACAGTCTTCCCCGCGTTTAATAGTGAGTTTTACTGAAAATGTATGCTTTTCAGGAAATCATAAAATCATCAATATATTTTTGATAAACAGAAGGCTACTTTCAATAGGTATCATAAGACTGTCTATTCCTCCACATCAGTTTTATTTAGTATGTCTTAGAAATTTTACCACTTTGAAAAATAATTTGAAAACAGACTTTCATTTCGCTTATGGAAAAGTCGTTATTATATTTAACAATTATTAATCATTTTCGAATTATTAAATATTTTGAATACATCTATTAATATATTTCATATTTCAAATATTTCAGAAATACTCTCTAAAATGCTTGTGTTCATGCTGTACTGTTTCTAATCTGTATAAAGAAAATTTGGCCTTCGATTGCATTTCAGATAAGTAATATTAAAGAACAGGCATTAATTAAACTTAAGTTTCAAATTAATTCATATATTGTCAGGATATTAAACTATTTACATATTACACTGGTCGATAATATTGCCAAATTTCACAATATTATTTACATTCAATGGGGTGGACAATGAAATTCAATTCTAGTAATATTACCCAATTTTGATTACTCTCTATTCAGAGAATCAGAATTTTGGATTTGTGCCAAAAGTACTTATTCATTACAGTATGCATATACACTGCTGGTGCCGGCATTCTATCGTCCAGTCGATCTGAGACCTTTACATAAAGACCACTCAACGAAATTTGTTCGGAACAAATGCTAATACGAAAATATTTTTTAATTACAATATTAAATATCGTTTGTGATAAGAAACAAAAACTTCAATAGAAATTATAAGTTTAAAAGCGTGTAATATAATAATACTCGGTTATTAGAAACTATTCTACATAAGGGGGTAGATTTTGTAAAAAACATGAAAAAATTATTGTTAACATGTATTTTTTTTTTCCTTTTACACTTCTATAAACTCAATGTTGTCCGACATACTCTAAATATATCTACTGATTAAAGTGACATTTAATTGTTAGGCTTAAAGAACCCGAGCAATTTTGATATGGCCCTGATCTGGTCCTGTTCAAGCTGCCTGAATATATTTCAGGCCCTTATCAGGCTATACTATCAATCAAATGATGCTTCGCTTGTCACAAATAAATTCCCCTTTGCTACGAAATAAACCGAAATATGGCCAAAAACATTGATTTTTACATATTTAACCATGTTTTTCTCTAAAGTGTAACGTGACAGCAACATTCTGTTAGCGCCATCGTTTTGAGCACTGAAAAATACTTCAGAAATGATGTTGTCAAAGGCAAAATCAGTGTCGGACAGTGTTATAAGTACAGGACACCTTATTACAAATAATTTTTCCGTCTTGTGGTTTACGAACAGCCAATCCTGACGTCGTAATTATATACTTATATGTACTATATGTAAGTAAAAACTTATAGTAACAAGAAGCTACATGTTAGAAACAATAAAAAATGTTATTCCTATTTGTTCGGAATTATTTACTTAGGATAAACTTCCACTTTCTTTCCTTGTTAAAATAATTACGAAAAGTATTGCAGGTGGAGTACTCCTGTAATAAAAGTCTTTTTGAAAAAGATCTCCTAATAAACTCGATATCAATTTATTGTTTCAAAACTTGAAGCAACTTATGAATTTGTTAAATTCATTAGAAATCATGTTTCAGAAATCTATTTTTATAATAATAATAATGAAGGACTTGTTTGCAGTATTGTTATTATAGAAAAGAAACTGAAAAAAGAATATCATTAAGAGTATTCATTAAAATGTAAATCACCCAAATGTTCCATATTCTGCGTTTACGAATGCCACTAGTGACAAATATTTTGACAATATTCTCAGAATATGCACTTCTGGCACTAAATGCAAATTACAATTTACATATTTTCAACAAATATTCATTATTTAACACAGGTTTGAAATAAATTGAAATATGTAGCAAAGTTATTGATTAACCACTCGCTTTATTCTTTTGTTACTATCTGAATATCTATCTACATTTTAATTAAAAAATCTCCGTATGGATATCGTGTTTTGTTTGTTCTGCAGTCGTATTAAATTTGTGTTGCTTTTTTAAACAGAGGTTATAATTGGTTAATATAATATTGAGGGAAATCCAATTAATTATAAAACTTTGTATCGAATATGCATTTCCAAAATTTATTAAACATTTGTTGTACATTTTTATTATATCAACAAGGCGGAAGTTTGGGATTAATTTCCTGATCGTATTTATAATTTTTAGGAATGTTTAATTTAATATGTCTGAATTAAACTGAAAATTATTATTTAAATTCGATGTAGAAATACTATTTATGCAATTTAAACATATTGATAAACTTTTTAAAATTGTATAATGAACAGAGTTGTCACTTACTACTGAGTTGCTATTAAATCAATAATTGCTTTGTTTCGTATTTCATTTCAATATACGAATATTTCAACAACTTTGTGAATGGAACATGGGTTTGCAAATAATAATTAATAACTTTAATGCTATTTTTAGCAATGAAATGGAATATTTAAACAAATTATTGGCAAAATTTCCAAGATTATATTATATATTTGAAAATTAATAATTCGATATAAATTATTTTTGACAAATGTTGACTGAGAAAAAATAGTCAAATCGCCCAAATAGTTACGGCCTATTATTGTAAATCATCGTCTGCAATAATTGTTTATACTAACTAATGCAGTTACATTGTTCACCAAAAGTAATTTCTATTATAGTTTTCGAGTCACTAATTTAGGGACTGGATAGTGTACTGTTAGTTTCTCCCATTTTGTTGGATTCCTCGACGTGTCACCTACTGACATAAAATTCTGCTTTACGTCTATAAGAGATACATAGATATGTTACAAAATGCGTTAAGGAGAAATATCTTGAACTAAAACGATCTTCTAAGAGCAGAAATTATTGTAAGGGTTCCCACGGTAGAGCGACCGACGTAATGTTTAAATTATTGATACAACTTTATAATATTTAAACAGACAAAAATATAATGTAATGCTAAGCGGGCAATAAATGCATAATTTTCAGTACTTTTCTTGATAATTTTAGTAGCTTTCCGTTATTGTTACGTTAGGAGCAAATAAATTGGTCATCTCCTCTTATTTGCAGACTTCTCCACATTTCAATGTCGAATTAAAAAAAAAAAATATTAGAATACTTCTCCGCGATTATGCCCATGATTAATTGAATAGTGGGATATTGTTATGTAAATTAATAATAATAATTTTATGAATAATATAATAATAGCAGTTATTATTAGTCAATTCTAAATACATTTGGTCAAAGGCCGAATCGACTTCTAATGCTGTCTGAAAGCCCGATCCGTGAGTACTTAAAGAGCAACCCTAAAAATTGTCCAAAATTCGACGGTCTTCTGGAAATCAAATCTGGAATCGGAATGAAAATACACGTGGCAAATGTAAATACATGATTATTCGCGTAAAAGTTTGAGATTGATCATGTTTTTCAATCTCGAGGTACGGAGCGTCAAGGGAGTATATTATAGCAAATATTTTTTGTTCAGAATGACCTAACGAATTTTTCGAAATATAAAAAAAATTTCTAAATTAAAAAATCGTAATTAATTCTGAATTAAAAAAAAAGCCTCCTTTGTATTTTTCGTAACATGTATATTGTCGGAGGTAAAAAATTTATTTAATAAAAAAGTTCATGTAATAAAAAAGTTATTACATGAACATTCTATCGTCATAGACTTTCATTTCCCATACATTGTAACTCCAAAATTGAGATATCCAGAAAACAGGGGAATTTTAGGATGATTCTTTATAAGAGTTAAAAGGAAGGTCCATTTTAACAGGTGTATGTGTTTGGACGAAATACAAAATTTGAATCGCTAGTAGCCTAAATAAGATGCTCTAAAAATGATTAACGAGCTTATTAGGAATCAATTTCCTGTTTATTTTTCGACTGAATCAAGTCAATATTATTCCTAGATACCGGTGACGAGTAAGTGATACTTGTTTCATTGATACAATTTTATTATCCCAATGCCGAAATCCCATGGTATCGTTTTATAAAATGAATATAAACTTGATGATAAAAAAGATACTACGGCCCTGTTATTAATTCTTAAGAATTTGTTAAGTTACGCTATTCCTTAAAATAAACGAAATACAAAAGAATTCATTGTTTTAAGTAAAGTCATAATCCCTAAATCCGCGAATTGGTTACGTCTTGCATGAATTTAATAAATATTTATTAATGCTACAAACTTCGATGTATTTCATTATACACTGAAATCTGTCCAATGATAATAAGATTTTGTGCTTGTTATTTTTTATGTACGAGGAGATAATAATTCTTCAAATGTTCTCATCAGCTTTTAGTCAAGTGCAGCAGCTCTAATAATAAAGGCGGAATACTCTTTTGTTCATTCTTAGAGCTTAAACATCGACAGAAAATGCTGCACGATTATTTCATTCTCACTATATTCGAAAAGCATTCAGTATTTTTAGAAGGCAAAGTGAAAGTCGCCAAAATGTCATGGATTAGAATAGTAAAGAAGATTCTATTTAAATGAAAATAACTTAACGCAGAGTTTCATTTCAAAGTAGACAATCTCCTCCGCAAATAAAGTGTACGATTTATAAATTGACCTTTGATGAGCGTGGTCTGATTATTTGGAAATACAATTAGTGCACAGTTAGTGAATTACTATCTAGATGCTTGAACTACAAAATATAGTGGAAGAAATTCCATTTTGAATTAATTGTTATTACCTTTTATAGCGTGATTCTATGAGCATACAAACAGTAATTAAATTAACTCTCCTGAGATCTTTATTGCTGCTTTCATTTCATTTATAAAATTACATTTGGCTGAAGTACATGCAATGTTAAATCTCACTTCAGTTTGCTCATTGTTGATATGCGTGTAGTTGTTACTTATCCAAATTACATTTTAATATAATTACGCATATTATTATTATGCTAGTAAGTTTTAGACTTAAAGTTTATTAACGAAAATATCCTTCGTAAGTTGAAGTTTTAACCAAGAAGAGCTAGAACAATATATTATATATTTTGTTACCACTTACATTCATATTCATTTAGTTTGAGTCAATGATCTAGTTTTGTATATATATATATACATATATATAACTTAAGAACTATACAATTTATTGATTTATTAGAAGATATTTCAATAAAAATAGTAACCTTATTTTGTGGATATGACCGGCAAAGATTTCAAAATGACATTGTTAACGCTTTCAGCACGGTTGCTAGTTATGCGATAAACATTTTGTCCAAAAAAGAGGCCCCTCTATCCAACCATTTTTTAGTTCGTTCTTTTTAATAGTGCAGTTAATAAAACGCCAAATTTCACGAATTATTGCATATTGTGAACAACACTGGCATCTTGAAAAACTCAGCAGTATGCGATTTAATCGCCACAATTGCGAATAAACGTTGAGATTTTTTTTTCTAGTAAAAAGTTCAATAAAAAACTGTTAAAATGGGCTTTATAATATTAATTTGAAAATAAAATATCTTTATATGATTTACTTTATGTCTTTTTGGCCCTTTGGCATAATGACTAACTAACTCCTCTATATCCAAGCATAAATGTGACCGATTATCGCGCCTTTATCATATAAAATATCGTTTACACCACGGGGTTGGGGTCGTTTTTTACCCCGTTTGATGACGCGACACTCGTCGCTATTATACTATAATAACGACTAGTCTCCGAGATATCGAACTCGTTACGAAATGATATACTTCAACTCCTTGGTATACTTTTAACGGAGTTGACTGATAAAAACGTAATTTCCTTAATTTTTCTTTTGGAATACGTTTTTAGTCACCATTTACAATAATACTATTTAACAGCATGACGTACGTAGGGTATTTTTTATTTACACATACATTTTTCGAAACAAAAAAATGTTGTATAAATTATTGGAAAATAATACACAAAAGCCAAAATGTGACATAAAAAAATAGTATTTATCTTCGCTCATTAATTATACAAAAAATCATTCCACGTGACTGTATTTTGTTGTCTTTGGATGTAATATGATTATTCACCAACATTCCTTCGGAACTATTAAAAATCAGCATTACCCGGAGGTATAATCACATGAGATTAACTTTGATTATTCCATTAGATGACATTTTAAATATTGTAGAATTTCTATATGATAATACAAATTTCAGATTTAACGAACGTCAATATAAACAAAATCAGGATATACCGAAGGGGTCATCGACCTCACTCATATTTCCGAACTTGGTAATGGTCAATTTCGAGACCAAATTTTTCCAATTATTATCATTTCAACCGTTATTTTATTTTAAATATCGAGACGGTATTATCACCTACATCCCTGAAACAAAATTTAATTAAATGATACAGGTTTTAAATAGCTGTCATCCTCGGTTACAATTCACTTGTTGGAGGAGATTAATAACACTCCCGAACTTCACTTGCACCTTTTATTTCTTTGAGTTTAATTTAATACAAATCTAGTCGAAGAATCACGCGGAGTTTACAATTTGACCGTACTTATCGACCTATGTTCGCTATCTAATCCGATCGTCCGTTCGTCCTAAAATTCGAAAATTTACACATACGCAAACCCTTTGCGACTGTAGTACGCATGCGCGCCTTGTGAGACCGATAACAGTTACGCATTCGAATTCGATCATAATGAAATCGTACACTTGTGAAGTAGAAATGGATAACAGACTGCCTTTTTTTGAATTATTAATCATTAAAAATGAAATTATTGGAACTTTGAAATTCGATTGGTTTTGTAAATCTACTTATTCTAGTATCTTTTTAAATTACGATTCTCACCATCTTCTATCTCAGAAAATTGCAATTATCGGCAGTCTTGTTAATAGAGCAACGAAAAACGTAGATCCGGAATTTCAAAACAATAACAAATTGAACATTTCGAAACTTTTGTCTTATAATAACTACCCTAAAAGCTTAATAAGCAAACATTAAAATAGTCATATTCAATCATTTAACAACCAAATTGAATCCAATAATTTAAATAATGAGAAACTTTACTTGACAGTACCTTATATTAATGCACTTTTCGATCTTTGCAATACAATCTTAAACAACGGAATATTGTCACCGTTCTTGCCTCAATGCATAACTTAATCTCCGTTATTAGAAAAGATAAAGATAAGTAAAAACGATTTAATAAAAACAACTTAGAATATGGCTTAAAATGTAATGAATGTGACGCCACATATATGGGCGAAACTGCAGAAAAAGAGTTAACGAACACAAATCTAATATCAGTAGGCCTTCACAACGCAATTTATTGATACTCACTACTGGTCATGATTTCAATTGGGAAAATGTAGAAATTTTATAGAAGGCAGTTCATGTTTGCAGCAGGAGAATCTCAAAAATGATGCATATTACGGTGTAAAAAAATCTTTGAACAAAATGGAAGATTGCCAGATTTAAAATTCTATATCAGATGATTTGTTATCAACGATGAAAGTTAAATATTACTCCCCACCAACCACTTAAGGAGTATCCAAAGGTGACCGATCTACGTCCCCTTTCGAATTTCATAGTTCGACCACAGATTGCTGCTGATGTGCACCTTTTGCTCGTTGCTGTAGGTTTATGTTTACACTCGGTAGCAACAATTATTAAACATCTATATTGGCAGGTTATAAGCCCTTCAAACCGTTTTTTATTAATATATATTTTGCAAAAACTTAACATTCAATGAAATAATCCACGTAAAGTTTTTTATACGTAGGGGAGATCAATGGCAAACGTAACAAAATCAGATTTCGTAACATAGCACGAGAACAATACGGCAGATAAGTTTCGTTAGTACTATACTTCAAAGCTTACAAATTCAATTTTCAAATAAATTTTGAATAAAAAATTAACAATAATTAGTTTTTTACGAGCTCTTCATTTGTTACTTTCATCCTCGCTTTCCAGAATGAAGGTAATAACATCTAGAACGAAAATAACTTCTAATACTTCAAAATATTCTTATTATCGTAGGATAACATGCAAGATTTTCAGTACAATTTATACATATTTAGGGCATATTTGTTACATATATAGCCTATTTAAGTTGTATAGAAGTCATATTTGTATCTATTATACCGGCTTTCCATATTTTTGGTACATTTTTAACTAATCAAATGTTAAATAGTGTTGAGAAAACAATTAATATTCGGCGGTATCCGGCGTGGTTTTTCCCACAGTATTAAAACATATTAATTATAAGCAAAAATATAAGTATAGATTGGATTAGTTAGTGTAGGTGAGGTTACATTAACTCTTTGAGTCACAATTTTTTTTACTATTCAATTCATTTGAAAATTGTTACTTCCCATACAGCAGAGACATTGCAAATATGTAACGGTTATGTTGCAGGTAAAAATGTAAAAATGTCCGGCTTCATAACCGTTATATATCAGTAACGTATTTGGTATGTAACAAAACATTTTGTGCTGTTTGGGTTACGTGATTTCGGAGTATCTGATTGCAACTCTGAAATCTTACGCCATCATTCGAAATATAAGATGGCGGATCCAATATGGCGGACAAATATTTAAAATATAACTATCTACATGAATTAAATTTATTGCTCGTATTTTTTTCTGTCGCTGATTTCGAATCTAAGATCGAATTTAATAAAAAACCTTAGATAGTTTTCTTGAAAAGATATTTATTCCAAAAAACATATATTTTAACTTTATTCAATAATAATAAGTATTTTGACATTTTTCGACCGCTTTGCTTTAATATAAAATTATGTAAATAAATGCCAATTTCTTGATAATAAGGCTCTCTTACTCATATGCTACAATGTGTTAAAATTAAATAAACTAATAAATGGAAATAACTGGGATATCAGTTCACGTCTAGCGCAATAAATCAAACAGATCATATATGTACAATTATAGAATCACCTATACTATTATATTTATAATGAAAAACCCTCTTGCGCTCGTAATTACTTTTCACACTTTAAATCATAATAGTACGAGGGCCGCATTACCAAGAAATTAGCATTTATTTATATATTTATGTCATAGTAACAAATATATTGTTATAAACAATACAACGGAGGTAAATATTTTGTATTGCTCATTATTATCTATGTAAGAAACAAAAAAAACATAATCTAAATTGCTCTTAAACTACTACTAGAAAAATAACAAAATCAAAATCGAATATTTTGATGTTTAGGCATTTTTTGCAGGAATCCATCTTTTGGTACATTTTTTTGAAAGCCATGAAGCGTCTTCTAACAGTATATTTTTGAAGTAATGCTATGAAAAACATATTTCTGACAGGTTAAATAACAAATTAGACTTAAAAAAAAAAGTATTTCTGAAGGAAAAGAGTGTTAAACTTCACTTCATCAACTCTTTGCATCATTTGACAACAGCACAGATCTCCATATGTAAAACATTTTAATTGAATACATAAGACCAGGTCGAAAAACACGTGCACATTGGTATGTTCATCTACAGCACAAATCACGATACGGAATAATTAACCGGATATTAAGCTTGAAATTATGACATATTATTTTTTTTTTAATTCGAATCACACTAATCTAAATGATTCTTTGATCACCTAGAAGTTTCAATGCACCTGTAAGTAGTCAAGGCGTTATTGCTGTCGACACCTCAATAATTGTTGGTAAATATTGATTTTAGATGCGTCTGAAGGGACAAGTGATTAGTAGCGACCTCGATCCACAGACGCGCGATGTTCGTGAAATTGATAACGAGCTTAATCGTCGAAACGATATCCTATCTATGCGAATTGCCAATCAGACGGAACAGCAGCTCACAGAGTCCCGTAACCGCGGTTAATATTAGATGACTTAATTCGAACCAATAATGATTATCGCACTTATGCTAGTAGATTATTTACTACGTCATTAACCAAAGTTTCGTATTAAAAGAGGAATTGTTTTCAATGAATATTATTAAGTATTTACAGAGAACTGATGACTAAATTACATTATCAAAATTCATATACGAAATATATAAATTAATTGCTAGTATTTACAGCTCACGAAGACTTTACAAATTCAATTCAAAGGTATCGTGTTTTGGACTGATATTACCTACAATAGGGTAGCCACGCGCCCTAACCACTTAGCCACGACTGACAAATCTCGAAAAATAACAGTTCTAACCGATATTGGTTATCAATTTTTCCTGGTTACGAATATTTTATTGCAGTGCATAAAAATAGATAGTATTACAGTTAGACGAAATAATGAAACAACATTGTAATTGTATTGCCATTATTCGATGACAACAAAGTGCTCCTAATATCTATTAATTTTATTATTTACTAATTATCCCTAACTTTATGTACCAAATAAACATAGTTTTTATTAATGTTTATTGATATTAAAATGAATGAATTAAACTTGAATTAAATACGTAATTATGCAGTTATTGTCCTACCTAATTCATTTTTAGAAAAGTTAATAAATATTAATAATAACAATAATAGGTATACTTATTGGTAAGAAATTCATTTTTTGTATTAATTTATTTATACTTTCTACCAAGAAAGTCTTTTCATTTGTGTATAACAAATTAACAATAAAATTAAAAGTTATTTTTACCACTTGTATATTATTTAAAATATATTATCAATTATAGTGTCTAATATATTACAATTCATTTCATTTTTTCGCGGGCGTTATTCAGGGGCTTTTAAGGTCGTTGATTACGAATGTGAAGTCAGTTTTCAAAAATTTTAAATGGTGGATAAATCATAAAAAATAATATGATTATTTTGAAATTCATTATTCTTGGGGCTTTGTAACCAATTATTATAAATTTGAAGTAAATTTTCAAAAATGTTAAATGACGGATCTAATCTTTGAATGTTATAATTGCTACATCAACACTCCGTTTTCTGTTTGGCATCGAGGATTTCTAAAAATGTTCTTTCAACTTGTGTCTGACTTAAAATTTATAATAAGTGACCACAAAAAATTGAACTTCTTGTTTATTTAAAGATATCACTGACCAAAATCGATGCATGTGTGATTCGGATTTACGTAGACTTTTATGTTCATTACTTATTAATTGGGTTACTATTATATATTATCTTTTATTTTAATATCATCTTCGTCTTGAGATTTATGCAATGGTTGTTTAACTATGTCTCCGTTTAGTCAGTTGGTCAGCTGGTTTATGTAGGTATCGGATATTCTGTGAGTGACTATCGAATGTGTGCTATAGCTGGTATTAGGCAGCTGTTTAATTACAAGGTATGAGAGTATACTTGATGACTGGCATATTGTATATCGTGTAAATAGCTACAATAATATACTCACAAGTTAGATATTTAGTAAGTACCAAAATACTTGACAAAAACTTTTACGCGTAAATCTCAGATTTTAGAAAAAAGGTCACTATTTTTGAATATATGTATTACCGTTATTTAGTAATTCACTAAGTTAATAAATATGGGGTTTAATCTCGTCATCCAAACAATTCCCAGGGATATAATTCCATCATCCAAATAATTCGCAGAATTGGAAGTAATATTCGAAAGAAAAATAAAAAGACAAATGTTTGTCTGGATCTATTTAGTTCATATTGAACCCGCCATTCGCATGGTGATTATATGATATCGTACAAATATACAGATTTAACCTTTTACAGTATTCATCATCTCTCCAAGATCCATGATTTTTATTAAAAACAATTGGCATGTAAGAATTAGATTATATCTTTTTTTTTAATTTTGAAAAACCGATATTAGGATTACCAAAATACTCCGCCAGGCTCAAGATTAAAAACCTGTAAATGCAGTATGTAAATTATATATTGCATTTTATAAAACTTCTGAGTAAGGATCCACATGTCATTTAATTATTATTATGATTGGATTGTTTCAAGATTGTGAATTTAATGATGCAAATTCATGAGGGGATGCATAGCTTAATTGATAGAGCATTCGACCAGCAATCGATAGGCTTGAACTCCCGGCATATTGAATCTCTCGAGCTCATCCTTCATTTTTTTCGAAAATCTATTCAAATAAAAAATATTCCAATTTGCATGATCATGATAATTTACTTTTCCTGTATCTTTGCAATATTATTTAATTGTGCAGACAAACTTCTGACTTTAGGAGGAAAACCGAACCTATTTATTGTTGTACAAGTATAAAGTGAAGATAATTGATGTTTCATTTAAATTTATATATTGAATTTATGGGATTTAATTATTCATTTGATATTGCAAATTTGATTAGCAAAGTGTAATAGTACTTTTTGCACCAAGGGCGTAATGTCACGCCCGTGGTGCCAACAATATTTTTCGATTTAGGGGGAGTAAAATGACCATTCGTTTCATCACACAAATTAACGATGTTTGAGGAATATTTATGTTTATAATTGAAAATTCGTGTAATACGTCGCTACTGCGCGTTTATGTGTATTTACAATTGTCGTTGTCTGTTCTCCCACCATGATGTAGCAAATTATAAGAAATCGTATTTATCGGCTTTTTTTTTTTAAATCGTCCATTTTCAGACTGTTTTTATTTTACGCCCGAGGGCGTAAAAACGGTATTTCACTCCCCCGAAAGGATGCATATAATGGTCATTTTACGCCGTCTAAATCGAAAAATACATCTATTTAATAACTTTTCTGTTATTAAATAGATAATTTCTAAAAGTTCTCAGTAGGCTTGTTTTTATTTGAAATATGGTGCGAGTTTGTATCTTAGTATATTTTTTATATATACCGGTTTCTAGGATTTTCATTTATATTACACGACGTTAGCACTATAGGCTGATGACAGTGGCAGTGTTTGATATGTTGAATTAAATCAATGTAGAATATTATTTAAGAACTATCAAAAATCTCACCTAGACATTAATTTGGAGCTTTATAACCACACTGAGTTTTTTACAACTGATTGTCAGAGTATAATACTTCCTCGAGGAACTTATTGTATGAGGTTTGATTAATAAAACTAAGAGATGTAATACTGTCCAGAAGCTGTCCAGATTACGAACAAAAAGTACGCAATTTACATGTAAAGATAAGACATAATTGATATTTAATCTAATAGATATTCTCTGACCTAAAGTAAAAAAATCACTTTATTAATGTTCCTTTACACATTATTCTCTATCTTGGTTTTCTTGTAGGGTTATCTTTTTATACGAGGTTTGAGGAGAATGTGATGTAGGGATTGGAGGAGCAGCGGAGAAGTTGGAAAAACTACTCGATGGGCTTGAGACATACGTTCCGAAGTATTGTGATGGTCTAGCCTTTTTTTGAGACTTTCTTGAGTACCCGTCAGTAAAAAAGTATAAAAAGAAGTGGGCATTCGACTCGGTGAACAAATCAGAATCAACGTTTACTGTCCACTAATCGTCTATTGGTTAATCGGTGTTGAAAATGAAAACATTCAGAGGAAGAGAGCCAAGGAAAGTGTTCAAATAATAAAAGAAAGTTGGTTTATCAACTGTATGGGGTGGCCCTTGACTCCCGCAAGATTCGATTATATTTTTATGATAAACACATTCAGTAAAAAAAAATTAACCAAAATGGATCCAGAATCGGCTTCAGTAAGCTACTACTATAATGTTTACAGGTTCAAAATCGGTAAAGGAGAAAATCGAATCTTTTGTTTTCTCGATATATTTGTATTTTAACATCTCTCGTAGTATTTTTGCCTGTAATAATTATATTTTTGTAAATATACTCGTAATTACAGTTTTCAACATGCTTATAAATGACATCTTCCTCTTGAAAATTTTTAGTGAAGTTTGTAAAACTTGAAGGAATCTTGTAAAGGCATAGAGCGATGACAAATTATTAATGCTTTTCAAAACGTTTCGGTAAGGAATCTAGCTTTTAATGTATTATTTGACAAATATATTTTCTAGACATTTTTGTTTCATCTCCCTATGGAACTATAGTTTCACCACTTTAAACCCGATAAATTTCTCATAAAGGGGAGAGTTGAGCATCTCATACTGAAGGAAGTTCCCGGTTAGGTATTAGTCAAACTTGAAACCTGCAAGATGCTCAAAAAAGGGGAGTTTAAAGGCACACTAAATTATTATCTAATTGTAGATGACCCGTCGAGAGTAAAAAAAGGGTAAAAACACAATGAGAACAAATATGAATTAAATTTTTCAGTTCAGAATTCATTTTTGTTAAACTTACAGTCCAGTTTTGTCATCAGCAACGGTGACACTTGTATTTTTACACATGCACTGCATGTAATTTTAGTTTCGGCATGTTAATAAATGTGTTCTATTAACATTTATAATTAAACTGTAAAACTATAAGCAAAAACAATACAAGAAATTTTATTCTCAAAGCGTTGCTACGATTCTTTATCGATTTCGAACCTAAATCTGATGTAAATAACCTATTAAAACCGTTTTAGGATATAATTTAGTCAACATCTTTGTGCTTCATTTTGTTCATTAGATAATGGGAGGGAAATGTTAGTTGTGCTGGTTGTTATTAACTTTGTTATTAAAATTACTATTATATATACAGTAAGGTCTCCTTTTTTTATACCTCGGTATTTAGGAATTGTTACGACTCATGAAAGTTAAAACGAAAACATCTTACTGTTCACTCTTTAAGACGTCAACTTTCTTAACATGGTG
Source organism: Trichopria drosophilae (assembly GCA_030407085.1). Lineage (NCBI taxonomy): Eukaryota > Metazoa > Arthropoda > Insecta > Hymenoptera > Diapriidae > Trichopria > Trichopria drosophilae. The sequence continues at coordinate 53,179,051 of CM059583.1, forward strand.
TAGTTTTTAAATGGAAAATTTAGTACTTTTTTATATGTGTCTACCAACATTTACTTTTATTGTTAATATAGCAATCTAATTTATATCTAGTCAGTAGGTTGGATTAAGATTTCAATTCATAAATATTAATGATTGTTGATATTATTTTATAGATAATATTATAATTGATATTTAAATATATTCATATAACATATATGTTCATAATTTAAAATTAAATATATGATACAATAATTATTATTATTCTTATAAAAGGCCGTGAAATAAAAAATGAAAGTAGAAATCGATAATGGGAATAGAAATGCTTATCGTGCAGAATTTGTACATCCTGTCACAATTTTACATCCTGATTCAATTTGTGAATTTGCTTTATCTCCGACGTATCTCCGTGTAAAATGTTCATCTAATATATAAGATTTATCGAAGCAATATTATTTTAAGCATTTGTGTCGTATTTGAACAGTTACGAATAGGCAAAAGAACTACACATATCAGAGTATCATTTCCAATATTTAATTACGAGCGTAGTGAATACTCGTTTAAGTTTAAAGACCTGTTTATATTCAATTCTTATATATATTACACATAATTTTGCATTTTCTGTACTTAAGTCATTCCAATTTTATGCTATATATTCTTTGTTTTAACAAGTTCGAAACATATCAGATTCATATTTGTAGGTTAAACACAAATCAGAATTGTAAACATCGACGAGTATGAATGATACGAAAGAACGAGCTCTTCCAAGACTCCTGAAAAGCAAGGCTTCTTCAAATATCGGATTACAACTAGGCTTCTAAGTATATATATATTATTAATCGGCTTACACGCGGATGCTCAAACTTCGTTGCATTATTTGAGAATAGGTGCAATTACAAAAATTGTAAGTTTCTTACAGTTCAATTTGTTTCTTGTTTGTACCAACTCATAAAAAATGCTTTACATAATTTATCAAGTAACTATAATTAACAGTTTTTGGGAATAAAGCAGTTTTTTGAAGGCATATGATATGCATTAAAGTCTGGAGATGTAGGTTTGAATTGGTTAACGTAACCCATTGTTAAACCCAGTATTTTAAAGATTTTCTAATACGAAGAGGTCTACAAACTTCTGTATGCTTGATCTGTTGTTTTTTGGACTATTTGGTTTCATCAAAATATACTTGTATATATAATCCGGTTTTGTATATTTACTTTATATAAATGCCGGACGATAAAAATAGTACGACAAAAGTATAATGTTTAAGTGGTGGGGATTCAAAAAGTCAAAATAAATCAGTAAGACAAAAGCTTTTTGACTGAGCAAATTTAGTTAAGATATCGAATTTTAATTTACAATGTTTTGTTGATATACGTGTCCGGAAAGTAGATAGTGGCGAATATTATATAACAAAATAGAGTTCGCTCCTCGGTCCGTAAAATTCAAATTTATGCCCTAGGATCGAAAAGTGCTATTTTACTTAATTACAGTCATATAGTTTCTAGAATATGTTTACATCCGGAAGTTAGTAAATAAAACAATAACGTCATTAATAATAAAGAGAAACTTTATATTGCATTACAGATCTGTCCAGTAAGTAAAAATATAAACGTATCAAATTTAGATCTAATTAGATCTAAAATAATTTAAAAAAGCAAACAAATTTGATGTCTTGATCAATATTTTTTTGTTATGCCAGATCACAGTTGATCAAAAATTGATGTTACATAGCAAACGGTAGTAATGTAAGTAGTAACAGCGAATCCGTTATAAACAAACGATGATGTGGACTGCTACTACTTAGATTACTGCACCTAATAAAATAATCGAATTTGGTATAAGGTGTTACATCATCATACTCTATTCGAATTGGGCAGTTTCAGAGGTTACACCTCGGGGGACAAAACCACCTGTACCCGTGGGCATCCTGCTTTATGAATTTGGCATGTAATTACCTAAATACATTTCTTCTTGGATGCAATGATACACGGAAAACAGTGTAGTTCCAATAACTAATGGCATAGTTGTATCAACTAAAGTAAATAGTAAAATAGATCCCAGCTATATATGTAGTTATTTAACCTTTAGAGTTGTTTAACCTTTAGTGGCCACCTAATACATTGACGGCTCTATTTACCTCATATTCACAGACGTTTTGACATTAAAACATTTCAAATTTATGCGGGAATTTGCCGACCGTTTAAAGGTTAAACTATATTTCTGCCGTTAGTATAGTATAAATGTACTAGCCAAAGTTGTGTCGTTATACCAACCATAGTTTTGAACACAGTTAGTTATGGTTACGGCAATAATAAATGAATCTAGATGAGTGTGAAAGTATGAGTACATTTATTTTATATAAAAGACAAATGAAAGAATATAAAAAATATAGTGTGTGAACGTGTGTTTTATTTTGACATATTATAACCTCAAATCAAGATTTATGGTTATATCTTAAATAAATAAATAAATGCAATTTTTTCACCTCATAATTACATATACAATGCATTAATTTAGACTTTAGTATAATGTAGGTACAGTTAATGTATAATTCTGGGTTATGTGAAATCAAGGAGTAGTATGTACCGAAATAGCAAAAATGATAGATTCGTATACAAGTTAATGACCTGCAATTTATTGAATTTTGAAATCTTTATAGTACTCCTCCTGTAAGGGTTCAGTGTAACAAACACAGTATTGTTTGATATTTTTCAATCAAAACTGATTTGCGACCCTGAAAATAATTGAATAGAAAAACTGATTAGAAAGGTGCTGTCGGTCCCTAAACAATTTGGTCCAATACTTTTTTGCAAGGTTTCTGAGAATCTGGCGTAACTCAAGAATGCTTACGAGGTCAGTTTCATATAAAATTGTAGGAGATATAACTATGATAAAATTTTGATATTCTGACAGGTTATCTGAAACTTGTATTTGTCGTTAACTATATCCATTCAACTCTATACGTATAGGTCCTATAACTACAGCATTTCTGAACAGAAAGTTCTTTTCACCTTTTTTTATAGTTATGCTCACTATAGAACACCCATCAATATCTCCATGATTGTGGCAACTAGATCATTTATCCATGTAGAAAGTGAACTAGTTCCAAATGTACCATTGACAATTACACATTTTTATTGCTCAGGAAATTGATGTGCTACTCTTCAGAAGAAAGTTTACGTACGAGCAGAACTGGCTGTTTGAAATTTTTGTCTTATTAACAACTTCAAAGACACGACGTCTTTTTAAATTCAAAACTAGTCGCTTCGTCTCGGCGGGATTTGGCTCATGGACTCATCGATTGGGCAGGGTTTGGTACATGCAGCTATTTGAGTAGCTGTAGTAAAAAACTGAAAATGATCATTTTCAAATTTCGACCCACAGCGCATGACAGCCGGAGCATTATTATATAACATCAGGAATATTTTTCTTATTAATTTTTTGCTTCGTCATAACAATTTATATAATTTAATTTTATTAACTTAATTTATAAACACTTAACTTCTTCTCGATCGCTTTATCAAATTAAATATAGGTAGACTTGTCTTCCTCGAACGGACCGTCTAATTACAGAATATGACCTTTTACATGTCCTTTTTTATAGAGAATTTGATAGTCTATCTTTTTAATTGGAAGCATTTTTTGTGTGATTTGTATTTTTAATAAGAAACCAAACAAAAATTATTTTTTCAGCTGTATTTTGTTCGACTTTCCTATAACCTATAATGTATCGGATTCAAAAACTAATCATATCTATGTTAGGACATAATAAACTCAAAAAGAGGTTGAACGTTAAAAACGGTCTTACGTATGTACAAGCAAGAACACGGACCAAAATTTTATAATATTGCATTTTTTGGTATTTTAGGGTCTTAAACATCGACATTTAATGAAAAACTATGGGGTATTTTTTTTGAGGTTACCCAATTCAATACTTCATCCATACTTTGTCTGGGTCGAAGTAATTATGAATATATGATATATCTATTACCAAGGAACTGAATATTTTGAGATGCGGCAGAATTGCTTAAGAATACTTTAAACGTAAGTTCTTGAAACTTTATTCGGAAAGAATATATTATATTACTTATGAATTATGTGCGTAATTCTGGACTTTTCTATTTCAGGTTCGTTATCTCAACATAGCCAATAAGTTTCTTGCACCGACAAGTGCCATTCTTACCACTTTTGAAAACTAACATTTTTTTTCTGCACGAAAATGCACGGAATAAAACAAGTAGTTGGGTTTACTATTTAAGTAGTAAAATAAGGACCAGACATCTTTCGTAATTGTTCTTACTATTTAGATAATAAGGCCAACCATTTCAGTGGTAACGACAACTACGAAAAATGTCTGGTCCGCATCTTACTACTTAAGTAGTAAGCTCCACTACCTATTTTTCGGTGTGTACTAGTTTGTTATATTTCTTGAATATGTCTTACGACTCTGTTGAATCGTATTCGAATAATATAGTGTATAGAGATCGCAGCTCGTCCATAATTGGAATATGATTGGGATAGTATTGAGATAAGATTTGACCAAGGCACGCAATATCATCTGGTAATACTTTCTATTTTTTTCTTAACTAAACATTATTTCGTTCGTCTGTGATGCGAGAGGATCGACAAAAAGTTTCAAAATTTATAAAATGTATTTTATCACATAAATAAGTGGTACAGTCGAATATTAATTGAAGATGAAGAAAACTGGCACGTGTAGGTAAGAAGTTTTTCACGTTCTGAAATCGAATCTTTATCATTGACCTACAAAAATAAAAGGCATGTATAGGCAAGGCGCTACACGAAGGCATTCGCATGTTAAAAATTAGGATTTAGTTCCATGTTCGCTTGTGATAACACATTTATCATTTTTTATTTTATTTTACAGCCGGGCAATTACGCGAATGCCCTAAAAAATGTCGGAAGTCCCGCTTCCAATGTCTGCAGTCATGCGATTCGCATATATCGGTGCCGTATTACGTATGTACATTGCCCGACGGCGATGGTATACGTCACGGCGAGCTTTCGTGACTCGCATAATGGATTGATCAAACAAGTCTTGATTTTATGTGTAGACGCGAGCGGGCCCCTCTTCGTAGGTGTTGATAAAAAAGGAAAGACTTCCGTTTACGGGAGCGTGCTGGAAGAGGAAGCGGAATGTTGAAACGCGCCTTGTATCCAATACCGCCAGGTTAGGTTTATCGCGAGACGCGCCGGAACGAGCTTTCAGAGTCTGCACATGGCGCTTATTGTGGCGCTCTAACTTACTATTATTATTATTGTTTTTATTATTATTGCTATTTTTGATGCCGTTGTTCTATTTTCACTCAACTCGTAATTCTTCTTTTCTGCGTTATTGCTATCGATCCCCTCATTTTTTGATACGTTTTTTATTTTGCACTTTGATCAATAATGTTTGTGTTTACGAGGTGCTTTTGAGGGCACGGCACCGTAAAAGTGCGCCCGATGTGTTATTATGAAAACTACACCTTTTGTTGTACGGAAGAGCTTTTATCTTCACGAAAGCTTTCTTTACTGTCACTAAAATGCTAATGAAAGTGTCGTTAATTTTCTAAATGTCTACTAATTTGTAAATGGATAAAATTTATTTACTCTGTATTAAGCGAATTATTAAATTACATCTGATCGATATTCATTGGAGGAATTATTGTTCCTAACAATTTTGTTGTTTAGTTCTATCAAATCTAATATCACGAATCAAAAAGTTGAAATACCCTAATTGTTTTATAAACTTCAGATAGTTCATTTATTCGCACGATTTCAGCTGTAATTATATCTTTTAAATGAATTTCGCCAATTGAATTACACCGTTGAGAAAAATATTATGGAATTATGGTTAAAAAATAAAAGCGTTAGAACGATTAAAAAAGTGTAGGCAAAGCTGGTCCGCGTCTGATCGAGATGAGCATTTCTATGCATAAGAAATATGGTAACGGTTTGAGTGTTACAAAAAGTGAATTCTTTATTGTTCTACATAAGAAAAGGTCGTGATAAAACAAGAATAATTATTAATACATTTATTGCAAAGATAAATAAAAAAATTACTTCTTACTCTCCTAGTACCTTTGGCAAATTTTTGCAAGGAGTTATTGTCACTTCATCCTCAAATGTTTTGATATTATTCCATCTTGAGGATTTCTTTCTGATTAATATTTTGAAATTAAATGTAATAACTAGTCGAATGCACTTTTTTGTTGAACGAAAATGGATGGAAATTGACCAAGTTGTATGAATTCAAACATTTCTTAACCTTTTCATTTGTCATCATGGAATTTGCATCACCACACGTCATGGGGAACAAATATGATAATAAATGCTATTACAGCTACAAAATTATTTTTTTTACAATTAGTGCTTCTATTATTTTGTAATTTGAATTGATGCCGTTGCTCCTCTTCGAATAAACCACAAATCAAAATTATTATGATTTTTAACGTAACCGATTGAAGGTACGTCATAAACTATTTAGGCTTTATTTATGTGTTTCAATTCACGGTGGATGTTCCAAAGTTTATATATTTGTTCATAACAGTGTTTGTTATGTACATAATGAATGCTGGGTCAATATTGGCCAAACCATGCAGCAATTTTCGCGTAATCATTTAGTAAAACGTGTTAGACGTGAAAAACAGCATAAATCTTCATTTTTTCGCATTTTTGGGACTATAATAAGAGATATATTCTTTGTAGGTAAAAATGACACAGGGCTTGAAAAATATTTAAAATAAGCCGTCATTCGTTGAAGTAACTTTAGAATTAGCGAGGTATTCCATTAATAGGGATTTTCGTGAAAATGCTGTGACTTTTGTGAAAGTTCATTAAAAAATTTACCACTTTTTAGGTACCATGTGCTTCAGAAAGTTTGGTTAAATTGATTTGGAAATAATTTTTTGGTCTATGCCCCGCCATAAATATATTTCATGCCCTATATGCAAAATCCAATACTGGTCGACTACTAGCAATGGATTCATGGCTGATTGAAAACAGCCCTAGACCAGTCATGGCTCCGCATCATTAGCTGATACTACAAATGACAAATTAATTTATTTTTTCTAGTTGATCAATAAATACTGGTCAGTCTGTAAAGCAGCTTCAGCTGTTGCTCGCCCTTTGGTTCTAAGAGGCCATTATGTAACTCTTTATATCAATAACGACGAATTACTATTTTTATTATTAATCTTATTTCGTAAAATCCCCGACCATCGCCCGGATTTGTCAAAAATTGAACCAGGCCGTTGCAAGTCCTATCAAATTCAGAAGCAGAAATTTTGAGCCGTCTGTGGATATAGATATATATATATTCCAATGCATGGCAACTATTCATTTGATAAATGTGGTCCATGCTATGACTTTTCTATATATATATATAAAGCAACCCCAGCTTTAAGCAATTACTGCCAGACAACGCCGGGCCAATGCTGACAGCCAATATTCGGCCTAGTCCGGTTGCCTAGACTAGGGCGTAGTGGCGGACTAACAATAAGTTTCAGGCCAGTATTACCCGTTTAACCAGCAAGTCTTGTTATTATTTTGCCGTGTTTTTTAGTCGCTAATTTTAGACAAGTGAATATTTTGTGAAAGAACGGACGGAAATAAGTAAAGAATAACCGCCGATTGTATTTGCATAGTTTTTTGACAGAAATCGAAATTAATTAAATATTAAATATGACCGATTCCAAACTTGTTACAAACGTTCAAAATTTGAGTCATTCTTTTGGGTAATTCACAAATTTATGATATCTATAGATAGTTATTACGTAAAACTATCATTTAATTTCTTATAATTAATTCTAAATTCACAAAAGCGCCCAACAAAGTGTTTCATGTGTTAAATATGTTTTAGCCTATATTTCATAATATATGTTTTATCATATATTTCTTATTTTTTATTAAAATATAAATTATTTACTTTCACAATTTTTTTGCTCCTACAGATTATCTTTTCGTATCTAAAAATGCGACTCAAAATAAAGTATAAAAAATTAACTTCTGATATCCTGTATTGAGATTTCATTAAGTAATAAATGCCAAGTGCTCGTATAACGATAATATTACGCGACAGTTTATATTTCACGAATATCAACATTTTTATAAAACCTGCAATAAATCGAAAATCCAATAAAATCGGGTAAGAATTGAATGTCGTTGATTTAAAATCAAACGCAATTAAACTCGGTCCGTGTAATAACTGCATACAGCGAATTGTTAAAAGCTATTGGTAATTTTTGACGTAGGTGCGCGTTTGTTCACAGGCTTTTGGAAATTCACTGTAGGTGCTTATTGCATTTATTCTACAGATTAATACCTATAAATCAACATATGAAAGAGAAATGCAAAACAAACGTTTCTTTTAATTGCTTTTAGTATTGTTATAGTTTCAGGATATGGCATATTTTTTGGCAAATCGATGTAAGATAAAGCAAATATTTTGGCAAATCAATGTAAGATAAAGCAAATATATAGCGAAGCAATATTAACAAATTAAAAACTACAAGGTCATCCTAACAAATTTTACATAACAGATAACTAGTTAACTCTCTAAATCTGAATCAGCGAAAACCCCTGCGAATCAGCGTATATACGCTGCAAATCAGCGATAAGTATACCGCTGATTTGATTAGCGGTACATTTATCGCTGATACGCAGCGGTTTTCGCTGATTCAGATTTAGAGAGAAGATAAGTATAATCAATTATTTATTTTCTAGTTTTTTATTTCTTTCGTATAACATTAACGGCGATGTGAATTTGTTATAGTTTGATTTGATAGTCAATGAGTACAGAATTAATTACAAACGTTCGACTTTTCACGAAATAAATATTCAGTGAAATTTTTAAAAATATCTCAATGAATATATTAAGAAGACTATTTTTAATTATTACTATACATACAGGAATCAGTACGAATGGCATTTGCACAATTCATGACTGTAATAACGGATACTTTACTGCTCATGTGTTAACGTCATTACATTTTACTCGAACACCGAGTCGAGTTGCGAATAACGTACTTTCTTATGTAATTGATGTCGAGTTGGATTTCATTTCATTGAAAAAAAGCTCTATTTAATTCGATTACATACCCACACGAACACCTGTCTTATGCATGAAATATATAGGAAGATCAGTTTTTATTGTTCGACGTCACGTTTCTATTCATGCTCCAGAAATTTTCCCACTGGCGCCTGGATAAGGAACGTTGTTTGACGTCAAGCGTGACCTGTGGTGTATTAAGAATGTAATTGATTAATAAGTACACCGTGAAAGTCTGAAATTTCAAGCCTTTAATTGATCGGTTACATGAAGGCTTTATTTCTTTACGAAGTATCTTGAACCAATTCTGATACGAAGAGCTTAAAGTCTTATGAGCGTTAAGAAGGGCATTCGCAGGTGTCATTTCATTGATATCAATATTTCGAAAAGATGTGCATATTTTTAAAAATAAATGGCATCTCAGACTAATTTTATTTCTTGACTCTGTTTGTTTGTATAGAACAGTTTATTTACGAACATTAAAAAGTTCAACCCTGATTCAATGAGAAGAAAGAAAAGATTGTTGATACCTTTGTTGTGACAATTAAATTAATGAATTTACATTCCCGAGTTTTTACTAAAGCAAATTATATTTTTTGTTTGTATAAATAAGACCTATTTATTACCTGTAAGTGAACAGTCTGATAGAAACAATAATTTTTTGGCATATGGCATGACGAACCCTTTGAACATGTACAAATATATTGCATTATATAATATTGTAACAATAATTAAATAATCTATCCTTATTCATGTTATTGATTATGCATGATTTAATAATATCATATGAATTACAAGGTTATGATAATGCTTCTTGTAGAAATGGAAACAATTTTGCCATTCCTGTATTCGTTCCTTCTTTCTAAAAGACTAATCGCAGCACTGTTAAATAACAACAAATAGCCAATTTGTAAGCTACAAAATTTTGCATAATTGTAACGATAAGAATTTTATTGATTAAGCACAGAACTTTTATACCAACTTGGCCTGTTAATTAAACAGATATGAAAGTATTCGTAACAATCCTTATAGAGCAAATTTTATGTTTGTTCCAGTAACAAGTTAAAATATTAGTTCTGTACTGATAATGGATATTCTTAGTATAACAAATGTTTAATATTAAAGTTCTTTTGTGCCTGAGGCGCCTAATTACTTACTAAGAATAATTTACTGTAACTTAGTTTAGGTGTCGAAAATAATGAGAATGTCCATGGTATAAACATTTCAATATTCAAAACGGAATTGTCCAACTAATTGGAATCATTTTGAAGGCTACATTAGTTTTAGCTCATTAACTTAATTAGAATTACCAATTATTAATTAATAGTTCAATTGTATAATTACTCCAAACGAATCTATATTATATAACGAAGAATTGTTCTTAAATAAATATTAACATAATGTAGGGATTCAAGAGAGTAGGCACAAAACGACTTTTGAGTTGTAACATAAGAAGTGTATTTAATAAAGATGTTAATACATATTTAGGTCCTTATGGCTTGTCGTCGTGTCGTGAACTGGCGAGAATCGCGCGCTCGCCGAAAGCCGCTGCAGGCGTCGCTGCACTCGCTGCGCACCGCTTATGCGCGCCGTTCTTGGGACGCGCCAATCGCAAACATTTTTTAAAAAATTAAACGTTCGTATCTAAGTTAAAACGATTCCCATAATAATAATAATATTATTAAAGATAAAATAATATTAAATGCTGTTAAAGTACACGGAAAAAACTAAGCAGTTAGGCTTACTAGTTGAGTAGTAAATACGGACCACACATCTTTCGTAGTTATCGTTACCACTTAAATGGCTGGCCTTACTATCTAAGTAGTAAGAATAACTATGAAAGATGTCTGGTCCGTGTTTTACTACTCAAGTAGTAAGCCTAACTATTTAGATTTTTCCGTGTACATGACTATTTTTTGTTGTGTCTATTATCCTATAGTGTCCCTAAGTAAATGACAGAAAGTCATTATGTGGAAAAGAGCAGAAATTTGTCAGAAAAAAAATTCAGACCGAAAATGACTTAAGGAATTCCTATATCAAATATTTAGAGGTAAAACAATTCAGGATGTCTCAAGTTCTTTCTTTCTTTTTCTGCTCATTATTGGAAACTACTTCAATCTTTTCGTCAGAAATGGCGACAACATAGTAAGCATTCTCGACCATACTAACCATTTTATTTTACTGTAACTACTTCAATTTCGTAGCATTCCTAAAATAATTATTATGCTGCTATGTAACATTCTAATTTAAAACATAAATTAAATAATAATTGTTATTTATACCCAATAGTGAATTTCTAAAAATTTTGAATAGTCGATTTGTAATTCTTTATAATGCGTTTACCGATATTACATAAGCGATGTTTAAGAAAAATACACTTCGATATTCGCTATAGTATATTAAACGAGTTTTCTATCGATATGAACATTTTTCTTAGAAAAATAACCATTTATTTTATTTGAACGGAATACCCATTTCATAGAAAAAATTGATGACATATTCTTTCTATTCATGAATTGTTAACGAACCAGTACTATTTTTACTGATTTTCTAAAATTTAAATAATATCATTCTTAAGTGACGAGGAATGTGGTATTATTACAGATTTAACCATATTTGGAATTATAACTTCTTAACTAGGTCAACAACACATTTGTATATTAACGTTTTAATATAAAGTGTTGTAATTGTAGTCCAGGAACCGTAATATTAATTAAATAAATAAAAAAATGGCCAACACGGTTCAAACCTATTGGTTGACAAAAGGACCAAACAGGTCTTTTTATTTCCAGCCCAACCGTGTTGGCCATTTTTTTATTTATTTAATTAACGTTTTAAATTTATTACATTGCGGTACACCCAAATTAACTAATCTGAAATCCCACTATGGTAGTTATAATACAATGAAAACATTCAACGAGCAACATTAGTTGCATTAATGCATAGAGTATAATGTTGATATGTTATGGTTTTATGAGTTCACGAAAATTTTAATATAACATTAAATTCCCATTCAGCATTGAAACGGATAATGAATAGTCACACAAATCCTTCGCAGAGTAGTGAAATTGAAAAGAAATCACGGCGGTAATGAAAAATCGATAGTTGTTGGTTACTTTTATAACTTCAGTAGTATCAGTTTTAAAAGCTACATTGATTAAATAATTAGAACAGTTTGTATTCCATATGCCACGTTTTAAAAGAGAATTGGAATTTAATTTAAAAAAACAATGGAAAAACATGAAACCACGCAACGACGGGTTTTTGCAATAACGGGTATAGTTTCTGTACGTTCCTCCTCGAAAATCCAATTTTGTAAATGAAATTCCAGGTTATATCGACTGTGGCAAAGGCAAATTACCGTACCGATGACAGCTGCTTTTAACTCGGGAATAATCGAGTCTGTTAATCGATCATTTTTTTCTTTTTATGCTAAATCTTCCTGTAAATGTATCGACGTGTCAACAATGCATTTTTGTTATGAAAAAAGAATCCAGTACAGTTTTCTCTTTACTGACATTATGAGTAATTGGTTGAGGTTTTTTTATTAAACAAAGTACTTTTGCATGAAATGATATATGACTTAGTAAATCTCTGGGGTTTTTTTAACTAGTTCATGGTTCTTATGTTCGATGAAGAATGCATTATGAAATCTCAATTGTCTGCAGTTTTACGTGGAGCACTTCACAAGGAACTGAGGCATATATTTTTCTGATATTCTCCGGTAAACGTAACAATCCGAAATTGTCAAATATTTATGTTATTGTTTGATGTTTTACTTCTAAGATGACAACTTACAAATAAGAAGGCTACATTGTATTTGACTTAATAAATTTAGATGTGAATGAAAACCAACCTTACATATTTAAGAATTCGTAACGTTTCAAATATGAATAAATAAAATGATCACATTCAATGCCACTTTACTCCAAATATTTTTTTATTCCTTATGAGCTTACATTGTTCATAAGTAATAAATAAGTTCAATAGCAAGAGTATTACAATTTTGCTATTAATGTAGTATGGCAAAGAAAGGACTGGTGAGTAGTACAACTGAATCCTATTTATGCAATATTTATAAGTACATAAATTTGAACTTTTCTAACTTTTATTATTCAATATTTTAAAAGGCAAATGTAATTAAATGAATCAAAACTGAATGATCCAAAGATTACTACTTTAAAATTTTTTATGCTGATTTCAAAATTTTACTCTGTAATGGATAAGTAACTCCGAAGTAGATTTATTTGATATCAAGGGCAAAACGATAGTGATTGTAAAGATCACGGTATATAAGAGAAAAAGGACCGAGACACTCGCTATAAAGGCTGTCATTTCGTCCGTGCACTGAAAAAGTCTTGAATTAAGACGAATAGTTACCTAATTTTAAGACGTATCGAAAAGTAGCCTTGTTCAGTTGAGAAGTAGACTTCTTCAAAAGTCTTAAAACTACCTGACCAGGCGACTAAAATGTAGTACCAAAATTAGACATTGTTCAGAATTTGGGCTTTAATTAATCCGGTGTAGTTTTAGATTTACATTATTTTGACTGAAATCGAACGAAAAAATGCATTGCACAATAAAACGTACAACCAATAATACAAGTAAATGTATTAATTTAATGGATGAAATATTTTATTGTTACTACGAAAAATGATTTGAGTTAGTAAGTGTTTATTGAATGGAAAGAATATTTTATCAATGTAATGAACACAATGACATTTTCATAGTAAATAATAATATATTTCATCCGTTGAAGGAATACATTTCATTGTAGCTATCGGATGCACGTTTCATGGGCTCAATGAACCCTTTCTGATTGTAATAAATTAATTTGCTTTATATTCCTAGATGAATAATAAAACTTCGGTTCCGATTGGCTACATCGATCACTGGAAGGAATAAAATGAAATACATAAAAAAGAAGATGTAGTTTAAATATGTTTAATTTTATAACAATAATTAATATATTCAAGGGGACAAGTTTAATATAAACACACTTGTAATTTTCAAAATCATAAATTGATTCACGGTGTTACTGAAGGTAATTAGAAAAATCTCCCTCCCACGCCGAGAATCAATGTTGAGCGCTCCATTGTAATCCATAACTTCTTAATTTCTATAATACTGGCATACGAGGCATAACTTCACATACAAAAATTCGTAAAACTTTTTGTGTGGTTTGATGTGATAAAAAATCTGATGAGAACCATCGTCATGTTGTTACTGAACTTGTTTCGTCTTTTAAGGCCGTTATTGTTTATCTTGTTTACTCTTATTGCTTCAAACAAGATCGTAATTCCTATTTAATTTGCGTCATTCTTACGATCCAGAAAGCTTAAAACAATCATCCCGAACATCTCATTTTATCGCCTGAATAAAGCCTACTTCGCGCCCACCACAGTGCTTGTTGTAAGCCTTTCAGCCTTAAAATTATAAGTGATAACGTCTGTTTCGTATGAAGGGTGTAGAATTAACTTTTACCCGCTATCGGGTGATTGCTTACAGGGAGTAAAAATGTAACACCCGTGAGTCGAACCGAATTTTTCGTCGTAGTGAGTATAAAATTCTAGTTTATATCTCAAAGGAGGATGCCTACGGGTATAGGTGGTTTGTGCCCTGTAGATGGAACCTCCCTAATTGACATATTCGGTTAGGGTATGATGGCAGGTGAAACCCCATACCGAATTCGATGGCCGAATCATAGCGGAAGGTCGAGAAAATCGCTTTAGAAGTCGCGGATTATACATAGAAAAATGCGGGAATCTAAGTAGAAAAAATACGAACAATACACGGTGCGGCATATTACTACTTACGTTACTCCACTTTCTATGTAGAATCCGCGACTTCTACAGCGATTTTCTCGACCTTCTGCTATGATTGGGCCATCGAATTCGGTTTGGGGTGTTACATCCCATGAAACCCTCACCGAATATGCCAATTAGGGAAGTTCCATCTCCAGGGCACAAACCGTCTATACCCGAGGGCATCCTCCTTTGCAGTTCCAAAGAAACCGAATATTTTGCTCCCGGTACATCTATAGTAATTCTACAGTAATTTTTATCAAAATTTTTAGTTTTGTTTTCATATTCATTTAATTTTAACAGTAAAGATGAAGCGTCCCTCAAAACACTAATATGAACGTACTATTTAAATATATGCTCTCTCAATCTGAACGAGTTAAAAACTACCAATAAGAAAATCAAGAGTGAGTTACCAAATGAATTAGTAATCATTTTTTCCAATAAAAAGTAAAAACCTACTAATTTATTACTGATTCTACAAACTACTAAACTAAAAAAGTCATTATTTACTTGTGATTTAGTAGAATTTTAATTATGAATTAATATTTTCGTATTATTTGTCAGCAATAAATTTACTAATTGATGTTAACCCACTTTTCGCTGTAGATAAGTCGTTTTTTATTAATTCAAGTTTAGAGAGCGGTATTAATTATGTGCATTATATTTGGATCAATTACAAAATTATACTGACCAAAATGGTGATATGTCTTCAAAAATAATCTACGCAATTTATGTTTTGTGATACCATCAAATTAAGAAACGGCTTCGTGGCTCAGGCGGTTAACGCATTGGACTACGGAGTCGTCGTGAGTTCGATCCCCGTCCGGTGAACAATTTTTCGATTTCGTTTTCAAGCAGCAGCTCGCTGTTGGTAAGACGAGCCACGTTGTTTGTTTACGTTTCGAAAATCTTGTTTATCTGGCGGAAATCGACTCATGACCGCTGCTGTACTTGGTGTAGGTTTCTGCAGTCCTACATTTCATACACAAATGTGAAGTATGGCGCCATCTTCGTAAGTCGATCTGCAGCTCTCGCAAAATTCTCTCGATTAATAACAATATGGCTAAACTTAAGTAAAAAGGGCGATTCCGCCCGTTAATTAATAAAAAAAAAAAAAAAAAAAAAAAAATTATACTTTTAGCTGCAATTATTGATATATAAAATGACCTGAATTAGGGCTGCGAATCTAAAATATGATAATAGTTAATAATATTTAAATATATTTGGTAGAAGTATTGAATTTCAAAGCATATTAATATTTATTAGTTGTAGTAGACTAACAAGCGAAATGGTAGTTTTCCATCCACAGCCGTAAAGCAGAATTTTACGTCCTGAGTAGAGATTAGGCGACCAAGGACCGGCAAAACATAAAGTACGCAATATACGGACACGGTTGACGAAAAAGTGGTTTATATATGGATAAAACGTGAGAATAACAATATTTTGTCATTTGATAACCCGCTATTATCACCCATAATCTTTGCCAAGTCCATAAATTTCAAGTTTACGAGCAAATTAGCGTTACATATATAAAGACGAAGAACTGCTGGTCAAGTCATTGACAATAACCAAGTAGAAAATGCTGTATTTTTAAAACACGATATAATATCTTTACATTCTCTTCGTCGAATATGGAACTTTATAAGGTCTGAGTGGCATTGTCATTTACTCTTAGTTCCGACGGCTATTTCAAAGCCTTTTCCTCCCACTACCTGGGTCAAATATGTCCTGCCGCTTGAAAATGCTTACAGTTGTGCAATTTATAAAGTACAATTTGAATTTTCTCTGGGTCGAAAACGACCCCGTAGTCGGGATTAAGGGTTAATACATAGTTTTAAGTATTTGTTTATAGACTTTTAAAAATATTGGAGCATTTAATGTTTATGCATGACACTTTTCCAATTATTAGTAAAAAATCTTATCATAAAAAATTTGTGATAGATTTTTACTCAAAACGACATTAATAAACTGAAAAAAATCTAAATATTTTTTACCTATTAAAACTTTGTATGAAGACCGAAAAAATCCTGAACAAATTCTGGCATCTGCAAGTTATGAAGTACGATGATTTTTATTGGAAAATATTTTCTTCTGCAGGTTTCTTATAAAATTTCACGAACTTAAATAAGCAGTCTGCTTGACATTAGAGATGAGACCGGAAGTTATGGTTAGATCTTGGTCAAAAGTTGTCTTTTTTTTCCTAAACGAAATATAAAAATTGACGTAAAAGGAGAAACTTTTATGGATGAAGAATGTTCATTTCTCTAACTGTAATATGTTGGTCCTAAACAGCAGGTGTGCTTCGTATTTCTTATCATTGTAATATCTGCGAAATACTTTCCTCTGCGATAGTGCACACAAGTAACTGCAAATGCGTATATGCACGTGTTCGGACATATTTTATTCTTTTTTATCTGCAAGCGAACGGCGCGGCGGGCAGCGCCGTTGATCGGATATGTGAATATATTTGCTTGGGTGTAATGCCGCGTACGACCCAAGAGGAAAATCGCCAAAATTGCTGGTGCGTGCAACAATCTCTACTTTTCTCTCCCTTCATGTGCGACCTCGTGCCAAGCGCTTCCACCGCTTGATCAATTTTTCAGTTTCTCTGTACACCCCTGTTCATTCTTCCGGTCCCCTCCCTCTGCCGCCGCTCCTCCTTAGAGTTCCGTTTGGCTCGGTGTGGACTCTCGTACACCTCTCCGCCTCACGACGTTCCAGTAGGTGATTTATCGGCTTTTCTCAAGAAAACTTCGTGATTAAAAGCCTTTCTGCAATTGAAGAACGGTGCAAATAAAAGCGACTCTCACCGAACCCTTTTTCCTCGTTTTAAGCGGGCAAGCGATAAAAAAGGCTCGGAAAATAATCCCCGCAAATTAGAAAAAAAGTTCGAAAGGCAGCGAGGAATTGAAAACGTGTAACTGATACGTGGACTTCGAACGTGAGAAGCTTCTTTAAACGTTTACGGTTTTCGCAAAAATTATCAGCTTTTTGAATTCCTTCGTTGCCGCCTATGTTTATGGTCGTTTTGCGTGTTCATCCTTATGGGTTCGACCCAGGGTAAATTAAATAAATTTAATGTAATTTGATCTAATCTAATCTAATATTCTGTTGCATGTTTTTTATTCTACATTCAAAATATGTTTGGACCCAGCGTAAAAGGTGGACAAAAATCGATCTTGAACCATGACTTCACGTTACATATAACTGTCAGTGTTAGTTTACCGTGGTCCACGATCCATGATCAACGATCAATAAATTTTAAAAAATTGTTATTCCTACCAATTTTCATTAATGAAAAACAGAATATGAAAAACTATTGGTTTGTAGTGATTCAATCAGAGACTTTATCGAAAAGATCATGGATCAATATTTTCAGGTACTTTGATACCTTATACACGGAAAGAAAGAAACACGACCGAGTCCTGTCTACGCAGCACTGGTTACTGCGTGGCCGGTTCGCAAATACTTTTTATTTCAACTCGCTATAACTAGGTCAATTTTGAGAATTTTGAAACGAATAAAAAATTAAATTGTTCATTACAGTTTCCCAGATCTAGTGCAGAAAGAAAAAATTATATATCTTAATAAATCAAAAAGTTATTAATTTTTTAATGCTGAACTGTGAAATTTGTGTTTTTATAGATTCAGGCGCTTCGTTTATCGAGCAAATTTCAACCATTCGAAAACTTTCAGCGAGAAAGTTGTTCATTAAGGTATGAACAAATTTTCTGGAAAGTTTCATCTCCATTGCATTAATAGTTTTAAAATTAATGAATGTTTAAAATAGGTAGCGGCCGACGGCCAGCGCGTCAGGTGTGCCACGGCGATGCGCGCAAGGCCACGACCAACATTAAACAGTCATTACTTTTAAACTATTAATGCAATGGAGATGAAACTTTCCAGAAAATTTGTTCATACCTTAATGAACAACTTTCTCGCTGAAAGTTTTCGGATGCTTGAAATTCGCTCGATAAACGAAGCGCCTGAACGTATAAAAACACAAATTTCGCAGTTCTGCATTAAAAAATTAATAATTTTTTTATTTATTAAGATATATCACTTTTTCTTAGTGCACTAGATCTGGGAAACTGTAATGAACAATTTCATTTTTTATTCGTTTCAAAATTCTCAAAATTGACCGAGTTATAGCGAGTTGAAATAAACAGTATTTGCGAACCGGCCACGCAGTAACCAGTGCTGCGTAGACAGGACTCGGTCGTGTTTCTTTCTTTCCGTGTATGCTCTTGGAATAAAATCCCCTAGTGGCCCGCCCATAAATGGTATGCAATTGTCGCATTAAACAGACTTTTCAAGGATATGATCTACAATCAACATTTCTGAACAGGAGTTAACCTCTCAGTGGCATTAATTTCGTAACAGCAGGCTCTTCCTGAGACCCCAGCCCGCAAGGTGTGGGAAAAAAATGCGGCGACTGGTAAATATAACGAGACGGGACAGTCTCAAATATGCTGGACGTAATTATAGCGAGACGCATTTATACCGGGACTCTACTCTATATGTCGCATGACGGTTACTCTCTTGTACCGGAGTTTTAATCAAGTCTTATGAATTATTATTTATCTAGAATGAGCTAGTGGAGGTTTGCAATGATGCAATTCTTTGCAGCCATACAGAATCATAACAAAAATTTGAAACAATTATTTTTATTATCTACAACGTGAATCATTACACTAAAGAATGAGATGGTAGACGACTTTCGCACTTTTTTATGGATCACAATGTATGTTCCAAACTCATCATATTATCGATTGGATTCTTAAGCTTCAAATGTCACGGGAATGAATACGAAAGTTAAAAAAGTGATTTATTGTACTCGGAAAATGCCCTCGTCCTTCAAAAGTAGTTATTAGTTAATCACCTACGATTTTTATTACAAAGTTACATGCGTTTTAAATTATGACATTTATCTCAACAACGTCAATATGCATTGACGTTACCTGCCATTTTGAATCTTTCATCTTGGAAATGGATGATATCAATTTTATTACTTCGTCTGCATACTTATCGAGCATAGTAACTTCTAAGTATATACATTTAAATTGTCGGAAATTTCGGAATTGTCGGGAAAAAAAATTATTCATTCCTTACCGCATTCAGATCGATCATTTTCCATCAACAGCCTTTAAATTATTACTTAAAAATGATGAAAAATAAAACAGCCCATTATTTCAGAGAGCATTCGATTTGTATTGATTAAAATTCTGGTTAATGTGATTCTTGGCTTCATTCGCAATCAATCATTAATTACTTGAGTATAGCCAATTCACTTCTTCTTAACTTCCGGCGTGGGTAAAACTTTCGTCGTTCGTAAATTTGTTCAAACTCAGTCGAAACTTTGTAGAAAGGAACTTTGAAGTCAGGACAAAGCCGAAACAAAATAGCATTTGGATATTTTTAAATCTGGTCAATTAAAATAATGGCTTGCTAATGAGGACATTAAATTATACCGTTCTTCCTCTCAAACTTTTTATTAAATATGTCAAGGGAATATTTAAATAAGTTCTTTCATACTTTTTCATTTATTTTTTTCTTAAAGGATATTATTGATGCAACCGTTTTTTACGACATAGATCCTTAATCATTTAGATCTAAAGTTAATGTTAATGTTGACTACTAAGTATTTTATTAAGTAATTAAATTATTTAAAAAAAGAATTATTTCCCTGCTCGTCTTATTTAAATCGAAGTAATGAAAGTGGTTATATAACGAACAAACGAAGATGGAATTGAAAAATTATTTCACAATGTTGAACATTTCTCTACCCTACTATAAGTATTGAAAATAAAGCTAGACATTCAGATTTTTACGATGCTAAATATGGAATCTGTAGAATTATGCAGTTAAAAGTATTAAAATAATTTAGCAATAATTCCATCTTCGTATGTTCGTTACAATGTCGCATTCTTTATTCCTCTTAAATAGAGCCCATTCAAGTTCTGAATGCAACTTTGTAATCGAGAATAGTATGAATGTATTACACATTACACGTTTCAGAAATATTTAATAATTATAGGTATATAATTGCAGATGTGAATGAAAATTTTACAAAATGAAACACTATTATACAAGGCTGATTTGGGTTAGATTATTTATAACTACTCTTTCTTTTTTCTTTAAAATGGAGTTTAGGGAAAAATTATTTGCAATAGAAATTGAAATATGTGATATCAAAAAAATATTTTCCATAATTTTCATCAGATTGCTGTAGATATATTAAAGTGAGTAAGAAACTTTTTTTAATATTTTCCAGAACAAGAAGAAGTTTTCTATTGCATTGTGGAGTTTTTATCGAAAAAGTCTATTTATTTTATCAAGAAAATGTATAAAAAATTAGGTATATCAACTGCCCTGAAAGCTTACGACAAAATCATTCTCTTTATACTAAAAGCAAAAATTTACAACACGAAAATTACATAAAATTTAATATTGTAGTATGTCATAATCTTTGATATTGAGAGAAGCATGAAAACATTCTAACACGATGGGGATGATAAACTACTATTAGTTTACTAATAGCACTAAACGTAATATTTTAAACTTTAGGTGTAATAGTATCCAATACCACTTTTCTGGTATAAAATACGACCAGTTTCATTTGGCCAGTTTTTCTGATCTCTGTGTTGTAAGCAATGGAGCCCAACAAAATGGCCAGAAACTTGGTTCTTTTTCTACCAGGGATGTACATAGTAGTTGGCTTTTATTTAACCCCTTACGTATATTGTCTTATATCTTTGTAATTTCGCAGGAAGTGTTCGAACCTATTTAATGAGTTTCGTGTAACACATGCACAACAAAGTCGTTTCTCTGCCTTCGATACGTAAAATATCGTATGCATCAAGGGTGGAGAAACTTGAGAACGGAGATCTCGTAACCCAAAAGTCTCTTCTCCACCTTTGGTGCATAATATACTATTTTTTATTATATTTGATCTGCGGTTACTTGATACTAAGATTAAACAGCATACGTTGAAAAAGAATTCAATTATTACATTGAATCTTCTTCGTTCTTTTTATTTAATTTGTAAATTTTTGGTGAATTATTATTCTTAAACCATTTCTTAGTTTCGTTGTGGTTATCTATTCTGATGCTCAACTTAACATTGTATTTTATGCAAATCTTGTTTCTTACAGTAATTAATAATTCAAAACATTAGTTTTCAGAAACTAGTTCAGAACTCTATGGCTCTAATATATATGTTCTTCCGTTGCAGCGCATAGACTGGGAAGATTTTTCTTTGATAAATTATCGTACTCTCCTGTATGGATGGGATATTTTTTTAAAAATGAAGTAATTTAATACATTTCCTGAAACACTTGTAAAAATATATGTTCACTATGATAATCTGTGTTATTCATTTACCTAATGTCATTGTTGTAATTGGGTGCATATTATAGTATTATAAGAAATATATATTTATCGCATGAATGACATTTTCTAAACATTTTTCTATGAAATTGAAACTTATCTTATATTTTATTCCAATGTTATATATAAAATTGAACGTATAAATCTTTATAAATTGTAAAGAAATAATAACTGTTCTCAATATTCGCTTCGTAGAAGCTTCTTAATAAGTCGAGTTCACCGCAAAAATTGGAAATTGGGCTTCGGTTTATTTTCTACTTTTTTTAGTCGTACGCGCTCTGGAAACTGAATTCTTGCACGTGCTGCAACTTAGCGATTTCGTTGCCAAGTGTCCCTTCGATTTCAGAGTGTTCGAGTTCGAAGCGAGTCTGCAGGAAAGACCGAGACACTAATACTTCTCAAAGTTGATGTACAGAAAGAGATCAAGGATCAAAGATAAAAATGAGCTCAAAGGGTTTGTGTTGAAATGGAAGGTGAGTGAAAGAAAATATATCTTGTGATGGAAAAATTAAGTAATATGATCACCAGGAAGATTTATGTTGGAAAAGTATAGTTTAGAAATTCCCCTTCTTGTTAAATCGATTGACAAAATCCAATAGAACATACAGGAACTACATAATATATTGTATATTACGGGATTATTAATTTTGAAGAAATAAATGAAACTTTGTCATTATATAACTGACCTATTTAATGCATATTCAGATGGAATGAATTGTTCCTTCTGTAATAATAGGGTAAAAGGATGCCCCAGTAAAGTTTTTATCATCATTTATAAGCGAAACTTTTTGTTATAAGCAGAACAGTCACCCTTCATTTTCTGCAAGAAGTATACAGTCGTTAACCGGTAACATTAGATGATATTCTGAACCATGACATGTATGGATATTTCCTATAATGTAGATAGCTTTATGCTCATTTTTATTATTAACAGACAATGTTAATGATAAAATAGCAACAATTTTATAATGCACTGTTATGAATCAGGCTGTAAAACGGATCAGAGTATATGTCTCTTGTCGTTTGATTACCATAACATGTAAATCCTAATTGAATCTAATCTTTATGGTTCATCGTTGGTAATAAAGGCAATTATTATTACTATATAAATCGTCTATTTATTATATATTACATAATGAGTGGGCAAATTACACTTTATCGGCCCAGTCGAGAGATACGTATATCGAATGTATACTTTTTGCTTGTGTATATAGAAGTATACTGCACACGCTTGTGAGCTAACATAGGAGAGACCAAAACGAATCGTAGCCCGAGTAGAAAAAACAATCTAAATTTGATCAAATTTGGCCGGAAGCAGATGAATCGAAGAATAATCAAAATAAGATAACTTTTTTGAAACATGACAGGATGTGAAATTTTTCGACAATGGAAATTAGATCCAAATTGTACCCAAATGAGCCAATTTTCCGATACATATTTGATCCGTTTTTGATCTGTTTTTATATACATGCATTTGCAATGTTACTGCATTGATTCAAATTCTATCAGACGCAGATCAGAACATTATCACTTTTTATCCAAATTTAATCGAATTCAACTTAGGTCGTTTCATACGACAGCATCTAATTGGACACGATTTGATCCAAAATGTGAAATTAATCGGTTATAATAGGTCCATAATTTGGATAATTCTGTCTGGTATTTGACATTGTCAAGCCGGAGATATGCAAATTCAGGGAAGAGCAAAATCTCAGTCGACTATTTTAAAAGTCCTCGAAACGGTTTTTCCACCTGGGTTGAAATTCCAATAGAACCGACGAAGACATCGACAAATAAAAACACATGGACCTTTCCTTAAATATAAAATAGAATCACCGAATCGGACTTAAAAGCTGATTTCCGCTGATTATCCACAACTACTGGATTGTGATAAACTGTTAAATATGGTCAGGAAAATTATCAGTTGGTACACTTCTAAAAATCAGTAGAAAAAACAATTGACACCAGGGAAGAAATCACATTTAACTATTATTTATGCACTACATTTTTTGATAATGTAGAACTTTTATGATCTACTTTTATGGCCGTCGGCAGAAACTGGCTAAAAAGCAATGTTCATCATTCCATCGATAGGAACGTGGTTGCGAAGATATGTTTTTAAATGCGCGAATTTTTTTTTCACATATATCAGTTTCAGTAGGGAACGGAAAATGTCTTGCCATATCTGGTTTCACGAATTGACCATATACCGGATTGAATCGTGGCATGCGGATTCAGTCTAGTTTTAATGAGTTTATTGAAACCCTAAAAGATTAACTTAGTGTTGAAACACATTTATTAATTAAAATGTGCATTAAAAAGTACTACTTCAGTTATCAGAACAGAAACGAACAACTCTTTTTGATTACCGCATTTTATAAGAGTTTGTTACTCTTGAAAGTTTTTCTGAATATATTGCATACCATTGTAATCTGAAGACAAATGATTATTGTGACTACATGTTTTTGATGAAACGCGTCTTGAAATACATACGGGACTCATATATCAGGAAATTTCTCGGGGTTACTTTTTACTTTTTGTTTTGAAAAAATCCAGACAAATATAAACATGTGTATGATAATCTAGAGAACAAGTCAAAGTTACCGAATGACAGTTTTAATGGTTAAAAAGAAATGAAACGTAAGGTCTCCAAACTTTACTTCAAAATACAAGACAAAATATTTGCTGACAATGTTACTAGGAAGATGAGCGTGTTAAAACTTCTTTCGAATTTAGAAGGCTTTTTTACAATCGCCTAAGTAATTTTTTTAGAACTTAACATGTATTTTATTTCATATTTCGATGGCACTCATTTAAAAACGAAGCGCTAAAATGGATTATTATACTTGATGTGTCTTGGACGTGACGAGGGTTGACGAAGTCAGCTTGCTATAGTTTTTTGGAAATATTTAAATCATGCTGACTAATATAAATAATCTAAATAATAAATGCAATATATGCACAGACAAAAAGAAATAGTTGGCTTTACTATCGAAATAATAGGTAGGATATAAACTACATTTTACTATTTAAATAGTAGGATTGGCAACCTAACTTCTCCATGTCATTATTTAGATACTGAAATGAACTAAAAACGATGACGGTGCTTGTCCTATTGTCTAGTTAATTGTTCCAACTATTTCACTTATTAACTTAATTATTACAATTAGTTGATTACAACTCTACTTTCTATCTTAATATACTGAAATAATCATCTAAATCGTTAGAAAGTTTAGAGTATAAATATTTTCAAGTAATAAATATTAACGTTAATAATTATTACAAAGAAAATAAAACCTTCTACTTTCCATACTCCATGAGCATATTAATAGTAACAAAGTCAACATCAGTTTTCTAAATAAACTTTATTGTTAACGAGCGTTTACATTACGCTTTGCACTATATGTTAATAAATCCAATGTTCACGTGGCGGAATAACCCAGTACTTCGAAAACTTACGTAATTTATAATTGTACAGTAAACAACGAAGCGTTTCAATTTTGAAATTAATCCGGTCATAAAAAGGCTCTAGTGTAATAATAACCTACATACGTGTTAAGCAAGTTTGAAATTCTGTGCACTGAAATGCATAGGAAGTTTGAGACTATTCTGCAAATGTATGAATGTAAATTCGTTCCCTATTCATGCTATTTGGAATTAATTAAATTTTTGCCATATACTATAGAACCATGTTGGAGTATGAAATCAACATGCAATCAAAAATGGAACTATAAACCTAAATAAGCGTAATAAGTAAACAAAAAATGCATACTTTTTATATGTTTGGGAAATTATCAAATAGAATTATTTTGAAGTTCCAAAAGTGTAAGGTGACCACGTGCTCAGCTAGCTTCTTCGCGTTGTAAACACTGAGCACTTTGTACGCATAAAACCGTTTATAAGTTTTCATGAGGGTGAAGGAGCACTTTTTTCAAAATTTATGCTTCCGGCTGTGTGACAGTCGGGGGCGTCATGCGCGGAAAACTGGGTCACCAGCTCTCAAAGGAAGAGGTATCATTCTATTGCAAGGTGAATTGCGTGGTTCGCTGCATAGCACCTGTGTAGTCGAAAGCGTTGTGGAACAACCGAATTCCAAGTAGATTGTCTTCCTTTGTTCGGGGTCTCATTATTGCCCAGTAGAAACTGGTCAGGTACTATTTTCCATGCAATTTCCTTATTTAAAATCTGTTCAATATTTCATTTTAACATGCTGTATTATTATTTAGAGCATTCATTTTTGTGATTTTCGTAATAGTTATTTTCAGCTATGTCTTCTCTATTGCAAACATTACCATTTTTTTCAATATTAGTATTATAGTTATAAATGTCATCCTCATGAGCATGATGATTGTGGATCCTACACGGAAAGATGTTTGGGCGCGCTACTCGCCCAAATGCGGGACGAAAGGCAGTAAAAAGTAGATAAGTTAAAAAAATCATCAAAATTAAAATGTTAAAAAATATATATAGTGTATATATATATATAGTGTCAACCAAAAGTATAAACTTTATAGATAGTTGACACACGATACAAGGCATAAGTTTAGGCATTTTTAAAAGAAGTTTTGACTTTTTGAATCCCGGTAGTCTAAAGATTAAGATAGGACATGCAATATTTAAAAACTATAATATTGTTGAAAGAGTTTAAAGAATCGTGTACATTAATATTAAATAATATGACATTGTATGGAAACATGTTAAATCCTTTAAGTAATTTTAAAGTAAAACCTATTCCCCAAATATATCGTAATGATTGTAATCATTGAATGAAATAATCGTAATGATGAAACAAAACAACATCAATGTATAAAATTTGTATACTTATATCTCTTTTTGACCGCGTTTGCTTCCGTATTTGGGTGAATACCACACCCAAACGTTTTTCTGTGCATTTATGTAGAGGCCGTCAAAGGTATCCCGTGTTCATACACAGTATTTTATGTTTAGAACACCAAATGTTTATTATATTTTAGTGAAACTCAATTACCAACTGAGTCAAAGAACTATTATTGTATTGATAAATCGGTTACTATGTACATGTGTATATATGGTATTCCAATATTTTACATCTAAGACGATACAGAAAAGATCTACAGATCTCGATGTGTTCACTCCGCACAGTTATCTTAGATGGCTTCTAAAAATTTTGTGTGAATTTATACTTGACAGGATAGGTGTAAAATGTGGTTTAAATTATATGTACTTGTGCGTCTTTCGAGTTTGTAATGGTGATATACTATAAAGTTCATAAATTATTTTCAGCACATTTTTGTGTAAAACCACAGGATAACATTATTTTACATTTTGCACTATTCACATGTATAGAAAAGAAGAAAGCTGTACTACTTAAGCCTGTAATGCCCAAAGGACACTTTTTTTTTCTTCAATTGCAATCAAGTATTTCGTATCGAAGGTACATATTCTATCAATTTCAAGGTAGCTAATCAGGATTTCAAGGTCAACAATGAGTTACAAAATATGTGAATTTTAAGAATAAATTTTAGTTGTATACCCATCTCTGTAACGACTTCAAAATCTTCATTGAAAATTGACGACATTTTGGAGTTAAGTTAAAATTGTCAGACGTTAGTAAAAATGATGCTGTACAACAAATTCTTACAACAACGAATGGGCTGATATTTTTTCAGAACGTTTTGATGATTTTTCAATTTTGTTAAATTTTGAGATTTTTAAAATTGTAAAAAATGATCTAAAAATTCTGAAAAAATGTCATCGTATTCTTTGGTCAATTCTAAGAACTTTTTGTTCAGCAAAATTTTTTCCAATAGTCCATCATTTTCAAATAAAATATTTGACGGTTTTTTCGTTTCTGGCCTACCATTTTGAATACTTTCATCTTTGCTTCAAAATTTTACCCCTTTCATATGAAAATATAGGCAACGAAAACACTTTTCTATGTAGAATCGGATGCGTATACACTGCGTTTCTTATTACAATGTTAGATCTGACATTCTTTCAGCAAAAATAACGCATCTTTTATTAAAAAAAAATGTTTATAAATTTGTAAGCATTGACTTTAGACACATTCTGTGGCAGAATATTCTGAAAGAGCATGAAATTTTATGTCAGATGTGGTGTATCGATATTTTTTAGTACTTGTAGTATAAAAAAGAATTGAAGAAAATTCATTGAAAATTGACGACATTTGAGACGTAATGGGTTCATTCTTTGTATCCTGAAAAAGATAAATTTATAAGAACTGTGTGAAGTATGAGATTATGCAGGATAATGAATATTGCGAATTATACGTATGCATTTGCACATTTAATGAAATTGAAAGCAATGCTTATTGTATGTAAAAATATAAAATATAGTAGTCGATAGACGAGCATTCTTGGAGTAAAATGAGTACGAAGGTCAGCGACCTTTTGTATTCCGCGAGTGAAATTTTTCGGGTACTGATTTAAGTGTGCGAAAATGAAATATTTTTTAATTACTTATTAAACCGGGTATTAAAGATCTGACACCTCGGTAGAAAACGGGAAATGGTAAAAACTAGTCACTTGTCATTGTGATTTTTTGTAATTGGACAGTGAACCAATTTAAAGCTAGGTTAAAAAACGAGAGAAAGCGTAAACAACTACTATTTTTTTCAGGAGCATCTTTTAATGTTAAATATTTTACATTCAAAAAGTACCCGTAGAAATACTATCCCCTACCACCAAAAATAATTTTTTTAAAAAACTGCGTTAGTTAACGGTAAATATTTTTAAAACATATTTTTCATGGGTTTGTATAGTATTCAAATTGTTAATATTGAAATTAACTTACAGTCATTGTTTATTAGCATTTTATAATCGGTGGAACAAGACATTTTAAGAAGACATAAAGCATTTTTCTTTAATTTTCTGTTATCGTTTTTGGCAATGACATCATTTTCAAGGACGTACTTTAGATAAGAAATTAATTTTTTAGTTGCTGAAAGTGAAAGGTCCTATGGATTTCCGTTATATGTATGAAGATATTTATTTTCAGCTATTATTGTTTATAAAAAGCACGCCTAACACAGTCGATGTAATAATTATAACTAATTGCATAGATAATTCTGGAAAAGTTACTGATAATTCTTTAAAAGTAATTGTTCTGTAAATTTTTTCAATTCTCCGTGCTCCTTGAAGATTATTTCATTAAGCGTTTCACATTTCAAAAGATTGTCGATGACAAAACCGTATACACTTCAGATCTCTTAGGTAATTAATATGAAGGAGGAAAGGGCCCTATGACATGTATTGTAATACCAGTTTCATTTGACTAAAAACGCATTGCTCAATATTTATCCTGTTCTTGTTTTTTTCGCCACTTCTCGAATTGAGCTTTCAACAAGTGCACTGCAAACTCGATTGCATACAATTTTAATGAGTTCATCCATGCGTTGCATTCTCTCAATTTTGAGGTTTCATTTTCGCCTGTGATATTCAATATAAAAATAATTACCAATTGCCAAGAAACCAGCGGCATGATAATAACAGGCACTCCTGTTGGCTATTTGCCTAACTATACATTTGGGGACATCGCAAGCTGTCCTTGTTCCTCTGAAACTTGCTTTGGGGGTTTAAAAACATTTTCTCTCTTCAATCTATCTTTCTTTCCTCTTCGTTCTGCCTATTTCGTTGTATCGTTCTTTTTTTCTCTGTAGGTCCTTCTTACTGGGCTAGACATCAAACGGCGAGATACGTTCGGCATGCTTAGGGTTTTATTCACCAAAGCGATATCAACGTGCTATCCTTATATGGTCGGGTACGAAAATATAATTCAATCGAATAGTCGGGAATTAATATTATAAAAAATGAGCGAATTTCGAGGCGAACTTCTGGCAACGAGTCAAAGCGCCGAATAGTCGCTGGATATCAAAAGATTCCACCATTTCCGATGCTTCGGTGCATTAAGGGCCTCGTAGAGAAATCCAATAGGTAATGCGGTTTCCGCGAATGTAAAGTTTCATTTCGCGAGTGTTCGATTTTACGAGTAAATTATCGAGCACTCAAGTGTGTTTCGCAAAATAGAGATTGAATTTCGAATAAAAATTTGCATTTCTCGGCAATGATAATACAAAATTAAACAAAATTCAAGAGTGTATTGATTTGATATTTTTTCTTAATGAACGTAGAGAAATGTGTTGTTGATATTTCGAAATTGTTTGGTTAGTAGTGTTATATATCAATAAAACGTCTAGTCTAATTCAGTAAGACTTCATTAAGAAATATTTATGAGTTTATCTTATTTTGTAATGAAGTTTCTTAGTATTTAACATAATTCCGTAACATAAAACCATAGTGTTTACGTTTTTTGAGAAAGCGGACAAAGTCAAGACACCTAGGTGAGGCAGAGTTTATAACTTCAAAGTTGAAATTAATGTTTAAAATTGCATACAAGAAATTTCGACTCCTAATGTAGTTCGGCCAGCGTTGTCCGTTAAAGTATTATAATTTCGAGCTACATTATTTTTAATTAAATGATGAATTAAATGAAGGTTTATATTACCAAAAAATGTAGGTGCCTTACAACTGCACATGAAAATAAACGAATAAAATCAGAAGTTAAATAGTGAAAAAATGTTATTGTTATTGTTGCAATGTACTTTTCAGATTTCTAACTTTAATTCCATCTAATGGCAGAAACTAGTCATTTTGATTACAGTTAGTGCAATTTTAGTTATAAAAAATCATAATTTTTGCAGAATGTGAAGAAGAAAAAAAAGTTTGAATGTTTTTTTATTTTCAAAATAATGCCTACCATAAAAGTGGAAAGATTCAATGCGCCAGGAATTGAACCCGCGATCTTTCATTATTACCAGTGAAAAAATATTAAGTAAACTTCCTTGAATTTATATGGCACAACCAACCTCAATACTTTGATCATTGCTTCCGTTATTGGTTCTTATTTTTAACATTATCACATTAGATGCATTTTGAATGCATTTTGAAAAAATTATTTAAGAAACGGGACTTTGTCAGGGGTTTCAGCATTTTTCGTTTTATGTAGAGCCGTAGTCTTATATTACAAAAAATTGCATTTAGTTGTGGGAACCGCCTTCCAAATAGCTTAATATAATATTTCCTATAAACTAGATGCCTTCGACCCGGGTGCCTACAACTTGGCTACTAGTTTCGATACATGTATAACAATATAGTGTTTCTTAAATGTATAAAAATTGAAAATGTGCATTTTCATAACTTCGATCCAGACCTCGGGTCAGCCGAAGAATTGATAAATAACATAGACAAATAAAATTACATTTGAATCTATATATTCGGTGAAAATACTTTGCCTTTGTATCGAAAACTACTATTTACGCCGTGGGTACGATGGGTTTTTGCTCTATGGGTTTTATACCGGAATACACCCGAAATTGTCAAGCTAGTTGCGTTTGGTCCTAGTAGCCCGGTTCTGTAAACCGTTCCAACAATAACGTCAACATTATGGTCGTTAACGACAATATCGTGAATCGCGATCGGTTGAAATTGGTGCTACCGACAATAACTAATAATAAAATAAAGTAAGGCTATTCGGGCAGACCCTGCCTTAAACGCGTATAATTATATATAGAGAGTAAGAAGATGATATAAATATTTGTAACGATGTCTAGGATACCACAACTTGCTACTGGCAACTTTTCAGCCATTTCATAATCAATTATTTTGATAATCGTATTGAAGAAATAAATAAATTGAATGCTGGTGGCGACTCTTCGGCCATTGTTTTCTTAAATTCGGTTTGAAAATGTTTTTTAACAAAAAATTGAAAAACATTTTCCGCCTGTGGAACACTTACAAATCAAACATTTACTTGGAAATTGTGTATAATATATATATTATCCGAAGAATGCAATATTTCAACGTTGGCGTGACATATTTATCGAGCAAAGCAAAACTTCTATAAGATTTAATAATACGTTCATATGCTGGCAATACTGACTGCATTTAAACTAAGTTCTGTTCTATAATAAAATATATTACTTTATCAGTTGTGGGCCGGATTTGGTATTATTTATATAATGCCAAACATGAAAAATATTACTCTTCATAGTGTCAAATAGCCACCAGTTACATTTCAATAGTTGATAGTCACTTGCAATAGTAATTAGTTTTAGAGGATAATGCGTACACGAACAGTAAATGCGTAATCTCTTCTATTATTTTAAAATGGAAAAATATTATTAGTAACAATTATATTAAACGAATTCAAAGAATTGTATATTCACCTAACTTTAATGAACTCGAAATGTAGTTTTTATAGTAGCTTCTCAGATGATTTATAGTTTTTAAACAAATAGCTTTTTATACATCTCAACTTATTTTTTTTGAACACACAAACGTACCTGAAAATTAAATTTCTCCAGGTAGATGTGTAAGTACAAAGTCGAAACAGAATGACATTATAATGCAAACCGAGTATGAGTAAATAGAATATAGGAGAGTCGAATTTAATCTAAATATGTACTAATAATTAGTTAATCCAAGCTTAAACTTGAATAGAAGTCGGCTTTAAAGAACAGATTTCAGATTTAAAAGTATACAGTTCTTATTTCCGGAAATGAATTCCCAAGTATAATAATTGTTTTCGCGTAGTGTATTCATCGTCAAATTCTTATGTAATTCGAAGTTTTTGTTTTATAGGAATGTTCTTGAAATTCAAATGTGGTTTCTCATATATTTCATGTACTGCTGAGGTGGACATTATCGATTATGAACGTACATTCTTGTAATCAATTGGTATAATGTTATATTACTATGTGATCCATGTGAGATCAAACATAGTTAAAGAATCTTGATGAGAAATATGATTTTGATGCAAGAGATACGTGTAGTTCTTACATTTATATTCAGATGGAATATTTATTTTTTATGTACAGGATGATGCAAGAGTAGTACTACAATGTTACACTATAAAGGAGAAAGCCCACGGCAGAAGAAAAAATATGTACAAGTGTAACCTTTATAACGTTTAAAAAAATTCCGCGTCAGATTGTAAGTAGAATCAGACAAATTGATCAGACAGAAACTTTTCATCATTGCAGTGAACTATTTTTTTCTTTAAATATTAACTTATATTGTTTTTTTATTACTATACATATTGAGGTAATAAATTTGTTAAAACAATATTATTTAATTATTATTTAACCAAATACGAAAAATTTGATGTGTATGATTATGTTTTATAGTGTTTATGATTTCTGTTATATGTTTATAACTAATATTGACAAGTTTTCTTATGTCTATATCATTCGGAAATTGTTTTCTTATTTATTTATAGATAAATGTATTTTTTTTCTCTGTATCACATAGCCATGAATCATAACATGCATACCAACATGATTAACCAAATTTTACGAACACATATAACAAAAAATTGTTTTTAACACTCCGGGAGTAGGACTCGATTTTGCGCCCTGCAGTGAAATATTCGGGCGCAAATTATCGAATATTAAAAAATATCGTTCGTAACACGGACGAAATAGCGATTTCCGACGGGCATCATTGTCTTCCTCGCTTCGCTCGTGCGACAAACTTCACACTTGTCGAATATATGTAATCCCGCCTTGGTTACATAATATATTACTCTGTGATAATAAAAAAGCTTTTTAAAAATCCGAAAATGCCGGAAGCACATTGCATGTTCCCAAAATGAATGTATTATATCAGTTTTTTTTATTCCTCGGGTTCTTATTGGATTAACCTATGTATGTTTATGTTTATTATTTTGTAGAAACAAAGTACAATTTTTCAGACTGTTCTTAATCAGTAAAATCGTCGGCCATTAAGGTACATAGGGAACTATATAACCTCGCTTAAGTAACAGGTATTATAAATTCTTTGTTCTGAAATCAAATGAAAAATACGGAAAAAAGGTCCTTGGATAAATGTTTGATGTAATTAAAGTAAAATTAGCTTTATTTATAAAACATTTTTTATCGATCGCCCAAGTATTAGGATATTAATTTATACGAAAATTCAACGGATAGACGATCGTCTACTTATTGGTTTCTTTCATTTATTCCAAATTCCCATGGAATAGATGGTTTGATAAAATATTTTAAATTGGGTAGATATTACATTATCCTACCAGCTAAAATACGTGAACCAGGCATTATGGATCACCGATGATACAGTGTACATTTTAACTAAATTAAATAAGTAATTTAAATTAATAGTTTGTTTGACATTGTATTTTATATTTTGATAAAATATGCACATATTGAAATAAAAAACAATTTATTATATTCTTAAAAAACAATCGTTATTTATTTATCCTTTCATTTGTATAAAGTTTAATATTTAAAAAAAGAAAAATACCGTCTATTGATTGGCGATATCCTCTATACTACCTGGGGTTTAGCATATTATTGTAAAAAGTACACATTTAATGTAGATAATTCAATAAAATCAATCCGTTAACCATACGAATTGACAGTCTAAAGCCTCCTAACCATTTCTAATGTTGGTGGCATATTTACATTTAATCAAATATTTAGAGACTTATTCATTGACATGTTCACCTTAGTCACATTTTTCTAAGAAGCTCCTGATATTTAATACTTTAATATATTGTATATACGTTTACAATACTAAATATATTATAAATAATATTAATTTAAAATGTATGGATGCCTTCTTGCCAACTTGGAATATGTATATTTTCAAATATTACTTTATATATTTATATTATTTTCTTCAGTTTGTAATAGGGTTTATTTTGCTACACAAACTCTTTTAATTTATAAATTTTTTCCGGATAAATTACTGCATTGACATTCAGTTTATTATACGATTAAATGTGACGGATTGGTAAATTATTTGTGCAGTGGGAATACTACGCCAAAAGAAGAAAATGCGATATGATGAACTTAATTCACCAATTTATTTACAAATAAATGTGATGTGCCCGTTAATTTTAATTTGAAGATAATTGTTATTAGACACCCCTCCTATGATGGTATCAGAAGATCGATACCATCCTGCTCTTGAGATTAATGGTTAATCGGTAACATGTCGCCTAAAGCGTGAGTTGGGACTCGCTGCGGTGAATACGATTTGGGGTTTAATTTTAGAAAGTCAGATTTTGATAATCTATACCAATATATCATTCGATATCGGCAAAGGACTAAGTATAACGCATAGATAATAATGGTGTTTTTGTTAAAAAAATATGCAATTTATTTATAGTGTTATAGTCGAGAAATCAATTTTCCTTTCACTCTCCAACAAGTTTGATATTTATTGTTTGCGGATATGAATTAACTATATTACTTTCTATCTGTCCACGTTGAAAAAAATAGCTTAGTTTTAATAAAATTTTACTTGCTTCAAGTAAATCGTTTCTTTAAATAGACGCAACAAAATATTTATTAGAAAGAATATTCACCGTTTACTGGGAAGAAAGAAATAATTCTTTGACTAAAATAAATATTTACTTAAATCAACAAAATGTTTCATTTTTTTAAAGAAAATCAATTTTTAGTTTAAGTAATGCTTTTTAGTTTCAGTGAATATTTACGTGAAAGATATTTACTTCATTGCACAAAATATTTTCTTGTTTCAATTAAATTAGTTCTTACATATAATAATCACTTTTTGAGTTCAAATAAACCTTTACTTAAAGAAAATATGGGCTTCACAGTAAGTATTTTTCTCCTCTGACTGAATATTAAGTAATGCATTTTTTAGTTCAAGTAAATATTTAGTTGCACCAAATAAATATTTATATCACCATACTAGATAATTTCTTCCTGCAATTGGATATGAAGTGAATATTTATTTAAATCCAGAAAATATTTCATTGCGAACAATTAAAGCTAGAGTAATGATAGAGTATATAAGCATTTTCATTTCTACTGGTGTGCCAAAACATAAGACGATCAGACTTATGTTAATATATGTATTTAGTAACTACCATGAGACCTCTGAAAATATTAAATTATTTATTTAATAAAAAACGAAAAGACCAAGAATAGAAAGGGTGACCTTCAACAAAAAATTACGAAATCTAGTTCGCAAAGAAAAACGAGCAACTTAACACTTGTTTGGGAATGTCTTTGAAATTGAAATAATTTGTTGACAAATGTCGGTATTTCTTCCGTATTGAAAACATCTAGAAACTTTGAGTAGACAAGAAATGAAAGAACAGAGGAGTGAAAATAACCTTGACGTTAGTTTAAAACTTTTGGTTTTCAATTAAGACTTGTTTTTATAATGTTGGTGTATAGTTTAATGTCCTTTTTTAGATTTCTCATATCAACTATACAGTAATTATGTTATTTGCATTAATGAATTGTACATATAAAATATCATGCAAAACTATATACAGATGCTCATGAGTAATACAAGTTATTGAATATTTTGTACAATTTAAAAAAATCATTTTATTATTTACATTTATTTATCTATTTATTGACATTTTATACAAATCACAGTGGAATTCATTGTTATATTGCTCATTTTATGTTAACTAACAATATTTTGGTTGCATTTTAATATTTTGATAACTTCATTGTATATTTATGTCCTGCATATGTATTAAAAAGTTACATTTATTTGTTTTAAATTCTGACCTAAATGTCTAAAGATTTACTGGAACCAATAATAAATAAAAAACAAAAAGAAGATAGAAGCGCATATCAAATCTCGCCGACATTTTCTGATTGACCGCTCAGAAGTCGCGATTTATATGAAAAGAAATTGCCTTACTTCGGAGCACATCATTTGTAAGTCGGGTTAATGAATCGAACTTGGCAGTTGGGTTGTGAGAGGAAATACTGGTCTCCATTCTTTGCCATCAATTTTATTTCCGCCTGGAACTTCAAAGAAATACCGCAAATGATTACATCTTAAATTCAGTGAATGTATTGTACGTAACTCAGTGTCTACTTGAAACGTTTTATTAAAATTACACATTATTTGAGTAAATTTTTTTTCAGTAATTGACTTCAGTTTTTGTTCATTTCAATTATACATTAAATTGTTTCGTCGATAAAACGTCAAAATGTTATTAAACATCAGAATATTTAGACTTTATATAGTTATATTATTGTCGGTAGAATTTAGGTCGATTACTGTCATTAATAAATAATTATTTGCTGTTTTTAAGTTAGTATGTCACCCTTTTGAACTGCAGATTTTGAACGTATTATATTTCGCTAGAAATATAAAGCATTTATCACGCGAATATGATTTTTAGTCAACCATCGTAGGTGTGTAAAGCAAATTCACAAATCCTAAGAAAATATTTGCTCGCGTTCGAATCGTAAATATTTTGTATTTGTATTTATATTTTATTTAAGCCTTAATTGCAACACATTGCGTTATCTTATGGCTAAATGAGATGGTTACATATGCTTTCAAAAAATTAAATTATTTAATATTACTATTTACAGTGTTTAATTTGATTTATATGGTATTAGCTGGTCAATTGAAGTAAGACAGCAAAAATGATTGTCATCTGTGGAAATTATAGACAGGAACTAAGCATAGATGATCTATACGCAAAAAAAGATCTACATGCAAAAAAAGATCTATCATAAAACGTTTGTTCATATGACATAATAAAATAATGAAGATGATATTTGAAGGTGGTTATTGCAGGAGATGAACATATGGAAGGCGGGATGGGTTCAAAACGTTTCAAATAAAAAATGTAAAGTATGAAATTCTCTATATAAAAAGTTGTATACATTTTCTCCGAATTGCCAACGGTAACCACGTGAATAGCAAAGGAACCTGACAATAATCGGCATAAAGTTTTCTGTACGTGCGCGTTACAGCAATTACAGGTCCTTAAATTTCACGGATCGCGACCCATTTGTATTGGTTAGAGGTTAGGTTAGGTTAATAAAAAAAGGGGGTTTGGATCGCGAAGCCCCCCAGGACGCGAATGTTCCATAAGTTGGCGAGGTTTCGAACAGCACCGTTTCTTCCTTTTTCCCACCAGATGCTGTGGTTCTCGTTAGTGAACTAGATCACGGTTTTGGTCTTAAAGCGAAGTATACTGCAGTATGACCAATACTGAAAATGTCCTATATCACATTTATTACAATCTCGACTAGAAAAATGGCGTTTTTCCCCTGTTTTTTTCAAAATACTGACTCCAATTTGGCCGAGCACCAATTTCTCTTATCATATTCTTTATCAGCGACACAATATACGTACGAAACAAGTTATTGAAATAATTTTCTGGGGAAGGCAGTTCTTTTGCAAATTTACCATAATATTAAACATATTGAAAATTTTACATTTTTACTTTTCTACGAGCCCAGTCCACAAACATTTGAACATATTATGTATTTTGAAGCAAAACTGAAAGATTAAAATATTCTGTCTTGACCCATTCTTTTCGTTTTGAAAAATTCGAGAGCGAAGTAAGTCGCCAAGTACAAAATTGGTGCACGTCACGTTAATAAAAGACGAATCGCGACTTTTGCCGAAGATGATTTTTTCGTAAAGAAGGCGAGCGCGTGCCGGTTCGCTCGTGCATCACAATTGCAATTGTTCCATTTTCGTGTTGTTTTATTTTGTAGGGCGCCGTACGGCACGTGAACAGCATCCAAAACTCCCGAGGCACGAAACGGACTCTTTGTCACAGTCGGCAAAATTTTCCGCCACTTTTTTCTGTGTGGTGTATAACTGCAACTCGCTTCGGCCACGTGCGATTTTGAACGCCAGCCCTCGGCGATTTTCGTGCTCCGACCGAGCACGAACACTATACTTCTACTTGGCCAAACGATTGACTTCTTTCGGAACGCGAAAACTTTTGGAATAAATCTGTCTGTAAAGACGACCACAAGTCTGCAACGCGAAAACTTTGTACGACACGATGTGTATTTGTTTCACGCTTGGAATTGTTTTAGCTTAACGATCATCGATAATGACGACCAAGAATAGAAATAACAGTAACGACTGTTCAATCATTCAGAATCGAAATAGTAGTATCGACTGTTCACGCATAACAGTGCTATTTCATTTATATTAAATTACTTTTTTTTAACACGTTACATTCGTGAAAGATTTCGCATTCATCGGAAATTCGAATGTATGACGAAAAATATATAATCAAATTTGGTCCTGGTGAACAAAATTTCGCCCTAGCTTTTCATCACATTTCAACCTTTCAGACCTAAAATACACCAAAACACAATTAAAAAGGAGTATCATTGATCTGGTACATACGTACATATAATACACCTGCTAGAAA
Source organism: Trichopria drosophilae (assembly GCA_030407085.1). Lineage (NCBI taxonomy): Eukaryota > Metazoa > Arthropoda > Insecta > Hymenoptera > Diapriidae > Trichopria > Trichopria drosophilae. The sequence goes on from CM059583.1 coordinate 53,218,477, forward strand.
TTTGTACAAGCTGTAACAGTGTCTCGGATGGACATATAAATCGACATCTTTGCTGTCGTTGCACAACTTAGATCTGATTAGCTTTTGAAGACGACTTTGACATCTCCTACTTTTTTATCAATGACTATGCGTACGCGTTAAAAACACATGGATGATGTACTATTTCAAGATCAGTATAGTGACAGCGACAGGGGGATAGTTAAGCCATGCGCGCTGTCGCAATGAGAGTCGAAAATGTACTTCGGATTTAGCTATCGGAATGGCAGAAGCAGTATTGTTCTAAGGGATTTAAAACTGGCCAGATTATAGCCAGTGTTGGGGATGCCATGTGTGTAGCAGTTCTCTGAAATTTAGAATCGGTCGAGAATAGGAGAACGAGTTTAAAAAAATGGGTGTTTTGGATCAGCAGGTCGGTGGGGAGAAAATGTTTTTTCTCACACTTGCATATATTCCCGGACGTTACATGGCGATAGAGTAATCGAAAAGGCGATGATTGCAACCGAATAATGCAACTGAGCTTCTGCGCATGTGCAAAGGGCATTCGAGTTTTTTTTGCCGCCCGGGGCTTTTCTTTTCACGGCCGCTAATTTCAATTACAGGTATTACTAAAAGTAATGTACATATCACAAAAATGTTATCTGCGGTTTCCACTTCTCGACTCCCTTGTCGACCTCGCTGCAATGACTTAATTTCCACCCTAGAGACGGAATGTACTATTACATGAAGGTTATATAAAAAAGTTTAAATTTCTGATCATGTTTATTCTTGTATTTCAAATTTATATTGTTGGCTCTTACAAATAAAATAGTTTACTTCCAAAGAAAATTATCTACGGATATTCGAATTATTTTATTATAATGTAGGAAACCATTTCGTTTTCCGAGTATGATCTGTTCAAACTAGGCAGTATCAGCATTTTTTCTAGGAAAATTTTCGGCGTATATTTATCAGATTTACAACTGTAAACGTCTCATGGATTTAGAATAGGATTTGAAATTATTTATTGAAATAAGAGTACTACCTGATGTTTAATTAGTTGTTGTAGATTTATAAAAGCATGAAACAATCCAATAATTGTCAGTGAACAGTATCGCCTCCTATGTAGGTTAGTTTAAAGACTGAATAATTAATAGGTTTGGAAAAAAAATTTAGCGCTTAAAAAAATAACATTTGTTTTGATTCATCTGAGTGTTACGAATTTGTTTTCAAATTTTAAGTCGAGGAATTCCTGTATTTCTTGTTGTTTAATACATTTTATTTATTATGAATATGATAAATATATTCCGTAACATTCTCTATTATACTGCTCAAATGCGCATCAGAAAATAAAATTTTCTTTGCAGTCTGTTAAATATATACTGTATTTTGTAATGAATACTAAGATAAGAATAGAAATGTAGTAAATACGAAAATTTGTAAATCATATAATGGATATAGTTTTAAGCAAACATTTAATAATTTAATTATTGAAAATAAATGGCTTTTTTAATTATTTATTATTTCTAAGAATAATTGAAAATAAATGTACTACTACAAAATATAAAAATCAATAATATAATTCATTACGAAGAGTCAGAAAATAAATAGAAGTAATGAACAGTATGAGTAAAAATTGTATTGTCTAAACACTCAATTCTTTCACTACAATATAGGATATTTAAACGTCGCGTTCACTGTTTCAATTTAAAACATATCGAATCTGAAAACGACAACGCACCACTTTTCTACTCCAAATATTTTCAATGCGCGTTATTCTATTTCTAGCTTGTTCGCCGAAGTCGTTCAATGGAAAAATCTAAATTCGACAAGAACAATCACGTCAATAAAAATGTTATTCTATTTAATATATCTGCAATTCACGGTTCGTGTTCTATTTTTTCTCATAACAAAACTAAAAATTTAATTTTAGTTCAGCATGAAAATTTTCTTTATTTTTTAATTTTGAACTTTTCTTATAGTATAAGATTTTCTAAAGTATTTTAAAAAGCTGTAAAGATTTTATAATTTATACAGTATTAATATTTTCGATTCAATAAAATAAAAACATTGTTATAAAAATAATGTGTTGAAATACCTATAGAGAAAGGAACGTTAAAAATATAAACAGTTAACATTCAAAAATATTTTATAAAACTAAATAGACAATTAGAAAAAGTAGATACAATGCACTAACTAAATTGCTGTAGATAAATGCGATTTTAAGGAATTCTAATGCACTACCCGAGTAGAAATATGTTAAGTTTTTTTATAACGATTTCTATAAAAAATGTCTACTGGGGTATGTAAATGCTCGCATCTTATGATATCAACCTTTCGTATTTACTTTTTCTTGTTTAAACAAAATATAGATCCAAATTATTTCATTTCTCGAATGCTTTTTAAATCGTCTATTCCTTTCCTACAAATTTTACACAAATTATACTTTAAATATTTCGTAGTGTACCAGTTACTCAGTAATCCGTTAATTGAGTTGTTGCCTTTCCATGACAAAGACCAAAATACGTAGTTTTTAAAATAATAACGGGATTGAAATATAGTATAGGAATTTAAGTTCAACGCGACTATCAACGTTTGAAATATGCGAATAATTAGGAAATTCTTTAGTAAATGTTGCACATGCCATTGCTTTAGGAAGTGTAGGAAATTTAGAATTTTAATTTGCATAATAAATTTATGATTTTACTCGTATTTTTACTACCTTTTATGAATTTTAGATTTGAATATCCTTTGTACAACAATGTTTTCAACACATTCGCGCAAATGATTCAATACTTCGGTTTTCTTGCTTATCACGCCATCAGATGTATTATTAACGAAATCAATATTTCTCCGGGTTTGGGTACTTTGTGAGAAGGTGTTGTAGTTTCAAACACTTCTTGTCGAACTCATGAAATTTTCAATCTCCCTTGGCCGCCTGTTGAATGAGAATTTTAAACCGAAAAGGCAATGATAAATACGTGAAAGCATATTGGAAAACAGATCCGTCAGCACAGTCTCTGAATAATTTACTCGATTCCGTAGTAGATGGTTGCAAGTCGGCGCATACTTCGAAATCTTTTGAGATTCCACCGGTGAAATGCAAAGCAGACGTTATTGAATTATAGCCGGGGATATTTCATGTCGATTCATCAGCTGCTGCCGAGGTCACGTCACATTCGTCAGTGAAAACGCTGCGAAAAATTTAATTTCGACATGAAAATGACATTTTAAACGAGTGGCCCTGAATTCCGAAAATTTAATTTTGCTTTAAATATTGGGAATATATTGCAAATGATTATTATTGCACTTTTGTCATACCAAATTTATCTCTAAATATATCATGAAGTTGTGCTTGCTATAAAGTTGTATAATTTAATATTTAAGTAATTGTATGCAGTTCGTAAAATTAGTTAAACTTGAGAAACGACCTACTTGATGTTGATATTGTATTAGGATATATAGCATAAATTATAACATGACCTCCTAATAAATCGATACCTCTGAACTTTGGTTATTCAAATTTAGATAATATATGATATACTATAATTAATTGAAAAAAAAAACAAATTCAAAATTGAAAATAAGATTTGAAGTGATCACCAAATTTCAAATTTTGGAGGATGTTCTATTGAGCGAGTTTCAAGTACATCGAATGTTATTGAGAGAGTTCTATTGTAAATTCATTGATCAAAATACAGGTCTTCAATTTCCATAATCATTGGTTTCATCATCATGCGCATAGTAAATATTGTTGTGAATACATTATCATCACCGAGGCTAGGTACTGCATGAATCTTCACACCCCTTTTCATCTCACTAAGGTTTCGTTCAAAACTGCAATCTATTACGATCTATATAACTAGTTAATTATACATGAACCGTTTTGGGGTTTAATTGTATAATTTTAAAGTTCAGTCGTTATTTCAAACTTTGCTGAGTTTGCTTGAAGTTTTCAGCCAAATATCTGTTAGGAACCTTCGAAGCTGTATTTCTTGACTATGTTTCGTAAATATTGATTGGCCTGCTACAAAACAGAGTTGATGTTAACTGCACTTCACTGAACAATAATTTGTTACTAATTTAACGTAAAACGTGATTATAACCCCTTGTGGTGCAATGGCAGCTGGTTATATATAGTGAAATAATCAATAATGCATAAGTTATGACGTTATTTAAAAGTTAGGTTGGATACCTTCAAATTTATGTAGTGGACGAGCAATGCGCCCACAATAAGGACTTCTTATATCCATTTATTGTCTTCAGCGGGTATGCTCGACTGAATTATTTTGAGTATTTATCTGGATGCCTATAAGAGATGTTCATTATTTTACAACTAAAAATACACTCACAATATTCTCTGCGAAAGAAATAAATTTGAGATTTTGCTTAAGAAACTGTGATGCTATAAGTTACAAAAATATATTTCAACTTTTTAATAGTGAAGCGTTTAAGTTCATTTTGTTAAAAATGCTAAAAATTATTTCATGGTGTTAATGAATAAATGCTTCACAACTGTACATTTAGGGTTTGTTTACCTGAAAGTCGAAAAGTATATCAGTCCAGTAAAAATTTCAGCAAAATTTTAGAAACATTGTGGGAATAGGTACCAACAGAAGTTTGGCTATAGCTTCATTAGAATGCTAATTTTCTCCCGATCATGAACAGTGGCTCCTGTCTAGAGGCTAGGTTTCACCCATTTTATATATATTCTTTCGGAACCTAGGAATTTTCGCCAATTATTTACCAATATTCAGTTAACAAATCGTTATTACAGGATCCATTTATAACAGAACGCATAGTAGGTACAGGTTATTTCGACGATTTTGATGGTTTGAGCGTATATAGTTGATTATTATTACCTATACGGAGTAATTATTTTATATTCAGGATCGTCGATAATGACTTTCAGGTGGTACGGTGTAGTCTTCATTATTTCATACGAGGTACACACTCCGAATGCACTTGATCGTCGATGACGAAGTTCGGGAAGCGTGCTCTGTAGTCTTTTATATTTCTTAAAGAATATACATTTCAGGTGGCAATGATCAACGGTGATAAGATCGATGCTATCCGCAATCTTTTACAATTTCTTTCAAAATAAGCAGTACGACTGGCCTGGGTCGCATGCGAATTTTCCTATTGCACTCAGATAAATTTGGTAATCGGGAATTATTTCATGATTCTCATGATTACCATTGCATAGAACAAAAAGTGGAATTCCGAAGCACTACATTGTTAGTGCAGGACTTCAATTTCGTTTGTTGCGTGACGCTCCAATGACGGGGGTCTGAGACGCCCATCGGTAGAAGTACCAAGCTTTCTATCCACGGCGCTGTAAATAGACAGTGACCGACTGCCATGGCGGACGTGCATACCGTGACGCGCAGCAACACATTAATACAAAATAACACATTTTCTTTTTATAAAATATGCGAACAAATATTTTTAAGAATTAAATATAGTATATAATATTCGAAAGCGCTGTTTAGTACATAGCGTCGCCGCAGCTCCAAGCTTGGGCGTCCGAGACTCCCATCTTTGGACATCAATGCGCTCAATGAAACTTTGAAGTTTCTCCGCGCCAAATTAGAAGTAATATATCACAATTTTAATATAAACTCTAGTAGTTCAAAAATTTGGTAGGCCCCAATTACTAAATTTATCCGAGTGTGGGTAGCCGGCAATGGCTTTGGAGATGGTGCATCGGCGGTGGTGCATTCGACATTTCGTATGGATGATACCGGGACATTTTCCCGGCTATATGGCGTTTTCACGTCTCTTATATGTTTCCGTCTACAACATCCACATTTGATTTAACAATCTTCTGTTCATACAGTGCGCTACGATGTTATTTAGTTGCTTCACATATACCTAGGTGTCCGCGTCGTCGATTACGAGGACTAGTTAGTTTATTTCGTGGGGTTTTCATATTATTAGCTAATGTACGTGCACCAGGCATTCAGGGCCGCCGATTACGGGGTCTAGGTACTTCACAACGTAAGTTTCTATGTTACTAGCTAAAATACGGGCAGTAGTTGCTCAGGGTAGCCGATTTCAGGGTCTAGGTAATGTGCGCCGTGAGCTTTTATGTTATTCGGTAAATTCATACACCAGATTTTCAGGATCGTCGATTACGGTTGTATGATTAGGTGAACAGAGCTAACACTAATCACCATTAACCCTCCTGTGCACAAGGACGATTATACTCTTCCAACCTACATTGTTTCCATATGGGAAAAGAAAAACTCGTGCTCAGGAGGGTTATCTTGCGAGCTCTCCCATATATAAAACCTTTATTGTGGATCCCACACGTAAAGACGGTGCGGAAAAAGAGGTCCACGATCATATTATTTGACAATATACCACGTATAACCGCCATTGAGAAATCCTCCTTAATAAACTAAGGTGGTTAAAATACCCCTGATCATGCTGCATGAAAGCATTCTTGCAGTAACTAAATATAATCATACCTTTTAGAAATTTACACCATTAATTCCTGATGTTAGGTCGGCTCCGTACTAGACTTCCACTTTACTTCTGTAACTAGTAGAACTAGAATGGCACTGGCTCGTAATATAGAATTGGAAAGGAGAGCTGGACTAGCAAATTTAAACCTTAAATCGAAGTGAGAGGTTGGATATTTTGAACTGCCTTGCAATTGACAACTCGATATCGACGTCAAACCGGAGGAGGAGGGACCTTTCGGGGGACTCTGACAAATTGGTATTTGATGCAGGTAAAGGGACCATCCCGAGGTCTGGAAGGTCTCGCTTGCTTCGTCGTGTAAATTGCAATGCAACTCAGATTAGATAGGTCTACAACGACAATGAGACATCTTACGATGCAGATTAGAAAATTAGAGTCTTACAAAATGTAATCTTTAAATATAACAAATACTGATGAAATTTATGGTAAAGTTATAGATTATGCTTAATATTTAATGAACCTTTGGAGGTTTAGGGAATTACATAGAAAAGCGATTTCTATTTCTCAGATCGCAGATTTAATTTAGCAAGTAACTTACGAATTACTTCATTTTATATATTTAAATACTTAGTGCGAATAATTATTGTGCAATTTTATGAATTAATTGAAAATGTTTATTGTTATTTGATGCATATTTAATAATTATTAACAAGGCGCTCTCCTTGTTCATGCAGGTGTTCCGGATGGCACTGAAGCTGTAAATTAGAAGTAGGCGACGAAGCGGACAGTCGTCGATCGGCTGGAAATCTAAAGAGCGAGACGAGGTCAGCTGTCATCGCCGTCGAAGTACGCGTTATTGGAAGTTGGGATGAGGAAAGTGGTGGTTTTGGAGCCGGCTGGCAGTGTCCTAGTAATCAGGCAGACTTCGCTTGGCGGCAGTGTTACGGGTGTTACGACGACCACGAACTCAGCGGCTGGTACCGCTAACCCTCACAATGCCCTCGAGACGCATGCACTGGCCAACAACACGGCTAACAACCTCGGCACAAGCGACCACAATCAGAACAGAATCGTCGTCGTACGATCGACCTCGTCCACCTGCATGTCTGCGGTACGTATCACTGATTAATCGTTTAGTTACTAGTACTGAAATCTCTTTATTTATGACCACAGTTTGGCTTCATGACCAAACATTCACGCTATCGCGATATTCCACTGAATCCATAAAGTCTCACTTGATTCGTGTTCAGGATAACACGGTGGCTTCTTAACCCCGGTAAATAATTTCATGAATTTTAGATCAAGGTGGATCCAATCCAAATATACTGTAAATCAAACCCTAATTTAAAACTATTCGGGACCAAAACAAATACTTTTATTAGTAATGGTATTAAATATGGGCGTACTTTCGAATAGCCCACCTCTCAAATTCTTTTTAAACATACCTTTTCCGACGTATTTTGATGCGCTGATTACGAATATCATAGTGAAAATTGGCGACAAGGTCTTCTTCTAGGTCAAAACTTTAAAAATGTGTTTTTTTTTTTGAATCCGCCATTTTGAATTTTCTAAAAATGTAATTTCAGATTCGTAATCAGCGACCCCGAAAACCTCTGAGGAACAAGCGTCAGGGGAAATGATTGGTATTTAGAAACTTTGCCCGCAATATTGAATCCGCCATTTTAAATTTTCGAAATCTGACTTCAAATTCGTAATCGGCGTCCCAAGACACCCCTATACACCAAGTTACAGTAAAATCTAACCAAATTTTTTTCCCGCATTTTGGGCACTTTTTGTGAAATTCTCGCCGCAGCGAAGGGGTTAAATATACTCATGGTTTGTGTTTTTCAACAAAATGTGCAATTCAAATGATTTCAGCATAACCAATATAGAAAGAGTAATGGTTCGACTATCCATAGGAGAAGATTTTTTAAAATAAATTATTTATATTTAATTCAGTGATAAAATGATGAAATTGTGATTTGGGTTTGATTGTAAAATCGTCCAATATTTGGATGTAAAGTACTCGTGAAGGTCGCGACATTTGGTTCGTGTCAGCCGATTCGTTTATTGCCGCGATGTGTTCGTAGTCCTTGTGTTTACTGTTATTAGCGGTCTTACATTGGGACTCGATCATTCTCTGTTTTACTTAGAATCGATTTTTTTGTCCTTTTGTATAAAAAGTTAAGTATCGATGTTAACTTTACTACCGTAGTTTGATCATCAAGATTGAATAATTCGATCAATAGTTGCGAACAATAAACAAAATCCGCTGCACAACAGTGGCTTTTCTGGTATGTTTTTTGACATTGTGGTATAGTAGCATTTTCTGAAATATTTTAAATCAAAAGTTGAAAAACAGAATATTTGATTCCTTTTTTCTTTCTGATGTTTCATGTGGTATTTTATATAAACTTGCTTGAAAGGCTTGTAGTCCGGGGATTGGTGTTTGAAAAACTTTCTGAAACTAAGATTTATGTCTAATATTTGTATGCTTAACTTTTCGTAGATCGTCTTTATTGAATGTTTATGTCATAATGAACAAGAAATCAGTAAAAAGAATATTTTCCATGTGGTCCATAAAAATCCAGGTTACAGTGTCAAAAAAATTACTTTGTAGCATTTTTTGAGTCACAAATCTTTTTTTGACTTTTTTCAAAATTTAAATTCAAAATCGACGTGATACAAAATGTATAATAGGACTGAAATGAAAGCTTAGAATTTGAACTTTTCTTCTCAAAAGTGAATGGTCACTGCTGAAAGAAGGGGAACTTAATTTACAAATCACCATTTTTTCAAGGAAAAATAGTTATGACAACAAGACTGTCCTTCGTATTCAGATTTTTTTAATTTAAAATAGTCACTCCAATGTTTTTTGGGTTGCTGACTACGAAACAAAAGTTAAATTAAAATTTCAAATGGCAGGCGCAATATGTAGGATTAGAATGAGAGTGTTTACATGCAGATTTTCAAAGTTTCCATAAACACACAATTGTAATATGTTCTAGACTGATAATGGAAATGGCAACGTTACAACCAACGTGAATCTTGGAATCAATGGTAATATTACACATGCCGTTACTACGAAACCACCCGAACGTACTGATCATCTTCGAATCGAAATCAAGAAAGAAGATGCTATTGCCTTAAGTGGCGAAATAAATAATGGTAATAGACTGAAGGCATCAAAAGATGCGATTCACGATGGGGTAGATATTAAGATCCACGTCTCCGAATACTATGGTGAGTAATTTGCAATCAGTCTATTAATCTTGTGTAAATTTACTGACGAGTGAATATATAATTGTTTAAGTAATTAAAATTCAATTATATTATGGGATTACTCGCCGTGGTAGAAATTTTAGGCTGCTTTTATTTTTCTATAAAATTGAAATTCTAAAAAAAAAAGATTTCAATTCTCCTACGTAAATTATATCTATATACATCGTCACGTATATAGACATTATGGTATGCATATGTGTATATATGTATGTATGCCACAGAGGAACGTTCACTAAGCGTTTGACCTATATATACAGAATATCTTGGACTCGTGAGAAAGTTCTGCAGGCACGAAACCGAGTATAACTCACCGACGGAAAATCACTCGATCGTTAACTTATCGACGAAAACCAAAGAATTTACCACCTCAAACGAAAGTCGAATGCTAACTCGAGGTCGAGTTTGTTTTTGTTTTTTAATCTGAGAAGATCGGCAAGGATGAATCTATCTTCAATTTGTATTTTTGTATACGATTGATTATTGTAGTTACGCATATATATACATATAATGTGTATAGATGCAGGGTACAAGACTGTAATGTCGACAATTCAATACGTGTTATGTTGCTTTGTTTTCATATGTATATAGTAACTAAAGAATTTATGACACGCGATGAATAAAGCACATATACAAGTCGTTTAAACTTGATTCTCGTTTGAGCGAATTTCAAATCTTCAATTAATTATCTTCGAAATTGATGAACTGTAAAAAGAAAATTAATAACACATTAAAATGATAATCTTCTTGAGTATAAAATGCAATATTAAGTTATTCCGAGCATTATACGAATAATAAAAATGAATTTTTATTAACTATAATTAAAAATCATTGAAAACTAAACATTAGTTTCATAATAGTATATTTCAGATGTGTACAAATATAGCGAAAAATTTTTTGGGCTACAAAAGAGGATTAATACAAAAAAATTAAATTTCAAAATGTTCGTAGTTTGCTTATTTTTAAATGTAGATTTTTCGATACATCTTTCAGAACAGAGGAGTTTAGGTAATAAAAATCGTCAATTTTCATATTTTTTATCGTTTACTTTAAATACTAAAAAGTACCTTCGAACTTCATGTTCAATTTGTGTACATTCGGTGCTTAATCAGTTAACACATGTCATATTGTTCTGCAAATTTTTGTTCCATTTCTTCATCTTTCATGCATTTATTTCTCCCAAAATTTCATCAAATGCAGATTTAATTCTGTCACTTAGTCTTTTATTTCCCCTCATTCTTGCAATCAACGAAATAAGAAGAAAAAGTACAGCATAAAGTTGAAAAGTATAGGTTAAGATAGGGTCGTGATTTTCATAAGGGTAGTTCGTACTTTTGAGCAATAGGACGCATAATTAAATAATAATTAATAATTAAAATATAAATATACCTGTAAAAAATAAGAATATAATTGTTCAATTACATACAACCGGCAACCGTGATACATTTGACGAATTTCAATGTTTTCCATTGTGAAAATCATGCATCTCTTATATTTTTATGAGATGCAAAATTCATCTTGAGTACTCTTAGACATAGCGTACTCTTTTAGCTACTTTAGCATAGATAGTTTCAGATAATATAACATAGTGATGTCCCTGTTTTTAAAACAGAGTTGTACGGCTTACAATAATTATGTTATTCAGTACAATGCATTTCTCTCCGTGTACATTCCTATTCTGTTGTTTAAATAATAAAAGATAGCATAAATAAATATTTAAAATATATCTGCCTTTTTGTATGTGTATCGTTCTTTAAAATCATGTTAGTCCAAAATGTACATGCACGAGTTAAAGGACAGGATTACATTTCTAGTAGTTATTTATCGGTTTCAAATACTAATTAACGCAATTTAATTATTGGTTTTTTAAATGAAAACAAACTCACTCCCTTGGGTTTTCAAACGTTATTTCATTATATTAAATATAGCCTAATATTTGATTATAAAGTAATAAATTATTTCAAATTTTAAAACACTTCAGTAAATTGTATTTTTCTCTTTTTTATGGGACAAATAAGCTCATTTTCTTTTTAATACTGCCAATACTCGAGGCGATGTAGGTGCTAATGGCTGGACTTGGTAAAGTCGTTAGCACCTTTATACGGTCATATCTTCAATTGCTTGCTATTATAATTTCTGAAGGAAGTACTAAGTTCATTTGAAACTTTGAGCACCCTTTCACTTCAGTAATTAAGAAATGGCAGAAAATAATATAAGATTAATATTTATTCTTGTAGCTATTAATAAGGAAATATGTGAGAATTATTTGTATTATGATATAAATGTAACAAACGTTTGAACAAAATATTGAATCAAACTATTTGCAATTTTAGCCGAATAATAATATAAAATATATTAACATTACCTACTTATTAAATTATGATGTATTGAAATCGTACAGCTGTACATTTTTTATATTGAGGCGAGTTTTATATCCCATGCACTCCGTTGGCTTCCAAATATAATAATTGTAAATATCCATAATGTATTTTTATCAATTTTTTTCTTTTTTTACATGAAATGTAATAAAACATTGAAAAGACTCAACTCTAGTAGGTCATAATGGAACAAATGAATATGATATGCTCGTGTATCACATTACATTTCAAAAACAGTTTTATTCATTTTATTACATAGTTCATAATATCAGGTAATGAAAGCAACTACTTTATCCTATAAAGAGTCATTCTAGATTAAAAAAAAAATCCTATCGAAAAAACGAAAAAAAATGTTTTGCAGTACATGGAACTTTTTGTGTAACGCAAACGTACTTTCTTGACATTACAGTCGCGTATTTTATTCATAACGTTCTGGGAATTATATAACAAATTTTATTTTTATTCGCTGAAAGTGTCTTGAATCTTTATTGACTGATGTGAACTATCTGTCGTAAACGGAACGCGTCAATTCTAGAGGGTGAACCTTGAATTCGAATATAAAAGAGAAACGTAAAGAAGAATTTCTACATTTATAAGCTCCATTTATCAAAGCATGTTCTTCAATACTTTTTTTAATTTCTTTTTTAATCCTATTTAATATACAAAGATTATATCTTGACGAATTGCATTTAAGCATCGTGAGCTCCGCTCTTTGCAAGAAATTTTCCAGTTATAGCAGGATTTTAATTATAATACCTTTTTAAAGGCGAATATACAAAATGCCCCCAAACATTACTTGTAATTGGCCCCATTTATCGGAGTCATTATTTCTTCTTGATATTATACTACTCTTTGCAGTATACTGGTTCGCTAAGATTTAACATTATTTTTTATATATAAGTAAGTTAATGTAGGTATTAAGTATTAATTAAGTAACATGTTTTGTTTTATGTATTATTTGTGGAGATTCATTTGCAAAGTATTCAAACTATGGATGCCGAAAATAGTAAAAAATCCTCTATAAAGATTTACTTCCTAAATATTATTCCATAAAAATACGATTCCTTATAATTTTTAAAAATCTTTGTTCGATAATATTTATCTATATTTTAGATTATCATGTGGATCTCAGTTCATCGTCAGAAATGTAATTTTTCATTTTCATTAGGACGTATCTTATCAAAGGTGTCCTTTTTGTCTATATATAGGAGTTGAAATACTTAATACTAACGTATAATAATGTCATTGCTTTCAATTTTCGAATGATTACGTGGTCTCGAAATTAAAGTAATTTTTTGCTTCGGGGTTGAAATGAACTACTCTTTGTTAATTTGGTTCGCTGAATTCGAATCCAATATTATTAGCTCTGATTTCCAAGAAAGATTTTAAAAAACGTCGTTTTGTGCAAAGTTTGAGATGATACACCTTTCTACATAAATGTGGCAAAGGTTTTAGTAATAGCTTAAAATAATGCGTATAACTCCTGTTTTATGAAAAAAAATGTAATATATCCAAATTAAAAAATGGCGCCTTAAATGGTCATTTATTTGTATATGTCGAATACAGGTCTGACCATTACTAGCTGTATCTACTGCGCACTATTGCGCTGCAGATGAAGTCAACGGATGAGAGCGGAAAGCGATCTTACAATTAAATTGAACATGACAAGTACAATTTTTGGGATTGCAGATTGCGATTCCTCTATCAACATTGATATTTCGTAGTCATCAGCTACCTTAATCGTTGTCTTGGAGCGATGTGTCGGACCGTATTTTTCGTGATTATGACCGGAAATTAAGATTAAATTCCGATCCAGTACCAACAAATGTTCAATCCGAAATAGAATACTGTTGGTTAGGATAGCGGAGGGGGCAGGTGTATCAATATTACTGAATTTAACGATTGCATAGAGCCGTTTAAGTTGATTATATTAATCGATTCAGTCACACCATTAGTATTACTGTAGAGCAGTAATTAAAAATTCTTATTTTTCTATTCTTAATTCAAAATTCAAAATGGCGGGCTCATATGTCAGATAAAAAATGGAAAACCAGCAAATCCTTATAAAAATAGCTATCTGAGCGGTATTTGTGGTCGTTGAAACGGAACTTGGTATCGGAATTTAAAAATTGTTTAAATTATAGTTTATTAAAAATAATGCCAACAAATTTGTATCTTTCTTATATACGAAAGATGTGATTAAAAAACAAAAATGAAATAATGCCATTATAGTGGCTCGTGTGAATGAAATTTTACTTACCTCCCTATTGTTTTGATTGTGTGACTGAATCGGTTAATCCTGCATTAATTTAAAGAGCTCTACGTTACTAACTGATAAATTTAAGATGCCTTCACATCGTAATACACCCTCTGCCAATCTGCACCGACACCTTTCTATTTTGAATTAAACATTTTTTGACTCTGAATTTGAATTCAGTGTTAATTTCCCGAAAGTATAACTTAGTCAGTATCACAAAAAATACAGCCCGCCACATTGTTTTAAAACAGCGATTAAGATGACTGTCGAGTGCTAAATATAAATTTTACTACAGCCAATATGCAACCCCAGCAACATATTACAACGGGATTACATTAAACAAAATTATATATTTGTAATTGTAATTTTTAATATGTAAGACGTTATCCGTGCCCGCCGGTTTACTTAATCCATTGTGCAATAGTGCGCAGTAGATGCAACCAGCAATGGTTAAACTGTCAATCGAAGCATATAAATAAATTACTATATTTTTTTTGTAGAATATGAGTTATAAGTATTATTTTGAGATATTACTGAAACCTATAACTCATTTGAATCGAAAGGTATACTACTATCTTACACATTGCACCAAACGGCATTTTCTCTAATTTTGACCTCATATTTTTTAGAAGTCCGAGCTAATAAAACAATTTTCTTATCCGATTTAGATTCAGCATCCAAATTAACAAAGATTAGTTCATTTTATTCCCGGAAGCATTCGCACTGTTGTCCAGTGTACGAACTGGCGCCAAACACGTGTTGTTGGTCTTTATTAACTTATTATTGAGGTATGTAGGTATACTTCACCTCCACTGTAATGAGTTTTTTCTGTTGAAGAGTAAAACATTTGCTAATTCACAAGCATGCTTGCTTCACTAAGTATGTGTGGAAAACGTAGGTGCATGAAAAGAAATTATTGTATTATAGATGCAGACACAATTTTTCAAATGCAAATATGTTAGAAGAAATTTCACAATAATCTATGTAAAAGTGAAAAGACAGTTTAAGGATCCATTTGTTAAGAAGGCAACTTTTTTGGGCAACAAATTGTTAAATGGGCCATTTTCAAGCTAACATCTACATTTTAAAAAGATTATCTTTAATCAATGTTTATCAACCTAAAAGATCTTAGGATTATTTTGTTTTGTGTCATGTTTTGAGCCAATATAACAATTTTTTTCTCGGGTATTATTTTATTTCTACCTTAATCCTACTCCAACGTAAGATGTATCGAAAATTTCAGGCAACATCTGCGTAAGTTAAGTTATTTAATTTCCTTCTCAAAAGAAACATTAATGTTTATTAAACAATTACAATTTGAATTCTGTTCATTGAATGTATTTATGAAATTAATTTGTATAAATAGTCTCTCTGGGAAAGTATATGCTTACATATTTTATTCGTGGCAAGTATACGTGTTTCGAAAGAATGTGAAGATGATCCGACTTTGGATTAGCGAAGACTAATGCAATGTGGCTGGGGTATGGTACACCTGTTTTAATATCATCTATATAATTTTTAACTCTTCAGGGACTTTGTATAAGAAAATCAGAGAAAAAAATGTGTTAGTAAACAAAGAAATATATGTATCTAAGTAGGGTAATAATGTCTGCATTTTATGCTTTACCTACATGCCTATATTGGAATAAATATATATTTTTAAAATTACTATTCGTTTATAAGCAAGTGGTTTCATGAATGCATTTTGTTGACGATTTCATATGTGCATTATTTACGTTCATACAAATCGGTTTGTAATGCATACACTTAATTTTAATCTTAATTGAAAAATTTAACAAAAGGTGGCTATTACAGTTCATCAACGATACAAAAAATTTTTAAATATTTTAGTTTTATTAAAGACTGCATAAAATATGCAATTTGTGATAACACAATAAAGAAACATCATTCTTACTTTTTGCACGACAAAAAAACACGACGTACGCAGGAGACAACGCAAAGCAGCATTCAAATACACTGAATATATTATATACTTATAAACATTCATATTACAGATCCTTCATAATTTAATAAGCACTCACAATTTTTAATGCACCGCGAGCAGTATAATACGTATGAATAATTAATAAAGATTTCATGATTATTGTTTTTTTTCCAACGTCAGTTCTAACGAAGGGGGCCGACGGGTAACCGAGATACAGTAGTCCTTCTCTTAAGTGATCTTCCCTCAAGTCATATGCTCCCCGTAAGTCATATCCTTTGCTCCCCCTAAGTCATAATTTTAAAGGTTATAAATCCTGATGCGTTCCCCAATCACGCGTTCTGTTCAACGGTAGCTCGCGTAACCTTTTTTATAAACATGTAACTAACAAATGTACCAAAAGTACCAGGAAATTACATTGCAAAACCATTGAAATTAAATGTTATAAAATATGACTTAAGGAGAGATGCAGCCATCTTACTTGCCTCGACTGTATGACTTAAGGGGAGCACTACTGTACGTATAATATATTTTATCACACCTGTAGGGAAATTGGCGGACGTGTAAAGAAGCCACCGGGCGGCAAAAAAAGCTCGATCGCCCTTTGCACATGCGCAGAAGCGCAGTCATTGGGCACGGCGGCAATCGTCGTCGTTGTCAGGTGTGACTAAAAAGTTTTTTCTACGAATGTGCGGGTTGAGCGATTTGAAAATGAGGTCCGCATTCACACTGGTACAAAAAATATTTTCGCACATGCGTCGAACAAAATTTTATTAAGCAAGCGTTCCTAAATTGCATTTAAAAACTGTCAAAAATTCGTAAGGGCGTACTTTGCGCTCTCTGTATACAAAATTTAGTGCATTTTTTAATAGATGCCCTTGAAGAGGATCGTCGAAAAGCTAGTGTTTGATAAGAAATAAAGGGTAAATTTAGTTATTTTATATACTACTGCGTTTGAACTATACTTGTCATTTTTTATTATAGCCGCAATTATATTAGTTAATTTTAAGATAAAGTATCTATCTTTATCATACAAAGTCCGGAATTAAAAATTAATAAAGCGGTAATTTTCATAAACTGCGAAAGTCCTCTTTCGGAATGAACAGGACCCTTTTGTCTGTTAAACTCCCTTTTCACACTTTCTGAAAGCCAGTCGTTTTCCACCGGAATATGCACGAATTCCATGATCGAAACTTTTAAGCATCGCTCCTCGGCAATCAAGTTGCCCGGTAAAACTGAGGCAAGAGGATTACCCAGTGAGATAAGTCCTTGGAAAGGCCGCGAGAAGTTCGTACATAAGCGCGTTGGGATTTCCCCGCGAATATTACTCCAGTCGAGAAGTGGTAACGCGGATGATTTGTCGCTCGTCGCCGACTCTAAGCCAATGGTATTGCAACATTTCTGCACGGATAATTCCGTTTCGCTAATTAGGATTATAGTTTACGGCGCTTAAGCAACGTCGGTTGTGGCGCGGCCCGCGGCACGTGGAATTTAGCTCGTTCCACATACGGTTCGACGTTACATACGGTCTTCTGCATATGCGTACTCCAACCCTGCAAATGCTGAGCGTGTAGTACCTAAATTAGAGGACAATGCCGTATCTATTATCTGTTACTAATGGGTTTCAATGGAACTGCCTTAATCTACGCGTCTTAGATCTGAATGTAATTTGTGACTGGCTCACTCGGGGGATGAAGATGCGCCATTTGCTGGGCTCATCCTTATGTTGATTGAGCTCATTCGAGGCGAGCACTGAGTAATTTGTAGTATTTCCCATGCAAACGTATGGAAACACCTTCCTATTTTCTTGAAAATCTATTTTTATTTACGATACAGATTGTTCAAAGAATGAGAATGACAATCGTGAAAATACAACTGCATATTTTTACGTTACTTGTAAGTAACTATCAATACAAAAGAAAGTACCACAATGCTTAATATCTATTTTAAATTTGTAATTATTGTTAACCAAAAAAAAAGGTAGAGTCTACACTGAGAAAATAAATGGGTATTATATACCACGTGGTGTATCTATTACCACAACACTTAGTATTACATACCAATAATTGGTATCTTTTCCCGTATTTTCTTAGTGTGTTTACACAATTTTGTAAATAACGAAAATTGTAATACTGTTTGAGAATTTAGAGATAATTGATGCACAACCATAATAATTCTACAATTTTATACTAATTTTTGTATTATTCACATTCTTCTTTTACTAGTATTATATGGAAAATTAGTATAAAATTTTGTTGAAATTATTATGGCTGTGCATCGATTATCTTTAAATTCTTAAATAGTTTTGCAATTTTTGTTATTTCCGGTCTTTCAGTCTAGTAACGTATATTATATTCAGCATTCGTGCAATATCACTTTTGCAAGAAAGTCTAAGAACTACTTCTCGTTTATCGACTGTAGTTAATATAAATTTCAGTGTAGTTCGTCCAAAGTAGTTGATTTGAATTGAGATGACACAACTTTGGATGTTGCTTTCTTTGGATAAATGGTAATGTCGGCACAATCTGAAGTATGTATAATAACTTGAATTTTCATCAAATCAAACATCAATAAATAAAATTATTTAATATATACTAATAAGTTAAATCGTAATTTGTTTAACTCATAATGTGTACATGAAGCATACACCCAATGCTCCTAATATCGCAACAATCAATAATTCATTTTTACAAACCACTCACGTCAGAATAAATAACAACATAATTAATTTTTCTACGTGATTTTCACTGAATCAAATGGAAATTAAAGGCAGGAATATGTTGTTTCCAAGTTGCACGTTCGGCGTTGTTTACTGTACGTAAATGTAAACGATACGTAGTTAATGTTTATAATCTACGTATAATACCTTACCATCAGACCCTTAGTGCGCTGGGATATCGTATAAAGCATCGTTACAAATAACAATCATAATTGATATGACCTTCCACGGTTTTATAGTGCAAAATCGAGTTAATGATAAATTTTCACGGAATCATGAACATGTAATCACTCTTATTGTTAATTTTTTTATTTTCTTAGCATTTTAATGTATTCAAGAAAGTAATCAATTACAGCAATTTTCAACACAAGGTTGTAAAAGTTTTTTCTGCGAGTTACCGCATTCACATTGGTGCAAAAGATATTTTGGCACATGCCTTGTGCAAAAATGAATTTTACGCACACTGTAACATAAATTCTTATTCAATATACTTTCGAAACAATTAATTAAAACTCAGGTGGTATCTAAAAGCTTCAGGCTCCCTCATGAAGATTACAAACCAATATTAATTCTAACCTGAGTATTATCCAGAATGCAATTTTTCCATACCCTGACTTCTGCTTAATGTTAATTCATTTAATCGGTTAAAATAATTTATAGAGCAAACAAATAATACGCAATTATCTGTTTATCTATATAATAAATGGAAAATTACGCATTCGCAATCTGTTTAAACTTGTGTTACGTAATAAATTCCACTACGTAAGATTCCAATTTTTAAGGAAATATAAACCTAATTTTCAATGTTTCACAAGTAAACACATAAGCCACATATCCGTACCACTAATATTATTATACCGGATCATCGACAAAATATACATTCTTATACAGTATATTAAACGACTTTCAAATTTAAAATAAGATTCATGAAATGAAAGTTATATTTATACTTTTTTACATTATTTAACTACGTTACTTTATACGTTAAAATAAAAAATGTACTTGTGATTGATAAA
This sequence comes from Trichopria drosophilae, assembly GCA_030407085.1. Taxonomy (NCBI): domain Eukaryota; kingdom Metazoa; phylum Arthropoda; class Insecta; order Hymenoptera; family Diapriidae; genus Trichopria; species Trichopria drosophilae. The sequence goes on from CM059583.1 coordinate 53,238,473, forward strand.
TGTATAAATACTTTTTACAATTGTATATATTTCGTATTATTTCAATATTATATCACAGTTTTATGAAGTTCAAACATTTCTAAGTTTGCTGTAGATATCATTCTTTTTTAACGTCACCCACATATATGCTACTTTGAAACAAACATTACAAAAATATTTAAAACAAGCGAGTTTCTGTTAGCAATTATACAATAAGAGAAATTCAAGAGGAGAGTAATTATTATTATAACGCTACCGTTAGCTTAATAACAACATCGTTTATGTGTTAACAAACTATCCATTCTTTTACATTTTCCAAGAATTGTATAAATAGCAGGTGTGCAGTTTAAACATATACAAGTATATCAACATGTACAGTATTGTTATATATAGTATTAATGTAATATTTGTAATATACGAATTGCAATAACAGAAATGAGAGAGTACAGAAATGTATGTAATTGCTTCAATTCATACACAATTTATTACTCAAACTGAAAACATTAACTCATTCTAGAACAATAATAATGTTAACGATGTATTTCTTAAGTATGCACATTAATCATAAAAGTGCATATTTAAACATGTTAATGGGGGAAAAGAAGAGAAATTATTATTAACTGCTCTGCATAATCTGAACACGGGCGAACTTTGTTCAAGCGTACCTTTTTAAGTGCTAAGATAAAATGGAATTAACACTATTATTTCAGTATGCATTAGGACATAATTTATGATTTAAACTTCATTAGTGTGTTATTATAAAGAATTCAATAAATTACATTTTGGCTTTACAGAAATATTGGTGTTAGAAGGTATATGGATGTTTTAAATATAAATATTTAATCGTGTTACTTTTACATCAATGTTAATGTAAATCATGAATGCAAATATACTTAATGCATTGTTTTATATTATTATAAACTAATTTACAATCATCTAACGTTTCTTTCAAAATACTAGGTCGTTATCCATTATTAAGAGATGGAGTTTCTTTCGGTTGCTCGTTCATTCTTCCTTTACATGTCTCTCGCTTATTCTATGCTGTTCATCCTTATCCGTGCGGGTTCCATTATTTAAATTTTAAATGAAGCCTATCGAGGGAGTTTCGTTAGGGGATAAAAACTGTTTGACTTGCATGAATTATCTTACATTAAGCCTCTCTCGATGAAAGAGCTACTGATCGATATCCTTTCAAATTCGGGATTCGTAGTAGTGATCAATCGACCTTTTATACGCACAATGAAGTCATGACACTGTGCTTTATCGATTAATATATCATTGTATGCCAAAGAAATTCCATAAAGCGATTTTACTACAATTTTTACCCTTGAGTACATGATATATTCTGATTTCATAAAAATGTAATCAAATGAACAAAAATTCTGAGGTATATATAAAAACATATTCTGTACTTTTTATCAGCTATTTGAAATTGTAAAGAAAATAAACAATATCAATTTCTACCCTTTTATGTTAGATCATTTCGATATTATGTTAATAGTGATGTGTTCATTATGTCCCAATTCAGTTTTGTATTTAGATATCATATTTAGTAATTTTAGTCATTTAAAATCGGAAAACGATTTTTTTGTAATTCTGAATTAATAAAATATTACTTTAAAAGAGATATAATGAATTTTTTGTAATACGTGTTCGTAAAATGTGTGTTTTCCGAACAGATTTTAGTGTAGAAAATGCGATTTCCCAAACCGGGATGCGGGAAATTTAATTTTTATATTTTCCACATCCCGGTTTGGGAAATCACACTGTACACTGATATAGGAAAACGATATGATATTATAAAAAATATAAGAAAGTTTTTGTATCTGTAAAATCATAAATATGTTTATATCGGGGACCCCCCCTTTCCCACCACGGCTCCCCCCCTTTTTCTCCCCATCATTCATAAGAACTTACTTTACGCATGCTATAACAAATTTTAAATGTTACGTGTAGTGGCCACATTTTCCGCACACTTATTACAAAAAAAATCGTTCGTTACACGTGCGGACGTTTCCTCCACTCGTATGATTCACACAGCACTCGTGCCTGGCACACGTGTCAGTGTGATCATTACGCGTGCGGGAAATCGCATTTTCCGCACTTGTTACGAAATATACTATTGGAGTTCATTGCATTCTAATTGAAATTGTAATAATTTAATTAATTTTAAATTTTATTTTTATTTTTATTTTAACCTTCTCGTGATCCATAAAAAGTTTCCACCATTTACAGTAAATTTCTCTAATGTCATTATTTTGCTTTCGAAGCATAGTTCAAATTTTTCTACTTAGTGGTTTAATTTTGAATACTGTAAATCTTGACTTCGATTCCGTTTAGTTACCGCATAATTTAGAAAACTCCTGATTACTGGATGCAAATGAAGCGAGTCACGTGTGACCAAAATTTATGAATCCGTAAAAGGTCCTACAAACTTTAAGTCTGAATTTTCGATTACAGAATTCCAAAAAAAAAAAAATTTATGACAATTTACCAGTCATTGAATTTTGCTGCAAAAGAATGATGGTTAATTTTGGAAAAACTGTAATTTTCGCAGTGCCCGTTATTATAAGTTCTATTTGTTATTGCAAATGAACTTCGATATATTTTATGGCTCTATTTCAAAACGGCACTTTGCATAACATCTTCAAATTTATCCATAAAATTGTATAACAATAATCATGTGAATATACTAAAAAATAGAATAAAATTGTAGGTTTCAAGTTTTTCGCGTACGATGAAAAGCAAATATTTATCGACACGATTTGAAATCGAAATGAATTGGAGATATTAGATGATAGAAAATTGCCTGTTTCAGATTTATGAAATCGTGCGTACTTGAGTTTTAAGAAAGTGAAATATTTTTTACATTTTAGTCCTTACAGAAAAAGTTTAATATTTTTTAATTTCGCATAACGGAAAACATTCCTGTTCTAAAGAGAATGAAAATAGAAATGCCTTTATGTACGTGCCATGTATATGAATTTTTTTACAACACTTTAAACATTGCATTATACTTTTCTGATTTGGTTGTTTACAGAAATTGATTACCATTATGATCACCAATAAATAATTTATTTTTATCTCATTTATAGAATCCAATAAAAACAATTTATGAGTGCTTTCCTTGATAAGTTGAATACATTAGTAGAACACCGGAGTACTTCGTGCATAAGAGGCTCATTCTTATGCGACGTGCGGTGATTTTTAGGTTACATTTTGCCTTTGTTTATATTTCATTTTACACCCGAGGTAAAACCATAAAATGATCGTAAGGCGCAATTTTCCCAGCGAAGCGTTAGTTTCGTATTATGTATATCGATTCATTATAGCAAAGCCCAGGTCGTTGCATCGCCTGCATTTTAAGCGAGCTTCCGAGTCGATGATTTTCCGACCCGAATCGGAACCATAGAGATATATTTGCGACAATATTTGGATATGCAGATGTACGCAAAAAGTCAAAATAACTGGAAATTATAACGTTTTTAGGGATGCGTTAAAACAAACAAAGTAGGAAATAAATGATCCAAAAAATATAAATGTATAATTTTTTTTTTATATCGACTAAAAGTATGATTATTTTATACATATTTTCAATAATTTAACTTCAATCATAACGACAATTATTGAAAATTTTGTAATTTCGTTTTGAGATATGCGTTTATTTAAGCAGAAAAATACTGTTTGATAAAAGTACACCGATATGATCTTCAAATAGTCTTCATTCAATTTTAAAAACATTTATTGATATTCGTTCGTATGATTTATATACGTGAAACAATTGGCTATATATGTTCCAGTTCAACGGCATCGCTGGCCTCTGGGCATAATTCTCCGATAACAAAATATCGTTGGGATAAGGAAATGTGAAAATTGCAATTTCACCATTTGACAGCTTTTATTTTCTGACTTATCGCACTGCGTTTCGTCCGATAATAGCTATAAATAATGTGCATTATTTGTACATACATATTTATTAAGATTTATCAACAGTTTTAGGAGTACATTTATATGTCATTCACTCGACATATACGAGATTAACATACTAACGATTAAAAGTTAAAGAACGGAATAAATGAAGGATATTTATGGATCATTTATTCTGAAATCGTCTATATTTGGAAAACCATCATGTTTTATGCAGTTTTCTGCCTGCAGTTACTATATTCATATCAAATAGTGGCTGAAAATCATGAAAAATTTGTTATATCGATTTAACTATCTGCATGTGGGTACACATATTTGTAATGACAGCTAAATTGGTATTTTATAATTAAAATAAATTCTACTCTGACAGCTAATAAAATTGGAGTATGTAAAGAGTAGTTGAGAGTATTATAATTACGTTTTAACATGAATAACTAGAATTCATACAGATTTGAAAAAATATAAGTCAGGCAATTGTTGTTATTCTACATGACCTTATCTTTACGTTCTCAATATAAAATGTCAGTTTCGTTTATTTAGGCGTAATCAAGGTAAAGTTCAATATTAGTTTTACCAAATTTTGAGTGAGTAAAATATGGTTGGAATTTTTTAATCTTTCGAGTTGTCAATTTGAGATATAAACTGGAATTTTGTACTAATTATAACGAATGATTTTCTTCGTATCGCGGGTGTAAACTTTTATTTTAAACCCCTCAATCAATTAAGGACCAAATGGACAATTTTTCGTGGTCGACTTCAAGGGCGGTATTTTATATGAAACCGGATTTTAAAAAAATCGGAACCAATTACATCTTACATAAAATTGATCGATCTTTTCGAATCTGCCGTTAAAAAGTCCATCGAGCCCATTCCAAAAAAGTTATGCTTGGTTTATCACACAAAAATTTTTCAGTGACTGATCAAATTATATATTATTTAATCGGCATTCTCATATCGGAAACGCATCCGGTTTCATATAAAATACCGCACTTGAAGTCGACCACGAAAAATTGTCCATTTGGTCTTTAATGGGTTAAGGATGTTCTGAACTGGACATTTCACCGTTATTTTGCCATGAAATTGATTTTCGGGTTTTCTCAACCATTTCTGATTTTACTGAAATTTTGAAATATGTGTAATTATTTAAACCAGCACTCAAATATTGGGTTTCGTTTTACTTTTTAAAATGTCCAATGTACAACATTATTAGTATGGAACCGATTTCAAACTTCATCAAATGATTATGTTCCTTTATCTCCCAAATTCGGGAATTTTATTTTTAAACATCACCTCCTATATTATACTTTCAATCGAGAAGAAAGTGTTTTATAATATATCATGCAATTATATGTAACATAGATGCAATAATAAAAAAAGATTTACAAAGTAATCACTCAGGAAGGCCTGAATTTTCTAAATCCAAACGAAACTAGCGTAGAAGGTTATTGTATTACAGTGACATGTTTGCAATTATGAAAACTTAATATAAAAATTAATCACGGGTTACAATCGTTGGTTGACACAAAGCGTTTCCACATTTCGTTCTCGTTCCCGAAAATCTTAATAAATAGTGACATATAACCTCATTTTTTATCGCTCCAATTCATGTCCACAACTCTGTACAGCGTTATATCATTCCATACCTAATCTGACCGAGTTGAAACGTTGCCATGTAGTAAACGCGGTGTATGTAAACTGATTTATACCTCACTTATAAGATTACGATTCCATAAAACATTGCAAAATAATGATCAATGTGTCATATATTACAAACTTTTTTATGTTAATATACAATATTGATTGAAGTACGATATAATAATTTAGAAGGTACTTATTTTCATTTACATGCGTGTATTATTGTATTACGTCCTTCACGTAACTAAAATTCTTGGTAGTAAGATTTATACATACAAATTTGCACAAAGCCATCTTTTTCATGAATGAGAGCTAAACGTACTCTCTAAATTCATTGGAGTGAAAATTGAGCCACTCTTCCGGAAGAGTGACATTTTATCTCTATTGAAAGTGACAGTTCACTCTTCTAGGAGTGAATTTTTGTTCTCTCATTCTTAATGGAGTGAAACGTCACTCTTCATGGAGTGAAATTTTCATTTTTAATAAAAGAGTGGCTTAATTTTCACTCCAAGGGATGTAGAGTGTAGTGTTATGCCCAGTGTTGTGTTAGGATAAGTCGTCCTACAAATCGTCTAAGAAACTTGCTAAATTAATAAAAAATATTAATAGTATTTTATGCAACTGGTGCGTAAAATGCGGTTTCACGGATCGAAGGCTGATCGTCGTATACGAGTGACCGCCGAAACCGAACACGGGTGCTTCACGATCAGTACGAGCGCGGGAATCGTACGCAGGTGTTCCATACACTCTTTTTGTAATTATGTTCGTGAAATTCGTAGAAATAATTTTTGAATATTTGTAGTATTACTTAGGTAATCGTGACTACTATGATGGCTGTGGATTCGAGGCTGTAGAAAGGGGTGCGGATGGTTAACCTTCTTATCAATAAATTATTAGAATTTATTTAATCAAAACATTATTATTTATTGAAATGTATTTAATATAATGACAATTATATTTTTACCACATCATTCATTTTTTCGATTCCCTCCACATGACGCGATTGCTACATGGCTGCATTAAAATACGCCACTTGGAGGATGAAAAGTTGGACGATCTGTATGTGCTGGATTAACTTTGTAAATAACGCTTTTGGCGCTCATAGATCGATTGTTATATGTGGGGACAATATTGTTGTCGTAAATATTGGTACGCGGTGAGTTTATTATTGATTGTGTACTAACGAAAAGATGTTACACATAATTTTCATTTTACGTATCCCGTCGTCTGAAATCGCATTTTACCCACTAAGAACAATACATAAAATCGAATGTTACGCACACTGTTGCAAAGAAGTATTTCTTAAAGCTTTTTTTCAAGCTCAAATATGTTGCATAAAGAATCGCGAGTTTAGTAAATACTAAAAGATTCTATGGTAAACAAAGAACCATCTCTGCAGAAGAATAAGAACAATATCTGGAGATTATTTTGCAGAAATGTACAGAAATCAAATCGTTAAGAGATTTCGATGTGTAACTTCAAACTTTTGTTACGGCTATCATGAGAATTGGAAGCTTTATATCATTCATTTTTTTACTTGAAATAATGTTTAATAAATGATACATCTGCAGTGAAAAACATTAAAAATCACATTAGACCAATAATTGGCTAACGACCTTTCAGGTTTCCTACTAAGCTGATCTTGAAAAAATAGCAAAATCAAGATTTTTGGAAATTAGTTGCATTTTTTTTAAATACAAATTTTACAAAAAAAAACGGTTAAAAGAAATGAATAGCATTAAATTCTCTACACAAAAGGTTGTGTGGATTCTCTTGAATTACCAACAGCAACTCCAGAGAGATGAATGAACCTGAGAGTAATCGAAATAGATTGCGTAAATCTGCTTATAACACAAGGTATATTCAAATATTTTGTAATAAATACTGCGACTTAAACTTCAGGTTGGTTCGAGTGTTACTCACATTTACTAATTGGCTGTATCAGTTAGTTTGGATGCTAGAGAAAAGTTAACTTTCCAAAAGCCAAGAGTTCAATAAAATGACTAACAGAGAAAAAAACGACTTTCATAAAGGATACGTCTAAAAATTACTGTTCGATTATAAATGTGCTAATTTTTAAAGGTTGGAATGCAGCCATTAGTTTCATCAAAGAATTATTTTTATTGTTTTGGTCGGGCTCGTACTTCAAAAATAAATTAGTACATGTAAAGTGATATCTTACATAGTGGACGCAGGTTGTGCGCGTTTTAGTGAATGTTATGATAAACATGTATCAATTTTACACAAAGACAAGTCTTACGGACTTAATTTGTTTTTTCATTTATGATTATATTGTGCTTTCGTTTAAATATGTTCTCCTATTTAGTGTCTGTTTTCAATTTTGTTTTTTAAGTTTGTAATTTTGTTTCAATAAATTTATTTGTAGGTATCATTTTATTTCAAAATAATTACTTCAAGACCTGAATAAACCCCCTAATATTTCAGAATAAAACTTGCTGCATTATAACCCTAAATATAAAAAACGATGTTTGGTTATTAATCTAGAAAAATTCATTTTTATTCAGTGAGTATTACATAAAACGGTTCCGACAAGTATTTTCTCTATTATTTCAGTAAAGGTAATGTTGCTGAGCTTAAAAATAGCAAACAATGCTGAAAGGTATCGGGTATTTATATAAATATTTAATATCAAACATTTTCATTCTTTCTTAAATAAACACTATTAAAAAAAAGCGTTTAATATCATAACACGACGTTGAGGTGAGTCCTTTAATCGAGTAAAAGAGATCCTAGTTATTACTGGGGCATTTATCCTGCATCCTATCACCTCATCCTGTGTAATATCCATCCTAAAGCCGACTTCACTCTATCTTCTAAGCTCCCGCCTATCCAATTGCGAGACTGACTGGTCGGCTGGATATCGTCTTTACTTTCTCTCCACCTCATTTTACCTGGTCGTCTCACTCGCCATCTACAGTCCCGTCATCCGAGAGTATCCACTTTAAAAACTACTCGGCAATTATTATTTTTTGCTGCTTTTACATGATAAAATTACACTTCCTTTTATAATGATCTTATATCTTTGCACTCTTTACAAGTATATTTTTCTACGAAAATTTATTCGTGAAATGAAAGTTAAAAAGTTTTTAAGTCTTCCATGTAAAAAATTAATGGAATGTTAACTAGTTAGCAAACTCGATAAAATGTCATATTGATTATCCTTATATTTTAAATATAAAATTACTTATTCGATACCAGTATAAAATGATCGAAAAAACGTCGTTTTCTACTATGTTTGAGCAGGCCTACCTTTTGACGGAGACGAGGTAAGGACTTCAGTAATTTATTAAAATAATGCTTGTATCTTCGACTTTATAGGGGAGGGGGGTGTGACGCAATAAAAAAAAAATTAAATTTGGTATACAAGGGTTTTTGAGCGGTCTCAAAAAAAAACCTGTGTACGATTTTAATGAAGAACAGTAACATTTTAATTTTTGGCCGCCATCTTGGATCCGCCATTTGTAATTTCTAAAATTTGAGTTGAGAGTTTTAACTGGCGACCCCAATATCCTTTGTATGCCAAATTTCATTAAAAACGGTTCATCATAAAAATGTGAACCGCAAAAGTTCCCGCTCGCCTAATATTTTAATTTAAAGCACAATAATTGCAGTAGTTACAGTCGAACAAGATCAGACCGGTGTTTCATGCATACAGAAAAATGACTATTCAACGCAAAGTTTTTTTTATTGTGTTACATTTTTCCCCCATAAAGTTACAAGCATTATTTTAAGACATCACTGAAGTCCTTACCTTGTCTCCGCAAAAGGTTTTTTTTTAATTATAGCATTCAAGCCTTTTTTTAAATTAAGACTTATATTGTTTACATTAAATTTTAACAAGAATCGCTTACATATCAATAAATTTACAAAGATCATTATATCGCATAATTCTTACATGCTATCAACTTTTTAATGTTTTCGTATATACATATTGCGCATGAATTTAAAAATTTTACAATGTAACTGCAGGCTCTAACATGTGGTTGAGCAATGTGATTTTCTATATGTAAAGGTAATTAGACCTAACTTCAGTAATTCTTTTTTTAAAACCTTCATAATAAGAATAGATCAGAGAAGAAATGTTGAGCAGTTTGCTTGAATATACTCCAGTGTCTGATCTGAAATGTAATGATTGATCTATTCAGGCTCTGATCATGCTCCCCTGATCATGCTCCCAAAAATAATGAAATGAAAAATCCATTTGATTCCACCAAACTTTTATGATTCTTATAATTCAATTACTTATTATTAACTTTTCGTTAAAAATTGTATAGATTCACTTTTTTATTATATAATGAGTTGATGGTTAGACAATAACTCGTGAATACTACTTAAAAAATCAAGTATCACATCCGAACTTCTGATAGATAAGGCATGTCTTATTGGATCTTGATCGGAATCGCAGTAATCAGGCGCTTGATAAAGAGTGCATTGTAACTTCCGGATCAGGACCTGTTTTGTGTTGGGGTATCTTGAAATTATTACTGCTCGGGTAATCAAATTTCAAATTAACTCCCTAACTTTATTCAACAAGTCTCCTTAAACCCTAATACAATGCCGGTATAAAAAATATTCGTAACTACGAATTTCATAACTTTTCAAGAAATTTGCTATTATTTATGATTCTAACAAGTTCAAGGTCCGTAACACGAAACAAATATTAAGTTCATCGGCAAAAAATATCAGAGTGTAATAAAAACATTTAATATGGCTACGGGAAAAGTATCACATGTCCTCTTTTAACCTTTTTTTAACCATTCCACTCACACATTGCAATTCCTTCTTGAAATTTCATACTTAATTTTCCTTAATCTCTTTAGTTATTTGTAGTTGTTATTGAAGATTAGAACAATTATTTTATGCATATTTGCATAGATGAATTCGGAATGTTTGTAACTACAATTGCATATTTATGACAAACTTATGCCTCTTTAACTTAGTGTATGTTAATGTCAAATATGCTCCTTTTTTTACGTGTAGTTAATTAAATCCATTTCCACATTTTGTAGAATATAAATTCACATTCAGATACTTTCTTCGATATAATTTTTCATTGTCCGAAGAGTTTCGCACAGTTTAACGTGTTGCAATAAAAATGAGAGGTTTAACACCTTCTCTGAACTATCGCAAAAAATTTAGTTAATTCTTCCCTAAATATTACTGAAATGGAAAAGTAATGTTTTAATTCAACTAACGGTAATTTGTTTAGAAAACTTTCGTTAGTTTTATGAGAGTTTTATTAAAAATACGATTTTTCCTTATATTCTTGATTAAACAGAAGTTTGGATATTTTTGTAACAAAGTATTATTCATTACAATGCATGCTCATTTTAGTTCCATCAACTTGTTACGTCAATAAAAATAAACGTCAGCAGTATAGCTATAATTAGTTCAAATACTCACGTAGTTTCTGTGGTTCAGAATTGGAAAATGAACTGAATAATATGGTCGTAATTATTGCATTTTTAGGACAAAATAATTTTGTAATTAATGAAACTTTTAGTCTATGTTCTATTAAAGTTATTGTATTATATTCCGCTTATTATATATATATATATATATATATATATATATATATATATATATATATATATATATATATATATATATATATATTATATATTTAATTACCAATTACAAATAATTAATAAAGTCATGATAACGATCATGACTTCTTTCACGATTATTTATAACGATAATACCATTAAAATTGTATTTGACAAGTAAAATTAGTTAATTTTATTACCATAAATGTAAATGCGTTTCGGTACTATTTTATTTATTTTTTAATGTATTTATTTTTATTTAAAGCACAATAGTTTTATTTTCAACGCCATTCATTTCGTGCCAGTTATGCTCAGTTCCTTGTCGTTTTATTCGTTGTCACATTTTCCATTTGTCAACTCGTTTCCTTTCCACTGGCCTATTTGACTGAGTTTCGTATCTCCTTGTTTTACGCTCCTTTTTCTTGCGACGACAAATGTTTAATTCTTGTGTTTATTCCGAAAAACATTTGTTTAGTACATTTGTTTTAATCTTTAGTATTACTTTTCTATCTTAGTTTTACTACAATTTATACAAATTTTTAGTTGCGTTCTTTAATTTATTTAAATTAAGATTATGTGAAAATCCCGTAAGTGCGTATTTGAAAAGTACAGTATAATATATCATCACCTTTAAATAAACCTTAAAGAAGTTAAAAACAATTCATTCTTGCTATTCGGTTCTTATATTCTTAATTTAGGTTTAAATTAATGCTAAGTTTCGTGTAAATTAAACTTTTTTCTGCTTTGCATATGTTCATCCATAGACGATTAACGAATATACTGATTGATGCTGTTAACATGTTATTGGATGTCGTTATCGCCAGCTTCCATTCGTGATTACTAGCTGTCATCATTCAGTATCACCATTATTTGCTATTTTGTGTCATAAGCTCGTGCCATCACAATTGAACATCATCCTTCATCACGTTTGGCAATTATAGTAGCAGTATTTCGATCATTTCTGTGATACATCCCAGGAACAGTTCAGATCAAATTAGATTTCGGTTACGATCATATTTTATTCTACTTTATTATTAAAAATAATTAAATTTCTAATAGGATCTGTGTAACTACAAATCCACTGAGGGTAAACCTTCGGAAAGATGTCCTTCCTCCGAAAAAAATCGTCACTAGATCTTTCAACGTATTTTTACCTCCTGAATCTGAATATGATGATAAAGTTTAGTCGTCAGACCTATTAAAGCCGCTATCTTGAAAAAAGCCGCTAAAAACGGGTTGAAATTAATTGGTGAGGTTTTTGAGGGTTATTAATTTCGAATCAGATTTTAAATTATGAAAAATTAAAAAAGCTGAGAAAACTGGTATTTTAGGGCTATTCAAAACGTTGATATATTTTAAAATTATCGGATCAAACCTATTGTTCTACTAAATAGGCCACTTCTAATTTGTATAAACTGATTTATTCATAAATATCGGCACTAAAATCCCTAAAACGAGTTTCGAAACCTTTACTAACTTGCTATTTTTTTATTTCTAATAATTTCGATACAAATTAATTACCAGTATTAGTAATATTATATTGTGGTTAAATCTTTAACTACTAGAAAGCCAATTATTTACAAATATTTATAAATTTTGTTTATATAAGCAAAAATATAAGATGAAAAAATGGTCCCTATCTGTGCAGCCTGAGGATGTCTAAATGTGTCACTTTTATCGTCCTATTACCTTTTTCAAGGCATCTTATGCTCTGAGGGCATCTTGAGAGTAGTAATAGGGCAATAAAAGCGGTCATTTGGACGTCCTGAGGAGAGTATGAAGATGTCTTCAGGTAGGTGAGTTAAATGGGTAAAAAGGTTATCGTACCCGAAAGGGTTGAATATGTTATTATGAAGTAGATAGAGTTCATATTCTGTAACCAATAATATTAACGATATAGTCAGTGGTATTGCATACCGCCCAATTCCATATTCCCGTCCTAACTAATGTTTTTGCCCCTCTTATTTTTAATTTCCTCATCATTCCTTTCGCCTCCAAAAATATTCTTTAGTTCCCAGCATCGGATATGTGCGGCAGTGTACAGGAGCTGCTGACAACTTTTGTCAAAAATGGGAGTAGAGGGAGAGTATGTATTTGGACGGGAAGGCCATTTTGGTCAGAACTAAATGTATGCAATAGGACGGAGCTCACCGTAACTAATTGTAGTTATGCTGAGTAACTTTATTCTTTCTGTTATTAACTTGCTGTAGTTAATATAACAACATTAAAATTGTTGAATAAGAACTGTTAATCCAAGAATACTTCGCCTTGTAATCGAGAACATTTTTTGCACTTAAAATTTCTCATTTTCACTTGTATTGCAAGTGGAGATAGCCTGCTTCTACATGCATTATCTTATTCTTTCGAGTAATGTAACTACTTTCCATATTACTTTTTTATTTCACGTATTAACGATGTAAGTTTTTCAGTTTTGATTGATTGCTTCTTCTGTGTTTTTTATTTTTGAACATGTTTCCATCGTATACCGACCCTGTTGTACACCGATGTTGTTGTGGTCTTTTTTAGCGAACTGATAGTCTCGGCGTATTTTTGATTCGGACTATTGTACGTTTTCGATCGATCATTACTGCGGAGAAGTCAAGTCGAAGCTTTGTCAATTTTTCTTTAAGCTCCCTCTATCACTGTCAACCTCGCATCATCTTGAATTTTTTCTCCATCTTCTTTCTTTTTTTCTACTCGTATGCTTTTCGTTTCCTTCCGCCTCTTATCCTCTCGTTACCGTATTCGCTTTCATTCCTTATTCCAGTCACCTAATCTTTCCTCGACTTTTCCGTCTCTTTCTACCTTCTACTACTAGCTCGTTCTATTTTCTATCTTACCTCGTTCTTACTAACTCGCGCCTTCTCGCGCTTGCAAGACTCGCATCGAGACCTTGTTTCTCTACTTTTCGTCGAGAGAACGCGATCGATCCCTCGCAAGCTCTAAGCTCCACTAGCTTCCGAAAGCCGCTTTAGTATCTCAAAGGAAAAAGATGAGGTCACGAGACTCGGCAACATGAGGGCTCGTTGAAAATTGCACTTATTTGAACCTTGAAAGTACGGACAATGTTTTACCGTGCTTTGTAGCTTTGAAATAATGTTACGATTTCCAAGTGCCGTTTACATTTTTTATTACCAGTTTTCAGTTCGTTACGTTATTAAAATGAAAACTGAGATACAGAGGTGAAAATGGACTTCTTTTTGAAGCATATTGAAGAAATACATTCGTTTCTAAAAACTTACAAAAATTTAATGTATCTGTTCTATTTTTTAAATATCACTTGAAAAAAGTTTAATAACAAATACAATTATTTAAAAAAAAGCTTCAAGTTAGTCATAAAGTTATGTTATGATCTCTTCGTCAATTCATAATAGTGAATTAGAGATATTTAAATCTCTTTTTTCTGTCCGCGGTGTTTATTTTTCAAAATTGAAATGTAATGAGCAACAAATATATATTATACATATGTTTCACTTAATCTTATAGATTAGAAATTATTCATATCTTCCTGAAATCTTACACGGAGAGAATTGTATTGTAGTAAAATAGTTGTTATACGTGGTACGTTATGTCTTTTATAAATCGGGATTCCATTCGGTAATATTTCCTGATACTTCCTATAGTTAAAACAGTATTTTGATTGGTGTGGTCTTATAATTGCTGAAGTGATTATTAGGTACAATGAGTATTTTTAAGAAATTAGTATAATTTTACTGGTGCTCTAAACATATTATAGAAGTGCAGAAGTCGAATGCCAAGAAAAACACGTAGTTTATTCACCCTTGCAAAAAGTGACATATCTGCGAATCTCGCCTGTGGCTTTAAAAGCGCACATAGTAAGGCATTAAAGAAAGAACCAACTGTAAATATATGTTGCACTTTAATATCTAATAAAGCTAAATATATTATAATAAATCATAGTTTTTAATAACACTGTACTAAACGGTAATTCACTGTTTTTCTTTCACTATTCTTACAATATATTTCTTCACGACAATGTCTTAGAAGTATTTTAAACATTATTTTATCATTTTTTCACAATTTGATCCGTAAAAGTTGATTATATTGATATCGAATTACTCGAGGTATATTCACATTCTATAATATCTAAGTAATTGCATACACTACTGAAAATATTGTATTCCGATAAAGAAAATTGTTTTTCCGAACCTTTGTACGGGGTTTATTCTGAACTACCTTCATATCTTATATCCTGAGTATTGACTTTTGAATATTTTCTTTCTTGTTTGGTTTCCTGTTTACCGGCATTCTTCAATCGCTTATTAAAAATAACAAATCCTACATGAAATATACTGAAATATCGATTGGACTTTTCTACACGTCGGATTTCTGATACTACGAGAAAGTATATACAATAAGAATTTTCTAGAAGGAAGAAAGTAAATTTGCAAAAATGAATATATGTAATTTATTTTTTAGAAAAGAAAAGTCTACAAATATAATATATAGTTTAAAATTGGGGTTTTATTTGCTTGTAAAAAAATCTTCATACAGGAACGAATCAGAATTGAAGAAAAACATATACATAAAGGAGTTCCTTATATTGAAAGTAAATCATAAAAATGTAACAGTAAATATGACAGTTATAACATACAATTACTGCTTGACACAAAAGATATATTTACATTAAGGCAATGATATCAGAAGAATAATTGTAAAATGTCGTGTACTTTTATTACAAAATTAAAATAACCATAAATTCTAAGTAAAACGGAATTTTTAATTATAATTGGCTGTTTTTAATCTTATTTAACCTGCTTTTGTTCATAAAACTCTACTCAATTGGCCAATTAATTCAACAGCTTCTACGGAACCGTTTAGAGAAATATTTTAAACTTTCGTGACAAGTGGCAATTATGGACTTTTCCCATTATTTAGGAAAAATCATTACTATAGCAATTTATTGTACTAGCGGTATTACTCTACGGCATTCTTAATAACTAAATATTTACTGCCGTTAATAATGATAATTTTGTGTAATATAATTAATCCACTCGAGGAAAAATTCTGATATATTTATGATCAAGAATGTTTAGCCTGAGTTTACGATAGAGTCTGATAAGGAATATAATATTTATTCAGATCTGGGCCTGGTTATCCATCCTAATATCTGGCCAAATTAGGCCTTTTTCAGACATCACTTAAGACTAAATTTACTGATACCTAAAATTGTATTTACATTTTAAAAGGAATTTTTAATGTCTTATTAATTCTCAATTAAGAGTTTCTTCATTTATTACGATGAAATGTTACTTCTTTTTTAGATTGTAAACTTTGAATCACAAATATTTAATTATAACTTTCTGCTAACAATTATTCATTAACTTATTGATACTGCTCGAACTGTATATAATGCCTTTACTGATCATACCATATTGAATCTTAATCATACCTGATCAGGATGAAAAGAGATATGACTTAACACTGTCAGATTAAGTCTTGATCAATATTAAAATACTATACATTATTTGGATGTGAACTTCGATAATATAAATAAAAATAATAGTATCCCCTTTCTAAGACTTTAATATAAGTGATTCATAACTGATAATATTCAACGTCAGTTCACTCATCTAAAAATGCCTATATCTATAAAAAGTCACTTTTTCTGATAGGATTAAATTTTTGCTTTGTTTTGGGTGATGTGAAGGTGTTGCAACTGTCTCACCCATTACGATGCAACGAATAATTTACGAGAGTCAAAAGTAACTGTTGCAGTGAGACAACAATAGTGGTCAAAGGGTTAAACGGAAAACTTAACTAAATGTACATTTGTTCTACAGCTTGATTCTGTTGTTCAAACAGGATTTATAATCAATTACATTCTCTCGTACGGGACTCTTATTTACAGGCACATTTAGAAGCTTTATTGCAAACTGAAAACGGTTTTTGAAAAATTAAGTGGTAATGCAGAATTTTTTTCGTTTAGCATCTTATTTACGATTTGCTGTATACTCTCGGTTATATAAGAGCTTCCTAAAAATAATTATTATAATAACGTAATAAAATATTAGTAAATAGGTTTAATTTGTCAAACACCATCATTTCAATTTAGTTTCATATCATTTGAAATTAAAGGAAGTATTAAATTAAATTGGGCAAAATTACTATTGAGTTTTTTAAGTCATTGGATAATTGACATTTTTGTCCTAACTAGACTATTATCCAAGTAACAAGAAATCTCTGAATATTAGTGTGTGAAAATGAAATGTTAAAATGTTGCAAAAAATTAAGACGGCGTTTTTTGAAAATATATCTTGTACGAATGATTATAAAATAACTTTTTAAAAATGTCATTTATCTAAAATATCAAAAGTGGGTTTTTTGTAAAGGAAAATCTCTACAAAATGGCATTCAGTTATAGAGCTTCCTAAGGAAAAGGTTTTACAATATTTTGTATTTCAAAATTAAAAGCGTTCCTCTTTTTAACAAATTGCCTTTCAGTCTGGTACACTCTGTTATAAATGTCAAATGCTTTCTGAGTCTGTGGTCCTGGTTATTTACATTTCAAACATTATGTAAACAATTTCATCAAACGAAATATAGATATAGAGATATCTATAAAGAGATGGAATAAAGTTTTGGATCCAAATCCGGTGTCCGTTTGACCTCATCAGGTCTATATCAAGGGCAATTGAAGGTAAAATGTTGAGAGTTAGTTTAATATCAAACTAAACCAGTATATTTACACGTTTTTGGGATTGTTACAACCGAATTCGATTTCCATTATACCATGGTACATAGTCAAGGTCAGGCAAAGGCCAAATATAGGGAATTAAGATGTTATAGATTTGAATCAGTAAATCCTAATTCCTTGTATTTTTAAGATCGTTCAATCCAAATGCGGTATCTCTTCAACAGTTGAGGTCTATTAATTTCTATCACGTAATAAATTTAAAATAATTTAAGTATGGATGTACTAAGGTAAACTTTAAACCAAATATGTTGTTAAATCACTATACATCCCTACTTAGTGCAGGATTATCACTATTTTTTAGTGTCGTTGATAAATTTCGTTTTAAAGATGATTAGTCAGACGATTACTGACATATTTACATCCCACCTGCATTGATACCGTTGCTCCATTTTTTTAATATGTTTGTTGAAATTTTTCTCCAAGAAAACGCAACGGAATCCGCTTCGTAGATCTTTTGTTAACGAGGTAGTCCGATACCAATAGAAAATAGTAGTAATGATGCACTAAGTAGGAGTGTATAGTGATTTAAAAACATATTTGGTTTAATGTTTATCTTATTACATCAATACTTAAATTGTTTTCAATTAATAACTTGACAGCATATATTACGTCAGTTCGCAAAACATTATGTGGCATCTCGCCCCCTTTAGTAGTATTATTATCATTTTTATTATTTATATTTATTATTATCATTATTATTATAGTAAACCGCAGCTGGGGATTAGAAAACATATTTGGAACAAGCGATCTGAAAAACATAAGTATCTAATGGTTTGAATCGATATACTGATTCACTACATTTGACCTTTGACCGACCTTGAATTGACTTGAGTTTAAAATTTTCCGTATTTTGCAAAAAGATATCTAGAAGCATCTACAAATATGAGATTGGCGAAGTTAAAATGAGGCGGAATCAATGCATTCACTAACATTGGCCTAACAGATGATGGTAGGATAGAAGCTCTAAAACGCAGTCTGTTTAAAATGTAACTAAGATCAGAAGAGAGATATACCCCTAAATCACGAACTTCACTCAGATACGGAACGACATAACTATTTACAATAATGTGTGGAACTGTGAAGTCTTTAAGGCAGGCAATATTTTGTTTTGATCCAAAAATAATGGCATCTGTTTTTTTTCGCTAAGTGTAAGACCACATCGACGAATCCAATTTACAAATCTGCCTGATATGACTCATAGGAGATGATAGGTAAAATTGAGTATCATCGGCAAAAACTATGGTTAAGTCATGACAATTATAGAGTTGAGTGAAGAGAATATTTATGACTGTCGAGAAAAGAAGTGCAGCAAAAAGATAACTAAACTGTCAGGACTTCCATTGAGTTCTCTCAGCTACCCCCATGTATGCTGTAGCACATCATTGAAACATGACAGCCCAATTGTGAGTTTGGTTACGCCAAAGATTCGACTTGAGTGAAAGGGATCAAAATTAAATTGATATGTTGCTACGTAATATATTTGAGGAATTTTAATCAGGGATAATATTAGATCATGAGGTTAAGTTAAGAGAATTGATGCGAATGAATCACTTAATATGCTGCAAATCCAAATTTGGGACTTTCCGGTGATTTTTCGTTTCGTCTGAAAAAGATGGTGCACTCATAAACAGGAATCAGTCAACGGTTTAGCTGCTTGTTTCGTTTTCGCTACAATCTGAAATCATTGTCGTGTCTTTATTATTAAACACGTGTTGCTTAGACCATGGGGCGAGAACTGTCGACGAAACGACGGGAGAGGGAAATGAGCAGTGTGTATTCTCCAAGGGGGTAAGATATAGCCGTAGAAATCGCATGCAAGACAGGAGAAACGAAAGATGCCGGCACAGTTGATAAGACAGGCGAGAGGACGTTTCTGGTTTATGAACTTGAATCGTGGGTTTCAAATACCGAGAGTGGAGGAAACATGTCCGTTAGGGGACAATAAACAAACGGACGGGCATTACAATTTTCCGATTTAGTTCGAATGTACAAAATTGAGGTCCACCTCAAAAACTCGAGAAATCACAATACAGACATAAAGACATTTCAAAAAACAGACATTCAAAAACCTTACATTACAAAATGTACATATACTCTGAAAATGTAAATAATGATTGACTTCTAAATGTGCTTAATAAATAATTCAGGATTGACCTTCAAGTGACCTACAACATTAATTCCCTGGTTAAACATTTTTGATCTTGAAATAACCTTTAAAGGAGACCTCAACGACGACGACCCGAAATCCTTTTTTTATGTAATGAACCGCATCAATCGGAGTGGTCTATATTTTGAATTGTCTGGTTTTTGAAGTGTTTGTTTTGTGATTTATCGGGTTTTTGAGGTACACCCCAAAATTGCACACGCGCGGTAAAATGAAAATCCGCAGATTTCATACGTATATTTAGCTTTGGCAGGACCACAGCAGATTTTGCACGGTAGTACTTGCTCATTGGGCTTATTAGACCGAAGCCGACCGAGACCGAAGAAACTCGTACCATACAGAGTCAAATGACAGTTGTAGGCGCGTGTATCACCTATAGGAAGAATCACGTGGATCCATATTATTATTTTGTGAGCAAATCACTTTAAAAAAAAATGTGTGGTTATGCATTTTCCTAGATTTATAAAGGTTGTATATTTTGCACCTCAGAAATATATTTTTGTTTCTTTGTTAAAGTGATTAAGTGTATTGTCAAAAGTATCGTGGATTTTCCGATATACACTGCAAGATATGTCCGCTGAATCTATTGTATTGCCGATCACAGTTGTAAAATTACATAAGTGCCAATAAAATATAAAATAATTAGAAAATATTAAGGAAGTGCAAAAAATATTGCAAAATTACAAGAAATATTATAAAATTACAACAAAGATTTACTGGAAGTCTCAGGCAGATATTTCATTACGTCTATATGTTTGGAAGCGCGTCATTAATGTTAGCATTAAATGTAATCTTTTGCCTCATGTCATCTTGAATTAAAGCATCATTTTTAAATGTTTATAATGGATATTGTACATACAAAGGAAAAGTTAAACATACCTACACATACTGGATAAAATTTATTTTTAATAAATCTTTCAGCTAATTTGGGATACAGAAGCCAAGTCTCGTGGAAACGATGTACAAGCGGTAATGTCGTTAACGATTACGTAGGACCTGTGTGATGCGCGTTTACTGGTTAATCGATCGCGACACGTCAACGAGCCCAACAGTGTCGGTTTACCTGCTGGAGGAAGTTCATCCAAAGAGAATAAAGGGATAAAAGGTTGTTTAAAACAAAAAAGGGTGTAACACAAAAGAAAGAAGAATTTATTCTTGATACATTAATTTTTAATCACATACTGCTGTTGTGTTGTATTGTGTTGTTTGACATGTCTAAACGTTGCGTAGTACAGTATAATTATACGTTAAAAATTCTTTGGTATTTACAAGTACAGGTCATAGGAATGTTGTGAGGTCTCGAGGTTAATGTTCGAGGAATCGCGATCGAAATCGCTTAATGACACTCGACGGAGAATATTAAACATCATTCAAATGAAAATTGTAGGAATTACACTGTAGTTGGAGAATAGTAAATTAGAACTTGGTCTGATCGTAATGTCAAAGATAATAATGTAAAAGCAATACAGCTTTATAGGGAATTTCATAACTCTTAGAGAATTTCACAACTAACAGGGTTTTCAAAGATTTTGCGAAATTAAACTATTAATTTATTATTTTTCAACTATTTTTATACAGATATTATTAAATCATATTTTTGAAAACATTAATATATTTTTTTTTAATGTGTTCCACTTCACAGTGCATCAGTGCAATAAATCTGGTACTTCGTGCATATCAGATGTGATTTTTATGAATTTAATTTTGAATTCATTCTAAATTGGAAATTCATGTTGAATAATACAGTAGGGTATCATATCTTTGGGACCTTCTTTTCTCAGTTGTTACTTTCTAATACGTCCTGTGACACTAAAAAATTGATGCGGGGTCTTTTAACTGCAGCAAAAATACCGTGCAGGACGTTTTGGCGCAGCCGTTTTGGCGCAGCTGTTTTAGCGCGGCCGTTTTATAGCGCAGCCGTTTTATAGCGCGGCCGTTTTGGCGCCACTACTTTTTTTTTAAGTAGCTAGAGATTTGCCCCTCCCTCTCTCACTATCAAACGTTACGAAACATTTGAAATATATATAAAATTAAAAATATTTGAGTAAATCAGATGTGACATTTCGTATTTATGGTGACCGGAATTTATTTCCGAGGAAATAATTTCCTCGCCAGAATGTCCCCGGACAAAATTTTCCTGTACTCTCTGTAATATTCATTTATATATTATTAGGTGTAAGTTGAATTCTGACTGGTTTGGTTAGGTTAGTTTTAGAGCTCGCATATGCACTTAGGCGTTATTAGGGGTAGGCAGAGTTCTGACTGGTTAGGTTTGGCTAGTTTTTTAATGCTTCCGTTTCTCCGCTTCCCCCATTTTATTATACGAATTTGGATCTAAGATGAGTCTTGCGACAAAAACCAGGGTCAATTAGTCTGGGGCCAAAAGGGCGGAGCCAAAATATCCAGCACCAAAATGGCCGCGCCAAAATATCCAGCACCAAAATGGCCGCGCCAAAATATCCAGCACCAAAATGGCCGCGCCAAAATATCCTGCACTCGCAAAAATAATATCTAATTATGCTTTTTGTAACATTAGATACTTTTTGTAATAATATTAAATACTACTTAATTAAAACGCATTTTTCGGCTATTTTTTTAATATAGCGGCGAAAATACAGCCGAGCGCCAATTTTTATTATTATATTCATTTTCGGAAAAATACATCAAATGTACCTTGTCGATTTTTCGATTTCGAATAGGCTGCTCATCCGAAGGTCTACCATAAAGATTATTGATGTGATGAGAAGGAGGACAGTTCAATTCTGATTTATTTATACAAAACTTATAGCGCGGTAAGCATATTTGGTCATAAGTAAACCGGTGTAACATAAGTACTTATAAAAATACGGAAAAGATTGTATTGTATCATTGAAATAATAAAAGGAAATTAGCGGTAATGAAAAACTGATGTCCAAAAGTAGCGATGATCGTTCATATGAAGAAAGAGAAATCTGTGGAGATGTAGAGACAGAAAAAGAGCAAGTGCGGAATGGAAGGGAGACAAATATCGCAGGTTTCAACTGCGAATAGCGAGCGCGTGGCGATCAATTCCGTAACTCGATAAAACTGGGTCACGTGTCAAAGTGCAGAGCCATCCCCAAGGTGTCCAACTTTTTTGGTGCTAGCTCGTAAATTACCAGCGGGCCAACTACCATCCCCTTGGCTTTAAATAGAACGTTCGCAGGGCCTCGTGTCTAACTAATCTCTCCCTCTCTTTCCTTCATCCTCTTTCTCTCTTTCATTCCTCGGAGTTGCGATCCGCTCACCCTGTCCCCTACCCTTCTTTTTTGCTCCAATCATTTATACACACTTTATACGAGCATGTCAAACTTTTAATATCTCTTTCTTGCTTTCCTTTCTAAATTGCTCTCCATCTGCTATCGTATTTTCCTCTGTAATTCTTTTTTAATCTTTCTCATTATCTTTACGTCCGTCTCTCACCCGCGAATAAAGTAATTCAACGGAATTATGTTTTTATTTTGAATATTTTCTCACAGGATATAAAAATATAATTATAATAGCCGCAGTGCTGATACCAACTTTGTTTGAGCATTTTTACGCCACTTTTAATAAAAACTTATATTACCCCCATAATGTATTACCTTCGCTTGCTGGGTATAATGTCTCATCAGATTATACGTATCATTTGTTTCTTATGTATAACAAAAATCGCAGGATCGTTGAATAAAGTAATCATAATTTTTATAAGCCCACTGCAGGCATAACAAATAATTTAATAATATTTATATATTGTAGTGGAATATTAGTCATTTTCACAATGTAAGCGTATTAGGGTACTCATGGTGTATCTTCTATACTACAATTCCCTGTCGTTTTTAAATATTCCTGTTCCAGTTTTTATAGCCTTGTCTAAATCAGTAGTATTTTCTTCTTCTGTGCATTGAAAAATAATGCCTCATATTTTTCTGAGTTGTCTTTCTTTACCTGACGGATTCAAACGTCATTTTTAGTAATGATTTTAAATAACTACACTTGGATTAGATAACTTTTATGCATACCCTATTTTGTGATAAACCAACAATTTTTTTAATGCGTTTCAACAGTGAAACATGAAACATTTTTGTCCATTTGGTGCCTAAAGAATTGAAAGGATTTAACATACTGTGGGGTTCCAGTCATATCGAGATTATAATGCTATAATATACGTCTGGTTTAATATGGATATCAAACAGTGTTTTTTTTAAAGCACCAACGTTAACTTTTGGTGAGTACGTTACTTTGCGTATAATACAATAAATAGTAATACATATAAACACGGGTAAGATTAGTAAAACAATAAATAGGTTCGATTGTGATTCAGAACTAGAATTACTTCGACCCAGACTAAGTCTGGACGAAGTATTGAATTTGGTCACTTCGGGCAAAAAAATTACCATATAGTTTTTCATCAAATGTCGACGTTTCAGACCCTAAGGAACCCAAATCAACAATAAAAAAATTTGTGTCCGTGATCTTGTACGTACGTACGTCTGTACGTCCCGTTTTTTTGTCTCGCGATAACTCGCGAACGGATAAGCGTATTGACATAAATTTTTTTTTAAAATACGCGTCTTGGTATAACTTAGATCTGATTAGATTTTGGGGCAGATCCACCCGTCCATTACTAAAAAAAATTAGCCCCAATTAAGTTTCTTTGTAGTTTTTTGCATTTATTTTGAAAAATACAAATTTTATTAAAAAATGTTTTAAACAAAAAAGATAGAGCATGAAATTCTCTACAAAAAGGTTGTATGCATTTTCTTCCTAAAGTCAACGATAATGCCATAAAAACTGGTTTAATATGTTTATGACTATTGTCTGAAAAAGTATTGAATTTGGTCATCGCGGCGAAATAATTACCCTATTGTTTTTCATCAAATTTCGACGTTTCGACCCCCAACCCCCTCGGGGTAGTCTTTGCCAGCTCCTCGGGCGCGGTGACCACCTACGGGCGCAAAGTTCTTTTACGCCCTTGATACGAAAATAACTATTTCGATATATCTAAAAGATGTCTTATAGATATCTATAAGATATCCGTCATAGATCTTTTCGACACTTTCAAGATATCTTTGACGAATTATATGTATATATATTGTATATATAATATCATAATAATACAGACAGTACTTAGTAAAACACAGTAAACATGTAATATACATCGAATAGTCTATTAGAATACAAGTGCATGAAGTAAGTGTTTTGCAACTTTTATTTATTAATACTTCGGCTGGCCTGTTGTCGGGGTCGAAGTTTTGAAAATGCTCATTTTCAATTTTCATACATATAAGAAACACTATATTGTTGTAACATATCTATCTAAGCCAGTTGGGCCTAAATATGATTGACCCCCAAATATCAATATATTTTTATAATATAATTGAAAGCTGTTAGTAAACAAACGAGTCTTAAGGAATAGCCGACTCTCCACTGGGTCGAAGTTTCTGAGCGAGCGAAGCGAGCGAGGCACCACGCCAACACTAGTTTTATTTTTTGTTTGTTTTAATTAGCTTACATAGTACAGAGTGTACAGAAAACGCAACTAAATAGAAAAATCGGTATTTTCATAGTCAGGGTCATAGTAAAAATAAACGAAGGATTATTTTAAAAAATAGAAGTAAAAATTTAATTAACGCACGCACATGTATAATTGATTATCGATAAAATATACTTATATTATATAGTCAAGAATATTCATTTATTATTTTTGAACTTTACTATAATTAGTATATAGTAGTAGCATTAGAGGTAACTTGGTAACACTTTCCAATAACAAGTAAAGTAAAAATGACTTTAATCTAAAGCAATTAGAAGAAAGGTAATCGAGTTTCAAATGCATTTGGAAAAATTGTTTTTCTCCTCACCATTCGATTCGACAATTTCATCAATCGATTTTTCTTGATTCTTTCGGAGTAATCAAATAGCGTTGTTTATTGTGTCTCTGCCTCTCTATTGTTCTTGTACGTTTAGCACATTCGCCTCTTTGTCGCTCTTGATGTCTGTTTCTACTTACTTAGTTTGACAGGATCCACTATTTTACAAACCGCCGACGTTACATCTCATTCCTCCGCCTACCATCGTTTCACCGGAACTGCAAGCCCAGGAGGCTCTGGACGTGCAAGTCGACGGTCGTTAGTCCTCGTTACACTAGAGAGCGAGACATTCTCGAGCTCTAGCACACAATCGATAAGATTACTACTCACCGGTATATTTCCACGATTTGGACTAGGTCCACCTGTGCTTCGAAAAAAAACTCCAACTATATCTTTGAAATCCTTAGATAACCGGTGCTGCAGGAAAGAAGGGGTCCACCTATATACTGAACACAGTTTAAAGTACGTAAAAACGAAAATATTTGTCGTAATGAGATCTGATCGGTTGCAAACATCTGTATCCAAAATATTCATTGGGTAATCTGCAAGATGAGTTTTCTCAACTAAGTCGATAACATTTTTTTGTCCAAGACTAATTTGCTATGGGACTGGTTCGATTGCATTGGTACAAAATAAATAATTTAGGCTATTTATTTAGTAGCAAGGCACAATGCAGATAGACATTTATTGTTATTATTAATATTTAGATATTTTCTACTTTGGATCCATCTCTTCACTTCTGGTTCTTACGAGCTGGAAAAACATATATTATTAATTTCAAAACAGTTTGAATAAGGTAATGAAAATTATCTCTATAATAGTTAGGGGAAGACGGGGCTAAGCGGCAATCGGGGTAAAGTGACGAATCTCAAATATTTCCATTATGATCATACTGATTGTAAAATATATGTGGTTTCTTTATTTACACCATTTTTCACATTTTGAGACATGATATTTCATTTTTTGTTCTCTTACCTACCTTTGGGAGCGAGAAATGTAATTTTTCTGTGCTTTGTTCTGAGATTGGTCAATATTTTCCTTTCGACAGTTTAATAATAACTATTTACATATTTATTCTAAAAGTATATTTTTTTGATTTATTTATAAAACATGAATTATACCTTTTTTCTGTATTTATAATGAGATATCGTACCTGAAAGTCCAAATGATACTTGGGGTGAAGCGACGAAATTTTTTCCCGAATGTCTCTATTCCGTGATTATTTTTTAATTTAGAATTCCCTTTTTATGAATGCATTGAATAACTAAGGACGAAGTTAAAACATGTGATCCTGATATAATACGAGTATTCAAAGCTTTCAAAGATGCAATTTCTTTATTTACTGTTGTTGGAAACTTTGATATATCTGAAAAGGTTCATTCCACCAACGTGGAAATTTTATTTTTATTAAATCGAACAATAATAACTTAAAAGATTATGACTTGCACGTGAGTCAATGTGTATTTTATGATAGTCGTCTCAGAGACCTCTAAAAATAAGGATTCCCCACTTCACCCCGATATCGCCGCTTCGCCCCGTATGTTTTAAGTTTCTTAAATTGGCCATAGCTGGCCATCTATAAAACATATACCGCAAGTAACATGTACGTAAATATTGATTGTGAAATTACCTATCAAATGATACTTTTCATCATCCTAAACACGAAATTCAAGGAGAGATATGATACTCGGAAAAAATCCTTCTTTTTTATTATTATCAGCTATTTTATGTATTATTATTTATTCGAAAATATAATTCTGGGGAAATCAGCAGACTTTTTACTCTATAAAAAAAACAATTTAATAGCTCAGTGTTGAGCAGTGGCGAACTCTTTCACCGTTTCATACGATACATTTTTGTATTGATCAACTTATTAAATCTATACGGTGTAATATGTACACATATTATTCCTTGCATGTTCAAAGAGATTAAAAAACATTATAATGAATGACATGAATAAACTTGGACTTCGACAAAAGAAATAAAAAGAAATCACAAGAACAAATTATTATTATAGACGAATGCTTTTATATTGCGTCTTAATTTTATTTATTCCAATTTTTCGATTTCTTTTTTTAAAAGACTTCGGTTGGCAATCAAGTGAAAAATAACAGTGATAGATGCATTAAGAACATGCTTATAATATATATTTAGCTAGAGAACAGTTAGATAAATGTTCTAAAACTGATATTGCGTACACTTGTTCCAAAGTCGTAAGTAGTAACGGAATGTATTAGGCAGGCACTTTCCTAATATTGATTCTATTGAAAATTTAATATAATTTAATTAAAAATTGTTCCTATGTGTATGTCAAAAGATTCACGTTGAATTTTTTATATCCATTGCCTTATTTTTAAAATTAATAAAATCACCGAAGTCATTAATACTTAAATAACAATTTATCATCGGGAAATTATGAAAGAATTATATATCGCGGACAATATTTATATTACGGTTATTTTCCCCACTATTTATAAAATGATGTTGTTCAAAATAATAATGAAGTATTTTGGTAAATTACAATAAAAAATAAAATTAACAATACGAGTACTGAGGGTTATATCCAGATAAAATGAATTCAAAATTTAAACTGGATTAAAGAGGATAGTGGATGGAAATTAGTTATTATTATTTTTATAAACCTGTGTAATAGTGATAAATTCGAAATGTTTGTCAATTTATTTAGAATGACGTTTTAACCCTAGGTTCGGATAATCTTCAGGCAGAACGTAAACAAGTGTCGTGCTAGTATTCATAATAAACAGGGTACATAGGCGTATCAGTATGTGCTTGTGGAGTACCTAGAAAACATGAACGATATAATGGGAATTTATAGTTGGGAAGAAAATTTGAATTAGTTAATGCAATAAGTTCTGGAAAATGTGATTTTTCAAAACGTAAATCGACTGTATTTTACTTTTTTTTAATGAAAAAATGTTCTATATTGCATCTTTTCTTCCATTTTGTTTCACTAGCAATGTTATTTTATCGGAATCGAATTCGTGTCCCGTTGCATTTCTGCCGTGCTCATTGTTGGTAGTTAAATTTTTTTTTTTTTTTTGTTCTTTTTTTCTGTACGTTTTTTGTCTGATATATGACTTATCAAATTATTTCTTGGTACGCCACAATCAATAAGCCTCTGCACTCGGTTGTCAATGTCTACTTTTCATCAATGGCTCGAAATCCCTTATAAATTAAATATAAACAAATATAGCCGTTTTTCAAAATGTTGGTCGACCACATTGCCATCTTTAATGTTAAAATATAGAAACTGGATTCGTTATATTAGCAATCTTGAAAATCTCTATATACCAAATGTAAAAAGGCCATCGCTGGATAAATTCGTGGCCGAAAGGGATAATTACTAGTAAAGCATAATATTTCAAAATTTAATTCTGATAAAATTATCAAAATTTAAGCCATATCCTTCTCTGATAACCGAGCTTTATAAAATTTCATCACTTGATTTGTAGATATCGTATATACAATGTATCTTCAGAATGATCGAATAAAAAAATGTAGAAAATATAGAGGTCATCAATTTTTCGCACAGATATAGCTTTACATAATGTAACGTTCGCCCGTGGACGTGTTAGGTTCTGGGGCGCACATAATCCGCGAAAATCCTTCCACATACGTTTTCCGGTATAAACTCGCGGCTCTTGCGAATACGGCTATTAATCAGAATCCACGATTAATCAGATAAAGCCGGCGCCCCGGTGAGTGATATTTAGTCGCGAGCGATTTTTTGCGCGTCGGCGAGCCGTAGGTCTGGACATCCCTTTCGCGAGGCTCTCGTTGATGATGTCAGTGATGACGTAGACGACGTACGGTCGAGCCAACGATGGCTTCTTTTTTTCTGGAGGTCACTGAGAGATGGCAGTATTGAATCGTTAAGTTCATTGGCAAAAAAAATTTAATCGCTATTATTGCAATCCAATGAACTTTAATATCTGTATATTGAATTGATACTTTTAAAAAAGATCGAGATTTTTCACCGGACTTTAAAAATATTATTCTTCTGCATTTGGTTGCAAGGCAGTCGATAATGTCTTTATTATGTATCATTCATTCCCATAAGTGAAATAAACTTAGCTTGTATGAGAAACGATCACGATGGGGAAAGTAAACATTTTTATTCAGTACCAAATCCATATATGTAAGAATAATGCATATTGTAATATTATAAATATTATCGAAAAGAAAATGGTACAATGGTAAACACTCTTTTTCTTGCAATGCAAGACGAATTTCTATTAACCAGATTTTGTAGTGTAAAGGTCACATGATCTTATGTTTGCGCAGTAAATATAAATATTATAATCAGAGATATCATATATATCGAAATATTATAATAAAAAAGTTTATATCGAAGATAGAATTTCTAAGGCTTGTGGTTCAAAAACTGGGTATAATGCGACGAATAGTGTTTTCGTTACACTAAAACACAATATACGATTCTGCTCTTGCTTTCCTAGGTGCAAAATTATATTTTACGCACAACGGGTTGCAAACACTAGGATCATAATGTTCTCTCTATGGAAATTCTCTAGTAAACATAATGTTTGTGCCTACAATTACTCCCAAAAAATAGGAGTTAAAAATAATCTTTGTATGACGGGCGCAATATTTTAGACAATCGAGATGCAAAATATCATTTTGGGTCCTCGGTACGAAAAATAAGATTCTTAATTACCAATAATTACATTGAATATTGTTGTATACCTACAGAAAAACTTTAAATGATGATTTTCAGTTTTTGGACATGGTGGCCAGATTACCCAAAACCCAACAAAATTCTTGAATAATAACATAAGCCTACAGAAGAAAAGGTACTGCTAATTGTTTAAGGATGTGGAACATTTTCAAGGCATTTTGTGCGCAGAAACCAAATCCAAGGCGAGAAACGACCAATCACTTCGGAATTTTGAGATATTTGAGGTTACGTACTTAGAAATACTATTTTTTTTTAATATGTTTGCCATTGCGTACAATGTGCAAAAATTAGTATGTCTTCTTCTAATTATTTATATTATTAGTACTAAAATTTGTCAAATATTAGATTCTTAGTATTGCGGTTCTTTTACAACATAAAAATAACATTAGAAAGTTTAATGAAAATATTGGATTGTCGATGTCAACCATGACTATATATGAAAAAAGTGTGTGTAAGTAACCTGTTTGTGTATTATTATCGTAAACAGAACTTTTAATTTCTTCGCATTGCATATATATATTAATACTAAGTTTCATTCTTAAGAAATATTTTTCTCACAAAATTACAATCATTTTAATTTGTAATATTACAACAACGTTATAAGCATTCACATTACCCGTTTGACATGATTTACCTTGATAATTTATCTTTCAAGTACGAGTACGATCCCGAAATCAAGAAATTTTTGTTGAAATGAATTATATACATTTGGTATAAATTGTCATCATGTAAAATGGTCGTAACAATAAAAATAGTAAGAAAACAAAAATTTTTCATAACCATAATCCCAAGTATTCTAAAGTGATTGGCCGGTCCTGACCGTGGATTGGGTTTGTTCACATAATATTACTTTGGAAATGTTTCACAGCTTGCAATCAAGATAACTTTAAACTTCGCTTATGCAATTCATAGCAGCCTTTATAATACCTGTGGACAATCGCGAGGAAGTAATAATTAACCATATAATATATATATTTCAACATTTTAAACTTTTGGAAAACCTAATAGCAAAACCGTATTATACTTTGAAGAAATTACTTAAGTTTAAAGCTTTAACTATCATTTACAATATTAAGGAAAACCTAATATAAGTTTTGTCGAACTAACTTAGATGCAAATTTTTGATCCCTTGAAAATATGGCTAGTATATATTTTGTGTTGCGTGCTTTATCCTTTCTTTTAAGAAATTTATAAAAGAAAAGAAGTCTTCATGAATTCTCGGTAATTGATCTACGCTTTTAAAGCTGAAAAAATGTATTAAAATGCTTTGTTACTCGGTATTATTAAATATTAATGTATATATATTTTGATTGATTAATTAATGTTTTAATTAATTTAACGTTATGTGTAAGATTGAAATTAATAATACAATGAAATCTTATAAATTTAAAAAAATAGTAGTTTTTCAATAGTAACTGCAAAGTGAAAAAAGAAAATAAAAATAAGTGAAAAAAATTGCACGAATCTGGACTAAACTGTTGAGGCAACCCTGAGGGTGCAGAAAAAAATAACAAAATTAACAGCGCGGAACAAAAGAAAAATCTTGGCTAGCTTTGCACCATGTGCTCTGCTTTCCTCGCCTTCTGAAGGATTTGTACGAAAGATAATCCCAATTTATTTTCTTTTATTTTCGTTTTCATCGGGCAAAATCCTAATTTTATTTTCAACTATATTTTTACGACAATCCGTAATTAATATTCCGAGTACGATAGCGCAACAAAAGAAAGGACAGTGGTTTCTTAAAAAAAAAAACTTTATATACATATTATATAAAATTGTTTAATTATCAAAGCTTTAAATAGTAGTTTTCGATACAAGTGCGTATGCGTAAAGAACTTTACACATACACACGTGTGCCGAAATATTGTTTACGTACGGCTTTTCCGTGCGTAAAGTATAATCGAGTGCGTAAAGTTTACTTTACGCACGAGTTTACTTTACGCACCGAAAAGACGTACATAAAATAATTTTTAATAATGTGCCATCAAATTTATTAGTATATATATTATTTTCTTGCAATAATTTGTTACATTCTTTTATATATTATTCGAAGACAGTTATTATTAAATAGAATTATTAGAAAAAATATTAACTTTATAACTATAAATACAAAATATATCACAAATTAAAAAATTGATTATATTTATCACAATAAGCATTGTACTGATTATAAATAGACTGAATTTATTCTGAAATTCTTCGTCGTTATATAAATTTAGGCAGTACATTTTGTTTCATAATACATTTTGTATATATAGTATACTTATATGTAATTCATCTCTAACAGAAATTAATTTATTGAAATTTCACTGCAATTTAGCATTAACAATATTTATTAATAAACGCCATACTTGTTAATGTGTTCCGGATGAAATTCTTACAAAGTTTTTGAAATTCCGTAATTCCCACATTAGTGTTCAAATTCATCCTCTTGGCATTGTGTAGTTGGCAATAGGTAATCTTTTGAAGTGAAAAGTCAATATTAATCTCGTGTACTAACCTAAATATTGATTAATGCAAAAACCGCCCCGAGTGGTAAACTACGACGAACTCGTAGCATCATTGAGTTTTATGCATACAAGATATATGTTGGCAGATTATAACACACAGGCGAAAATACAACAGGAGGAAGTTGACCGCTACTGCTGTAGCGGCAACCAACTTTTCCGTATTTACTCATTCTCCCACAACGCTGAAATCTAATCCACTTTCGCATTACCCTTTTGTTATATCCTGTTCTTTACATTTGAAATAAACTCATGCGAATTTTATATCAGTCATAAATATTTTTATTTATAATTATGTTTTGTAGTTGCTGCATTAGTGTAACAATCCTTTTTTATTCAATAAGTTAGTGCAATATTTATATAATTTAGACTATATTTATTAAATTTATACTAATTTGATTCATTTTCTATATCGGTAGTTGTATTAAAGAACTTATATAAATTTTCTACGATTTTGATTATCTTTGGATGATGAAAAAAAAGAAATAAAATATTTGTGTATATAGTGAATTTAAACGTAAACGTTTTAACAATGCATTTGTAATATATAGTAGAGTCGCGGTATATTTGCGTCTCGCTATATTTACGTACCAGCATATTTGCCCAGTTCCGTCTCGTTATATTTTTTTCTGTCTACGCTCTCTTTTTCTTCCACCTTTCGTGCTGGGGCCTCAGGAAGAGCCTGCTGTGACGTCACGAACGTAACGCGACTGAGGAGAGTGGGAGAACCGGTGCTCCCCTTCTTTTGACAAATATAACGAGACGGGTGGGAAGGCGAGGAACCGAACGGGCAAATATACTGGGACTGTACATTTTTGTAAACCCTTTGCTATGTCTGCTTAAATCAGAAAGTGGGCATAAGTATGGAAAGGGATCGGGCCCACACAATTACGGCAGTGTTTTTTGCTCTTCTTTACCGACTATTCATATCGAATATTTTCGCTTAAACAAAGTTTCGCCATAATGTATTTTCGGAAAAACGATTTTTCTGAGTATTTAAACCGAAGTATTTAATTGCTTCATTTTGAATTTCGAAAAGTGAAACGCAGATTCATATTGCACTACCTTTTATCGTAATTAATAGTAATTAAATATAGAATTTTTTGCATCGAACTACTAGAATTTTTCGAAATTTTATTATTTTGCTAAAATATGTAAATATTCCTCATATGATTAGCATTCAGCGACCCCCGAAACCCCGGTATGGCCTCCTTGATGGAAATCAAATGCTTTACTGATTTTTTATAGAATCATCTTCTTTGTCTTTTATAGTAGACCTACACAATTTTGGCACTTTTTAGTCACGACTTATATACAAAGCATAAACCCATCAAAGGGCGAAGTTCGTACCTCAACATCTCATCAACAACGAGGGAAGACTGATATGAAATATTTGTATTATAACATTTTATCTTGATTTTAAAACTCCAACAGTCCAAACTTTAGCTTAATGTAACACTAGAGTGTTCTCCTTCAAATAATTTCAGAATAAATTATTTACAGTGCCAAATTTCGATGTGATTAACATAGGCGAAAATACATACAAGTATAAAAACAAAAACCAACAATATTAAACTCGAGGTTGAAGAAATGACCTTACCGAAGCAGACATTCATTCCTATTCCTATCCTTCGTAGAATTAGGAATTCATTATAATTCGAAAAATCAAATCTTAAGTATTTCCATATTGATTTTTTTCTGTATTAATCATGTTAAGATGTGTTTTTATTTAGAACTTGACGAAATCCCTGCTCGAAGTCCCGTAAAGAGATATACATGGTATTCCTACTTGACCTATTGGAAAAATAGCTCGATGGTTTCATTTTGTCATTTACGATAGCAAGCAGAAAATCTAAATAAGCAATATAATAAGCCCGGAATGTTTTACCAAATTCGAAATTTTATAGAGCAATAAAAATTGATTTTCGGCACAATATGGAATCAGTTTTCAATGTTTATAACTACATGCAGCCTTATACAAACCATACTATTCCGTAAGTAAACAATGCCCTTCAACGGTTATTCCATGTAATTAAAGCATTTACGCATTTCGAGTATAGAGCAGAAGGTAAATGTTATACGACGTACCGGCAGGGTAAACGTTATTAAAAATTGAATGGGTTAAATCGTTTCATTGCACAGACATGAAAGAGAGATGTTGACATGAATGCCATTGAAAGCATATTTGATTTCTCTCGTTCATGTCAGAAATATGGATAATGTTAATAATTTCCAATACGGTTCGTTTATCGATTCCCCTAAATAATATTTTAGCGCAGTAACGAGAGTTTAATGCTTATTTTATTGCATATCGTTTTTGCACTAAAATGTTATATGTATTCTGTTGATCTTTTGTAATTGAAATTGGAATATAACAATCAAGAAATTCATACATGGCTTATATCTGGAAATATAACAGTGTATTATTGATTTAATTTTAAAATTTCCTTGATTTGCATTTCATTTCCTACCTCGTGATATTCTTGATTACAAATGGTAATTTAGATTTATGTAACTGACTAACTGGAAGGCTTTACGTAAGACATATAATTTAAAAAAAAGAGTATTTATAAAGATTCAGTTATTTGATTCTATTGCAAGAGAGAAAAATAGCGCGTTTCTAAATTCAGAAGAGATTTCATTAGTATATAATAAGTATATAATAATAAGTAAGCATTCGAAACTTTCTGTACTTTTCCATTATATGGCAATATTGATATTTATCCGAATATTATCGATAAATTCAGTAAATAAATGCTTATTTCGTGGTATCACGGTCATTTTACTCGTATGATACACACGGTGAAAAGTAAATAAATAAATAAAATGACACAACTCAACCAGTACTATTGGATTTATTATGAAAAATCGTCCTTCTGGCGCTGATCGTTTTATTTATATATAAACTTTTCACCCTTGGTATGAGTACGAATATACCAAGACACAAATATTTATTTACATAATTATAAATTAAAACGGTCGAGAAATTTACAAATACTTTATCAATTATACAGGGTGTCCCGGAACTCCCGCATAATATTGCAGGGGTTGAATCTTGACATCATTCTGAGTGAAAAAGTTTAATACCAAAATGGAATCTGAAGCTCAGCATTTGAGTGGCGAGCCATTGAAGTTTCAAAAAAAAATAGTTTTTGTTGCAATAACTCGGTTCGCTTTAAAGTTACTTTAACGAATGATGGCTGAGTTTGAAGGTTTTTTATAGAGCTACAATTTACCTCCGAGAGTATATGGATTCCGATGTTTAATCAATTTCATATGTTGCTCTATATTTCGACAACTGATGGGTCTTTTTAGGAACAATAATTTCGGCTATAAACGGCTATATACGACCAACAGAACGCAAAAACCCCAAGAAACTCTTTGAAGGGGAAAAAGAGGGAAATCCCTTCTTTCCCACCTTACAGAATCTCCGATAAATTTATCCCCATTTTGGAGAGTTAACGTGGATTAAATCAATATGGAAAGAGTTAAGATTTGATTTTTCGAATTATAATGAATTCTTAATTCTACGAATTATTTGCGAGTTATGCAGCCATATAATAATTATAAATAAATATGGGAGTAAATGTCTGCTTCTGTAAAGTCATTGTTACAACCTCGCGTTTAATACCGTTCGGTTTTGTTTTTATACTTGCATGTATTTTAGCTGATATTAATCACATCAAAATTTTGAACTGTAAATAATTTATTCTGAATTACACATTTTGAATTTATTTGATATTACACAATTTTAAACAAAAAGGACATTTTTATGACTATGATACTGAAGAGTGTCTTTTACAATTATCAAAAAAAAAACAATTTTGCAGAATCGGAGCAGGACGCTTTAGCATTACCATTTTTACGCTGCCGTTGACGTTTTGGTCCCGCAGTTTTGGCTCCAGACGTTTTGGCACCTTTTGTTTTTTTAAGTAGCTAGAGGATTGTCCATAAATAAACCAAGTAACGCTTTTTCAGGTTATTGTTGGCCTCTACTTCCCCCCACGTAATACCATGCAGACGTCGGAGCCTGACCCCTCCCTCTCTCACTCGAATGTTACGATATATTTAAAATATTTGAGTAAATCAGATGTGGCATTTCGTATTTATGGTTACCGGACTTTCTTTCCTGGTAGTAATTTCCTCGTCAAAATTTCTCTGGACGAAATGTGCAGCCATATTCTTTTAGGCATCATTAGGCGTAGGCAGAGTTCTGACGGGATAGGATAGGTTAGCTTTATTGAAGATACTTGCTCTTAGGTATCATTAGGGGTAGGCAGAGTTCTGACTGTTTAGGTTATGTTAGTTTCGTGCCATTGCCATTTCTGTATACGAATCTCGCTTCACTCATTTTACTATATGAATTTTTAGCTAACATGAATCTCGCGATAAAAACCAAGATCAAATAGTCTGGTGCCTAAACGGCAAGGCCAAAACGTTCTGGCGTCAACACGGCTACGCCAAAATGTCCCGTACTCAGTTAAAATAGCGATTTATAAATTGAATCCAGAGGTGACGCGTCGTTTGGAATGTTGTTCTGAATTGATTCTAAGTTTAACGATGATTTCTATATTTTCAAAATCAAAATCATGATATACATTGTGATATGGTCAGATAAGCTTGTGTTATTGGTTCCTTGAATGATGGATATTTTGTGTTCGATAAATGTTCCTCTTTATAGTGGGATGGGTTTTTTAGGTCTCCGACGTAAACTCCGCAACATTTTCCTTAGAATTTTGTATAAAGTATGAAACGAATCTATAATTTTGTCTCCGTCTTTTATTTTACTGAAAATTGCGGAAAGAGTTTTGATTTTTTAAATAAACTTCAAAGTTAGGTGTCTTTTATATTTGCGATGGATATCTTACCTGTCTCTGATAAACTTATTCAACAAACATTTATGCAAGACATATTTGCAATGTATTGGTGTTTACTGTTTACGGATATATTGAAACTGCCATCTCCACAACGCTGTCAAAAATCGCGATTTTTTTCAAGTTTGGAATTAATTATTGTTTTGCGTTTTTTCTCCAACATTACCAATATAAATCGACTAAATAATTGCGTTGTAGCACATTTTCCGACCAGGGACTTGTGTTTACAAGTTTACAAGTAATATAAATGATAAATAGAACACAGGATTTAAATTTCCCATATTATGGTGTTGAATCTCAAATTACGTAATAATATAGAATAATAACCGCGTGAAGTGACTTTATTATTAACGTATTGCCCTGAGATGAAAATGCAAACATATCTCACGGCCGTCAGACTGCAGACACAGGCTTGTACCAAGTTTACGTCTAAAGAGGCTAAAATATGTGTGCTGGACCTTGCCGAAGGCCTGGCCGATGTAATTACATGCCGTCATAAACACGAATTTCGAGAACTAGTCCTAAGCGGAGATTTGGGGACTTAGTCTGATTAACTCCTTAGGCGAGGGAACTCGATTGGTCACCAGCTCAATGATGTAACCTTCGGTAAAGTCCTACATAACAATAGCCTGCGGGAAACTAAAATGCTTTGTTATTTTCCAATTGCGGGAGCTTAACAAATGTTATTAGTACTTTTTACTGGTACAGGCTTTCATATACCAGAGTTTAAAATGATAATTCGCAAATTGATTTGAAGAACGATGATATCAAGTGTGAATTCTAGCGTTTAATGACACAAACTTATTTAAATTTGTTTAAAATAATAGGAAGACGTTATTGCATGAAATAGTTTTTCTTTTTTTATTTTATTGCACATCAGAATATACTTTGGGATAAAATTACCAGACATTGAGCAATCAGTTGTTTGAAGGTAACAATTCTAAAGAAAACAAACATTTTTTCATTGTTGAGCAATGAATTGTTTAAATAGTCTATAATAATATATCATGCTAGTAAGGCGCAAAGTTAACTTTACCGAATTAGCAGCGAGAATTGCGTACTTTTTGTATTTTTTCAAAGTGTTCAAAAGGCGTGCATAAAAGCACCACTCATTTCATCATCTTTGTGCATACGTCTAGTTCCTATATAAAATTAAAAATCCTTAATACGACGCTATATTTCTAGTTGAAAAATAATTAAATTTTGATCCCTTCTGAAGAATGTTTGCAAAGAAGTTATTTTCTACTGTGCAGAAATTTAGCGTTATATACTCAATTGTTTTCTCAAAAGGTAATAATGGAACATGTCAAATAAACCTGTTCACGTGCAAACTCTTACAGGTACTCACGAAATCGTGAACTAGTGCTTGAAATAATTGCGTCTTCAAGATAAAAATTACAGACTTGGCCCTTACAGGCCTCTATAATGAGCTTCAACCTATTGATTTTCAGTTCTTTAAAATGCTCTATCTACGGTTAGTTGTAGTTATAATAAATTTGATGTAAAAGAAAGTTTAAAAATGTATTTGGCATTCGCATTTATATTTGTAGTTTATTTTATTCGTTAAAATCAAAGAGAGTCTATGTTATTCAACCCTCCACAGAGGAGAATATGTATTGAAAGAAATAAAAATTACATCACAATAATCCATTGTGATATTGTTAAAAATAAGAGAACGTTACATATGAGCTCGAAACGACAATGATAATAGCAGTGATTGCTTTATTCGACCATTACTTTGATCCATGATAACCAATTAAGTTCTAGAAAGGAGGTCAATATCATCATTGTGTCGTGCTGTCGCAATTATTAAGGCTTTCGCTTTCTCCAATTTGACTTATAAAAGATAGTTATCGTTTATTCAAGGAAGCATTTTGCATCCTAGTTAATCAGACTTATGCCAGATTCAAGGATTTTTTTTATTGGCATTTTACCACGATTTCCGTGGAATTATATTACCACGTTTACATCTCAGTTAAACTTCTGAAAATTTGGCGACAAAATTAGGAGACACGTACATATCTCGAAGAAAAAATTACGCACTTTTTTGAACAATGTCTAATAATCCGTACTTATTTGTTACGTGTAGCTTGTATTATGTCTTTATATTCGATGAACTAAATGGCGTTAGTTCCCTTTCTTTTTAATATATTTTAGAAATAAAAGTCATAACCCCTCTGTACAAAACGGGTGGAAATGAAACGCGTGATTTGTCGTTCAATTCAATATTAAATTTATTACGACGCTCAGGACGTAGGCGACAATTTTTACATCAAAATATCAGACCGACGCGGGTTTTATCGAATGGATCAACTCTCCTCTCTCGCGATCAATTTTTGAATGCCAGCCTCGAGGAGGTTTCCAGGGGAACCAAACTATAACAAGAGACCAACGTTCTCCGGCCAAACCGAAAAGGCGGCGCTTTCGAGCGCTCATATCGAAACACAAATCGATGAAATTCAAAGACCAATTATTTTCGAATTTGAAACAAAGATTACAGAAATCGAATTTTCAATTCGATTTGTCCACGCTCAGTTCTCAAGACTTCTCATTCGCCAGCGGCCTGTATAAGACAATTAGTCATACACATGTTTCTGTCAGGTTACTATCCATCAGGAGATTGAGCATCGTGTGGACCAATATATGTCACGCTTCTAACCTCCGGACTTCTTGTTCACCCGGAGGCCAGCGCGGTCAAAATTGGAGTCTGACTCCAACCCCCGAACTCGTAACCACACAGGTTATTCTCCATCCAGAAGCGAGCCACGTGTGACATCAAAATTCGATATCTAAAACAATATCTGCTTTCAAAATTTCCTATAACACAAACCGAGCCAGATAGACTTTCGCCAATTTGGAGCGGGTTTCGCTCACAGGAAACCCGACTCCGAATCTGCGAAATATCTTTGTACTATTGAAGCTCACTTTGCGTTCAGGATACAATGAAAGGTTTCAGAGAGCTATCCGCAAGGACGGCCCTGAGTGTCCACAAAGACACTTATCAAATTCGAAATCAATTACACGAATTCAAACAATAATTCGCAATTTACGTGGCTCCTCAAGGCTCGCAAACTATAAATCGGTACAACAATAGTACATACTTTGCTGGTATCATTGATATTGTCGCCTTTCAGGATCTTTACAAACATGTGCCTAACAGATCCCCGTCGTTTGGCCATAGCCCAATTTTCAAGGGAAGTACCCCTCATTCGGGTGCACAATGGCACAGGGAAAACCCCCACTTATGTGGGGGAAAAAACCTGTGCCGGGTACCGCAGATTTCAAACATCGATTCTGTTCGCAACACCCTCATTTTATAGAAGTTTTAAAAGGAGAACCTTAGTTTGGAATAGATTAAAGCTTTAAGGATATTTGCGACTAAGATGGAAGGATTTGCAATAAAACTCGCTCTTTAATCGGATAAAAACCAAATATCTAATTTATACCTATAATTACTGTTGATAACTTCGATCCGTTGTAACTTAGCATTCACGAAGTCGATCTTCCTCTTTTCTGCGGATAGTTTGATTTTTCACGTGTCGACTATATAAATCGTCTAATTGCATATTTGGGAGGCTGCACCATTTCTACATCAATGAACATATATAACGTGCCAAGAATTTCTTCTATTCAGTACCCGGCTATGTTTTTTAAAAAGTGGTGGTTCACTGAATTGCATTGGAAATGGCAATTATTTTATAATTTCGGGACGACCTAACTAAA
Organism: Trichopria drosophilae; assembly: GCA_030407085.1. Classification (NCBI taxonomy): domain Eukaryota; kingdom Metazoa; phylum Arthropoda; class Insecta; order Hymenoptera; family Diapriidae; genus Trichopria; species Trichopria drosophilae. Next base: position 53,280,154 of record CM059583.1, read on the forward strand.
AAATATAAGGTTCTTTACAAATTGATATAAGTGAAAAGTTCTTAGTATTCTTCACGAAATACACTGCTATTTCCTCCTGCTTTTGAGAAGGTTTTACTGGTATTTTTTTAATTTTGTTGAAAATTGAAAACAAATTTTTATAATTTTTTAAAACATTCTGGTACGTACTATTGCGAACTCGAAGCAAGTTTTGTACTTTTTTCCCCTCGAAAAATATCAATTTTTGTAAAAAAATTGTCAAAGAAACAAAATGCTTCAAATTTATTAGTTAGTGTACTACAATTCTTCATTTTTTAAAAGTTGAATAAAACATGATTTTGTTACCATTTTGTAGTTTGGTCGTCTTATGTTGGTCAAACAGAAACCTTAAAAAATCGTGTTTTTTTTAAATAACTGCATAATTTGTTCATTTTTAAATTTGCCCTATTTTTCGATACACTATTTTAAAGGTAAGTTTTATGCGGTAAGAAATGACAATAAAAAATTGTTTCATTAAAATGTAGTTTCAAAAAATTGTTTTCATTATCAAATTGTAACCCTTCTTTGTCCAAAATGAGAGAAGCAGGTACGTCTACATCAGCTCAGTTTCTGCAGTAGAAAGAATTTTTTTAATTGTTGGAAAATATATTTCCGACTATTTCGAAGTATACTCTATCGATTCCCGTCGAGAAAATGCCAAAAAATGATTCTTTCTGCAACAATTTTGCAGAATACAAAGAAATTGTCACGGTTTTTATGTTATTTTTTTATTTTTCACGATTTTCTTCATTGAAACGGATTATACTCAATGAAATGTATATTTAAAAAGTGATCCCGATTGTTGAACATAAATAATATACTAATAGAATATTTTTTAGAAGCAATGGCCGATTCAAAATGGCCACGGAACGAAGCAAATTTTTTCAAAATTATTAATTAACGAAGGTAAAGTGTGTATGAAATTCAATGCCGTGTACCGGAGGCCAATATTGAATCCGCGATTTTGATCTTGTCAGGTCCGAATATGTATGACATTTGTAATTATCTAACATGTATGTTCAACTTTGAAAGACATTTATGGAACAACGATTCGTATAAGAGGTACAATTTACATAAGGTGGCCATTATGGATCCGCTATTTTAGATTTATCAACTCAAAATTATTATAGTTTTCTTCCATAACCAGTCAATATTTATATCATCATTATATTACTAAAAAGGCTTTTTATGCTCTCTATTTCAAGGAAATAATAATTTTGAAAAAACGTGCTTCGTTTAGCGGTCATTTTGAATCGGTTATTGCTTCTAAAAAATATTCTATTAGTATATTATTTATGTTCAACAATTGGGATCACTTTTTATATATGCATTTCATTTATTGAAATGCGTTTCGGTGGAGAAAAACGTGGAAAATTAAAAAAAACGACCTAAAAAACATGGCTTTATTTTTTATTTTGACAAATTTGTGCAGAAATAGTTGTTTTTTGGCCATTTGCTCGATGGAAATCGATAGAGCCCACCTCAAAATAGTCGGAAATGTATTTTCCAAAAATTAAAAAACTCTTTCTACTGTAGAAACTGAGCTGATGTTGACGTACCTGCTTCTCTCATTTTGGGCAAATAAGGGTTAATATTAAAAAGTTCTGTCAAACATCATACTGAAATTTTGATTCCAATGTATATTTCTGTCATTAACTGTCAACTTTACAGAATTACTATACTATGATACAGTTTATGTTATAGGCTTTTGCTATCGAAATATTTTGACATTTTTTAACACAATTTTTATGGTTAACATATAAAACTGGATCGACGTATAGCACGTTCTCACGCTGAACACCACTTTGTTCGGTTCCTCACAGGACCTAGATCACGCGTGGCTGCGAGGAACGACCCGTACATGTGCAGACAGTCTGGATGGGGGGTTCAGGTGTATTGGGGGTGGTCATAGGCTGCAAGTGGAATATGCTCTAGACTGGAGACCGTGGGGGTGGGTGGCCGGAGGTTTGAGAGCCTATGCTGTGCCTCGCATTCTCTCTTTTGCCCTTCCCCCATTCGAGTCCTGGCTGCTTCTTTCTGCCTCCGAGGAGAACCCTGGAGCCTCAAAATACGAGACAAGGAATTTGGATTGCTTGAGGAAGAAACGAGACAGCATGAGGCTGTGAGACCTAAAATGGGAAGGGGGAAGAAACGCGTAAGGAATCATAAAAAGGGACGAAGGTAAAAACAGTGAAACGAACGCGTGAGAAGAGCAAGCCGGAAAGGAAATAGGAATCGAATGAGAGAAAGGGAGCGAGTACGAGTGCACTGGAGCAGGAAGAGGATCGAAAATCGGAGCGAGAAAGGGAGGGAATGAGGGAGGCAGGGCCGCGGCCGGAGCTGGATTGGTCGCCGGAAAAGAGGGTGGCAGGCGGACAGCGGAGTCTCGGGGGTGCGCGCAGGGGGATCGAATCGTCGGGGGTAAAGGGTGCCAAACGGGGGTCGGAACTCGCGGGTCGGTTCACTCTGCGGCTCCCGCCGCTCGGGAGCAGACACGCGGGGCCAAAAGAACTAATTTCAACTATTTTATTAATAAACAACTTGTAAATAACACTAAAAAGCAAAACCCACACGTAACTTCGTTTCTTCAAAACCATTACTACTTCATTCATTAATTTCTGTAAAAAGGAGCGAAGAGGACGCGAAAGGCAACGTTGCTTTTTATTCGACAAATAGGAGAGAAAAACGCGTGTCACTACGTTGACCTGTGACAAACGGGTCACCATTTAACAACAGACAAAGGGTGGATCATATTAACCACGCGATATTTCATCAGGAAGAGGCAGCGACCAACTAACTCATGCCCTTCACAAAAAACAACGAGACACGACGACAGCTTCTCTTTCTTTCTCTCGGCATATGCCTTTTCGTATGTACCTCCATATACGTGTGATCCTTACATTATTTTGTCCCGATTTGTGGGACGGGTTCAGTGTTGTAACTTAGGATTTAAGAAGAACAGTGAGTCGAGTTCCGGAGCATACAAAACGCGATAAATCCAAGGAAAATAAGAGATAGCTATCAGTGAAAAAGATTGTTGAAGACGAGTCGCGAGTGATAAGGTTGCGCTTGACGCGACTCGAAAGAAGTGGAAAAAGCCCGCAGGGTAAGACTGATAAGTGGTGATAGTCGGGTTCGGTCAGACAGACGAGTCCTGACTTTTTACGGTTAAGGAAAACGTCACGTTCACGTGTCGCGACGAGAACGGAACTTAACGGAATTAACGGAGGCTGTGCACGACCGTCCCGGGTATGTCCTGTCCTGTCGTCGCGCGGAAATCTTTACGACGGACTATATAAATCCCCGAATCAGCCGGAAGTCGCCGAACGGAATCCTTGCCGCCAAACCTCGGGACTCTTAACGATCCACGTGGATTCGTAATTTTTGTATTACTTTCGAGGCACAACGAATCGTCAACGAAGCACTAGTGTCATCCAACACGTGCCTCCACGTTTTGTCGAGAGTGGAAGAACGGGAAGATTGTTATCACACGCCGTTTTCAGCACTACAAAATGGATGGACGACGTTGGATGAACCTAAAGTTACTGTTCGCACAATTGTAACAACCCAACGTAATTGGTGGAGTGGAGCTATGGCGGGCTACAATCACGCGAATCCCCAGCGTGTCGTCTACCACGCGACCTACCCGACGCCGCTTGCCCCGAGTGAGTCTTCACCATGTTATCTATGTATATTGATATATGCTACTTCTTGATTACAGTGCGTTATGACGAGCAAATGTTGTTGCCGGCGCGATTTCACAAACATACACTCTAACTCCTGCATTCTCACAATGTTATCGTGTGACGCAATGGATGCACATGTTTGGATCTCCTGCTCATCTGTTGTGACGAGCACGCGCGCGATGACGTAAACTGATAGAGCTTCTACTCCGGTGGTAATGCTATGTTTTTTTTCGTGACAGCTCAGAAACTTGTACACGAAGAAGCAAAGATGTCATTTGATTTGTGTTAAAAGTTTGTAACGTGCTATAGTTTCGGTGCTTTCCGAGGATGTATTCTTATCACAAAAATTAATGCATTTTTCCTTGGCTACTTTCTTAGTTTTTACTGGAATTTATCGTTCAAAAAACTTGTAATACTATTATTTTTTGTAGACATTACCGCAATTCAAAGTGCAATTGTGTAGAAATTATCTTTTATTTATAACTGTGGAAATAACATTTTGGTATCCTACGTGATTAATGCAGTTTTCAGGCATATAGTAGCTACAATGACATATATCTATTACTGAGTTGTTTCATTGCTTTCATGTCACGAAAATGCATTGGACTTATTCCGTATAGTAGAATAGTTCATTTCTTGCTGTTCGCATTGATATCGTTAAATGCATTTAAAGTAATTTATCTAATTTCAATCATAAATAAGTTTTGAAAATAGAATTTTAACCACATGCTCCGTTAACAAATTTTTCTTTTACTCTTAAAGGATTTTTTGGTCTTCGTGTTTCTTCCACAATTTTCAAAATTTGAATTCATAATCTATTTTATACATATACTTCGAAAAAGTTTTACGAGTTCAAAGTTGTATGCACTGCCACTTTGTCGATAATCGATTATTTAAGTATTATTGTATGATCGATTCTTATGAAAATAAGATTTATATTAATTTGTTTATTATAAAGCTAACTTACAAATTATAATTCTTTGGAGATGATATTTTTGGGGCAAAAATTTTATTTTAATTATTATGCTTGAAATGAACGTTGAAATGAAAGATCATACGTATATGTATAATACAAACATGACTTATCATCGTTGTTCTTAATATTTAACACCAAAATATCTTGTTTACATGAAAATTAACTAACGTTAAGACTATTCGAAACTTTATAAAATTTGTTACTAATCGTTTAAGATAACTTCAATATTTTGCTATATTAAAGAAAAGTACGACTATTTTCAGAAAACGTTTAAATTACCAAATTCTTTTTTTATTACAAAGTTTTTATGAATCAGTGAATCATATGATTCTAATGATCAGTGAAAAATGATTTAATGTTTCTCATATCCCCAATATTAAAACCCCTGTTAATTTTCACTGAATCGAGTATCTTCGCGGATTGTTTCTTATCTCAAGTCCTTGAATGAAGTTGTATATTCACAATTAAGCATTTACGTGTAAATATAGGCAATTCCAGTAATTAGTCTTAAGAATAAGCACCATTATCCATAAGAGATAAACAGACAAAACGTGGTATTTTTAAATAAACATTTATTTAAATATTGGAAAGCAAATATTTACTCGATGTAAAGAAATATTATCTTCAAGAAAGTCAGATTTACTAAAAATATGAAACATTTGTTAAAAATAAAAACATATTTTCTTAATGCTAGAAAATCTTTAATTTGCGGCTATTCAAATATATATTTACTTAAATTCAGACGTGGCATTCAGTGTGTATACATCACAAACAGTGCTGAAATTATAGAATTATTCGTAAAGGGAGCTACTGAAATAAATAGTTTTACTAGTTCAAATTTTGTTAAAATATGGTATTATAAATTTTCCATATTGTAAACAATCATGTCAATATGCAAACTGTTTTCAATACTAACAGCAGTAAAAGATGAAAATGTAGAGTTAGAAAAGTAGTGAAAGCTGATCAGCCAAATAAATATTTGATTTCATTAGTTGTCAACAATTGCTGAGGGATATTAGGTTACCCTATATAAAATTATGGCTTACATAATATGCTACTTTGGTAAAACCAACGTACCTAAATAACAGTCAAAATTAGTTTCAAGTGTATAAATAAAAAACGAGTACTTGACCACGTGAAATCCTTTCCGTTTTCTTCAGTTTACGATATTTTCAGCGTAGTTAGATCGTTCAAGGGCAGTGCTCGAGAAAGTCGCATGTTAAAACACTCTTACTCGCCTTTTTTTCAAGCCAGAATTGTGTACAGCCACTTTATATCCTTTTCAAATGTTGATTTTTGTCAAAACACAAATGCCATCAAACTAAACCGGTCCCTATTTTCCTATCAACATTTTATATTTGAATTTTCATTTATAAGAAAAGACAGACGCTATTAAAGATTCTATAGCGTCAAAGTGGCAAGTAATTTTAGTTGTTATTAAAATTACACTATCGTCAGTATGTAAAGTTGTCATAAAATAGTATAAAAATATTTTAAACCGTAATTAGTATGATCTTTATAAAAAACTCTTTAATAATTATGCGAATAATAATAAATACAGTAATAGATAGTCGTTCCAGTAAAAACGAGTCCAGTTTTGGGTTAGTTTCTATCTAGTTTCGTTGTTTTTTTATGTTAAAGGTACGGGACTTTGCTATGGGTTAGAATTGTAACGTTATTTGCGTCTAATTTTTTAGTGGATAGTTTTAGTTTTTTTATAATTTCTGAACAAAACAAAAAAATATAGTCAATTTTCTGATCGGATTATTTTATTTTCATTTGGTTTTCATTGCTGCGAGTTGGACACCAAAGGAAAATCTACTGACGAGTAAAAAATATAAAGTGCATTCAATAGCAAATATATGTTATGCAAATATTATAAGGTGAAATAATATTTTATTGTATTTTACATTTAAAAATCTTACATTTAGGCATAAATTTATTTAAAACTGCATTGAGCTGTCAAATAGGCTATATTGTGAAGAACAAATGAAGTCTGGAGCATTTTAACGATGTCCATTCGCAGCGAAAAAAGGTGTCCAACTCGCAGCATCGACGATACTTTTTTGAAACCGGAAATGCACATATTTGTCGTCATTATACGTATCTTTTCTTTTTGCTTCTTAACGAGTAGGAAAAATAACATACAAATATATAACGTATGTTTTGTAATTTATAAAGAGAAGTTACTTTATTAACTTTTAAAAAGTGACAATTTTATTATTTACAAAAATACGAAAAACGGAAAGTCCTTTTTTAAGCTAATTGAATTCTACTAGGGCCTAGAGCAACTTTTTAGCCTTAGTGTCTATTTTTAAACTTTATGATTATCTGAAACGGGTTTGAATTATAATATTGAAAATCATTCAATTCGTTTCACTATTCTCAAAAATGCCGGGGAGTGTCCCTAAAAACGTTTCTCCGCCAATAAAAGAAAATTACCTGTTCTTACTAGTTTTTCATCTAATACTACATATCCAAATTTGTTACTTGTTAGGAATCTGATAACGTTATACACCCAACTGAAGTCGTTTTAACTATATGTATACTTAACCACAAAGTACACACAACATAGCTGAATAATAATTTTTTTTATACCGAATATGCTTCGTACATATTCAACATATTCAATAAATTTCCATAATATCTGTTTGTCACGAGTCTGATAATATTTTATTAAAGTCATAAAAGGTACTATTTCTCATAAGACGCTATGTTAAATATTATAAAATATAATTACTCATAAATATTTGTTCAAAAGTGCCTTCTAAAATTTTAACTACTTCTTTCGTATACCTATACAGAAGTATATAAAATTTGATGAACATCTGTGTGACAATTAAATTACTGAGAGATCTTCCTTAAATTATTGTTCAGCACATGCGGCATTACTAGGTTATAACCTACATTTACATTCATTTATAAACGGTAGTCATTTGGCGGTTTAACGAAATCGATAGGATCTAAATTATATCGACATAAATTGCGAAGAAGCAAATTTATCGGCACTATTACTTTGGGCAGAATGAAGTATATGCTCCTTACTTTATTTCTGTTTTTAATTTAAATATTTATTATACTGCACGTATATAATGCTATGCAGTTAGAAAAGAATGTTTATTTCTACAACTTATAATTTTCTATGTTCGATTATAAATTTTACAAACGTCAATTAACGTAAAATACAAAAGCCGGACGATATAAACTCCAGGTTATCGCTGATTAATTTTTTAATTTCTTTATCATATTACACCTATATGCTAATCTTTTTATGCAATTAGACAAATCAAAACGTCTTTAAGAAACTTATACAAAATAATAAAAAGATGAAAAATTGTGAACATGGTTCTCGACATTTTTTTGTTGTACGCCCTTCAAATTTTGTAATGTTATTCCGTTTTACTGAATTGTGTCATTTTTTTTTTATTTTTCAGTGCTCTTATTAGAGTTACTTTTAGTGATTTTGTATATCAGGAAATTTATTAAAGGTGTTTCATTGGAGCACTAATAGAATCGTTTTAAGCATAGTCTAATAAGTATGACATCCACATTGTGGTTATAGCAACAACTGTAAATTGATTATCAAAATCGTAAATAATTTCCACAATTTTTTTCTTTTATTAACACATTAAAGATATTCGTTATTTTCATATTTAACAAATTAGATGCTTTTTTGAATACTCTCTAATGCAAAATTCCATTTCTAAATAAAGTTATGACATCTGAAAGAATTTCCTCTAGCGTGCTGGCTTCATAGGACTTAATTTTTGTTATTAAATTTTTATTTTTCAACAGTGATATGGATATGGCACTATAGTTCTTACTTAGTATTATTTTTAATATAACCTTAAATTGATTATGATAGCACATTATAAGAAATATGTCACTATTGAATGCTGTTTACATAGGGTAAATTAGTAATGGAATTCACTACTGGGTGGATACCACGCACCAATATATTTATCAATTGCGCATTGAGCATTTGAAGTCGTAAATTGAATTGTTTTATTCAATTTATTTTATTTTGATCATACAATTATACAAGAACGCTTCGTAAAATTAAGTATTATACATGATTCGTTTCTGGTGCTTTATGTCCGTGCTTCTTTATATTGCAGATAAAAAACGATGTGCACTCTTGTGACACAATGACAAGTTTATGAAAGCATGTTTAAAACTACAATTTACATGATGTATGCAAAATTCAAATTTGTACACTCACTGTTTCAACTAATGTTTTAGCAAATTTAGTATTATAATATGCGTTACAGCTTCTTTTACAAATCTTACTGTTTCATGGGCGATGCCAGGACATCCCTTAAAATTTAATAACAATTCATATAAATGAATATTAATGATTATTCTGTAGTTAATTTCTAACGACTGTATCTACGATTATAAAATTGAGTAAATTTATAAACTAATATTTGATTTATTTTTGATTATTATTATTTTTAGTATTGATACTACTGAATCTCAAAATTCCTATTCCATATAAAAATATACCAAATGCATTTTATATAAAAATGTGCCAGGAACACTTTTTCAACAAAGTGGGATATCTGAATAATATGAAAACATTTTGGATTCCCATACAGCATAGACGTTACAAATACATAACGGTTATGGTACAGGAATGTAAAAATGTCCGACTTCGTAATCGTTATATATCAGTAACGTATTTGGAATGTAACAAAACTTTTTGTGCTGCGTGGGTTGAAAAACCCAAAAAGGTTGATAATGAGTTTTCATGGGTCGGTAAATCAGCGGGAAATTAAATTCTTTATTTCAAAATGCTCAGAATAATGTAACAAAAAAGTAATATGCTACATTTAGTTGCTATTCGGCCGTCAATGCTATCGTACTTGAAATATTTTAAGTGCGTCGTTTTATCGCGCACAAAGGTTTATTTGGGAATAAAATATGAAAAAGCATCATTTGTGAGTTAATGTAATATAATATTTTGATAGTGAAGCAGTAATATATAATTTGTTATTAGATTTATTACACCCATCAAACATGATTAATCATATAAAGACATTATTCTGTATTCTGTAAACGGTTACAATACTAAACTTTCACTTTTCAACTTTACAAAATTGTGTAGGATTGTGAATAGAAAATTGCAATTTTCATCAGACCGGTGTTTTAATGTTCTAGTTAGTATTTATCGCGCTCTCATCGAAAGGAAATACTATATTACATTTATTGAAATTTACTACAGTGTTGTAAAGATGATTTCAACTTTTTTTCTTAAAGATTTATTGCAACCAATATCAAATACTAATGGTATTTCATTCACAGCATGAGAATACTACGTTGATCAATCATATCAGTACACTACCATGTTCCTTAATTTTCGTGAAAATTAAGTGTCATAGCGCCAGTGAAGCCACCCCCCCCCCCCTTCACTAGACCAGGAAGAGTAAATGAACTGTTGTTACGCCGCATCTTTGCGAATCAATCGAATAATTTTATCGCAGAAAAATCAGATTAATCTTGCATAAAAGTGTATAACCATAAAAATGTGTAATAATGAATATAAAAATAACTGTATTCAGGAATGGAATCAAAATAAAAATTTGTGATAATATTATTTAAAAATGTTTTTAAAACATCATAACTTTTTACAACAGAGTGATTCGAACAAATTTACATAAAATTGGATTTTATCTTTCAATGATTTTTTCTTTTCAATTTGATTTCTATTGTCCCTATAAATATTGCTATATAGCCTACAAATATTTTCAAATATTCCTTGTTATCTAAATTCAGAATAAAAGGTTAAGATAATAATAGTAAACACTATAAAAGCATACAAAAATATTTAATCGGTAAAGCCTTACTTCGCCATACGTGGTTTATGACTTTTTATAAACTTCAACCGAAAAAGCCCAACGAAGTACGAACCGCCCTCTTTTTTTCGCGTATTTTTGTGGCAAGGTTAAATTTATTGTAATAGTGTGGAGGGATGGTCGAAATTGTGGATACTCTTTATTCTGAGAAGTTTCAAGGTTTTTGATATTTGAAAAGGTACATTTCAAGGGCTGCTTTCTATTTGTCACAATATTTCTCAAACGAAGAAGCAGACCGGAATATTTTCCTAAATTTTTTGCAATTATTAATTTAATGCATTTCTTGGTAATTTAAAATTACCTTTTACGGAGATTCGACAGAAACCACAAAAAAAACTAGCGCATATTAAAAATCAACATACAATAGCAACCACGTTACTAACGATTGAATGAAAATATGAAGATCAGCGGACAACAGTGTTCAAGTCAGATTTCGGTGGTTCCACATTATTTTTATGGAAAGGTTTCATTTTCGATGTGTCCATTTGTCCAATCTTTTCCAGGTGTAAAAATTGTTTAGCGGCCTTTTTTACGAGTCGATTGTGATTTTGATGTTTCCTGATTTTGCATATTTTCGGCTTGAAAATTTCAAATACCAGATACAACTTCTCAAAAAAAAATGTTTCGTCCTATAATAATATAAAATCATTGACAATTTCAAATAATAGAATATATTTGTAATTTATTGATCTAATCGAGTAGTTCCACATTTGGATCCTTTTTGAACCGAATCACGTCCAATTAGATGTTTTATTCTGTAACCACCTAAATTGAATTGTTTTCATTTTGATAGGAAAGTGATCCTGTTCTTCTCGACTTTTGATACAATTTGAATCCATACAGTAGCATTGCAATCGCATGTATATAAAAACAGATAAAAAACGTTTCTATATGTATTTTCCTCATTTGAGTTCAATTTTGATCTAATTCCCATTAATTGTAGAAAAATTTTAAATCGAAAAGTATTTTAAAATTTGATCAATTTGATCAACTGATCATTTTTTGGTCAAATTTGATCTATTTTGGATTCATTTTTTACTTGAAAATAAGATTACTTTCATTTTTAATTATGGCATATTTCAATTGAAAAAGTACATATATGTCCTACATTTTATATCAGTATTTGAACAACTTTTCTTACAACTTTTGAATGTTTTTGTAAAATTAACTAAGTAAACAAAATTTTTTCACAATTTATATATTGGAGAAATTAGAAAAAATATTTCGCTGCAGTATGTATGCCGATCATCGATCACTGTCAATTTTATTTTCACGTAGGTTGCAAATGAGCAATGTGAATTTTATACAATTAATATATATGGATATAGCACCCCTAATTTGAAAAATGATTCATGCCAATGACTTAAGTTATAGAGGACTTCAATCATAATATTATACCACAAAATATAAATAATTCCGTTGTATTAAACGTGATCAAGTATAGTATTCGTTTATATGTTAATCCTATTTGTAGTAAACGTTCTCATATATCAATTATGAAATTCGAACAAAGAAAGCACTGGAAGTATGTAAGAATTTTAGGAAATGTCAACTTTTATTATTGTTTCTGAAATATTTGTGCGAAATGAATAGAGGCCAAGTCGATTGTTAAATGCATCCGATTTCGAGACGTAGATAACGGAGAATATTGCTTTGTATGGAACAGGGTCAGTTCGATTCTACAGTGGCTCCTTCTCTCCAATAATTCCTAAAGTTTATCGTGCCGCATTTGAAGCTCAAGATTCCTTTCATATTCCGATTAAGGCGGTCCAAGTCCCAACTCTTATTATTATTCCGAAATCTGGGAGCCTCGTGGAATAGCTTTACGAAATATATTGCCATTTTGTTATCAGGAGCTGATTTTTAAGTAGAACAAATTTATTTCCACTCCATTTCTTTTTATTTTGACGCCCCACGATTTTCGAAAATACTTGCCTTCTTTTCCTTTTCGGCCAAGGACCAACGTAATTTACGTGCTACTGATTTTCATGATAAATTTAAGTTGAAGCTATACTAAATTTAAGGACAACTGGATGCATCTTTTATTTTGCAATAAATTTGCCAAACTAATAAAAAGCATTTTATGTGCAACTTGTTTCTTCGCGGCTTTCCGTTTTCGGCTTTCAATTTCAAAATATATAACTCTTTTATTTTTAAATTGAATAGTCCTGTTATTACAAAAAAGATTGTTATTTTGAGAAAATGAAAAGTTAACTTAGATAAGTAGTAAATTGGAATGACATTACAATTAAATCATTGCAATGTCGATATTATATTTCGTTTGTTATTTATTTCTTAGATGCTATCAATATTACAATTTTTTCCACTTCATATTTCTACAATATGATGGACATGTTATTCTAAATTCAGCATTATTATCTGCTGTCTTTTTCATGATTTTTTAAATTGCTGTATGTATTGATCATCTTATATAAATACTGTCATATTTATAAAATTTTTCATTTTCAGAGTTTGTTGACTTTTTTGCTAATTTCTTGCCTGTCAAATACGATTAAAGTAAGGTTTAATCTGCAATAAGACATAAGCGTGTTCTTTGTAGCCCGCATATCGTAAATATATTACCATACAAGTATATCTCACATTTTAGAGATGAGAATCTAACGTTACACTATAACTCTATATAAGTAAAAGACTTCCTTTTTGGAGCTAAAGTATCCGTGTGCCAAGTAGCGATAGGATGCATGGTTATTGCGATATAAGATTATCGAAAATAGCGTCGTATTATGCAGGAAGTAAGGTTTATGATATAATAATGTGTAAAGCAGAAATAGTAAAGATTGTGTTGATTATATACTTTCGATGAAAATTCATATGTTGATATTAGGGATACCTAATGTTTGAACAATTTGCATAAGTTTCCATACACATTTCCTATGTTTGAAATAACCACTTCATCTTAACTTAACATTTTTAGCTGAATAAAAGTAATTTTGTGTTGATTACATAGATCATAAGTTTTTTCAAATAATATTATGATAATTCTGATAAATAGGCTTTATTCATAATAATGTTACGTTCGAAAGCCAGATTAACTTCTTTCATTTTATCCTACCTTGATCTTTGAAAGAGAATTTAAAATAGACTAAATATTATGCTTTACATTTATATTATGTTACGTGGAAAGTGCAGCTCAGATGTTTCAAAAACTAATCAAAATATATATTTTCTGATTATTATAGATGGAGATCCAATAAAACTTCCGGAGAATTTGGAGACGTTGCCTCGTGCCGAGCATTTTCCTACGCAGAGACATCGATGGAATACAAATGAGGTAAGTGAAGCGTAAACATATCTTGTGAAATTTGTTTTACTCACCAGTTAATAAAGTTAGTTAAATCTAACGTAGACTATTAGTACGTACGTTAAAAATATTTTTCATCATTTAGGATAGGTTAATCCAAAAATACTCTTATTCGCAAAGTATAAAACAGTATTCTGATGCTGTTGCATATTAAAATGACTTTAAAAGTTTATGTATTGATTGTCGAATAGTTATAAATAATATTTTTTTCTATATTTAAACTATGAAATTTTATATTCTTCGTCAAGTTAAATTTATAAACGAAATTTCAGGTATATTTTTAATATCTTAGTATTTTTAACTATTAACTGCGCGTTCTATAAAACGTTCATGAAATCCAGGGCTGAAATTAGATTATGTAATAAATTCATCGGTTCACCCTATTATGTTGATTTTGTTACTCCCAACTAATCATATGTACGAATGTGGGATGAAAATGGTAAAATCAGAAAATCTGCTGTATTATATGAAAATCGTAGTCTTAGTTTAACCGCTGTAGCAATTGAACATTTATTATATGAACATTTAATTCAAATTTTGGATATTGTTATTGCGGCTATTAACGATTTTATGACCGGATTAAAATACTTCTTGAACCACGATTAGGCAAAGTCATCGCATTTATCATAAAATCCTATTTGAATAGTTAGCGAAACTCGACGGAGGTATGTTCATTAAATTTTACAAGCTATTCACGTTAGATTACCTCGTGGGGAGCATTTGACCTCAGCTACTACGCGATTCAACTCAAAGAGCATAACTATGCTTGCAACTCTTACCTCAACTCTAAGAATGGTACACTGGGGGTCCAGAAAACTAGAACATTACTGACCTTTATTTTCTTTTCCCACTTCTCCCTTTTTCTATAAGCATATAATGGAAGTTTAGGTTTATTGGTCTTTAGGGCGAAAAGTCAGCCGAGGCTCAGTTTCGGAAACTTTCTTCAACAATGTTTTAAAGATTACAAGAATGTCTGCAATTATTTATTAATCCAAATGATAAATTCCGCGTTTGTATTTACTTTTAAATGTTCTAGTTGCTAGCAGACGATTTTAAAAATAAAATTCCATTTCTCATTTAAAGTTCAGCTCTTGTTTGTTGACTGCAAGTGATATGAAGTGTATGTTGCTTTTATCTTTCCTCTGGGTTTATACACTATTATTATTACTACTTAAGTGTTGCATTTTTAGCAAAATATTACACTTTTAATTGTGCAACATGTTTTAATTATTTGCATTTTCGGATGCTGCATACGAGTCTGGTCACATTAAGGACATAAGAATCATAAAACATGCAATAAAAATTTAGTTTAATATATTTACGATGTTATCAAAAATAGAATATAAATTACAAAATTATAAATCATTTTTCCGTAGCCAAGATAAGCTTTGTTCTCGTACTAGTTTGGCAGTTATAGGGTTTAAATTAATTTAATAAATAATATCATATTTTGCAAGATCATAAATTAATATTAATTTATTAACATCAACAAATAAGGGTATCTAAATTTCTGTCGGTGAGAAGATAATTCTGTGAAAAAAAATATGCCTCAAATTGATTGTTTTTCGTCTCTGTTATTTTTACACAATGTTTATCCAAATTCTTCATTATATAATATAAAAGCACATCACATTTAAACCACGTCTTTAGCACTATTGGTTCTTTGAAAGCGCTGTATATATTTAGCCTTTAAAAATACATGAATATGGTTATTTATAATAATACTTTGTATAATAATTAAATGCACGAATCACGAACAATACCAGCTTAAAAACGAATGTACTCATATTTACAAAAAAAAAAAATTATTTGAAAAATCTAATTTAATTCTGAATTACTTTATTTATATTATTTAAAATTTGTATTATTGATTCGATTAAATTTTACTCCAATTTGAATCTTTGTTGTATCCCGATTTCATCGATTCTTTTGAGTTTCGTTGATTGACTAGCTTTCGCAGATACGTATAATTTCGTTTCTAGTCTGACATGCACCTAAATTACCGGCCGTCACAGCCTTAATTCGAGAAACAAACTGTCGAAATTTGATTCCACTCTTTGACTGATTTGCGTTCAAATAACCAATAGTGGCAGAACCATCACGCTATTCCATGTTTCTAGTCAAATCCTGCTGTTAAATATTTGTGAATTATTAGCAGTAGAGACTAATAACGTTAAAATAATCGTTAACGATGTATACACAAATTATAAATGTATGATAGGTATAATTTATAGCTAGTAAACATGGAAATATTACGTTACACATTTAGTATTTTATTACAATATAAATTCTGTTTAGTATTCATATTCTATTTTTATAATACAAAAATAACTTGAACAAAATTGCTAAACAAATTTATTACTTCAATTTACGTGTTTTCTTAACAATTTGTTCGATAAATCCCTTAAATTACCGAAATTATTGAAATTTGAATAATACTTTAACAACTAAAATTCTTTCGAATTAACTTCGAACTCTATTCATCGACAGAAACTTGATGGTAAACAATGATTATTTTTGTATTTCTTAAAAAAAATTATGATCAAACTTGCGAAATCCGATACACAGGAAATCGAACCAGGAACATTCCCTTGCAGCGACTGCTCTTTCAACTTGTCTAGACCTTTAATGCTCTCTCATTTTCACTAAAATATTGGTTGACAAAAATATGTTCGTTTTTTGTAATAGTATTATCAAAAACATATAAAAATCAAAATAGCCTCTATGACGCTACGACAAAAATGTCAAAACTAACTTACCCATTTCATTTTAGGAATGTTGCATTAATAATGTTGCTGGAATGTTTTTCTAACCCAATTTGGGGCCAAGGAATCTCTAAAATTTATGTCCCATGATTTTGTTTAATGTTTATGCCTATACATTCATAAGATGAACCATAAAGTGATAAAAACTCCCAATCGTCAAAAATACTCCAGCGATAATATTAATGCTTTATTTCATTTCTAAAATAGAATGAGTACGTAAGTTTTTACTTTTCTGCCATAGCTTCGTAGGGATAATTAAAATACATCTTTGTCTGTAATTGAAAACCTCATATATTTACAGGAAACATATTTTTTTATTAAGAGGCATACACGGGAAAAGTGGTCATTGAAATTCAGATATTGGTATGTGCATTTCACATACCACGGTCCTTTTTCTGGAGTTTTATCGCAGAGTGATATATCGACATATCACGCAACGATACGTATTCATAGAAATTATATTCTGATATAACATAGGTGATAAAACTCCCGATATAGAACCCTGGTATGTGACATCCACATACCAGTATATAAATTAAACGACTATTTTTTCCGAGCATTTTCAAATAAATGTAGCATTTAATTGTGAATTTCCAAAACTGAACTATGTAGTAAACTGGAGTTAGACTGGTGTTAACCAAAGATGAGTAACTGAAGTCTAAATGATGTAAGGCTGCACTTAATTGGCACCCATTGTAATAGTGTCAAAGGCATCAATTTTCATATTTTTAACAATCGTTGTACTATGAAACCAGTTTCCGCTGGTCACTCTTTCGATTCTTTCCAGGACAAACATACCAGTAACTTTTTAATTTCGATTCACATTCCATATCTGGAAATAGTGAATATGTTGTAAATGGTCGAAAATACCTTGAGGACTGGTATTTTGCAAGTGGTATGTGATTTGTTAATTGTCGATTGCTTATTAATTTATTCTACGTTGAAAATTCTACAATTCTTTACCGACGTGATTAATACCTTGTATCATTTCTATATTTCTTTATTATTACTCTTATATTATATGTATGAAATAGTCATTTATTAAACATTTTCTAGGCATTATATATTTTGATTAAATGTAACCGTGTTTTCTATATATAAGAAATAAATATAAAGAGTTAATTATTGCTTGATCATATTGATATAATAAATTATACATACATCATTGAAATTTAAGTTACTTCATCAACAGACTATTTTACATTTGTTTAAATACTACTGAAAAACGTACTTGGTTGATGAAGTAGGCATAAAATGTTTATTTTTCGCCCACATTCGCCGGCGAGAAAGGTTCATTTCATGCCTCCTGGGGAATAAATTTTACGCCCTAGAAGGTATAAAATTGGCATTTTAAACCCGTAATTCGAATCGAAAAAACATACTACGATGACTGCATAAAAAAATGTTTAAATCGCAGGCGTAGAATTTTCGCCCTCATGAACCTCGGTCCGGCTTGTTATTCCCACTTGTTATGTAATTGAGGCGTAAAACTCCATTTTACGCCCTGGATAAAAGAATAACTAATTTATATATTCTTCAAGTAAATAAAAGACTGTTTGTGCTCATTGGAAGTGATCATGACTAGAATTATATTTTTATTATCTGCAAATAATTCTGGCTTGGATAATTTTAAGAAACTTTTTCTGGGATCGCGGCAGGAAAATCTGTGTAGATTCCGGCTCGGTGTGGAGTCAGCTTCTTACTGAATCCTTGTATTCAATTTCGATGAATTCAAAGTCGACTTTTTACCTGGAAAACTGGGTATAATCTTCAATTGTATATTTTTAAATGCACTACTTCATCCTTGGGAGCGCATTTGTCAAAATGATTAACATCACATTTAGATTCACTTTCACTAATTTGGACGTCATTACATTCCAGACTTCGGATCTTTTCATTTTCTGTTTCAGGTTCATTTCTTTCAAGTGTTTCATTATATATTTTACCCAATCAATCGACCTATTATCATTGTCACTGCCAATTACAATAGCACTTTCACACATTTGCCGTCACAGCTTTTTCTAGTTACATACTTTCTTTAAAAAGTAATTCCAAATGGCGAAGGAAAATTAGACATTTCGAATCATACGTTAATTGAGTTATTATTAAAGGAGGATGCCTACGAATATAGATGATTTTCGCCCTCGAGATGAAACCTCCGATACCGACAAATTCGGGTAGCATATGATGAGTACTAACACCTAATGGAAAATTCGATTGTTTTATCATCTGGGAAACTTTAAAAAACGCCTTTAAAGCGGCGGATTATACATAGGAAAATGAAGTAATTTCAGTAGTAATAGGCCGCATTGTAAGTTGTTCACAGTAGGTGCTGACCGTTACTATTTAAACTTCCAGCATTTCTCTATGGTGACTTTGACAATGATTTTTTAAACTTTCCCAGAAAAAACAATAGAATTTTCCATTAGCTGTTTGTTCTCATCATACTCTACCCGAATTTGTCGGTTTCGGAGGTTCCATCTCGAGGGCGGAAATCACCTATACTCGGTGGACGGTAAAAAGTCCTATTTTAAACGGTTATTTTAACGGTAACAGTTTTGTGCATGGGTGACAATAATTTTATTTTCGTATCCTGTTACTCTTATTTTTAAAAGCCT
This sequence comes from Trichopria drosophilae, assembly GCA_030407085.1. Classification (NCBI taxonomy): domain Eukaryota; kingdom Metazoa; phylum Arthropoda; class Insecta; order Hymenoptera; family Diapriidae; genus Trichopria; species Trichopria drosophilae. The sequence continues at coordinate 53,299,394 of CM059583.1, forward strand.
ACTTGTATGAGAAAACTTGATTTTGACTATCCTCCACACTTTTTTATTGTGTATATTTTTAAACCAAAATATATGCCTCATGTGTTTTAATACAACAAAATATTCAGAATTTCTAACAGGATAGAGATTAAAGAACATATTAAATTATTTAATAATAAACTGAAGAAACAAAATACCTCTGGTTAATTCTTTATAATTGAGTGCCCGGATGCAAAATGCCTTAGCTGCTACTGATCTTAAGTAGTAACAGCCAGGCCCAGTTTTGCAGTTTTTTGCAGTTATCTCGTTTTGCTTGACGGATAACAATGTGCCACCCCTGATAAAGTTATAGGTATTGAAAATATCTTTAATTGGAGCTGTCAATCGTTCCAATTCGATGAAAATTGTGTCCAGGGAAGCCTTCGGATGTCCGTTTTTTTCGCCAGCTGTCAGTCGCCACAGCTCGCTGGTGGGACGTAGGAAAAACGTGATTGGCGAAGGCTCCCCTGGACACAATTTTCATCGAATCGGAACAATTGATAGCTCAAATTAAAGATATTTTCAATACCTACAACTTTGTCTAGGCGGCACATTACTATCTTTCAAGTAAAACAAGATAAATGCAAAAAACTACGAAACTGGCTGTTACTACTTACGATGAGACAGACCGAGCGGCTAAGGTGTTTTTGTATCCGGGCACTCAGTTGTAAATCGAAAACGATTGTATAAGTAGAAACATGTCATGTTTGGTGATCGCGGGCTGCAGGGAAAATCTGTTTCAATGTGCTATTAAAATTAAATTATATCAAACCGATACTTTATCTTCGAAGATAAAAAATACATTGAAAATAATAACAATGATAGATATATTCTAAGACCATTTCTTATGATGAATGAATGATAATTTTAGAACCTATAGTTTTTAATTTCAAAATTTATGTGATTTATTCATACACGCCGTTAATATTAAATCTCCCGTACCTCAAAAAATCAAGTTCCGTAATTTAAAGCGGGATATAATTGAGTTTGATTTAATGCCGGCATATCAAATTTTCAAAATTGTATCATATGTCATTAAGGAATTAGCACGAAACGCTTATAAATATTAAAATGGTATCACTGCCGGTATGCATTACGAATTTACTCACTCCTCGGTTATTTCAATTTTATACCGCCATTTACACGCTTCGTAAGAACGACGAAGGGTTAAAATCTCGTAATCGAATAAATCACTGCCGGTGCGATTAGGAAGAATTTCCCCATTTGAACTCGTTCTGGCCCTAAATTTGACCGAGGGATATATACATCAGCACCTCACGTGCGGTATATATGCCTCATCATGCGCCTGAGACCTCGCACGATGGTGGTCCCGGTTCGCGGCCCTTTAACCGGCTTTTTATTGTGCGATACGACCTGAATATATTTTCGTAGTGTTTCGGGTGGTTAACGGCGGCGCAGTAGGCAGATCCTATCGTGCTGCGTTGTGGTCTGAACTACCCTCTCTGTTATCTGTCTCTCTTTCATTCTCTCCAAATGCGAATATTTCCCTCTCGTTCTGCCCCATTCCACCCTTCTAATAGTTCCGTCGGTGGTTTTGGAGTTTGGAGCAAACGCATCGCGTTTCGGGCATGTGCGAACGGGGGCACTGGGGGCAAGGGGCAGGACGAGAAAAATTTTTTACTTGACACTAACACCCCCAAAACACGTGCCCGCAACACACGGTGCACCTTCGATATGGAGGAGAGCCGAGTGCATATACGTGCACACCCACCCTGGTAGTCCACTGCTACTCTGACCCCGCTCGGCATCCGATCAATAGCTGGAGCCACTGCGAGTTCAGACGAGTTGAGTTCGAGAGAGAAAGAGATAGAGACAAATACTCTGGGTGTGTATGTAAGTTTATGGGTTTGTGTGAATGAAAGGTAGAGCGACAGAAAGAGAATCGTCGAAAGTGAGACGAGCCTAGAAGGAGAGTTTTCACGAGTTAAGCGAGTTACATTTCAGCACTATTTTGATTGAGTGGGCGAATTCCAGACGAATCTCGATCTGAATATTTCATATATATCATTTTTATTGAGTCATTCACCATAGTGGAACCGCGATTGCTGGCGGACTTTAATCCATTTCGCGGTCTTGTTTTTCTTTCGTGCAAATTTCCTTCATTCTGATTTCGTGAGATTATGAGTAATTTCAAGCTTTACGGACTTTTGCGCTATTGGTATGTTGACAAACATGTGCAAATATGTACTCTAAAAAAAGTAATTTTTTGAGAATTCCGAGTTTTAATTGATAGTGTTCAATGTTTTTGTAAAGAAGACTGAAACAAAATATGTTATACTTTATTCCAATATGTTTGGTTAAATATTTTGTGTATTATTTGACATAAATTACAAAAAAATTTTTTTAAATTTATGGGTACAATATTTCTTATCTAAAAGAGTGGTTCATAAAACAATTTTTTTTATATACTTACAGTCATTTTAATGTGTTCAACACGAGAACTAAAATTTCGGAAATGCAAGTCACTTTAGTTTACGTGGTCAGAGAACCTCTTAATAGCTTGAAAATAAAGTATGTTTTACATTTTACAAGTCCACTTTCATTTCACAGTGTGTTATATTAAAACAGTTTATAAATTTTATCGTGCCAGATTGTATTTTTAGGGCAGATTTGTATCCTAATATAAATAATTGTTTTCTGAAATACAAATTGGTGGAAATTAAGAACATTTATTGTTTGAAATGGGGTTTCTTACTAAAATTGTTTTGATTTGGTGATACAGCACAACCCAAATTTCTTGAAGATACTACAAATTTGATGCTGAATGAAAAATTAACCGCTGGGAACTAATGAATTTTCATCGCTAATAGTAAAATCTAACCTCTCAGAAAAGAAATCAAAATTTTAAAGCAATGGAAAATACCAGTTCAACGATAATCTACATTTAGAGATTGACTTGTACAATTTATATCTCTGTTGATCTACTCAATAGGCATTGAATAATTTAATATGTGGATAATAAACAAATTAATATATTCTTCACATATAATGTCTTTATTGTAAACTATAATATACACTAAATTAATATCAATAAGGGAATGGAGGAGAAACCCACATATAAGTAACACAACATTGGCAAATTCTGTGACTTTTTTGATATATTAATTTTTATTTTTGTATAATTTTATATTCGACATGGCGTCAAAAGTTTCGTTATTCGTTTGTAAGAGTATATGCAATTTTATAAGTTACTTAACCAGTATTATATTATATCTGATACTACTTAAATTATAATATAAATTTTAAGGACGCAATTAACCCGCGGCCGTAATTACCTCGTTTTCCCCTACATATGTAGCATTTTTTAAATGCATTTTTCATACGGTTGTGCACGTTAAGAAATGATAATATCAATTTTTAAAATAAAAATACGCAATAAAAAAATGTTACAAATTTCATGTATAATTATAATGGACAAATATTAGGCCGAAGTGATGATTTGCCAAATTACCAACTTAAGGTAGTTAGAAAAATGTGATGTCGAAAATTATACTTTAAAATTTAAGTTTTAACTCTTTTGGCAGATAAAAATCAACAAAAGGTGCAAAAGATTCAGACCCGAGGTTTTTGATCCATCGATTTGAATTTGTAAATTTCCAACTTTCATTCACAACCAGCGATCTCAAAAGCCTGGAGATACCAATTTTCATATCAATTAAATGAATTATTTATATTTTAATTTATAATCTTAGATCCACTATTTTATATTTGCAAACTTCCATCATGGATTCATAATCAACGATTCACACAGCATAATCGAAAAACCCAGACTATGAATTTACATCAAAATTGTGTGAACTTTTATGATTGTATGCGCCATTCTGAATTTTTGAAAGTTGACTCCCGGTTCGGATTTAGCGTAGAAGAGAACCGTCACATATGACTTACATTTGAAGTAAGTTAAATGTGAAATAAATGTTGTAGTAAAGGTTGACGCGAAAACGGAGGCTATGCCGCTTAGGACACAAAGAAATTGGATCGTTGCTAAGGAAGGGGTTAAGTACGGTATCAACATATTTGATGGAAATTAGTAACAATTATAACGCATGTCTACAAAAATAGAGGTTTCAAATATTGTTCGAAAATTGGGAGTCATTCCGAAGTAATTGTGCGCGTAGAATCCGATTCATGATTCGATTCTGCCCATCACGTTGATTTTCAGATAATAGCTGATTTTGAAGGGTTTGAGTACGATATTAAATAGTGCAAATAGTAATAAAAACCACACAAAACTGTCCGCGTCATGTACATAATACTTTAAAAATAACAAAAAAAAAAGGAAATTAGTCAAGTACATAACCCAAATACTGTCCAGCATTCTTCACGATTCTGACCTCGTATTGGAATTATATACACAAAATTACTTCGAAAGTAACCAACAACTTTCCAAGAACAAAATCTGATGACCTGTGTAATTTTAATAATCCGACTTTTTTACGGTCTTGGCGTTTTGAGATATGGTATTTAGGAAACCTGAAGCATCTTTTAAGCAAACAACAAATATTTTCAAACCACATGGATAAAATCGCAAGTAAAATGGACCAATTCCCTTTTTAAGGATGTGTAAGAAAATTTATCAATGATTAGTATTTCGAAATTTTAAAAAATTTTCGTTTCGAGATTATAAAATTTCATTGAAAAAAAAAAATTTATCGTAATCGTTATTTTGCTCACAAAAATTCGTATATTGTATTCCGTAATTTGAGATAATTTACTATCCAGCTAAAACACATAACACGGGTTTAAGGGAAACTAACAATATTACGGTAATTCTATTTGGTTACTTGACTTTTTCACTAACTTTCACTGAAGAATTCAGTTATCTTTCTGTGCATTATTACATACTGTGAATAATCCACTGAACAAAAATCAAAAGGTCAATATCCAAAGTTAATAACACAACGACGTATTTGTATGGGGATTTAGTGATTATCCCAATAATTCCAATAACTGCATTTACCAATAAATAGTAGAATATTGATAATTTGAAAATATTCAAAAAGGTTTCAATAATATTTAATAATTAAATTTTTTACATTATTACCACTAACAGAGCTGTATAAATGAAATACCTTTAAAATAACCACATTTCATAATGGATTTTCGGGTTCAATTTAATATCATTGGTCGCCCATGTTATAATTCTATTTCGAACATTCATGACGTTCTTTGAAAACGATCGTGAAACGAGAATTTTATTAATACCTTTAAAAACAGAAGTGCATTATCGCACATTGAAATTAATACAATAGAGCATTGAGTGAAGTTCCATGAATTCTACAAGCAGTTGAGAATTTCACGTGAATTCAGACCAACCTAATTCAATATATACGAGTTATGTACTATCATTTGTTCATAGAATTTATATTAAAAAAAAGCGAAATTACTGTCGCTGTTTTATATTTAATTCTTTGGTATTTGTTGTATGCATGGATTAATCAGCATTATTTTAAAAATGTTTATTTCTGTTCGATTGGAATCGAAATAGCGGATTCGTAAAATAAATTAGAAAGATGAACAATTGCCGTTATGGTAAAGCTTTCAATATTTCTAATGATTTGTATTGTTTTCTGTCAATTTTTTGACATATTTTCAGTCAGTATTCAAAAGATAGGCAGTAATTTAAAAAAATTACGATATTCCACTGTTTTCGTATACCTATATAGCGTTGTAATATAACTTTTATCTCATGAAAATATAGTAAGATTGTAAACATATTAAACATTATTTCAACAATTGGTAAAATATGACTAAGAGTTAATATTGGTTAATAATAATAAGGTTGGATAATTTAATTAAAAGTTAGTTATGTAAATTACAAAAAAATACATTTGATTAAGACGCGACAAAACAAAAATCATCCCAATGTTCCGACGATTTTAAACAGAATTTATGTAAGACTATGATTGAATACATTATATGCATTCTTTAATCATTTATATTTATTTATAATATTTTAGTAATGTTGCAGTATACAATTATAAAAATTAAAAAAATTTAAATAATAACAGTAAAGTTGGACTATTTTACAATAGATTTGATTATTATTCAAAGTAGTAGGGATAGACACATCAAAAAATGCATTGTAATAAATATTTTCTTCCAAACGCATAATAAAATATGTCGAACGCCGACTACCGTTTGGTGGTTAATTTTTTACGTACATTTTTTTGATATATTTTTGAACTAGTTCGTATGTAGCCGTCAGCAATAAACCAATGTATTTCGTGTAATCTAGGTCAGACTTGTACGTATTACGTCATAAAGACAAACATAAGAAAAATGTTTAATGCAATAATACCGTTGGAAAATACATTGTGACATGTTTTAAAATTATGTGTTATTGAAAGTTATCGTAACCTCCCAATCGCTAGAAACAACTGAGAATAGATTATTCAAACATTCATCAAAAATATATTAATAACTGTTGAAATAAACTTATTATTTGAAAATATATGTTTTCTATTACCACGTATATTCAGAAGCATTATAGAATCACAAACCAAATACACTGACATTCAAAAAATTCATTTGGGATAGCCCTTTTATTTCAGGAACGAACGATCTTTTTATTTGCCATTTTACTATTAAATATTTAATCAGAACTGTATAGAAAACAATCTATAAACATTTTGATGCAATTGTTCTTTATTCATATTCGATGAATTTCGTCAAGTTTACATAAAAAAATGCTGTTCGACGGGATTAATGATTTAAAAGAATTGTGTGAACACAGTGAGGAAAAACGTTCTAGACATCTTCCAGCATGCCTATATTATTTTTAATATTTTACACGTATTATCTACATATTTTACACGAAACGTTTGTTATGATATTTTTAACAGAGCAGACAATACTTTTCATAGACAAATGTGCTACTCTTTCAATCAAACTTTTAGGAAATTCAATGAAAGATAATTGTGTCAAATTCACGAAAAAGTGGGAATAGATATGGTTTAAAAATTTGTTCTATCAATAATCTGGACTGTTAATATAGAACTAAAATTTAAGATTATTGTTTATTACATTATTTTATTACATTGACACAAATTGTTTATTGCGTTATTGCTAGGAATACCATACGAATTTGAAATTAATTTTAATTTCAACAAATTTAATGTATCAAATAACTATTTTATATGCAAGAAAATATCAGTTGCATTGATGCATTAAACAGAATTATAAAATAAACACTCTGATTGTAATGACAAATAACTTGGTAATGTTAATGTTTTATAACTTATATAAATATATTAGCATACAGGCCACAAACAAAAATGAAATTTAATGTCCTACAAAAGTACAGTATACCTATGTTGCCTCCCTTGAATCTGTTGAACTTCAGCACGCAGGATCTAGTGCATTTGAAGGTCGTATCGGGAAACCCAATTCAAAATGTTAATCTCGTACGTTTTGGGTGTAGCTTAATTCGAACCCGTGATCCATTTGGCCCATCGAAGTCGAGATCAAGGTCACTGAACGGTTTAATACTTATATTCGGCAAGAAATAAACTTCTAAGCGCAGATTATCTTGTAGAATAGAACATTTTGTAGAATACATGACTTATTTATTTCTATTCCCATAATCCAAAAAGTGGTTTCAATGTCAATGCATATTATTAATGTACTTTTGATACTAAATTACTATTAGGAGAATAAATAACTATAGTTTGGGCGGCGGGATACAGAACCCAAACTTGTGGTTAATTTGATAATATGAAGTAGGGCGAAAAAACGCAAGAATTGAAAAAAATGCGAATTTCAGAGTCCTCAGGATCACTGAATTCGCTGTGAATTTTGCTACACACTTAGATTTAAGAGCATTTAAAGGAGATATTGTAAATAACACGTATATAAGAGAAGTTTAGTTTTATGAGTCGCGTATGGCTTAAACATATGTTTGTGGATCGGTGTAGTCACAAAACGCATGTTCTTCTCCTTTCCCATGCTCTATATACAGTAGATTTTCTTTTCGCTTCTTTCCATCTTTATTGTTATTTCAACATATGAAGTCATGTTTCTGTATACTGGATATTGTTATATAAGTATATATGTATAATAACGTACATTGACCTTGAAATATAACTTCTAAGTTTTAACAATAAAACAAATAAGAATCACATCTGACCGAAAAATGTTCAGTAATTTCAGAATCTGACGAAATTTTCATTTTATGAGGAATATACGTGTTTTACCTTACAGTGACCTTGACTTCGAATTGAAATTGGGATTTTAAACAAGTTATTTCTTTTTTCTTCCATTTGCCCATCAAATGTTCTTGAATTGGACTTGCACTCAACACCTAATTCGGATTCAGTGAAAAAATGAATATAATGTGGAATAGCCGAAGGTACTTATATTTTTTCTTACGGACTGAGTAATTGCATCCAACATACGCCACTTGAAGATATTCTAAACGCCTCGGCTAATAAGATCTACTCGAAAAGATATAAATTTAAAATGGCTGATACGGTTACCCAAAATTCGGACTCTGTAACTGCTATTCTAATCATTACAAAAGTTCTCGTACTAAAAAGATCACAGATATTTATTGAGAATTGACCGAGAAATTTCATAAATAGATGATCTGTGCTTATTTCTGAAAATTCTAAATTAATTTTCGACGAATTTTCTGATCTTTTATAGAACATTATAATTCGTTAGAATTGCGGTTTCAGAGACCCAAATTTGAGAAAGAGCTTCAATAATTTCTTATTTAGATTTTCAACATAGGTCAATTTAGCATCTTATCTTATCGATTGACGACTTGAGAATCTCCTTAAGAAGTTATTTGAGCCATTTTTAAAAAATGTTTTGGGGATTGAAAATTGTGTGACTTAATTGAGTGAAAATTCCCTCTTAATGCAATTTAGAGATTTCTAATAAAATATTAAAATGGTTTGTTCGACGAGAAAAATAGTAGAAAATGATTGAGGTACTGATATTATTTCTAAAAAAAGACTATGAAATATATTAATTTTTCCCTCTTTTTTAAGTATAACCAAGAAAGTGATTTGTCATTTAGTACTGGAGATATTAATCAGCTCATTCTGACACATTTTGTAATGAGTTAAAGAGAGACAAATTGGCGATACCGACAAATTACTAGAACTTTAATGATCGTGTGTAACGAATGAAAACTATTACCTTTTATTAATGCCATGAGAATTAGCTTCTTGTCTATATATTTTATGATATTCATTGTCAATTGTTATTCAAAAATCAAGGATTTTCATAAAATTAATCATTTTTTTAATCATGTATATTCAAAAATATTTTCATCATCACAGACAATTCAATAATCTCCACGCATGATGAAGTCTCATTTTAAACAAATTCAAAATCGGTCTTTCGCGCTTTATCGATTATTCCATCAAGAGTGAAATAATGTCAGTATTTACCGCCCGCATTAAAGCGTCGAGTCGATATATATTTAATCCTTGGCTACGTGTAATGAGTGACCTGGAAATCAGACTCGTTATATTCCTACTCCCGTGATTAATACGACGTCGCGTCGGCAATTTTTTGTATTTAGCGCTCACAAAGGTAAGCACCTTTTCATTAAACGATCGAGGAGCATTTGACGACGGGAGTTGTTTGATTACCTAACCCGAAGGAGCGGGGGCGGTCACTCCCCGTTCGCTTCATTGGAAGAGTAATGAGCTTTTGTGCATTTGCTCTCATAAAACGGGGTTTCAAGCGAAAAGCCCCTTCGGCGATACGCGTGTCGGAAGTAGACCAAGAGATGCCAGGCGATATACTCACACCTACCCCAGTACGTGTGAAACTGAATAGCCGACTTTTCATCGACGAGGTGCCTTTGATGGCTCAATTGTACTTTTTTTCGACGAATACCGGAACGATTTTCGAAAGCACTTCCAAAAAAGTTGCGGGTGCTCAGGACATTATTTTCCATGCATTCATACTGGAGCACCATATTTATGATACGCTTGTCATCTATGTGTCTTCTGGTCGTTAATAAAATGTTCCTCGATGCTCTTGTCATACTGACAGGATAATATGAAGATTTATTTTCTGATAAAAAGAGGTTTATTAGTTTTAATCTAACAACAACACGTAGGGGAAGACGCGGCGAACGGGGCGAAGTGACGAATCTCAAATATTTCCATTACCCGTCTAGAAAAAATAGGTATGGGAGAGACTATTTGAAATAGTTTGGGAGAAAGTATGGGAGAAACTATTGCCCAATGTATATTATAGTCGCTGCCAAAGTCTCGGCTAAAGACACCCCATACTCTTGGAGAGAGTTATGGAGAGACTTGCAATGAAAGAGAGACACACTTAATTGTATTAATTGAAACTATGGGTGAGTGTATGTCACATGCATAATTTACAGTGGGGTTCACTTTGATAGCAGGTCTCTCCATTACTCTCTCCATGAGTATGGAGTGTCTTTGACCGAGACTTTAGCAGCGACTATGATATACATTGGGCAATAGTTTCTCCCATCCTTTCTCCCAAACGATTTCAGTCTCTCCCATACCTATTTTTTCTATTCGTTTCTTTGAAAAGTCTTTCCCATGCTTTGTGCAATAGTATGGGGTGTCTCTTTACGAGATATTGGGGCCACTGTTTCAGAACATTGGTATTATTTGGTTGAATCACCCAATTACGACACACCGTTATTTGGGACAGAGTTTGAGAGGAATTATGGAAATATATTAAATATCGATGAAATATGCTATTCGGAAAATAAACAAAATTATTAGAATTACTGTGTAAGTATAGACTGTGGAAAAATATGTTTTATTGCATACAAACAGTTTTTGTCTTATTTACATGAAATATACATATACATATAATATACACAATTTCAACAAAAAAATACATTTAGAACTAACGAGTGCGTTACACGCATCATATCCCTCATTCTTAATACATTTTTGTTTACCTGCGCGGAAAAAAACTTTTAAATTTTAACCAATATCTTAATAAATTGATAAGAAGAATAAGTTTATAATTAAAATTGAATTAAAATTTATAACCAAAATTTTATAATGCGATGAAATACAAATTTTGAAAATTAAATTTATCGTAATTATACCTTAATGTATTTTTTTTTGTTAAAATAATAGAATGTACCTGAAAGCGTTACAATCGTCGCAACTACTTTCATGTGAAGAGTCGCATCGTCTCATAATGCGTCGCCGCGTTGATGGCCCATAATCTTTCAGAAATAATTTTCTTTTCGGCATAATTTAATATCAGTTCCCCAACGTTTTACATTTGAAAAAAAAATTCTATCGAATAAACTGTATTCGTGACAACCACTGTGTCATTGAAGTGAGGTACAAGTCTCCTTCGTTTGTTTATTGAATATACATCTGATGAGGTTAGAGGAAGGTATTTTCATGATCTTGTAGTCGTGACATATTTTTTACTCTAAAAGAATATAATAAATTGCGGAAAAAATAAGTTCGTATTAATATTCTGGACCGTTTCGAGGACTACCTCAGTCCTGAGCCAATCGGAAATGCCAAAAACATTAAAATTTAATTCAGAAATACCTTTTGATGAATGCATTGAGTAACTAAAGACGAAGTTAAAATATGTGATCCTGATGTGATACAAGCACGGAGAAAAATGACTCCGCTAGATTAGCTGATTCATATCCGCTAAAATTTTCGTCTGGAATTGCCGAAAATATATGCAATTTTAGCTATTTTGATTCCGCTAATGTAGCCTTAACCCTACTCAATTCGCGCTTAGCTCTGAATTTCCGCTACATTAGCAGATTTGTTCCGTTAAATTTGCGGACTTTTTCAGTAAATTTAGCTGAAATTATCGGCTATCCATAACGGAATTCCAACAGCTGTCCCTTTAGGATAAAATTGGTAGAATCTGCGGATTTTTCGGCTGATTTTGCTGATTATTTTTCTCCGTGAGTATTCAAAGCTTCCGAAGATGCAATTTCTATTTTTACTGTTGTTGGAAACTTTGATAGATCTGAAGAGGTAAATTCCACCAACGTGGAAATTTTATTTTTATTAAAACAAACAATAATAACTTAAAAGATTATGACTTGCACTTAATTTTATGACAGTCGCATCACAGACCTCTAAAAATAAGGATTCGCTACTTCACCCCGGTATTGCCGCTTGGCCCCGTGTTTTTTAAGATTTTTAAATTGGCCATAGCTGGCCATCTGTAAAACATATACCGTAAGTAACATGCATGTAAATATTAACTATGAAATTACATATAAAATGATATTTTGCATAATCTTAAGTATGAAATTCATGGAGAGATATGATACACGGAAAAAATCCTCTTCCCTATGTTTCAAATGATACATTCAGAAACACGAGTTCATAAAATTAAATTTCTATAAATATGGCAAAAAAAAAATTATATGTTTTCGCAAAGTTTAATGTTAACAAAATGTTTAATAATTATGTGCCGTGTTGTTTTCTACTAACAATTTAATTCTTCTAAATAATGAATTATTTAGATGTATTTAAAGAAGTTTCAATAGCAAACAAATCAATTTTTGAGAATAAATTGGTGATTGTAACTGAAACTATTATATTTTTCGATGCTAAAAACGTTGCTTGCCGGGATATAAAACATAAGCAAGTATAAATAAATAATATGATGCACTTGATGCATCAACTGAATGGCAAATATATTTAATGATGCACTGAAAGAAAAATAGTTTGTAACTGTACGATGAGTTACCTAATAGGGACTAATTTTTATAGCTGCATATAGTTCAGATAACTAAACGAAATTTGGATCAACTAAGTGTAAGTTACAGTAATAACTATAGATCAAAAACTGCTCATCAGAAAGATCTAGTACCCAGTATGTAACTCACTATTTTGTTATATTCACTAAATATATTGCAGAGTCTGAGATACGATCAAGTTAACGACCAACATAGTAAATATGTGATAATATTGAACAGCGTCGCGCGTATTAGAGTACCTCACTAATGACCTCTTAACATTATTATTCATCCATCATGTACGTTAATTTTCACCTTGAAGCTTCATTTTTTTGATTTTTCAAAAATGTTAATTTGAAGGTATCTTCGGGTGCTCTGTGCAGATTCGTGAACATGTAGAAACACATGTTATTGTCTATAATAAAGACTCTATAATAATATCGAAATTTATCGAATTTTATATTTTCATGTGCAGATTACTACTTTATCAATTAAGGCTTATAAAACCCCTTTAAGAGTGTATAAATCATTTCAATAATTTATCATTTTTAAACTATATTTTGGATTTAGTTTTGTGAACGAGTAACGCCCATTTCTTTATTTAAAAATGACATTTGTTGTTGATAAATAAGAGAAGATTTGTATTGGAAAGGAAGTTAATACATGTATTTTTCTATGAAAAATGTATGATATAATGAAAATAAATAATCAAACAATTCTGGAAAAAAGGGCTATGAACCAATACATTTATTTCAAAGAACTGTATTCGCACCTTTGCACATTGCCAAGATCTTTTATGCTTTTGAAAACCTAGTAAATTGCAGATAGCAGCGATCTGTTATTATAATATAAGTCTGCAAAACATTCCATGAAGTATTTAGAATAGTTGTTGCTAATATTGTCTAATCACGACAGAAGTTTTCTGTTAATATATATTGATATAATAATCAAACACGCAAAGTTGTAGATTGCATAGATTCATATCTCGTAGAACAAATCGAACATAAATTATATACTCATTTTTGTTTATGAGGATATAAAAAATTGCAAACTTAATACGGAAAAGTTATTTCGCCAAGAGGGTCATCCTCGTTGATGGGGCCAATAGTGCTTAACTTGCCCGTTTCCGACGAGTCGTTCAATTATACTATCCAGCTAACGAGCTCCTTTATGTCTTGATAATCACACACAAACCCTTGATAGTATCTATTATAATATATGTGGTGCTATTTCGGCATGATAATACTGAAGCATGACGAAATTACTATTCTCGATGTGAAATCAAGATATTAATATATTTTCTTTAACACGATGAAATTAGCTTTTTAAAAGTGTGTAAATTAATGTTGTTGCATTAAATTTATTATTTGTATAACAGGAAAAATTATACAAAGTATTTTATTCTAAGCTTGGCTAATTTTGAATAAATATTTATACACAAATTTAAATAGAATGGAGTTCGCTTATCACTGTTTCTAAATAGGTGTAAAAACGCATGTGTCTTTTAAAATGAAAGAAAGATGCTTTTTCAGGAGCGAACTCTGGTTATTAATGATTAAAATTATTTTTGGTCTTTGTATAAATGAGCTCAAAACTAAAGAGGTTACATACTATATTTACACGTGTCGCTTATTTCACTCAAATGAATATAGATTATAATTCCATGCATGATATTTATTACAGCTACCTGATAAGTTTTTTTAGCATTTTATATTTTCACAACATTAAAATCAGTATTGCATTCGAGTCCAAGAAGTCAATGACTTCAGTATATATTGTAAAGGCCCTTTACTATTGTATTGAACAACCAAAACTTAACTTTATTTACTAACTGTTTTTAATATCTCTTTCCATTCATATTGATTTTATTTTACTTTATATTGGTAAATACCTGTTATATTCTATTATTTTAATACATTTTTCAGTTTAGAACTTAATAATCTGTTAAACTAAATTCCAAAAAGTCATTAAATGAAATTTCTGTGCTTTTAAAATTGAATTTTGCCAGTATACCTGTGTTGACAGTTGTCATTGTAAATTGCTACGTCTGTAATATTTACTAATTTTTCTTATCAATTTCTCGCGTTTATGGGAAAATGGTTAGACATTCTCTTAATTTCAGATTGCGTCAAAAACGATGTAAAGGGCAATGATTTTTCGTAAAACTTTAATATAGCATTCCATTTATTTATAAAGTAAATATTTTAGAATATGTGACGCCATTTTTCCAGATAAAAAAGTTTCAAAGTTGTTGTATTTTATCACATAATGAGCATACTTCATTACAATAATGAGGGGTGTAGTTTACTACTATTGGACTATTAAATAGCAAACGTATAATCAATTTTTAATTGATATTAATAATTTAATTATTTAAGTTAACGAACTTAAAACATGTATAATGGATTTATGTCTTTTTTCCATAATACTACGCGCAGATAATCACGAGTATCAAATAGTAGGTATTACCTAGTAAATCATGTGGAGAGTGGGATTTAGTAATATAATAGACCATCTTTATATACAAAAAAATTGCAAAATATGACAATATTAATTGGTTATTAAGACTGGTGTAGTTTATAACAAGATTATTTTCGTATACCCAAAACTCCAAAAATGTTACTAAAATTTATTGATACTTTTTTATTATACTATGTCATAGAAAATAAAGAATACACTAGTATTTATGTACGTGAAGATATTTTTAATTCTGTACAAACTAGGGAAGAATATCAGAAATACAATGAACTGGTGCTCTGCCAAGATTTGGGTACTTTACGCTAATTGATTTTGAATTTCGCAATTTGTACTGCTTTAAAGCCAAATTTATTATCGGAAACTCGTTGGTCGTAGATTTCATCTAAATACGGACAATTTGATTAAAATTTTCAGTAACTGAAACAACTTACATTGATGGTGTTTCTTTATAAATAGTACCTATAGTGTTCTTTAAAAAGGTTAAAAATCTTATAAATATATAATGAAAGTGAGTAGAAATGGTTTATATTGGACTATAAGTAATATAATATTTGATTAATAGAACATATATTTATTAAGACCAAGTATTCATTTTCACTTAACTTAATTGAGTGATGTAATAGCATATTTTCATGATTATACTATGCAAGGAGTCCTGTATCGATTGATAGTTTTTTGGAACGTTTAAATGAATAGTTGGTCGGAATCGTTTAAATATGAGCTGAATAATAAACGTATTTTAAACGTAATAGCCTTGTTTTATTGGATTTCTAGAGTGTTATTTTACGACTCGGACTTTAAACTGCATCTGATTTTTCGATAACGTAGCGTAGAAAATTGAAAACGGTATCATTAAAGATACCGATAAAATATCTGTCCAGAGCGTGAGAAAAATATATTATGTAAGATATAATCGAAAAGGATTCAACGAAACGAAAAACTTGATATTAACTACAAACTGCATATAACTATGTCTTTTTCCACTGAAAATTATATTTTTTGTATTGCTACAAAAAATACAAATCTATCAGCTACTTTTATATGAAAAATCTTCTATTGTATTATAAGCATCATATTGATTATAAATACAAATTAAATTCATTAATGTTGAAAATGTTTAATGTATTAAAACTTAGTCTTGACTAACAACAATTTGCATATCCCCATGTAATAATAATATTAGCAGCACATTATCTTGGAGTAATAACAATTTCACTATTGGCGTTTTTATTTTAAACAATGTCAATAAATTTTATGTTTAAAAGAAAAAAGTCCTTAGTAACACACAGATTTAATATAAATTACGTCAGATATAATAATAATAATAATTCTAAAATATTACATTTTAATATTTGATTTCGTATATATAATAACTGTTTTAATAGTAAACAAGTGATTAAAACTGCACGAAACTATCGAAAAAAATGTAACTTTTGTAGTGCGTACTTTTATTACATAACTTAAATATTATCCTTGTAGACCTGGAAGGTTTCAATGTTACAAAATGAAAATGCTTTATATAATAATAACTATATTTCTTACGTTTAGTAAATATAAAAGATTAGAAATATTTAATTTTTTAGTGGATGTCAGTAATTTTTTTACATGATAAAAAGATGACGTTCGAGTTAGTCAGAGAATATGCTTATTTTGCACCATTTATTTTTTTATATAAGGGTAATGGTTCTGACCGTTTATCATCTATTATTTCCGATTCATTAATATACTACTTTTCTTGGATAATATAGTAATTTACATCCGTAACATTAATTATATCAACTAATAAGGTGACTTCTATTTTAACGCGATATGATAATGAGGACCGGGCGAATGTTGATAATCGCGTCAAGATCACGTTTTTCTCAGAGGGAGTTGTTTGACAATATCTTTGCTTCAATAGCTCGAATGCTGCTTGTCTGCCACTTCTTATGCTCAAAGAAAGTGTAGAGGGTGAGATAATCGTATACTCAGAGTAACTTTCTACCGTCCCTGTTCAGAAATCTCTCACTATAACGAAGCAAAATTAATTTCTATCCAAAAACCAGTTTTGCAACATAAGTTGCTGCATGTAAGCATCCTCGGCTTATCGTATTTGGTACACGTTAATTAAAGAGAAGCTTATGCAATATTTATTCTGAAATTGCCCTGAATTATAGAATTAATATCGTTAATCTCAGTAAAAGCTGTTTTAGTCATTTTTTATGACACCGATAGTTTTGAATAGCAAGAAAATTCATTAATATTACAAACAGAATAAGTGAAGTCGATGTAAAAAGTAATAAATTATTAAAACAAATTTAATAAGGGTGATGTCTAAAAATTAATATTAATTGGATTATTGGTATTATATGTTTTATTATATAACATCAAGTACAGCATTAAACGTAATACATTTTGAAACCCTTGAAACGAGAGTGTTTTTTTCGAAGGTTATTCACTTTTACCCAGTGATTAAAGAATGTTTTTGAACTTTGAAGAACATTTAGATAATACAGCCTTAATATACCTATTTTCTACATCATTGCGACCTCTTAGCTGAAAGAACATCTGCAAGAAAATACTCTAACTTGGAAACATTTCTCGTACATCATTCTCGTTTGAAAGCTAAACTTTTGCGGTAAATCCATATGCAGATGATATAAACAAAATGGAAAGACATTTTAAGTGCAGTATATCATTTCGCCTAGCAAAATAATTTTCAACCTTTTTGGCACTGGCTTTGACTGAAAGAATCGTGCGGGTGAGCGGAAATGTAACCATGAAACTTTCAACTCCCAGAAGCTTATACTCAGTCGAAATATTTTTTTACTGCCACCGTTTTCAGTCAGCCTGTAATTGATCCACTTTTCATCACTAGCATTTGCATTTATTTCCCGCTTTTGGACGCAAATGTTGCCTTTAGAGTAATTATTATGTGTAAGCTGAGTAAAATTGTTAAAAAATCCAGCCTCGTTAATAATGTTAATTTTAACACTTCTTGTCTACTATTCATTTTTGGCTTGTTAGCTTTTGCGCTGAAAAATAAACTTTTCGTGCAGATTCAGTTTAGTCATTTTTTCTGTATTTTCATTGGCTCTTTGTTTCTTCCATTCAATCCTTCTTTCACTTATCTCTTTCTCTAGTTCTTTTTATCGCGTCACAGAGAAGCTTGCACCGTAAATCGTGTCGACCGTTGCTCTTCAGCACCATTTTTCTTGAGCACCCTGACAGCATATGTGAGTGGCCTAGTATAAGCACGAGTTCCGACGGATTTTGCCACCCGCTCGTGCGAAAACTTTGCCGAAAGCCGTTTGAGCCAAAGTATGCGCGAACCCCCCCCCCCCCCCTCCAAGCCCCCTCGCCCCTGCCGCGTCGTTGACGCCGCGCTTTTCTCTTCAATTACTTATGCGCGCGAGGAAGCGTCAACATTTTTTAAATCGGTTCACTTCTGACGTTCTGGCGAATAAATTTAAACTCTAACGTCATATTTCACCATCATTCGGTCGACACAAAACTTAATGTCGTCTCATTTTTCTGACACGTGACTTTGTCAAATTGTGAAAGTTTACGTTAAAGCGCCGGGCGGGTGGATTTTTGAGTAGAAATTTCATAAGTGTCTACTGAAAATAATACTTGAGAAGGTAAGTTTCGTTGCAGATTTTGTTTTATCTTTCTTTTCTGTTACCCATATACCAAATTTGAATTCTAAAAGAAATTTTCATTATTGTAAATATAATTTTATAACGCAACTGTAACTGAAAGCCAATAAGTAAAATCTTGTAATAATTCTTCACATGACTTCGGATCTGAGATCAAACATTTGAGCTGATAAATTAATTAGTTTGTGATAAAAGCACCTCGCATCGAATTTAGTTACTACCTTTAGAGGAAGTTGACCCATTGATTAATTGGAAATTCCTGGAATAGGTAAAGTAGCAATCTAAGTAGTAACAGCCTTTATAGTGTGGACAACACTGAGCGTTGACTGTTTCTACTTATGTAATGCTTAGAACACAACAGCGAAATTGGTGCGAGGTCTTAATTCTGGTCGTATTTAAAGCAACTTTTTTCGAATGATAAATTCTATGTGGAGCCATGAACGTCCTGTTTTAATTATCTTGCATGCTTACCACTTCATCTCTAGTCTTTGATATTATTGTCTCTTGTAGATAAAGATGGTAAATTTTATAATAGTTTCTTAGTAATACTGTTCAGGATTATGATAAAACAATTTTTGTTTAACCGTAATCAACAAGTTTACTTTTACATAAAACTATCGAAGTTATGTGAAACGAATCTTATCACTTTTGTATTGTCAAATAAATTTGAGGAACGATGATTACAACATTAGAAAATTAAACATTTTACTCGGAATCTTCTTATTTCAAATGTTGCAAATATTAACTCGTAGACACAAAGAAATAAAATCTTGTTTATTCGACGAGGATCTGAGTTCTCCTGGGCTTAATATAAAACAGTTAGAAAATAAATGTAGTATAGCCATTGGGTTTGAAAATACCCCTTCCTATGAAATTTTGTGAGAAATGTAAACAAAATCATCTAGGGAAAATTTTAAGAATTTACTGTATCTATTTGTCTACTATTTTGTAGATAAAAAGAAGAAGTAAATATTTAAAATGATTATGAAATGAACATTTTTGCCTTATAACGAGCAATAGATGTTAATGTTGCATTATTATTTTAATTTAACTAATCAAATTTCCATCTATTACAGCACATGTTCACTTCAGTTGAAGGTATCGCAAATTTTTCTTAGATGGAATCGAACATCTAATCTTGTCACTTAAGTGGTATTCATTTTTTTAGAATATGTAAGTAAATTTAACATCTGAAAAAAGTAGGTGAATTTGTCTGACAAAAATTTTCAATACCTCTAATTTGAGTAGTCAGTAGCGAGAGTAGGTCAGACCATGGTTCAAAATTCTACTTGGATTAACTAGATGATTTTTATGTAATATAAGATCTTTGACTTCCTTGATTTTAATCGGTGCTTATTTTTAATTAGGCATAGGAATGAATTGTTGTTGAAATGTTGTATATCTTTTCAAGATTGGATACAACTTCACAATAGAGCTTTTAGCAAATTATATAAAAGCTTAATTTCGAACACTAAGATTTTATTTGTTAATAATGGTTATTGATTAGTGAGGCTTCGCTTACTTTTTATTTTTTATTGAAATGTATTATTAAAATTTGTATTGCGAATGTTTTTGTATAGAAACTTGTTAGTTTAGGTTTTTTTACTCACTTAATGTTGGGTATAGACACTGTATTTTAACTTTAACCTCTAGAAAAAAAGTACGTAATAATTTCTTTCTTTTATAATTTCTCCCCTTTAGAAAGGTATCCTTAGCTAAGCACGACGAAATGCATTTTCAGAAATTGAAGTATATAAATAAAAGGAAATAATAAAGGAATCAAACATTATTGCTTGTATGTTCATGCAGCATATCATGTTTATTTTGTCTGATTTTTTTTAATAATAAGCTTTAATAAACTAAGAACAGAGATTCTGCTTTTAATGTATTTGTGTACCAGAGCAATACTAGGGTTACTAAAAGATTTTAGATACAACAACATTTTTAGACAATCATTGTTTATAGTGCACGGAGAAAAAAATCCTGAAAAAATTTCCTGAAAAATTACCGTGCTGTCCCATAAACGCAGTGCATGTTGTTGGCAAAGTAAAATTTACATTGCTATGCTGAATTTTTCCAAAGTAATATGTAAAATTTCGGATCAAGAGCACAGTAAAAATTCCTGTGCCACAATACAGCAAAAATTCCTGTGTCACAATACAGTAGAATTTCCTAGGTCATAGCATAGTAAACATTTTTGGCTCACAGTTCATTTCAAAATGGAAACAAATCGAATGCAAACAGGAAATACGTGAAAATTTTGCACACGATATCGTTTATTGGGTATAGATGAAACAAATTGCAAGCCTACAAGTAATATCAATAGTTCTTAAAATCGTAAAAGCCTTATCGACATTTACTTTCAGCTGACAAGATATATCAATGTTTGTTGTATATTATTTGTATGCACGAACAAAAAATTTCTATTTTACTTTCAACTTGAAAAAGTAATATTTATATTTTATTAAAATTTAAAGCAATAGGAAAAGGACTATTAATAACTGATTCACATATTCCTATTACCCTGTATAAATTGGCCGAACTATTTCAAAAGAAATTACTGCAACGAAAACAAAAACAGTTTACTCGGTTCGGACCAGTTCAGACCCGTACGTCGGACTACTCGGCCGCCATATCGGTGCTCTTTTGTTTTCACCGCAGTTAGACTCGGTAGCATTCGAATATGTTCGGAAACTTTCGCTTCCAATTCGAGAAGTGGCATAGTAAAAATAATGAAGCAACATATTATAAATTCTTCAAATATTGGGGATTATTTGACTTGCACTAACTTAAAAACTTGCTGTCCTGTAAATTTTACTGTGCTACACTGAACATTTCGACTAGCTCGTACATAAAAATATCTAGCCGTTATTACAAATATTCGTGTCCAGAAAAGCAATATTTCTTGTCTGTTGCTATAAATATTTCCGAAAAATCAAGTTGCACCCGTTTTCAGGTGACTAGCACGGTAATTTTTCAGGAAATTTTTTCTCCGTGTGGTTAACCACTTGAGCGGTGAAGCATTCTAAATTGCCATTGAGTGCAACGCAATTTGGAACGCTTCACGCTGAAGTGCTTAATAAAATTGATGAGTGGTTCTTTTCTTTTAACAAGATTTAATTTTTAGTATTTCAAAGATATCAATTTACATTTCCTTGTGCATATTCATATCAAAATGCAAAATTTAGAAACTGTCAATATAAATTTGTTTAGAAATTACTTCACTGAGCAGTCACATTTACATGAATAACCATGTAGATTTATTTATTATTATTATTTTTATTATTTATTAAATAACCATTTGAAAAAATTATACCTCATTTTTATTTTATGTACATTTGAGAACTTGATATTTCGAGTCTTTTTCTTCATGAGCGTTATCTTACCCTATTTATATTTGACTTAGTTCTCTCCTTTTAACCCCCACCGAATTCGAGTCTATTAAACTCATCTGTTACGCCTTAATCGCTTGTGGAATTACGGCGTCATAGAGGAGGACAAATCCTATTTGCATCCCTTGATCACGAAAGGACCAAGTACATAATTTCGAGACACTCGTTGAACTATGTGCATATTTTAAAAACACTTCCTTCTTCATTGATATTTGCAAAATCGAGTTATTGATAGTTAAGCCTGATCCTTTTGTCGTGCTTTATTCGCGTAGTATGATTCAGAGCAGTTATATTATGATGGTTAACGACGGCTCACATTAAAAAAATGGATATGTTATCTCTTCTATTTAGTTACTCGCTGGATAATCTTATCACATTTAATTTACATTATTAGATCAATTATTCTGATAATGGTTAATATCTATTTTTTTATATTAGACCATAAAATTGTTGTGTACCGAATGGAAATGTATTTTTAATTGCATGTAGAATACTGTCCGGAAAAAATAAAGTCGAATTTAATATTTCTGTTCAATTATGAATAGCATATATTTAAAAAGGTCAATTACTTGCACAACAGAGTTCCAAATAAATTAACATATACATCATAATTATGTCGACATGAAATAAAATCGTAACTATTTAAAGCACGTTATTTCACGTAAATTGCATATATATGTATAATTGAGTATTTCCTTTTCACGTATATATTATGTATTTGTACCCCACTTTCGGAGTGACCTGAAAGGAATTTTTGGGGGATATCCAAAATTAGATTTCGAAAATTACTTACAGGAAAGGTCGTATTTTAGTTTCATAAATGTACTGCGCATAAACGTGTTCAAAATTAATTGAAGATTCGGATTTGAAATTATTTTCACATATAATCGATAGCGCATGAACTTTCTGAAATCATATTTTAAAATTCAAGATGAATTTCAAACCACTGTGAGTCTTCATATATATAAAATTAGCTGAACGCGTTGTCACTTGCCGTACATGACATAAATTCATTCTTATTTAATAACCTTATATTTACAGCCGAGTGTCAACCTTGCGGCATACAGAATAATTGAAATGCAGGGCATAAAATTTAATTTGGTAATAACGAAAATATTTCAACGATTCTATAATAATAGTTAGCAGCGTCAATGAAATATTTGAAACATACGTTCTGGAGAAAATCGCACAGAAAACGAATAATTTCAAAACGCGTATGTTGTTTATAAATGTATCTCCTTACCAAAAGTTTCTCCCTGAGGTCTTGACCGATTTGAATTAATGCCAAGACATTTGTCATTCTCGATGTTGTTTTGACGTGCAAAAAAATTAGTTGAAACAAAAATGGTAAAGGACGTTCAATTATCTAAATCTAGAATCTTTATCAGATATATAAATAATTTAAAAAGATATTCTGTATAATTTTATTCATATTTGTTATTATGTCGATTTGGCTGGATATAGGACTCGTTAACTTGAAATTTTATATTTTTGAAAATATGGAATATATGCAAGGGACCTTTATGAGCAAATAAAGACGTTACTGTAGGATGTAGGAAGAGAACTTGAATTTAAAGCAATAAAAGAAAGAGTACATCCAAGACATTTTTTGGAAAAACATATGCCAGAAAATACATCTTCAACTGTTGGGCAATTGATAAAATGTAACTCCAACCTGACTCTAATTTCTGAACTGCTATAAAGAAAATAACAAATGGAAATATTGGTTTCAAGAAATTGCACTGCCTTCTACTTTCTTGTGGCATGTCTCTCAACCAGCAGAAGGAACATAATTAAAAGCTGGTGGGATACTTTTAAAATTATCAAATTTTGAATCATATGTTCAAAGTACATAACCTTACGTAATTGTATGTGGTCACTAATATTTTTAAGATTTTCGTTAATCTGACAAAATGTAAACCACGATTTAAAAAATAAAGGTTGTATATATTATTATCTAAATAATAATGTTAAATCGAACGAATGAAGACTATGAAGATAATCGACCCAGAATTTCCTATTTATCTGTAGCACCCAGAATATATCACATTTATTTATTTTGGCGTACATTTTTACTATTTTCAAGAGAGATCACGAAGTATGTTTTACCACTTTTTATAATGGTTTAACCCATGACGATATTTATGTATATATCGATCTAATCCCCATGAATTGAAATGCGTGAACGTATGAGATCCTTGCGAGATGAGTATATGGAGTCACAACTTTCTAACATTCAACATTAAAGAAATAGAGATTAATCGAATAAAAATTAAATTTAGGCTTTTGTAATGATTACAATGTGCCAGAAAAAGAAAGTATGTATCAGAGTGAAACGGGAAATTCGCCAAGTCGATTATCATCGTGTACAACCTTTTAAGCTCGTTACTGGCGATTTACTAACACATTATATCAAACGTTTTTTGCTAGAGAATTTTGAGAGAAGGAATATGTTTTGCAGAACAATACCTAAAATTTCTTCCCACACAAAATTCAAAATATAAACTTCATAATATAATAGTAGATAATACAATAGCGATAAAAGATAAAACTTGAAATTATTTATAATTTGTTAAATTCCTTAGTGTGAGGAAATACAAAATAATGATTAATATATGTAAGTATTGTCCGGTACCTTTGAATATTAAACAAAAAAAGGTTTTTTATTTTATTCGAAAAATAAGTTGTAATTCTAAAATGAAAAATTCTTATACACTGGTTTCACAAAATACGCTCTTCCTCCTTTTACAGCTTTTATAGTCTAGGAATCACTTACATCTGACGTTAGTAGTGCGCGATCAATTATATTCGCAAGCTGAAAGCGTGAATGTGTTATCCTGACGTATTGTCTGCATATTATGGTTCCCAAAATATGACATAACGACGTGCAGAAGTGAAAGATGCATGCCACGAATAGACGTCGGAAACTGAATAGTAATTATATTCCCAGCAAATAGATATGTTCAAAAAAGATATTATTAATAAAAGAAGAACATTATTTAGCTATCACAGTTATGTTTATTTTAATACATTGCTGTAATTATTTTCTCCAATTATAAAAATTTAAAGTTTTCCAAATTCCAGCAATAATAATATTTGGTAATAATTTTTCGGATTGTTAACAATCCTATACTTTTCATATGAAATCAGTAACTATTATCAGGCTGCTTCACAAGAGGTTGTTTAATTTTACGATGGGTCAAATAATTGAACAAGAAGTCTGAAATTTTAAATCATGACAACTTTAAAATACTAAATAAATCTTTTCGATTGTTTTCTCAAAGAGTATACTATAAGTTATATCAATATTATTGCTGCTAATAAAAAGGCTAGCCACTATAGTCCCTCTGAACTAAGTCGGAAATTAAATTTATCTTCTAAGACAGGTGGGTAAACATTGTTTGACATGTTCCTTTTTCACCACAATAAGTAGCATAAAAGAACAGGTATTTCATATCGGATAACATCATTTATGATACTGTAATAGCCTTTTTTGAATACATAACATAAATTTTCTTGTATTCGTAGGCAAACATTCTTTAGCATTTACAATATTTTTGTTAATGGCAATTAGTTATGACTTTAAGAGACCATATTTTATTTTAACTATTAACATTTCTTGGTATCTACACACATTTTAAGATATTGAAATAATTAGATGCTATGAAGGATGTGACTGAGTTGTGAACTATTCGAATAATTTTTTTAAGTGTAATTGTGCATTTTAAACATCCAAAACAGTACTTTTATAACAAAGAATTAGATAAACTTGGGGCGATATCGCGAATCAATATAATAAGCTTATCTATTTCTCTAAATGGAATGATATATATGCTTCCGATATTTGATCATAAGGCAGCGATGCGATTTTTTCAAGAGAACAGAACTGTTTCCATAAAAAGCTTAGTGTATTAGAAACATGAATCACCAAATTTTGTTTACAACAAAAAGCCGGTACTGATGAAGAGCGAATACTGACACTAATCCACGTGCCACTAGCGACCTTCTTGTAATTCTGTTCTTGCACTTTGCATTTAATTGAAAATTACTTTTGTTGCATAATTTCCCTCTATTGTTTAGACAATATGTTTGGAAACGTAAATGAATTGATTTTTGTCATTAATTGTTGAGTTCATCTGTTTACAATGATAAACAAATTTTAAGGGCTTTTTACAAAAAAATCCACGTTGAAAAGAAAATATTACGTAAATGACATGAATCTGGGTACTCTGGGATTTTCCAGGTTCCTAATTATGAGTAGGGCATTAATAGATTTTCAAATTTCAAATGGTGATGGTAGATTCAAGTATACCGAACAAAATTATAGTAAAATGAACAATTTCTATTCTATGTTACGTACGTAAGTATTTGTTAGCATCTGCAAAGATTTAAATTTGAATTTCCAATAAAAATTCAGTCCTACTATCTACAAATAGTTGTAACCAATATATTGTTCGTTGGTCTAATGATATCATGTTTTTTCATTTACTTCAAACATTTACTTCATCATTTTTAATTTTGAAAGTATCTTAAACCGGATTCGCAATCAGCGGCCCTCACACATCGCAGTGCCGACTTTCGTCAGGTTAAAGAAACTTACTATCTTTTAGCCCGCCGTCTTCAATACTTCATTTTAAGTGTTGAAAAAAGAATCCTTGAAATGATTAAATGCGAGACAATGACTGAATTAAATTGACTCTATTTTATGACTTACTGGTGATTTCATTTAGTATTACTATTGAGTTGTATTTCCGAACTATACTCTATACATAGTTCTATAATTAGTATTTTCGCCATTTAAGAACTATTAAAAATGTATTCCCATTAAATCTTCGTCATTGACGACAGGCGCCGAAAGTAATTTTGAAAAGGCTGTTTTAAAACCTAACGGGTCACGACAGAATTGACCGAAATGGGTGGGACTAATACGAAATTGAAGAGAAGGGATTGTAGAATAGTGGAAAAGTATTGGGGAATATTTATCATAGTCTTTTGACCTTGAAAATCCATTGTGAAATTTGCAAGAGTAAAACCAATATCAAGGTAGCGAATTCCTAGCAAGACCAAAACCAAGATTAGATAGCAAGACTAAGACTATTTGCCCGAGATATCACGATTCATTTGCAGCAAGTAAGATTTGATATTTTGTTCGGCAATATTGGGTCCATCATTCTGAGTTTTGAAAATCTGACATTAGATTACTAATCACCGATTGACATTCGTCTACAGTGGGAGAGATTTGGACATTTTGTTTAGTCATATTGAAAATTGCCCAAGATAACCCGTAGTATAGTAATTCGAACTCAGCACGTGCTATTTTACATTTTGGTCAGCCATAATGTGTCCGCCATTATGAATTTTGAAAATATGACGTCAGATTCATAATCAGCGACTTCCGAAATCCCTCCCCCTGTATCTAGTTTTATTGAAATCGAATAAACATTTTTTAGTTTGGCGAGCCATATTGGGTCCGCCATTTTGAATTTTGAAAAGATGATGTAAAATTCATAATCTGGGACCAAAAAAAACCCTCGGATACCAAATTACATTTATTTAGGTCTACTAGAACCTGAGATAGTGTTTTTTGATTATTATAAAATTGATGTATTTTATAGATTTTCAAGGTCAAAAGATTGTGATAAATATTCCTCAATACTTTCCCTCAAATCTATAACCCCTTATCTTAAATTTCGAACAAGTCAAATCCATTTTGGTCAATTCTGTCGTGCGCCATTAGGTTTTGACACAGTTTTCAAAATATGACTATGTGCGCCATTGCCGGAGATGGCATTCCAATTCGATTGCTGATGAATGGCGAAGGAAACTCGGCACCACTTAAAAAAAACATACGCGCAGTGCCGTATATTGTAACTGTCAATACTTTCGGCAACACATTTTTGTTTCCCTCCAAAATATAGAACTGAAATTTGTTCCAATATATTAATATGTTATGATAAAGGCAGTTTGTAATAAAAACGTAATTGCCAGGCTCATTTCGGTAATCGAATGATTCCGTCTTTCGATAAACGACCTATTGTGTGGCGGGCATAACGCACGTTTTGTATAAGGTCGAGTGGGCGAGTGCAAACGATCGATTTCGCCGATTTCCGGCGTCGCGTTATGTATGTTTGTTGGGTTAATTGGTCGCGATGGCGGTTCTTATCGTTGGGGCAAGTGTACGTTTTCAAGGCACAAGAGAGAAGCACCAGGACAGATTTATCGGCGTTTCCCGTCAGGGAGCGTTTCCGGGCACGTTTTATGCAAGGAGCGGGGTGCGTTCCGTCTCCAGTGTAGTCGCGCAGTCCTAGTAAGAGGACGGCAATGAAATATCGGCATCGTCGCCGTTCCGGGGACTTTCCATTCACTGCCGGAACGCCACAAAGGGATCCGGGAAATTGGCTAATTTTTCCATGACACGGCCCGCAAAGATGCATTGCACTGCCACTGAGCGGTACTTACGGCTGGGGAAAACCAG
Source organism: Trichopria drosophilae (assembly GCA_030407085.1). NCBI lineage: Eukaryota > Metazoa > Arthropoda > Insecta > Hymenoptera > Diapriidae > Trichopria > Trichopria drosophilae. The sequence goes on from CM059583.1 coordinate 53,328,104, forward strand.
CCCCGAATGATATCCTTCCTCGTATTGTTTGTTCGATTCTTTTAGCTATCTCGATGCTATCATAGTACAGCAAAGTTTGTCATTTTAACGGCTTTATACATGAGGTCACGATTAATAGCGTTGATATGATTCATATGTGTTCAGTTTATAAGAAGCTTTGTTACTCTCACTATTACCCTCGACGTTATGCACTCACTTTTTATGTTTCCATAATTCATGCAAATGTAGGAAATGTGTGTTTCATTCATCATTCAGTGTTCCTTTAACTATTTAATATAGTCCTTTGACCTTACACGGATCATTTATTCTGCATTCTCTAAGTATATATACATGGCGATGATTGTTAACTGTATACTATTTTGAAAATGTGTTATTACAGCAATAACATGGTCTCTGTAAAACAATATGATATCGATTAAATGTATGATTAATAGGGTCTGTCCAGAATGGCAATGTAGTTCATTGTCGTAGTTTCTTTTCATCTAAAATTGGCAATCAATTTCGAACATAAATATTGTTACTGACTGAAGTTCAGCTTCAGCATAATCTTGGTAAATGGTTTGAACATATTTAATTTTGATATTCATATGAATTATCCATGAAGTAATTGTCTACATTTCTAAAAAGGGTTTCAAAAGTTTAATAAGCAATGTAGACGTAATATTTACAAAGCTTTTTAATGCATTTTCTGCGTAATCTACATATTCTGCCGTTTAGATTACGATATTGTATAAGTGCATTCAGCTAATAATGCCTACATGTCATAATGTGTCGATGTTTCGTTCTATGGAAAACTTATTGTGTAACAGTATGCATTGTCGCGTGAATGAGAGTGTGCGTGGAACAATTCATCTAACTTTCTCACTCGTTCGACATTGTTAACATTCTGGTAAGAATATACTAAAATAATTTAAAAAATGTTTCTTTTTTGCAATAACAATGTCGGAGAACAAGTAAGGAAAATAAATGGGCACGGAAAAAAGTTTCTACTCCGCACAAACTTAGTTTCTGTTCCTCACAAACTTAGTTTCTGTTCCTCACAAACTTAGTTTCTGATGTGTCCAAATTTTTGAATATATATACTAAGTTTGGGCAAAGCTCAAACTAAGGTTGTATTCAGCACAAACCTGGATTGTGTGGATCCTAAAATATTTTTCCGTCCAGGTCATAAATGTAGAGATCGTACTACATATATAACAAAAACCAGAAATATTTTGGACTTTGACATTTTCATCCAATCAGATTGGGAACCATGTTTTGTGCATCTTTTACCCGTTTTAGATAAGCATTTTTCTTATCTTAGGGGAGGCGCGGGGTGCACCGCTCACCTAAGGAGAGCAATGTATTTTTGTCAACTTCCAATGCATATAAGGGTCAAATAGCAATTGAAACGGGTTCTTTGAACACTTCTCTATTATATTACGTCAAAAAAATTTGTTACTGACGTTCAAAATATTAAACTACGACATTTATTAAAAAACGAAGATTGTGCGGTACTGCCCCACGATGCGGGTATACTACCGTTCTGATTATAACTAACAAATTCTCACGTAAAATGATACACATAATGGATTTGGTCCCATATGGGTTCAGAAAAGTCAACGTAAAATAAAAAAAAAGAAAGATCGCATTTGCATATTTTTCCTGTTCTCTGTTACCTAACCTCATATCGCAGATGTCATTTTGGAATGTGGGCGGTAGAACCAACACTGCCCGAGCGGACCAACCCGCCCTCGTGAGGTATTATAAAATCACGAATAATATTCGCATTATGCACTGACCAAAGCAGTTTTCATTAGAAACTGCGTACCAAACGATGGAAAAATGTATCACGAGCTAGAATTCCAATAGCTTTTCAAACATATAAGTCTCCAAAATTGTCAACAGTCTTAAATTCGGCAAGCAAATTCTTACATCGAAAGTGCCTTAAATCAGTCGCGTGATTTTTTATTAACTTCCAGCACTAAAAAGTTAAAACATCCCATGAAATTAAGGTTTTGTTGTCAATTCTTCCATTTATAAGAAAAACAACTTTTTTTCTCAGTCGGTTTCTCGAAACTCAGGTGAGTGGTACAGCCCCCGCCTCCCCTAGATAAGCAATTTTATAGCTGAATTATATTACCCGGGAGTTTTTTGGGTCACTGATTACTACCTTACTCACAGATTTTTTAAAATTAAAATAGCAAATCTAACATGCTAAACGAAAATAAACGAAAATAAAATAAATTTCGTACTTCAGAAAAAAAGTAATTTAGAAAACACAAATAGCAACAAAACTATATAATAAAATCACAATGTCAAAATAGATTGAAAGGTGCAGAGAATCGCAATAAGTGAAAACAGTCGAGTACGTCGAACAGTCAGACGTTGATTTAGTACTTTTTTTTTATATGTCGCGATTACAATACTTCTAGAATTTTTAGATCAGGAAAATCGTCAAAGATAGAAGCAAAACAAAATGCCCCGTTTTTATGACATTATACAGAAAAAAATGTCTATTTATGATTACAAAAATTATTGAAATAAAATACATTTCTATTTGTATTTAACTGAGTAGAACACCTAATACAAATTTTAAAATTAAATCTGTTCCGATGTAGCAAGTATTATTAATGTCTCTGCAACATTAAACGCAACCCAATTAACTTTTATGTTTATTACACATTTTCATGTCCACTTATAAAATTACCTTCTATTTAATATCACAGCATTTTATCCAAAACAGAAACATTTACTGTTCTCCTTTAAAAATAAATACCGGAATTAAAAGTTATAAATAAGCATTGAGCATGTAAAACGATATTTATCCAAGGACGAACATTTTTTATCAAGATCTTTAATCAAAAGTAAAGTAGCAATAAATGATTAGCTATTAAATACTAGCCATAAAGTCGTTAACATTTCTTTATAAGTATTGTACTATTATTTATGAATATCACTTACACCCTTGATTATTTTAGTATGAAAAATATGAAAACATGTGTAAACATTAAATAAATTCCCCAATATTAATCTTCTGCAATGTAAGACGGCTTAAAACGTTCTCGAGTCAGTTACACAGTTATTAATCGATTCCGGAAAACGTTATGTATATGTTCCTTATAAAAGATTATGTCGACATTATGTACTTGTACGACAATATCTTGATGTTGTAAGTAGATTTATGAAATGTTTTATGTATTTTATAAATTAAAATAAACAGTGAACTTTCATCAAACGCGATTTTTCATGGGTGCGCATTGAAACATATTCGTTTTTCGGACGTACAATTTTGTTACTGCTTAATATTTCTAAATAACGCGCGAATAAAGAATTCATGAAAAAAAAATTCAAAGAAATATTTAAACATCATTTTTATTCTTTATTATATATTTACAGTTTGAGGTAATGATACATCATTATATAGATAATATTATACTTTCAAACAATGTGAAATTATAAATTGATCATTGTTATTCTTACGAATATCGTTAAAATAGATATTAGTTCTAAAATGAGGGTATAAAATTTCTCTTAAATAATGAAACAGCTAATCAAGTTTCATCTCAAAAGATAGGCCATGTAAACATATTTGAAGTCTGATATTTTTGGATAAGAACTATTTTTATATGTAACAAACACGATGATATTCATAACATTCAATGACGTCAAATTCAAATGTTTTGTGTGAAATTTGTTTATTGAAGAAATAGAGTAACAATAAATTTCACTTTGTACTATTATTAAAAAGTTGAACAAAATTTAAATAATCTTCAGTCCATTATAACCATTTCAATCTTCAGGGACTCTTTAACACTAATTTATAAAAACGATGCGAAAAATAATGATTACCTATATAGATTGGTGAGACTTTCATTACTCAGTAAGTGTAAGATGAATTTCAAAAGTAATCTTCATGAATATCTATAACAGTAAATCTTTAAAAAAATATATTTTTTAATTAATTGCATTCATAATCAACAAAACATGAATCAGAGAATTAATTACAAATGTACAGAAAATGTAATAGATACGAGTAGATTTTTTTTTCAATTATAGATAAATGTATAGCGGGTTTCCAAATGAATATCCACGAGCGATATGTAAATGAACAACTCATTTACCACTGTAAACATTTGAAATAACCTGTCACAATTTTCTCGTTAAGTCGTGAAATCAAGATGCACGTAGCTCGAGAAAAAATTACTTATGTTTAATTATAGGTCTTGCCTTTCTATTATTTTCTAGAAATGCGTAATTGTAGAAGGTAGTTAAAATGTTTAGTTTATTATGTGACTACAGAAATTTCGTGGTCATTGCATTTACAGCATATTTCTAGTTTTTTAATAACTTTTCATTGATTGTTAGATTCACAAATAATAAGGAATTTGGCACTTATTTTAATTTCGTTGATGAGAAAGTACAATTTGTTCCTGCGTAAAATGAAAAAGAAGGACGTAGATGATCACAAATAACACTGAGCTTTTTAAAACCAAGGAGATATTTAATGGCATAACGTTCGTGTTTCTTTTAAAATATATACTAGATCTGTACGAATCGATGACGATTTTTCATTCAAGAATTTTCGTGAAAATTTGTTTTTCTTGACTCGTAATCATAATATGTGTTGCCTATCTACACACAGAATGGAATGTTGGAATATATTACTGAGAGATATGTTATTATCCATATTCTGAGTATTAATCTGTGGTAAATAGAGTTTGCTAATAAATAACTTAATTTGAAAGCTAAATTGAATAAGCAATTTAAATATACGATTAACATCTTCAAACATAAAAATTCGTTTTCAATGTGAAACGCGTTATATTTATTCCTGTGGAAGACAGTTATTCATTGCATTGTTATCGCTGCCTCCACACACAGATCAGCAGTAATAAAATTGAATAAACTAATCTCAGTCATAGGTAATTAAATAAATGAATTTCGATCTTATCCAAAAAATTTATTACCAGCCGTTTTTGCTATATGCTTTTTATTCACTTAAGTAACTGGCCTAGAAAGATGGTCATGAATCACAAGGATTAATTGGATCTGTATATTTATTTGAACTTTACATGTGAATAATTGTTAAATATTATTCAATCGCTTTTATCACATTAATTTATGTTTGTGAGCTGTATGGTGATACGAAAATCGATACGTCCTGAGTATAAAATATATTCAGTTAAGATTTGATTGTTTATTTTATGTGGATCAGTTTCCAATATCACGATCGAGTGTAAAAATAGTGAAATAAGAACTTATTCTTAAGAGTTTCCAGCACAATTGTTGATTGGGATTTATGATTAAGCTCATTATTATTTTCTTTCTTGCGAATTTAACTAAAACATTTAAAATTATTTCAGTAATCATTCTTATGAAATATTTGTACGAAATGAAATATTATATACAAAATAATCGTCGTTCTGTATTATTCTATAATGTTCAATATTTCAGATAAATATTTATAGTTGCGCATGATTGTTCTTTGCTGAAATAAATTAATGTTGCTCTTAAATATAATTTAAATTGTCTTGTCTAAATTTTCAGCTTGTTTAAAGTATGTAGTATTACAATTATAATTACAATACATTTTTTCGACAAGCCAGGCGAAAACGTGTAAAAGCCTTTTCGGTTCAAAACATTTGTATGTTTTTCGCTATGCATTAATCAAGTACATACAGTTAATTAAAAAATTAAAGGAAGTTGAGTAATAATATTTTGTTCAAACTTTGCAGTTTGAAGAAGTATTTGCTCAGACAATGTAAGTTTTATATCTTGCATCTATACGAACCTGTATAAATGTATAAAAGTACACAATAATTAAGGAGACTAACTGTTTAAAGAAAGCAACTAAATTGCATTTTAATTACTTCCCTTAGAGCACGTACCTCATAATGAGGTCTTCCGGAGCTCAGTGCAATGATATCTTCAAAAAGACCTCCTGAAGTGTGCTGAATTATGATAATCTATAAAAGGAGCTCTTGAAGATGTCTTACTCAGGACTTCTTAAAATCGTAATCTCGAAGAGATCTTAAGTTTGAGGTCTTAAATATATCTCGTTTTGGAGGATCTCTCTTTTAGTAAAGGGGTCCCCAGAGTTGAGATCCGTACTTCTTTCCGAAACCGCTAGGTGGCTGTTGAATCCGAAAATTAATATTCGCGGGTTCTTTACTTCATTTGCAGAGCGATATATTATAACCTACCGACAATGACAAAATAAGTGCTTTTACGATATTTAGCAAGTGTTATCACAATTTTGTATTATTATTGAATGATCCCCATTCTATTGAATGTAATCTCCATGCACTATATAACTATACAAATGGTAAAAAGGAACTCAGGTAAAAATTATATAAATTAATAATTAAGATACAAAAATAGAAGCTGTGATTTTCAGAAATTTGTTTTTCATTGATATCGTTTATTTTATATGTCAAAGCTCTCAAATAAGAGGTCTTGCAGAGCTCTTAAAATCGATGCATAAGTCTTCTCAAATATCACTTTAAGAGATCTTTCTGATAAGTATTTAAGTCATCTTACAATTTTTAAGATTTCTTAAAGAGCTCTTTAAGATGTCTTTTGACTCTTTGGGTGTCATGACAATTTTTTGCCTAAAATTGCACGAGATGATTCACGTTGAATTCTACAAATATAAGATTCTTGCACCGTGTTGTTTAAATGCTATTTAAAGGATTTTTATTTATTTAATATTTTGGGAATTCGAAAATGATACTCGCATTCATCGCCGCATACTAAAACTTCGTGTATCTTTTTCGGAATTTTATTTTATTCAGTGGAAAGTTAATTAAATTTTCTTGGGAAAACAAAAATGGTTTTTTTCATCGTTTCGGCTGTATGTCTTCCCTATATTCAAAATTGCCTTACAACATTTTTTAGTGATTTCGGGCTTATAAAAGGCTGAATAAGTAGACCATTAGGAATTTGCCTCTAAGTTTCGTAAATTGTACAAAATAATATTAAATTTTATATTTAGAATGTTAAAGATTTATTCTTACACTTTTGTGAGGGCTTATTAGAACTCGAAATAAATTTGCAGCTCTCGTAATTGCAATAATAGTTCCCGTGCATTTCAAGATGCAAACTGCCAACTTACAATATGGGCCAATCGCCAGTATGATAAATGTGATTCGGAAGGCCTAAGTAGGTAGAGGTGGGGGCCGAGGGAAATCAACTTAATGTAATGTAATGCGGTTGACCGTGGTAGATCGATAAAGATTTCCGTACGTACATGAGCCCCTACACGTACATTTTTAATATACACGCCAAAGATCCCGATGGAAAGTCTCGGCAGTATATTTTTTGCGTAATTAGCGAATCGCAGAGCCACCAGCCGGCGTACACATAAAAGTAGGACGTGCAGTTAGGCATCCGCATCGAAATAACGAAACGTGTAGAAAAAGTATCAGAAAGTTCTAACGGAAGAATTCTATTTGTGAATTTTTCACTCGACGCGGATATTTCCAAGCTCTTTTTTCCCCAAACCTTTAGATGGGGAGAATTAATTTCGTTTTTGGTCGGTAACGGATTGCGCTCGTTTTGTTTCGAATTTATATTCGAAATGTTGCTTTGCTTTAGCACACGCGCTCGAGTACCGCGTGAAAACACGTTTTTTCGGATATTTGAATTTAAATAGCTCGTGTCAGATGTGAATGATTCGACTCTGAAATTCTGTTGGTCCCGGTATTGTGTTAATGATTTTGAAATTTTTTGTATGCAACATTTTTTTTATACGATCCATTGCGTCGGGGGTTTCTGGCCGCTTGCAATGTGTGTTTAAGCGGGGAATATTTACGATGGATTAAAATTTATAGAAAATGTATTTTTTAATACGCCGTTTTGCATAATACATTTGTACAATAAAGCGAAACACAAGAATTATTCTTTCATTTTAAATAACTAAAAGGGTCAAAGTTGTATTCTAAAAAATATGTCAATATATTCAAATAGTTTTTGTATTATTCCGTCAAATAAAGAATAAAAATTAAAAGTGGTTGAGTTTAATAAAAATTAGAAGAAAAAAAACCTTCGGTCAAACAAAAATCGGTCGAAAATTAAAACATTACAAAAAATATGTCATTAAAAGAAGATACTGATTCAAACTGAGTTTTTTATCGTATCTTACTCTGGCGTATAGCATAATTTTATTGATTATATATTGTAATTAGTATTAGATGTAGTGTAATATATAAATTTCGCTCGATTGAAAATGTAAGAATCGTATCTTAATTTCTAGAATTTGGGTATTCAATTCATGGAAGGATCAAATTTCGCTTTAGTATAATAAAAAATACTATCGGCGGGGTATATATATTCAATACTTAAAAATATGGGTGCACTTCAAAAACCCGACCAGTCACAAAACAGACACTTCGTAAACCAGACATTCAAATACCAGACATTTCAAAATACAGACATTTTAAAATGTACATATTCTGAAAATATAATTAAGGATTGAATTCTAAATGTGCTTAGTAAATAATCCGGGGTCAAACTGATTTGATCTTCACGTGACCTACAAAATGAATCCCTTCGTCAAACATTTTTTACCTTGAAATGACATTCCAGTGAGACCTCAAGGACGACGACCCGAGATCATTTTTTTTGTATGTAGTGAAATGTCGGGTTTTGGAATGTCTGTTTTTTAATCTTTGCATTTTTAAATATCTGGCTTTTAAAGAATCTGTTTTCTGATTTGTTAGGTTTTTGAGGTGCACCCAAAAAGCTGCATTGACTAAAAGCTATCGAAACCTATAGAAGTAATAAAAAGAAAAAATAATTGCGGAATCTCGATTCTCTTTAATCTAGCAATAGCATTATATAAAAATATATTTTCGCAAATAAATCTAGCAGTCCAGTCGAGTGTATGTATACTAAAAAAACCCTCGAAGCAATTAAAGAACGCGAAGTCTCCAAAAACATCAATCGAACATACCCAATTAGAAATTTACAACTGACGGGGTAATAAACTCAGTACTGACCCCCGGTACCGAATCAGTACTGGTCCAATACTGGCTAGTTATGTAGATTCGGATATTATTACTGAATATCGCTACGGAACTAGTACTAATCTGGTATCGCAGTTAGTTCTAACTCGACTCTCAATTTCAATACTAGACGACGTAGTTCGTATTCCGACTGTACTGACTTACTCCGACTTTCGGTATCGCTTATCCTTCAGACGCGACCACTTACTGTCAGTATTGGACCAGTACTGCTGTAGTACCGCTGTCAGTAATGACTCAGCTGTGAATTTTATTACTGGCTACCGGTCCTGGGTCAGTATTACGACTAACTACCGAAATTTCTACGTGGATAGATCTATCTGATTTCGAGAACAATACTTCTAATTGTGCGCGTACAGCCATTTACGGCAGACAATTGAGTGAACTTTTTGATACGATACGATGCTATGATTGGCTAATCAGCCGAACAGTGAAGCCTATGTACTTATCAAGTACGTGCGATGTTAATTAATTACCGCTCCAAGTGGAAATGGACATAAAACAGAAACTCATTTGTAGCAGAATATACGGCCGATTTATATTAAAGCAATCAATTCGTTTCGTTTCGTATAGAGATGTAGCTACAAAATATCAAAAACTGTCGCGTATATTCGTAATTTTTAATTTTTAAAATTTTGGATTCATAATTGGCGATTCCAAAAACCTATGCATCTTGTAAAATCTCTGTTATTTTGAGAAAGCTCAAAGAAAATTAATATTTTTTTATCGATTTTCCATTAATAATGCCCCCATGTTGCAATTTATTTATAAAATGTATTGGAAAGTATCATTTTTCTGATTACTAATATCACTGAAAATTCCAACTTTACGATGTTTTGGGTCCTCTGTATTCGATTTCATTGAATTAAAAATTTCCTTCTAATATATTTCCGGTTTGTCTACTAGATCCAATGCGGCATGTTTTCCAAAATTCAAAAAATGGTAGTAAACACATGATCAATAAAATATTTCATAATTTTCGGCAACAAATATGCTTTTATATTTCCAAATAATTATATTTCCAAATGCTATTTCTATTTTCCTAATTTGTTGCATTCTTGTCATTTAGTCTTCATGGGCAAGTTACATGATCCCATGAATCCCTTATAAGTAGTTAATAACCTGATAAATGTCATTAATAGAAGTGTAGCAGTTTTTTTATTTAATTATATAGCCTTATAATAAATTACAAGTTTTTTTTTAGTTATTTTTCAACTTTCATAAACTCATTTTAAACTTATCTTACGTATATCGGTTAGTCTGATATTTTACCACTAAATATGCACAAATACTGAATAGGATTATATTTGTACGTTGAGTGACTAAATCGAACACTTGATATATGCATTCTTAAGTATGTTCGAATAAGGCACTGGCCAATTAAGGGACGCCGGAATTACAACTGTTATCGATTATTATCATATTAAGACCACTTGTTGCCTATTTTTCGAATTGTTCTAGGACATTTGTATCCTCAAAATAAATTGCGAAACTTGCTTTGCACTATAGCGCTTAGGACGTTTAAATATATACCGAAATTCCAAACACCACAGTAATATCATTATAGTATTAATATTATCATTTGTAAGAATTTACTCTTTAATTATTTATATTTGTAGAAGCAGTATGCATTTTTTAATGCATATTGTTTCTTAATTTTCGATCGATGACAAATAATTTAATTTCATTTATTAATCATTATTTCGAAGTCGAAGTTTCATTTGTTAAATTGGTGATGGTTACTCCACAAACACAAATCCGTGTTTAAAATGTAGGCCAAAATAAGATCTTCAAAAAGCGTAGTTACATGATTCTCGTTTACCAAGAAACACTTATTTTCTATTTAAATTTATTCAATATTAATTATGAAAAAAGAAATTATTTATTATATTTGTACCAAGCTTATTAAATATCAAACTTCATGTTAAATATCATTTCTCCAGTCAAGTCTAGTACATCTCACTTTTATGAGTCATACGCGATTATAATAAATATAGACTATTAATTTGTTTATATATAATTTATGCTGCATGTATCCAAATAATAAAATTCTGTTTTAAATGACGTGATTTTTTATTTGAATTAAAAATATTTAATCTCGGTATGACATATTGAATCGTCGTGAATGACCAAGTTTCACTTGAAAAGAACGAAGGTCGTCAAAATCAAATTTTCGCTGTGTCAAAATTAATTTTTTTTTTGCAAGGACTCATCAGAATTCCTCGGAGCTTTGATAGTTCGAAAGTGGAATTTTTTAGAGGGCGTACCGCACGCTAACGCCGTCAGTCTGACGCTTTGAACCCAGGTTTTATATTCCAACCGAACGAAAGTGTTTAATTGTTTCGTTCGAATTCGCGCAGAGATAAAACAATTTTTCCGATGCGAAACGAACGTTCCGAGCGTTGGCTATAATTTGCAAAGTTTCGCCGCAATATTTCTTTGTTATCACTTTCCTCCTTTTAATATAGTTCGATTATAAAAACCGGAAATCGTTATGGTTCGGACGGTAACTACCGATATGTCCGTAGAATTAAATCTTTTCTTTAAATTCCCTTTCATCGAAAACACTTTGTCGTAAAATTGTCAGTGAATCAGAAAAAAAGCATTTGATTGTTTGATATTAATTATTGAATGTAAAAATTGAGTTTTTTTTAAGCTAGTGAATGATGATAAAGTGATTTTAAAGATATTCCATAGAAAAGTATATGTAGGCGTAAAATGGACATCGACCACGAATCTTGCACAGAGGTAACAATTAGAGAGAATATTAACTTCAAAATCATCATTTTCTGTATGCCGATAATCAATTTTTGTCTGAATTTAGCGAAGTCTATTAAAATAAGAAGAGAAAGTATAATACAGAATCATGTGGTTTAATTTTATCGTCTATGTAGACAATTGGAGATGAGAGGCGAAAATCGTTTTCCAAACTGCCGTGCTCACTTGACCTTATAAAGGTAATATTAGTACCTACCTTCTTGCCTTGCAAGTATAAGGATTCCTTATAAAAGTGAGCAAGTACTGTCAATTTTTCAGCAGATCGATTTTTTTACTAATTTTACAATATTGTCCACGGGCGCTTTCAACCAACCACATCTGCCACTTGGTGTATAATATACTATTTTCGTTTCAGTTGGTGATTTTGCAATGGAAAATTTGTCATACCTTGCGAAACTTCTTTGCAAAGAATTGTATAAGTTCTTCGTTATGCAATGAACAACGATTCCATAAAAGTTGTGAATAAACATTTCTTCGATAGCTTTTTTCCAGATACAAAATCTATGAATCATCTCTCTATTGGTTTTTTCATTTGATGTGAAAGTAAACTTTGCAGTCAGGTGCAATCTTGAGAATGCGTCGCTTTTCAAAATTGATTGAATGTGCATTTTCCTCTATATTAGTGATATTCAAGTTAAGAGGTTTATAGTCTTGATAAAGTTGACAAATCTCAGTCGTTCTCTCTACTTCTTAATTGAACGCTCAATTCCTTCACTTAGTTCTCACAAAATGTTTTGAAAGTACACCATCAATCAAAGCGTTCAGACGCTAATTATAACGAATTACACAGTTTGAAACCGCAGTGGAAATGCATTTTGTTGCAAAGCGACAAGCCCGACTATATATGGGGGAGCAAATTTACTGATTTCGCGTGAACATAAATCGAGAAGGACACATCACTTCCGGTTCACGCGGGACGGAAAACGTATCGTAACCTCAGGGTTCCCGGAAGTTCAGACGTGGAATCTATTGCTTTGGCACGTTTGTCTCAGTGCTCTATGCCCTGAACGTCCTAAATACACGAGAAGATTCGTCTCCATTTCTTCAATGGAAAGGAAGCATTGAAGGAGATTTAGGCTGAAAACGAGCTCTTCGTTTTACAACCAGTGCAATTACTGTTGATGCAAAATCTATTTCTGCAATAAATAACATTGAATACACTTACAAGAAACGTATTTTTCTCGTGGGTGAACAGCGACGTTGATGAATGTGGGGTATGTTAATATCATCTTCTAATTTAAGATCTGGCTAATGAACTCTGTAATCAATATTGTTATTAAACGATTTGAACAATTTTTATATAATTACTAAATTATAAAAAAATAAAATAAAAATAAAAAAACTTTATATAATTATAAAAAAAGTCTACAAGAGCACTAAAATATGGACGATAAAGTTCAGCATATCCCAGTAAAAGTAATGTATTGCTTTAAATGTTTTAAAAATCATTATTTTAGATTATAGTATGTTATTAATTTTCTTGATTGTCTTATGATATACTCTTGAATTTATGGATCGTTTATTCACTTGTGCTAAGTTTCTGGTATGCTTTGTATTCTTTGTGGCCTCAAAGTATCATCGAGATGCCTTTCAATGAGTGCATCAAAAAGACTATTGGATTATTGGGTGTTGTTTTTTTTTTGTAACAACTCCACTTTTTGGAACCGTATACCATTAATCCATTAATCTATTTATACCTGCAAAGTTCCATGTTTTGAGCAGGCTTATAATCTTTTACGAAGATTTTTACGGGTCGTTGATATGAAGTAGATGTCTTATAAATTTATTGCTCGCTCTTTTTAATTCTGGGAATAGATCTGCAATTGCGCTGTGTAATACTGAGTAATATACTAGAGTAGTACTGAAATTCTCGAATCTACATGGGCGAGTTTATTTTATTATGAATAAGTCATTTTGTTAGAATGTCTGTGAAGATTTTATCTTGTTTCAATAGAAAATATCAGTGGACTTCTCAACTATAATATGAAATTAATAAATTTATTTTTGTTCAGAGGATCAGCATAAAGAAATGTCTTGATAAATTTCGATGAATCCTAAATTTTCTCTTATTTTGAAAATCCGGATATTACTAGAACGCAATATATACAAGGGCGATTATTTTCTGAAGAATATAGTATCTTTAGATATAAGTAAATCTTGTATTTTGTTAGGAAATCGGTATATCTATGTATTGAAGAAATAGTCCAAATGTTTAATGCAGGTTTTCTATAGTTTTACTATCATCGGCAACAATGTGTCTACGATTCTTCTTGCACATAAATACATAAACAAACTGTACACTCGTGTATCCTAGGTAAGGAAGCGACTGCAAGGGTTTGATTCAGGCTAGAATAGTCCACAAATTTTGCGTATTGTTTTTTTAAATGAATGTAAACTACAGATCAGACTGGTCCGTTTCGAGAAACATTCTTATGCTGTTAATATATATATATTTATTTATATTTTTAAAAAGATATCTTAAATAAACAAAAAATTATGTTAAGATTAATCGTTATTTGAATGAAACTCTTCGACACGGAGCTTGTCGCTGTTCCAAGTTAAGCATCATAGTTGGGGAATAAAACTTTGCGGGTGCGGGTCTAAGAACTGACAAATCAAACAGCCAACAGGTCAAAAACCGATAGTCCTAAAGGCGACAGTCAAAAAATATAGATACATCGACAAGCGGACAATCATTACTTTAAGATTCCTCGGTTTTTTTATCCGCATCCAATTTTGTTAGGTGACCGCTAGGGAGCCCTTGCTTTCTACGGCTACATAGCCGGATGATTGTTGAGCTGGACACACTAATATTTTAATTTTTTCGAAGTTTCTTTTCTGAAGTCAGAAACTCATCTGCCTATTTAGAATAATTTAGATTTGTCGAGAAATATTTGAATTGTTATGTTAGTGATAACTAGAGAAATCTTTACATTTTTTCTAGGTCATTTTTTTTATACAAAGATGACCCGAATACGAGAGATTCGTTGGGCATAGAAATTTAGCAAATTTGAAAAATTATTAACGGAAAATATATTTTTATAGCACGGCAAAATTCTGTTGTTTCATATAACTATTTTACTGTTCACAACAAAAAATATAATTAATAAAAAACTTGACTGAAACTTCAACAACATATATATATATATATATATATGCAATTTCCAGAAAATTACCAAACTGTTCCTCCTGCTGAAAATTTTCAACATTTTCATGAGAGATAAATAAATGTTTGATAATTGTTCGTAGCCTCAGCGTTAAAACTTATGATAGTTTTTTGTGGTACATTACAACAATCAAATTGAAATGAAAATTCCTAGTCAAAATAAGTTTCGAATTAGCAGGTTAGGATTCAATTATTGATGGAAATTATTCTCGTTCAGTTGAATCTTATATTTCTATTTTTATTGACACCCACTGTTTGAAAATATAATTTGTTCAATTTGTTCGCGAAAGACATTATTGAATTCGTTATCAGCTGGTAGAGATCGAAGTTAGTCACGTTAACACTAGACAGGAGTTAGTTCTAAAACATCACTTTTTATCTAGACACCCTTAAACTCATAACGTACACATCTTTTATTAAAGAAAACGTTACTTTCTAATGGTTAAAAAGCGGTTATTCAACAGAATCTCAACATTGTTCTGCAGTGTGTGAATATATTCTTCTTGGTTGCTTATTACGATTCAATCAAATAAATCTGATATACACATTTCACCATTTTTAGAACCATTTTTTTACGCAAAATATAACCGTTAACAATTATAGTGACGAATTGTCTATTCTGTACTTAATGGGTTATGGTGAAACTGGTTATAAATGTATCTCCTTAAAGTCCCATTCTCTCGTATGCATTCTTTTTATATCGTGATGTCAGTAAGCGGCTGTACAGGGATACATTAAATTCAGTAAATAGAAGGGAATTATTTAAGCACATTTGTATTGACCAACTGTGAATCAGTAAATAATTTTATATTTTAACGAAAAGGGATAAGACTCCGAATTTTACTCGCATACACGAGAACGCATATCCGAACACGGCACGCTAGGAAACGACCTGGATAGTTTGATTCAAAATAGGATTCCGGCGTAACTACTCCGCTGATTTCAATGATTTTTTTTTCTTAAATAAAGCTAATAAAATTTGGAAGAAGATTGTCTGGGCCGATTTTCAAAAAACGATGCGTTTCGCTCTTGCAAAAACAACAAATATTAACAATATACAAAATTTTGGATATATTTCGGTATAGATCAAGTCTCCGACTCTGTTGTAACCTCGTATATTCATCTATTTTGATGCGTTGATTACGAATATGACGATGAAAATTGCCGGCAAGGTTATTTTCAAGGTATAAACTGAAAAAACGCGTTTATTTGCGGTTTTTCCATTTATTTCCAAAAATATGAATCACACAAAAAATGTTTGAAAGAAAATAAGTAGAGCATCAAATTCTCTTTAAAAAATGCCGTACAAAAAACCAACATGCCCTTGTCCATAAGCAATATAATCTTATACAATGTATATAAGTTTCCTATTCCTTAGCTAGTAATAATAAACACAATACTAAGAAATTATTAAAAAATGATACAATAATATTTTTTTTTTAAATTGACACTTACATAAACAACACATATATAAAATTAATCTGCATTATCAACACAACGGATATTGAGACATTGTTTAGTACATAGATATGAATGTTGACGTATTATTGTGTACTTATGAAAAAATCAAATCCCCGATTGAGTTACAACCTCGTATCTGTATGCATTTTAATGCGTTGCTGATTATCATTATGACCCCTAAAATTGTCGACAAGATCATTTTCAAGACAAAAACTGGAAAAAAATGCTAAACGCACTTTTTTCAGTTTTGACCTTGAAAATGACCTTGCTGATAATTTCATGGTCATATTCGTAATCAGCGCATCAAAATACATAAAGATACGAGGTTATAACTGAGTCGGAGACTTGTTCTATACCGAATTATATCCAAAATTTTGTATATTGTTAATATTTGTTGTTTTAGGAAGAGCGATACGCATCGTTTTTTGAAAATCGGCTCAGACCATCTTCTTCCAAACTTTATTAGCTTCATTTAACAAAAAAAATCATTGAAATCGGCGGAGTAGTTTCGCCGGAATCCTATTTTAAATCAAACTATCCAGGTCGTACCCTAGCGTGCGTGGACGCGACGATCACCTTTCAACCACACTGAATTTTGATCTGTTTCAATTACAATTATATTAAGAACTAAGAGAACAGGAAACGTGTTTGAAAAATTATCCACAGCGTGTACTAACAAAGACAGTTTTATTTTGTTTCTCGCTTCGCGTGTTCATAGATTCCGAATGTATCGAGCTAACTCGTTTCGGATCGTGAGAACCTCAGGTATATCGAAAATCCTTGAGAGGGGGATAAACTATTTACAATATGGTACAAGCTCGTACAACATTTATTTATAAACTGCCTCGATCACTTTTTAATTATGTAATTTGACTTCATCTACGCTAATTTTACTGAACTCTTTCTTAGAACGCTTAAATGACAGGAATAAGGTTAAAAGGGAAGATTATGATTTGAAATAAATCATTATAATTACAAGTCATTACATTATCATTACAGTAAAATATGAATAAATTCAGACTACATCACGCAATTTAGCAAAAAATGCTGATCTAAACGCCCCGTGTTTGACGAGTATTTTATCAACCGGAATCCAATAAAAGTAGCCAAGTCGGACGTCGCATTATAACTGCAAATTATTCTCATTGAGACCGGGACAATTGCAGTACACCACGCGTGCAGAAGTTCTCGTTAAACTCAAACCCTTTGATTTATTATATAATTAAAGACACCACTTTCGGCCTAATTATTCAAATAATTGGGCCGATGAACGAAGTAAAATTACGAAAACGAAATTACTAGACTCTTTACTCGTTTTCAGCGGCAAAAATGAAAGCTGCCACCGGCACCTTTCTGCCAAGTACCCGGCGGCGCTGAGGGTGGCGAAATACGCGAACGTCACTTCAATAACAGAAACGAGCCCCGTAAATAAGTGCACGGACAATAAAATATTCCACGTGCATAAATAGTTCGAATTTCGAAATAAAAGGGACGAGACGAGGAGGCAGCTACATGCCCAAGGAGCACTCGAGTGAGAGAGAGAGATGAGAGAACCACCGGCGAGAGATAGCATCGCCGGCAATTTCGTTGCGGCACCCGAGTGATTTACCGTTTAGCCGTTCTACGTGAATTAGCGAATTTCTTGCCTCTTCTTCGTGACTTCAGCGGCGCTTCTCGCACATATTTTATATACGTAATACTTCACCTGTTTGCGAAGCGAGCCACGCGAATGGTGCGGGCGGCCCCGCCACGACCGGGGTACTTTCGGAGTGCTTCCCATATTCAAGGGTTGCATTCCGCGCGTATATGCACCGACTTGGCATGGGGAAATAATGCAACGGTCCTGCCATAACGCGTCTCGTATTTCCATCGTCTCCGTGCCGTCCTCGCTTTGCATGCGTGCGCGTGCATTTCGGAATATTGGCCTGCATGCTCCTAGTGCAATTCCAACCCCCGCCCCCCGGCACTTTGAGGTCCGCTACGTTTACCCGCTGGATTTGGCGGCTTTTAGGCGCGCATGTATTTAGGGAAATTGGCACGTGCGTATATGCCAGCCACGGACCCTTCCTCTTCTCTCTCATAATCCTCCTCCCCAATTGCGTTTACCATACTTTCACCACGAGACTTGCGAAAGGGAGGAAGCTTTTGATGTAATAAAAATACGGTAGAATTATTTCTTTTAAGTGATTATTTTTGAGGTTACTTTCATGAAACATACTCTAGTTATAGGTAGCACAGGCGCATATATACAAACAGAAAAAATAATGAATGCTATTGAATAACTTATATTTTACCAGTTGTAATTAATTGATTAAGCCTTGGATGAGAATATTTCATTATCTTATGGCCAATTATTTTATTTTTATCAACGCTAATATAAAAAATATAAATATTTAATTACTTATTACACACTATTAGAAAGATATATGAATAACTGCGTGGTAGCTCTTATTTAGCATTGACGTGAGACAGTTAAATTCAGTTAAAAGAACTTAGGACTTCGAACAACCATCAGAGCTAAAATTAATTTGTTCTGTTCAATGTACAAATTTATACAATTTAGGAAATACAAAATATGTTCCTGGTGAAGTAAAAGTATTGATAAAATGGGGTATTAAGTTACAACGTTTGCCAGAAATCAAACGCGCGGTCTCTCGTAGAAATCAAAGAATACTCGGTGGTTTTGCCTGCAGATTACGAATCCATTACCAGCTTTTTGATTCGAAATAGCAGATGCAATATGCCATCATATTGGACCAATCATTTTTTATTTTATAAATATGACGACATTTTCTTAATCAGCGATCCGAAAAATGTCCAGTACCAGGTTTCATCGAAATTTTGGTCAGACATATTGGAGTCACCATTTCGAATTGTGATTCATAACTGGCGCAAAAACACCCAAGAATAAAATTTCAATTTATCACTTTCATTTTTCAAGAAATCGAATTTATTTAAAAAAACATAATTTTTTATTATTAACTCATTATTAACAAAAACAATATTATGGTGGGGTATGTTATTATTTAAGCTCTTAAGAAGTTACATTTACCATAACAGTCGATAGTGATATTGATTTATGATTTTTGAAAAAATCCTAAAATAATTTTATTTACAGACGATACTCTGAGAGACCTTATTTTTTGTCGCTCCACTCTCGCTGTATTAATTAGTAGATCTAAAATTTACATTCAATATAAAAATTGTATGCTTGTAGTGAAAATGTTCATTTTTTTGTGGGTTTGCATTTATAAAAAATGCATCCTCTAAAAAATTAAAAAAGTAACTTTTTTCGTAGTTTCTTATATGCTAAAAATTAGAATAACCCTGTTTAGTATGTCTGCCTTTAATTTTAATATTTTAATTTTCTCGAAGTCGAACTTTTAAATTTCTGCGGATATATCCAACAACGATAGTTAAATTAAAGATGGTGTTTTAATATAAAAATGTAATAGCGCGATAGACAACAATGAGAAATAGTGAGTCAGACATATAATATACATTCATAAAAGTTATAACTTTATATGAGACATATATGTGTTTGGATTGAGTAGGTCAAAAGCTGGGTCTTATACCGTGATTTTTGCATTACATTTATTTCGGGGTATTCATTAGAATCCCTTAAATTATTTTGGGTAAAATTTAATAGTAAGAATAAATTATATTTACTTTCTTAGTATGTATAAGTTCATTATAAGGTTGTAAGATAAGATCATTGCAAAATTGTTCGGTTTTTTAAATAATGCACATAAATTTTGATAATATATTTTATTTCCATTCAAGTACATCCAGTCACATGTTTACACAGCGCATAATATTTTGAAAATGTTCACATGAAACATTTCCAATATTAAATTCAAATATCCAAATCGATAGAAAAAATACTACCGTTTTCTAAAATTTCTATGGTACAAAAACTGAACGAAAAATAAAGTCCAAACTTGCAGGAGGTTAAAAAGTCAAAAAATTAAAAATTATTATTCTATGTAGGCAATGCATTATGCAGTACATTAGCTAAAGAGGATTATAAAAATACCGACTTAAAAATAATGTAAAAAGAGGATATGTATAATATTTCGAACTATATGTTTTTAATTTGGTCTGTAGTTTTGTTATTGGATATTTTTTACAGAATACAAATAAATGCAGTGGATTTTTTCTAAGTAATTTATGCATTGCGTTAAATTATACTACTAGAACACAAAATGAACACGTTTACGGCAAATTAGACAAATTAAGGAAAGCCCTGCGGAGGTTTAGCGAGGCATTTAACTTTAAAGTTCTGCAATTTAGCCCTGTAACCGTAGTATTTGACATACTTCAAGGAGATTTACGAATCCATGCAGAGTCTACGCTTTCATTCTTGCTCGTAAAGTTACGTGAATACACCATTTTCGTCCACACCTCTTAGTGCTATGATGATAAACTTTGCGATTTTCATTTTATTAACGTAATATTTAACAATAACGAATAAGTGGACAGAGATAGAATATCAAAATTACTCTCTAAATCTGAATTATGAAAAAAAATACTAATCTAAAATGAGAAGTGGGTCCCTATCAATTAGTTCTTTTTCTACTAGAGAATAGGAAAAAAGTACTAATGTATTGATAAAAGTGGAATACGATAATTTATATTAACAGTTTTTAGAATTCATAATAAATTATATTTTTCCATTATTTATCAATACAAATTATTACTGATTTAATATAACGACTTTTAAAAATGATAAGATCAGAAAACATTATATTCTGCTAATAAAATTAACAAATATTAGATATAACTTGCATAAAATATTACGTAACTACAGGTTCTTTTCTGGTTAGTTTTGGAAGGTATAAATGAAGAAATATTCTACTTTAATTTAAATATACAGAAAATAATCGAACTTTACTGTACTTATTTTACACTTATAATTTTACTCTTATTTCTACCGAATAACGTTTTTATATACAGATAAGTCATGTAACAAAAAAAAATAAAACTCTATTAATTCAGGTGCTCCTCAATAAGGTTCCTCGAGCTGCTGCTCAGAATTTTTAAAGGAAATGTGTGGGAGATGCGTCTCCACTTGTTATTTCAGACGCAATGATTCAAGTGCACCAAATCATTCAAAAGTCGGATCAGATAGGATCAGATCGTTTCGGTTTGTATCGATTGGTATCGTTTCGTATCATTTCGTTTTGTTTTACAGGAACACACAGATAGATACGCCCCTATTGTTTGTTCTATTTTTAATCTCTTTCTATGGGAAATGCACTTCCATATTGGCCCAAAGGATCGTTTTGATGTAGTCCATGGGAAAGAGGTGCTCTTCTATTCGACTGCCCGAGTGAATCTGATTTATTTGTCGAATGTGTCCCGTATTTATATAGTTTTCTATCCGTAAGGTCTATCCAAAATAATTAGGAACAGGCGTAATTATGTAATATTGGTTCATTACCACTCGCCGCTACGATCGTTGTCGATTGTTACCGAGTCCCACTTGTATATGTACTACCGATATCGTCGAGGAGTAGGGCGATGACATCATTGTGCCGATCGGCACTGTTTATTGTGGATTTCCAAATGTTTTCGTAACCAGACCAAAGGTCCTCATCGCAATTATAGAAGTGGGTTGCAATACATTTCGACAATATTAGCGACAGAAAACATATTTCGAGAACCTCAGTACAGTAAACGTTAAATGAGGAATTTAAATAAGTATTTTAATTAGATTTTAGTTCTATTCGTATTCAAGGATTTAACATTTTAACTGGTAATTCCTATTGCCTGAAATTCATAATTTGTTTTAGTTAATACCCTATTTGTCTATAATAACATATTATATTTGATCATTTGAAGTTTTACAAGCATTTAATAGTGTTCAACATCGATTATTGAATGTACCAAACAAGTTTTTACTTAATTCCGGGTTTGGTGAATACGCTAAATTGGGTGATCTCAGTGTATACTATCTCGACGACTTCAGCAATTCAACTGGGTTTAGAATTGCCGATAAACTCGACCGCGAGTCGACCAGTATATAGGTTGCATTTTCCTTTTTGTTTACAAATGACCGACCGAGATACCACAGGCTAAAACTGAAATACCTTGTCTATTCTATTTGTTTTGCACTATTACATAGTCTGAAATACGACATTATTCTATAGTGGAAAGCACTGCTTTTAGTAAGAAAAACAAATCTTTAAATATATCCTGCGAAAGAAAATACGGAAACCCTGTATTGCATTATTTATCAATTTTATTTTTCGTGAGTGGAATTGGTACTCGAATTACAAACGCACTTTTTGTAGGTAAATATATTGTAAATAATGCATTTGCTATTTCTTCAATTCAATACTAGGGTTCGAACCCGGCCATCGCGATTTGAGTTACTAAGAATGTATTCTAAATAGTTTCAATATGCTTTTTTTTTAGTAAAATTTATTTTCTTTCTTTATTGCATTGTAAATAAAATGTCAGTAAAATTTTACTACCCTTCAACTACTCAGTGTAGTTCCATAGATCTTTCAGTACATTTTATTAGTTACAGTCGCTGCCCTAAAGCAGTTCAATTCTTTAAGTAGAAATAAATTTGAAATAAAATTTAGAAGTTCATTTACCTAAATTTTAAAACATATATGTTACGTAAATTGAACTAAAATAAATAGTAAATAAATATATAGTATGTCTTAGAAAATCACAATGTTTGTAATGGATACTTTAAATTTTAATTTAATTATTTAATAAATTAAATTAACTAATTTTTTTCCTCGATAAGTCGTCCGCCTGATCAAGTATATTGCAAATTTTGCTAAAAATATTCACAAATTTGTATATGATAAGTAAAAACACAACAATTTATCGAGAAACGTATAAACGTTATCAATCTGCGAACTATGTCCGAAATCTGCCAAAACAAACTCTCAGCATATTAAAACCCGCGATTACAGATCCTATCGATCAATCGAAAAATACTTCCAACATAATTTTCCCGCGTTGATCTATAAAATTAAGTATTAATATTAATATAAATAATATTAATAACTTCGCCTTTTCAGTGTCTATAATTCTATAGAAACCCATCTGTACCTTTGAGAAGTACCCTCATTTGGGTGTGCAATGAAAACATTACTTTTTGATCAGGAGGCATAAAATTCTTATTTTGCGCTCGCACACTCGCTGGAGTAAAATGCTCATTTCACGCCTCCTGGCGTGAAAAATAAATTTTAAGTCCATGGAGACCGAACTTAGCATTGTAGTCCCGCAATTACAGGCACAAAATAAGAATTTTACAACTACTGCATAAAAAAATGTAATTTTTTAACTAACTTTTAGTAATCTTCCATCTATGGTATTTAAATTATCATTGTGTTCTTGTAAAGCACTTATTATTGTAGATTTAGTGGTATCATAATCAATAGTGTTCGACATAATGGTTAATCACGTGATGTCTCATCATAATTCTGCCTTATTGTGTGCGATGAATTGACGGTTGTTCTCGGCGTTGGTTGTTGCGCTAACGAGATTCAATAACCGTTTCGAGATTGATCGAGTAGATTGAAATGCACCGATTAGCTTCGTATTGACTCAGTGTTCAGAAGGAGATTATAGTTCTGTAATTTTAACTCGCATACTTATAAAGAAAATCAAATTATGTTTGAGTATAAAAAACTACATTATGTTATTTAAATTCGCATATAACATTTATTGTTAATATATTTATCTTTCTATGAGTGATATTATTCAGGTAAATTTTTTTGTTTCGTGGTAAAGAATGAATAGAAGAAAAATGTTTAAATTGTCGGAAATGGTTAACCTCTCATAAAAAGTTCTTGACACATCGCAAACTTTCTTATATTTACAAATGTTATTCTATTTTACTTGGAAATCAATTTGATGTTCCTTATTGTTTCATGTGAATCTTGGCGCCTCAAAGCTTTAAAGTAAAATACATTTCTGGTATAATTTCTAATAGCACGGAATCATTTTTTAGGTGAAATGCGGATGGTATACAAATGCCATACATAATCCGAATCATTTCAAATACATTTCAATCAACTAATACTGTAGTAATATTGTTTACTCATTTGTTCGAGACGCAGAATGTTTAATATTTACTGATATATTTACTTTTGTCCAGTAATACGTTTGTGATTAAATAACATTATAACGATCTTCGTAGAAACGTTAAACTTATTTTTGTGATCAAATCTGTCATTTTTCATATATTTATAATAATCACTTTTGTAAAAGGATGGTATTGACAGCATAGATGAAGTAATAAATTGTGCGTGAGCTATGCTTCGTTATCAAAGTAATCGTATATATCTGATTTATGAGTGCACTAAAAATATATATTTGACAAATTCATCTATCATTGGGTGTTATATCTGAAAGTTATAAATAAAAAATGCCTGCAAATTCTATTGAAGAAGATAAATTTTCAATTTTTTATTACAGATAATGATTCGTACAGTCGGGTTGTCTGCATTAAATGGATACAACCAGATAAATATTGACAAAAACAAATGATGCGATTGACAGTACCTTTTTAACTGGTTTTATAATTAGTAAACGATCTTTTGTTTTTGTCAATATGTAACTTTAGGAATCCGTCTATTGAAGATGCTTCGAATGCAGTTAACTAAATGTGTAGTTAAATCTCAACTTTTTTTCATTCAGTAAAACGAACTTCTGCAATTAATACCATGTTAATACCAATAATTCATTGACATTATTCAAGATTAGAATACACAATTGCCTACAATACATAAACCAAAGGGCAAGCCACAGCTACCTGAACTGCAGACTAATCCGAAATCAACAAACAGAATAAAGTTGAGGATCTATTGGACTCTCTAGACTAGTTGAAGAGTAGTCAAATCTTCAAAATGTGTTTTTACTTAATAAAAAGCGGAAGGAACATTATGTCTTATCTCAGTATTACAAAAAAGTTTTACCTTGGATTTGACAATCTTTTCAATACATTATTAGGAACACGACAAGTGACAATCTCTTGCTAAACACAATATAATAATGATACATTTTTCGTGTTATGATATACTCGTTTATAAAAATAAATGTTTTGTTGATTGATAAAATAAATGTGTTATAGATAATTAAGTTTATATAAGTTCTCGTATAATATTACAAGTCAAGAGAAAACTAAAAATTTTTATTCACTTAAAATATGTTTAATCAACACAAACATTTGAGGATTCAGCATAAATCTAACTTGAAAAATAGATTTTAGGAGTTACTAGAATTCTATGATCCCCGAAAAATTGCCTATATTAGATAAAATCAAATAATTTGCAATTTACACTTATCAGAAGTATTAAAATTGTAATTCATATTTACTACTATAATTTCAATTTATTATTACTGGTTTGTAGAATTCAATAACACTTAGAATATATTTGTTACGTAATTCTACTTTTTGCTTCTAATTTTAAATATGTTGCTAGTAGTATCTTAACTTAATGACGCAGATGATTAGTAATAAAAATTTTCCTACTTAATTAATTAAATAATGTACGCTATTGACCAGTTGCTATAAGACTCCTTTATGTAACGCATTTCGCGCTAAGTTTTAATATAAAATTATTTGTATTACTTTACATTACACCTATTCTACAGCCCCATTCCGTTAATGAGTAATTTAAAAATTCGTATTGTTTTTCATTAAGTATCAAAATATGATGCGATTAATTCAAAGTTGATTATTTTTTATACCCTGTGAACAACTTGTTTCTTTTAGTTGTTCGTAAGTTTAACATAAATCGCGTTTATGTGAAATCGACGAAGTTGTGGATAACTATATTTTTGGACTTCACAACTTTTCTACTTTGTAAAGAATTCATAACTCTTTATGATACGTATACATTGAGTCAAGTATGTGGAATTCACATATTGTTCCGAAGAAACCGCAAACTTTTCAGTTTACCAATAACTCCTGCTATTATAGTTTGTATATATGCAAACCGTTCTTTCCTGCGTGTAATACGTGAATGGCATTGCCTTTTACTTTCGTAGAAAATTCTTTTATAATACTATCACAAGACATAATGTACGTTCTCCCTTCTAAACGTAACAGAAAACTTGAATGATTTGTCTATAATTATGCTACATTAAAAGTTTTAAAAGTGTAAAAATATTCTTATAAAAATGTTTCCATGTAAACTTGACAACATAATTTTTAAAAATTTAACAAAATGTATTTGAGCGTTATTATATTAAACAACAGTATTTTTCATAATGAAATAATAATTAGTAATTATTAGTATTGGCATTATGTTGTATTTTTCAATTATTGTTAACTGATTTAATTATTTCTGACAGGTATCGTAAAATGATCCGGTTTTATATAAAGATTATTAAATATTGTATATTACTCTTTTTAGATTCAAAATATTATTGCCTAATAGTTACGCGTATGAACTACATGGCTCTAGCTCTGTGATGCCTGCAAAACAACATTTATTTCATGTTCCGAATTTGTAATAATTAATTTTCTTCATCTGTTTTAATGCCCGATATATAAATTGTAAGATGTCTTCATTCAATTTAAAACAAACAAGAAAAAAAAATTTGCTTTAACATAAGTTCAAGTATAAGCAATATTTAATTTATGAATGATATATTTCCTTTTCAAAGAAATATCATTATAAAAACAAACTGGGCATTTAATGGCATCAGAAATGATTGAAAGTTTGTTTTGATGATAGGTGTAAGTGAAAACATACCGGAATGGTCAGACACGCCGCCGCACACAGCAAGAAATATCAATACATACTTCGTTTTCCAAGGATATATTTTGATTTAATCTTTCTGTATTTTTTCGGTCGTTGAAAAGATGAAGCACCTTCAATTCTTTCGCTTTTTCTGGTAACTAAAGTCAATAACCATTAATCGAGGAAAAATAAACCACTAAATATTTTCGATATATTTTTGTGTCTCCTGCTAAATCGTCGCTCGGTCATATTTTGTTGGCTATCTTTAAAAAATCGAAACAAACAACTTTTTTCATTTTTTTTTATTACACCCGAAATTCGAAGTCCGAAGTTTGCATATTTTTCTTATCTTCTGTAATAAACGCGTAATCGGTAGTTTTCTCTTAGGCATTTCTTGTATTTTAAAGTCATTTAAATTTAAGGAAATAGTGAATTAAAAATACTAAAGGCAATGCGTGGCTCCATCTATCTCCGTATATAAAAGTAAAATCTGACATTTCGTGTTCTTATCACCGGTGGAGAAATCCTCTCTGCAGGATAGAAAGAACGATATCCACGAGTATAGGTGATTTCTGCCTCAAAGATGGAACCTCCGAAACGAACAAATTCGGTTAGAGTATGATGAGAACTAACATCTGATGGCAAATTCGATTGTTTTATGATGTGGGAAAGCTAAAAAAAAACGCCGTTAAATCTGCAGATTATATAAAGGAAATACAGTAGTAAGTCATTTCAGTAGTAATAGGCCACACTGAGTGTTGTTCACAGTAGGTGCGGACTGTTACTACTTAGAATCCAGCATATTTCTATATACAGGGTGTACGAAAAGTCCCGGGACGGTTGAATAACTTTCGAAAGAATAAAAATTTCAAAAATCGCCGAAACACGTGATTCGATTTTTCAAACAAGCTATCTTTTGAGGGGGGGTTTCGGCCCCCCAACCTCAAGGGGGGCGGGGGGCACGAGGGGGCCAAAAATCTTAAATGGCAACATGGTTTGAGTGGGGGCTCATTTGAAAGGTATTTTCGAGATGAAATCAGATCACTGGTCATAGAGGGCGCTGCGATCATTTTTCGCAGAGATTTTTTACTTTTTCAGATCTTAGACGTACTAACGTTTGAAAAAATGAAAATTTCGAAGTCGCCGAATCGTGTAATTCAATATTCTTAAAAAACTTAAAATCGTGTAAAACAATATTCTTAAACGGGTGTCAACCCGTTTCTGAACGTTACATTGAAAAGCTCTTTTACTTGTATCTCTCCGAAAAATGATCGCAGCGCCCTCTATGACCAGTGATCTGAATTCGTCTCGAAAATACCTTTCAAATGAGCCCCCACTCAAACCATGTTGCCATTTAAGATTTTTGGCCCCTCTCGTGCCCCCCGCCCCCCTTGAGGTTGGGGGGCCGAAACCCCCTCTCAAAAGATTGCTTGTTTGAAAAATCGAATCACGTATTTCGGCGATTTTTGAAATTTTTATTCTTTCGAAAGTTATTCAACCGTCCCGGGACTTTTCGTACACCCTGTATAATCCGCGACTTTTACAACGATTTTTTAAACTTTCCCAGATGATAAAATATTCAAAATTTTCATTAAATGTTAGTTCTTATTATACTCTCCCAGAATTTGTCAGTTTCGGAGGTTCCATCTCGAGGGCGAAAATCACTTATACTCGTGGGCACCCTCCTTTACAACATTGTCGTTATCAAAGTCATGTCTCAACGAGCAATTTTCAGGGCTGAACATTATTTTTTAAAAATCATAACATTTGGATAGCAGGTAATACTTATGAAAATTGTTTTTAATTATTAGTGAACAATTGGTATTTAAAAGGGCGCATAATGCAAATGTAATCCAAGAAATGAAATTACTGAAGCACAATAACAGACATCATTTTGTTTATTTTCGCAGAATTTCCTAATCTTTTCATAGATGTTTTGGGTATTGCTGAATTCAAATCTGACATCAATACTTAAATTTAAGGTGACATAAAATATTATAATTCTTTAAGATATGTCCAACTTTGGATATACAATTTTTAATTTAACAGCGATCAAATTCTGCTCAACGTGTTTGGATCAGCAGAGTAAATTGTTCTCTAACAGTGAATGGGTTATATCCCAGAAGTATGTAAATATTATTTCTACCGAAGAAACCTTATAGAAACGCCAGGCGAAACAAAAAACTAGGTTTGTTACATAAGTGTGATTTGGATGCTTACTGGTTGTAATAAATACAGCCTAATGTTACAAATGATTAAGTTGCTATTGACACGACTGCTAAAATTTGTCTACTTATGTAACAAATGGAGGCGGTCTAAAGTACGTGACAGGCAATTCTTCCTACCTATAATTGCTTACCTGCCGAAGACTGAAACTGATTGTCCTGTCACGAATCAATAGTTGTTAATTAACCAATACACTCAAAGGCTTATACAAACGATCGACAAGGGTGGCGTTTCTAAATACGAAGCTTGTCCAAATGAAGCTCTTTCGTACAATTTACACAACCCCTCAGTATTTCATCAAGAATCCATCTTAGATTGGTAGTAATAGTATAAAATTACGTGAAGAATTCAAGGCTATTTTTTGGATTCATGATTTAGGATCAATTCTTATTCCTAAATACTAGGTATTAAAAGTTAATAGTACCCGGGAAAAAATGGTCAATTCATGACAATACATGATTATCAAATTTCGTGAATGATAATAGATGAGCATACATGGAACTTTACACATGATCATGCATGGATTTTGACCTTGCATGACTGTTCATGTTTATACAAGAGCATGTATAATAATATATGATCATGAACAAATCTGTATAATAATACATGATCATAAATAAATCAGTATAATCATGAATTACCGTACATTTAAGCGTATATTTTCACAATTTCATGAATTATGATTCATGACTATTCAAAGGCATTTTACATAATGAGGCATGTTCATACCTACGATGATATGATCATGATGATATCATATGTTGTATATTATTAGCTTTAAATGTGAACTCTATAAGCAGAGTTAAAATATAGTAAGTTTTTTATTACACACACACACACACACATACACACACACACACACACACAAAGTGAAAAATGTTAATAATGCTCACCCGACAAATGTAGGGTGTGAAAGTAATTCTGTAATTTGAAAACCAGCCAAATTAACGTTAAGTGGTGAATAAAGGCAATTGTTATTAACTCGAATCCATCCCAGAGAATATGCAAATACATTCGCGAGCTACTCTTTTCTTACAAACGTAAGATTTCGGACGGTAACCGCGTTACCAGACATGGTCTTGTATCAGCCGCTATTGTGTCACTTAAATAAGTATATGGGCATGCATTATCATGTAAGTTTGAATATACTTTCATATTTCACTATAAATGCTCAGATATGATTCCATGTATAAATATGCATGATCTTGGATGTTCATACAAGATAATCTGGTACCACAAATCGTTTCACGTATAATATTATATGAACATGCATAATTTTATATAATTTTACAGAATTTTGTATGGATCATTTTTTCCCGGGTAAAAAGAAAAATAACGGACAAAGTTTATACGCATTGGGAACACTCTGAACTTATGTATTCAAACTAGAGGAATCTGCATTATGATGAAAAGCAAAGGAAGATTATATTTTTGAAATAATAGTACCATTTTTATGGTTAACCGCACGCAATTTCTTATAAGCATATTAGGTATTTACGACTGAAATGCAATGCGTATTTACGACTCAAGGATCACTTATTAAGTGCGCATTATTTTCCACTTACTCGGATGTGTTTGTGCCTTTGGGTGAATTGCTTTCTCGTGCCCTTTCAATTCTCTTAGAACCCGAGCTTGTATTTAGGAGTAATTAAGGTGCTCTCGTGTATATCTGACACACCGGGTTCACGTGTCTGTGTACACATATTCCTCGATCTCCCTCTCGCACAAGAGTCGCGATACCTTTTGTTCGCTCGCTCGCTCGCACGGTGCAAGTGCACATTCGTGTCGTTCTATATTCATCGCGTGCATTTCCTGACCCATTTTGCGATTGGCGAGAGCAGACGAGGGCGTACGAAGGGCGGCATGCCGCGGCCTGAGTTTTCGAGCCGGTGCAATCGAAGTGCAGTCGCACACGGTGCGCCCTGTGCGACGTGTATACCCGTCTGAAATATTCGAGTCCTCTTCGCGGAGGCCCGGCGCGAATGCAAATGATCAATTAACGGGTCGTATATCACCCTGACGTGGCCGGCGTTCGATGCACATTTGGCCCGTCGCCGCGGCCGTCGTCTCGTTCGGGAAAACGGGGCTGCACCCCATTTCGTTTCTTTTCACTTCCCCGTCTTCCAGCGTGCAGCTCTGGCCTGGGGCGATATTTATATCCAGGACACGTTCAGAATGCTCCGGAGAAAACGTCCGGGGCGAGGAGTGGTTGGACAGGCTCGCTAAGGCTGAGGAATCCTCAGAGAAAAGAAACTGGAAAGAGAAAATGACAGACAAAAAGCAAAGGAAACAATCGAGGGATTGAGGCATGAGGGACGATTGGGGAACGTGAGAGGGAGACAGGGAAGGGTGGGCCAGAGTCAGTTAAAACGGATGAGTAAAATTCCCGACTACACGAAAAGAAATTACGGCCAGTAAAGTTCATGTTTACACCGTAAAAAAATATTCTCAATTTTAGAGGAAAATTCATCTTCTTATATCCTCTCTCTTTTTCATCTAAAAATAAGACTATTCCACTAAGAAGAAGAGGAATGCTTCTCTTTCCGAAAGGAAACGCAGCGTAAAGAAATTTTTATAATTTTTCTATCAAATTGAAACTTTTCCTCTTATTTTGAGAAGATTTCCGTTAGCGTGCAAAAATCGTATTCACATGTGCCGGGACACTTGTACAGGAAATCAAAAGCATACATAAACACATAAACCCAACACCATTAATTCGTTTGGGAAATCCTACGGTTGTCCTTGTTTTCTTCAAAATTTATATGGGAAAGAGAATGACAACCGTAGTTATTCCCCGAACGAGTTAGTGGCGTTGGGAGACATGTTTCAGAGGGAAGTGATTTTGGGAACGGCATTTCCGCGCAAATAAGGAGACGTGAACCTGAAACTTCAGACATTTGCCACAAGATGGTGCAAATAAAAGTTGCTTTTTTGCGCAACTAGTCCACATTTTCTAATACAGTATATAAGACAGATTACATTTGCGTAGCATGCATATGTATGTGAGTTGTATTTTTACAGATGTAAGTATTAAGGCATAAGTATATGTATTGCGATTCTGCGTTTCACCGTTGTATGTGTAAATAGGTATTCGAGCAATTACAACAATATGCGTAAACACATTAGGTACATGTAAAACGACAAGTTGTTAGAGAAGGATTTTGTTTTGTGGCAAATGTGTGTAAAAATGTATAAAAATGTAATATTAATTTATATATGTGTGTAAAGTATATGAAGTAGGCAAAATTTGTGTCAATCGTAGAAACACAGTACTTCCTGGATTCAAAAACTTTTTTGTCAGTTTTAGCGGAATCCTTTCAATAGTAGCAAAAAATTGTTCTTGTACCAAAAGGACATTTCTTAAAACCGAAACAAAATGATTGTTAATATTAGGCAATTTTCAGAGGAATCCTCTCAATAGTAGTAAAAAATTACTCTTAAACCAAAAATATATTCTTAAATTAAAAGGAATATTTTTCACAAAATGAATCCTCCTATATCAAGAATGTGTACATTTTATACCATAGTAAAGAGTAAAAGTTTCATTAGAATGAGAAGACTCCTCTCAAATAAAGAATATTTTTTTATGGTGTAACGATATAGTGGTACATTTTTTATCAATGTGATATATTTTGCTTCGTATGAAAATATCATTAAAGTAAAGAATACTCGTAGCGGGAATTGAGCTCGATTGTGAATATAATGCTAAAACAGACGTACCGAAACTGCCATCTTACAAAAATGCAAAAAACTTTTTAGGTCTTTTTAATGTTTTCGGGGTTTCTTTTTAAAAATAAAAATGGTACAAAATAAAATTTCAATTTTCTCTGGGTCGTAAACGACCCAGGAGACGGAATTAAGGATTGACCCTTTTCTTTACATGGAAAACGGTCGGAATTTATTACTCGGCGGTTTTCGTGGTCGCTGATTACGCATATGAACCTCAGATTTTCAAAATTAAAAAAGGGGGATCCAAGATGGCGGACCAAATTAGAAAAAAGTAACTTCATCCAGATGAAACTGGGTACACGGGAGTTGTCGGAATCACTGATTAAGACTATGGTCTCAAATGTTGCGGACCAAATTAGAAAAAGGTTATTTGATCGAAATGAATCTGCCATCTCAGAGTTTTCAAAATTTTAAATGTATTACATATACGTATTTCGGGTCCTAAAAATCTCCGAATAAACGTTTTCAGCCATAAATATACGTTATTTTTAACATTTTTGTGCAGCAATTTTGAATTTGGGAAATCTGATCCTGGATTCGTCATCAGCGACCATAAATCTCCATTAGTAAAAATTGCCATGAAAATCTAAACTAAAATTAGCTGGAAAATGCATTTTTTGTAGAGTTGTTTATTTATAACACTTTTACAACAAATGAAATTTGAATATTGGTGGTATAATGTCGTTGACAAATACCTTAGCTTCTAGAAAAATCAACCAATATTTTTAAATACCTCAAAATTGAATTTTTATAAATGAAATTATCTGGCAGAAAAGGTGGACCCTGAGAGGATCACCGTGCTTCAAAGGGTTAAGGACCACCTTAATTTTATAGAAATTTTTCATTTATTCAATAGAAAGAAAGAATATGAAATAATGAATGTAAGACGTACATCAACCTAGAAGTGAAAAGGGCGATACTGGTGAGACCAGATAAATTTTCAATAAAGAATCAATTTTGTAGAAATTCCTTTATTAAGACTTTGTAAACCAGAAGTTGGTTATAATAGTTAAGTATGAAATATGAATTAATTTCAGGTACTCCTAACACTGGTGAACACTGAAAATAACACCGGTAATCACCAAAATGTTACGGAAATTAAATGAGTTAGTGGTTATTTATTTTTAGTCGAAATTTGGTACACTAAACAGTCTTATTAGATCTTGGTTTTCAATTATATCAGTTTCATTTCCACAAAGTTTAATTTTAAATAATATGTCAGAAGGAGTTTTATATAAAACATCATACATGATTCAAGTATAATATAAAATAATTCTTATAACTTCTACTAAACAAAGAATTACAGCACGACCAAAAAGTATATCATCAATAATGTGGTTTTGATCACATGGAGAGAATATAATTTTGACCGAACCGTTTGTTGCAGTCCCGTATTTAAAATTCTCGACTTGCCAAGCAACGTTTTAGGCGATAAATTAACGATTAGAAATTGTATTTATACAAACAAACATGCGTTTGAAAAAAAACGATTCATTTCGTAAACAAATTATGTAATATTGTAATTCACAAATATAAAGTGGAATTTAGTGCATATTAATTGAGTAACGCGATGATCATATGCAGTAGTAACAGACTTTCTAATTACAGCGCATTTCAGTGCATACTAAAAATGACCATTCAAAGCTATTTTTAGGTCATGTTATAATCATTTTTCAAGAAATAGTAGTTATAATCTAGATTTTAATTGATCACTGAGATCTTGATTTTGAGTCTGTTAAAAGACATACTTCCTGAAACAGTACAGTTATTATGTTTTGTCGAATTATAACCTTATCTTCCGCCAGAATCGATGTTTTATCAATTACGGTACATGGCATTTGGCTGTTCTCAAAGGGTTACGTAATTTTCTATTAAGGCCCTTCAAAATGGTTTCCGCTTCCACAAAATCATTGGTACGCCGAATATTATTATATCGATATCCTTCAGCGCTATAACGACCAAATAAACAAAAATTTAGCACGATGTTTGACAGTACATTGTAGTATTAAAATGCAATACAAAAATGATGTCGTAGTTTTTAAAAAGTTAAGTTTTTTGCGGATCAAAACCCACTATTTCGTATTAGGTATCGGAAAAAACTGTACATTCAAAAATAGAAAAATTACCTAAGGTAAATGAATAAAAGACATGATTTTTCAAGGTTTCTTTTTGACTTATCATTTCCAATATTATAATATTTTAGACGTATCTAATTAATACGTTAAAAATGTCTGTGTTGTACTTAATGAAATCTAACTCTAAAACAATCAGCTTTTTCAAATAAATGCGAATAATGAAAAATCTTAAAATTGATACTGACTGAAAATGAGAAATACAGCGGAATTTGAACCTAAAAGTTTTAAAGTCAATGTATTCTGAAAATTGTAAAATTTTTATTTCAGAAGCCATTTTGTGAACCTTCCCAAAATAGACTTCACCATATTGAAGCCCAGAGATCTTTGACGTTATTTACATTCGTATAAAATATTGTTATGCGAGAAATAACAAATAATAACCGTAAGTGAAAAAGAAACCTTGAAAAAATCGGATTTTTTAGTCATTAACGGCGTGTATTTTTTTTTTATTTTTGGTTTTGCAGTATTTTTCGAAATGTCATCCAAAAAAGCGGAGTCTAATCCATAAAAGAATATATGAGAACAAATGAAATATGTAACATACAAAAAATCTCTGCGTCTTTCTTTATACGTAATCTTGTAAGAAAAATAACGTCCAAATTTTAATAAGTAAAGAATTTAATGAGTTATATTTCCAAGTTTATCGAAAAAAGTAGTCTTGACAAAAACAAATTTAAGCTTTTTTATGAAAACTGTATAGCTCTACAAACTAGTCCACCTTATAAACATATTATTAATAAATCCGCTTTTACGGCCTACTTTTAGTCTGTAAAATGAAATTTCACGGATCGCGTGAAACATGAAAAGGCGCTATCAAAAACATAACCCGTACGGATTGAATGCAGTCCGCGAAATCGAATTTTGACAGCTTTCAGTACCGAAAAATAATGTTCGACACACGGCTGTAAGATTTTACGGACTCATGCGATCCAGTAATGCTTGGACCGACTTCGCTGGTCCTCGTACGCTGGTATTGCATTGGGGTGGTAAAATCTGGTTTTGCGACCTTGTATCGAAGAATACAATTTTAAGACCCCTAGACAGCTTCTAAGGAAAACTAAATTATTTTTTTGGCATTTTGCACAGAGCCAGTCCTAAAACCCTAATATTAAAAGTTTTAAGAATAGACGAATGTAATAAATAATGTATACTTAATTTAATGAAAAATTTAACGAAACGAATCGTAACTGGCAATTTATTTAAGTACCCTATATTGATTTCGACCACCTTCTCACTTCAGCGAATAAGAATCTTTTTTATCGAAAGTGTACAAAACGATCGCGTTTTATTTACACGTCTTAATACTGTTATATTGACTTATTATATTACATATAGTATTCCTATACATCACGAAACGAAGTGTCTAATTTATAAAGTGTAATCAATAAGATTTGAAGGGGTTAGAAAGTTTCAAGTGAAAAAAACAACTACCTGATGAAAGGCGGTAAAAATTCTTCACTCGCACTCCAAAAAGGTGGAATGTATTATACGTCCGCTATTCTAAATCGCTCAATATCTCTCTATTCCTAAAATAACATGTGGACAAAAGAATCGAGTGAATCCTAAGAATATAAATCCAATAAGTCTAAATTAGTGTCAGTCGAAAAATAAAATATAATGAGCATATTCCAAGAAATATAAAATTGCGTGCTTGATTTCAATACACTTTTCGCCGTCACAATCTCTATTTTAATATAAAATAAAGCAGCAACAAAAACAAAAAACATTTTAGAGAAACGATTACACTAGAGGGGTGGCGAAA
This sequence comes from Trichopria drosophilae, assembly GCA_030407085.1. Taxonomy (NCBI): domain Eukaryota; kingdom Metazoa; phylum Arthropoda; class Insecta; order Hymenoptera; family Diapriidae; genus Trichopria; species Trichopria drosophilae. The sequence goes on from CM059583.1 coordinate 53,365,084, forward strand.
AGATTAAAGAGCAAACATCCGAAAAACAGTGCTCATCTGAATAAGGCCACAAACGAGAAGTAAATATGAATAGAAAATGAAAGAGTAGAGGAAAGTAGTAAGATTACTATAAAGGAGAACGGAAATAAAAACTAGGAACCTGAAAGAAGTTCAAGCGGTAAAAGGGACTGCGCCGGAGCGAGCTCTGAAGCGAGTCTGCAAAAAAGGGAATTGGGAATAAAAGAAGAGGAACGAAAAAAAAACGTGGAGATTGAGGAACGAAATGAAAGTGGCCCGAAGAGAATCGGAGGCTGAGCAAGTAGTACGAGTCGGAAGCACAACGACGTAACGAGCCAGTTCTCCCATGTCCGATTCTCTTTTACTCCTAATTTCACTTCCCCTTCGAAGCGGCTGCAGAAACTGAACGCGATTTAAGTCGACGATCCCCTCGACGAGCTCCTGATTGCTCCGTACCACGGCCGTGAAAAGTTTAAGAATTAAAACGCGTATCGAGAACACGAGTGGAAGATTGAGATTTATTTCGAAATTCATAACACGCGACACTAATTAGAGCAGATTTAGCAAAGAAATACTAACTGCAGAAATTTCGTGCAATTGTACGTTTTAACTGTAGTAAAACTAAATGTTTAAATTTTCTTAGTTAATGTTGTTCTGTATTATATATAAATAAAGCTAAATTATCATGACTTAACCGAGACTCCATAGTCCCTCTTCAAGGACCTTTTGGATGTGCAATTAGAATTCTACTTCCTTTGTTACATCATGAGCTGGCTTTACTAATTTAAGAATTCAGTACTTTCGAGCCTTTATTATGTGCACAGAGACAAGAGTTTGTTAACTGTTAATGTAATAGCTTTATAGTAAAGCTCGGAGAATTTTCAAAATTTGAACTTCATGTACTTTAACAAGTTATTTAAAATTAAATAATCTTCGAATGTTTAGAGCTTAAAATATAGTACATAGTAGTGAATTTAACTACCAAAAAATTTACTATAGACGATAGATTTATGATGTATCCACTCAGAATCTACTCCGTGAAATGTCCGTCCTGTGAAACAAATATGAATTTATCTTTGTAAAAAGTAAATATGTACGATAGATTCGTGGTGAATTCACGACGAATATACTGTACAAGGTTGTGCTTGTTACTTCGACCCAGACTAAGTCTGGGCGAAGTATTGAATTTGGTCACTTCGGGCAAAAAAATTACCCTATAGATTTTCATCAAATGTCGACGTTTCAGACCCTAAGGAACCCAAATCAACAATACAAAAATTGGTGTCCGTGATCTTGTACGTACGTACTTCCGTACGTCCCGTTTTTTGTCTCGCGATAACTCGCGAACGGATAAGCCTATTGACATAATTTTTTTTTTAAATACGAGTCTTGGCATAACTTAGATCTGATTAGATTTTGGCGTAGATCCATCCGTCCATTACTAAAAAAATTAGCCCCAATTAAGTTTCTTCGTAGGTTTTTGCATTTATTTTGAAAAATACAAATTTTATTAAAAAATTTTTGAAAAAAAAAAGATAGAGCATGAAATTCTCTACAAAAAAAGGTCATATACATTGTCTTCCTAAAGTCAACGATAATGCCATAAAAACTGGTTTAAAATGTTTATGACTATTGTCTGAAAAAGTATTGATTTTGGTCACCTCGGCAAAAAAATTACCCTACAGTTTTTCATCAAATTTCGACGTTTCGACCCTCTACCCCCCAGGGGTAGTCTTCGCCAGCCCCTCGGGCGCGGTTATCACCTACGGGCGCATAAGTTGTTTTACGCCCTTGATACGAAAATAACTATTTCGATATATCTAAAAGATGTCTTACAGTATCTAAAAGATATCCGTCAGAGATCTTTTCAACACTTTCAAGATATCTTTGACAAATTATATGTATATACATTGTATATATAATATCATAATGATACTGACAGTAATTAGTAAAACACTGTAAACAAGTAATATGCATCGAATAGTCTATTACAATACAAGTGCTTGAAGTAAGTATTTTGCAACTTTTATTTATTAATACTTCGGCTGGTCTGTTGTCGGGGTCGAAGTTTTAAAAATGCTCATTTTCAATTTTCATACATATAACAAACACTATATTGTTGTAACGTATCTATCGAAGCCACTTGGACCTAAATATGATTGGACCCCCAAATATCGATATAATTTTATAATATAATTGAAAGCTGTTAGTAAACAAACGAGTATTAAGGAATAGCCGACTCTCCACTGGGTCGAAGTTTCTGAGCGAGCGAAGCGAGCGAGGCACCACGCCAACACTAGTTTTTATTATTCAAATTATGTATCTTGCATTTTATATTTGATATAATATATAACAGTAAAGCTTTTATCAGGATGAATATTTAAAACAAAAAATAATTTGTACAACATTTATATTAATTTAAAATACCAAAAACTAAACGGAGATCTGCATAGTACAAGAAAGGGAAATGATGAACTGACGAAACCACTCAAAAACACCAGGAAAACTGAAGGATATGGTGCTCTTGGTCTACTCTAAAATTGCAACAAAGTAATTCTAAAGAATCCATAAATAAATGCTAACAAAATATGAAAAACGTTTGCTAGCGTAAGAAACATCCAAGCAACAACACAATATCATATGAGAACCACTGCCATCGCTCGTACAAATATATTCATAATTTCTGCAGGAACTAACTGAATAATTTGTGCTTGAAAAATATTAAAAAATTCTTACTACAAAAACAGAAACATGAAAAAACAAATTACAACATGTTATCAGTTTATTTTTATTATAATGCCGAACGTGAAGAACAGAACAATAATTACTTGTCGTATTTTGTACCAATTCTCGACACAAACTATCAAAAGTTCAGCACATTTTAATAATCAACAAGCAACCACGTTACCAAAGACTGTCATTGTATAATAAAAGCTTTGTTTTTTTTTCAGTTTGTGCCAAACCTTCATACGAAACACATTCTGTTAACCTGATAAATTGTTATAATCTGGTCTCTCGTGTTCCCGTTTTTGTTTTACAGCAAGTTGTGAATTTCTTGTATGAGCGATGCCAACTGCAGTTCTTTGAATGTCGTTATTCCTTGGATATTTCATCAGCAGATACAAGTTTTTAGTCTTTGTTTTTATATTTCGGGATATATTTCTAGGTGGAGGTTGTATCTCGCAGAAATGTACGTGCAGAGCAGCAGCACCATTTCCTTGATTTTTCCCCAATTTTTCGAGAAGTTCCGTTTTTTTCTTTGTTTGTATGTATGGTTTTGTTTTGTCTAAATATAACCTGCATATATACTCTGTATTACTATATAGCAGAAGAGACTTTATGTAAAATATAAAATGTAAAAAATATCATTTCATGATAAAACGAAGCTTGTGAAGTACATTCGTTGTGAATACATCATTAATCTATCGTGCATATTAAATTTTTATAAAAATAAATCCTTATTTGTTTCAAAGGATGGACATTTCACGAGGTAGATTCTCCGTGAATCCATCGTGAATTTATCGACTATATTAAATTTTTACTCGGGACAATTTAAACTACTATTAATAATCATCGCAATGGTTGACGCTTAAAAAAGAATTCTCATTTCCTTTTAATGAAGGATGCAAATTCAGTTAGAGTTTGATGAGAACTAATACCTAATAGAAAACTCGATTGTTTTATCACGTAGAAAAGATTAAAAAATAGCAGTTTATATATAAAAATGCTAGATTCTAAGTAGTAGCAATCCGCACCTACTCGAACAACACACAGTGCGGTCTATTACTACTGAAATTACTTCATTTTGCAATGGTAAAACAACCGGATTTGCCAGACGGTGTTAGTTCTCATCAAACACTGACAGAATTTATCAGTTTCGCAGGTTCCATCTGGAGGGCAGAAAACTTTAGATGTAATCTTTCAAAATGGTGAATTTCGAATAACTCTGTTCTTGCGTACAAAATGTATTAAAATTTATTCTCTAGTATATTTTTTTAATGTAAATTTAATTCTAATAATTACATGATCCAAATACTATAAAATACACTAATTGATGAGGACTTTATACGAAATATAAATATCTTAACTCAAGGAAATAAACAAACCACTGAAATGACGAGGAGAGTAAGATAAAGCCAAATCTTAACCTAAAGTACGTCATATTTTCAAGTCAAGCTCCCATAAAAGACTTCTGTGAACAGCAAGAGTCATCCTTAAGGAGATGAAGAAAAATAGGGATGCAGATCACATTCTACGAGATAACTGAATAAAAAATTGAAATTTAAAGTTTTAATAATTTCACCGATTGTTATAATCAACTCGAAATTCGGTTCGTCACATTTTCTAATTTTTGAATAGTAGCAAAATAAAAAAGTCCGAAAGAACATCCTACAAATTTTTTAGTAATATTATTAATACATTACATATAATAATTAATTTTTAAAAATACTCCATGGTTACTTTATCGTTAACTGCTGATATCAATAAAATACATTACTAATCATAGCTTAAATATACCTATCACTTAAAGTATATTTACTTAAAACGTCCAACTATATTTGACATTATTTGTGCTGTACAATCTATATTCGAGCTACCTATATAGACTCGATATTCGAGCTACCTAACTCGATACCTAACTCTTGATATTTAATATTTTTGCAAAAAGTTATTAAAAAAGTGCTCATGAATTATTCAACTTTTACGTGTAATAAATGTGGAGGGGATCTTGGTTTTTAATTGTGTAAAATCTGCAAATCTTTTTTATTATTCTGAAATTCCCGAAAGATATGCATCTCGATTAATAAACATTAATTTTCAAAAGTAGAACCACTATCTAAAATACATTTTTTCAGCCTGAGAAATGACTTAATGACCGTATCACATTCATTATATTCTCTAGGCATTCACCACGTGTAACTAAAGTATTACAATGAAAGAGTATCGATACTTAAAGGATTAAATCCTTAACCTTCTCACTGAAATTCTGATGTTCATATGTCCACTACCAGTGATTACAAGTTCTGCAACGTTTCACTGACGTTACATAATACTATATCACTATTCGATATCGAAAATAACCGGAAACAGGTCAGGCATGCTTGTTTATCTTATATCATTTCAATAAAACTACTAAAGCTCGGGCAGGAAACAAATATAAGTTAGGTAAGAGATCAGACGTCTTATCTGGCGAGTCCTCTTCCACAATTCATAGTCTTTATATCGATATATAATCTACACTGCATATACTTATATTATCGATTTTGCTTCTTACTAAAATACTTTCAGAATGAGAAGGAATTAAAATATAATAACTTGCTTCATTTTTATCGCCTTTAAAAGATTTTTCATAGATTTCAACACCAAATGTCACTCTGAGTAAACACGAACTTACTGTGCAATATCAGTTTCCGTCAGTTGAGTGATTCATGCTCTTTGCATCGTGTCCACTGAACTTTGCTAGGCATCACGTACATGAACTCCCCTGATACCGTTTTAAATTTGATTTTCTATTTGGCACCACTTCGTGCATCCACATATAACGATAAATTCATGATCTGTTAAAGCTGACTTATACTATCTAGCAAACGTTAAATTTATTTTACTGAAATTAATACATTGTATTTGGTAATCTAATTCTATATCAGATGTATGGATTTGTTTTTGTACTTAAATGATGTATTCTAAATGCTGTATCAAATATTTTTAATTTTTTTGTTTCAAGTTACAAGTTTATTTTCCTATGTTTCAATAAATTAAGATCTATAATCGATATATTATCATATAACATTCGATTGATAGATTCTGTGATTAAATACAATCTTGTATTGTGGTGGGAAAACGTATCTTTCTTGAGAAGATCATTCTGAAAAATAATCGACCAGTAAGTCACTGATTTTAACAAGTAAATATTGTAATAAACATACGATATAATAAATAAATATTAACGGAATAATTTTAATATATGTATTGGGAAACGAGAACTCGATTTTCAATCGGGAACACCTCAAAAATCCGAAACATTGATAAATCGACATTTAAAAAGCCGACATTAAAAAAAACGATGACCGTAGAAAAGCCAATGAGTCATAAAGCTGTAAAATTCATGAAAACAACAATTTCAGCTTTTTAAATGTCGATTTATCAATGTTTTGGATTTTCTAAATTCGGGTTTTTGAGGTGTTCCCTTTCAATCGGGGTTTACAACTTAGGTTATATTTATATGTTGAGTGTAATTTAATTATAAACATGTAATTTCTCCTGCCTGTCTCACCTCATCTTATGAGTTTTCGCTACTTATTCGAACATATTTCATGAAATGTATACGTTTATTATTATTTTATATGTATGAGGCTTGAACAGCATCTGATCTGTACATGGATTGTCAACAATGACATTTTCAGAACAAACAACAACTTACGGGAATGTAGATATGTGTATTTTTATCGACATTTCCATCTTTTGTTGGTCTGGGTTTTCCCTCTTAATCCTAAAGGGTACAGTCGATTGATACTTGCAATTGATGTCTTAATTTGACAAAAAATGTTCAGGGAGTAGAAAATTAAAAGTCTTTAAGTGAAACATTATTATTTTAGACGGCAGTATCTTTATTTTGTATATTTATCATTTAATAGAATGCAAGTTCTTTATCTTAATTAAATATCGCACGAAAAGGTCGGATCAATCGTTGCGCGCAAAATCGTAAAAATTGACCGCTGCATTAGCATTCTGTCGTTATTCTTCACTTTTCTTTAACGTGGATATTTACATTCGGGCCACGAAACGGTCTAGGGAATTGCGAAGCAGAACCGAAGGACGTTTTGCCTGTCTAAAAGACTCTCAGAACGAACAAGGACGTATGTTCTTCCTTTTCGAAATACCTCGTTTTAACGCACTATTTCACTCGAATTTACGGCTTGGGTTGTCGTTATAAAATTGTATTTTTAGATATACAAAACGTGCTCATCGATTTATGTCTATATTCACATCCACGATGTACTTTATTTCACTCGGAATTGATTTTTTGGCATTATGTTATTATTATATCTTTTTCTTACAACTGATATTTGGCGACAGAAATTTTTACTAGGATGCTTCGAAGTTTTTCCACGTGAAAGTCCATCAGATCTGTACTACGCGGAGAAGACAACTTGTATATTTTTATTATATCGGTCCTAATAACAATGTTTACATATAAATTAAGAAACATATTTCCTTACGGTTATCCTGTGCATTAATATTGAATATAAATTTTATAAAAGTTTAAATAAACATTTTCTTTAAGAAACAAAAATATGATATCAGATCATTCCAGTTTTTCTAATTTTAATTACAAATTGTTGCTTTTTCTTGTGATTCGCGACAAAAATTTATTTCAAATAATTTGTTGGGTATATATTTAATTATAATAGCGCTTCATCGTCTGAACACTTATTAATCTCCTGAACTCTTCGCCATTTACAGCTTTTTATATTCACGAATTCTTGAACAGCCTATGAGTTTGACCTGTCATCATATCAGAACTTCAACATCCGGAGATTGTATCTTCAAGACACTTGATATTACTAATTTCCAATAGCTACACTAAGATGTTTTTCTATACACTGTGGTCACTGATAATATATCATATCGAAAAAGAAATAGTCCGTTGTGAATCATGTGATGATCGGTTTCGGAACATTATTTTGTAATTTATCGAAAACTTTACATTTCTTTAATGTCGAATTTCTCGAGATGTAAGCTATAAGATCAACCATCGTATCAACCACCTGGGAGTATCGAGAACTTTATTAGGTACGGATAAATACTTTTTACACTAAAAAAAATGAACTTTAGGATTATTTTATCTTCAAACTTTCAGTTGGTTGATATGAGATTATACTCTTCCATATCATTAGTCTAACAAGTCTACCGCCCCCCCCCCCCGCCGACGCCAAATATCCATAACTTTAAAAAGAAATGTTACAGACACATTTTCAAAACATTTCATATCTACGATAACTACAAGACGTTCTAGAAACATTGTAGGCATTTTATGCCGGTTGAAACGAATAAGGCAAAAGTGCTAACATAATTGAATTTTAATTTCAAATGAAATTAAATTATAAAGAATCCATTTGCACTTCTAATATTAAAAAGTAGGGTTCAAATATTTACTTTAATGTAGGGGAATGGTGTCTAAGAAAAGCTGTGGAATACAAAATCTTGACCTAAGCTCTATATCACAAGATTGATTTTTAAGAGTAATTACTAAAACGTGAATAAAAACCCGTCTGGAAATGAAAGGTCAATATCTGTTTCCTTAATCATTTATGTCTCACCGTGTACAACCGTTTTCACTTAAACAGTCTTACTACTGTTTTCACAGCCGAAACATACGATTTTCCCGACATGCCTATTATTTTCCTTAAGTTTCTTACGATTCGTTTTAATGAACGATATTAAAAAAAAATTAGTTTACAAATAATTAATTTTTATAATAAAGTTTCGTGTTTTGAAAGACTTCGTGAGCATTATTAATATTTATTGTTTTAATTTTTTTATGTTACCGGTGTATAATCATGTTATAAATGATTTTGTTTGACCGTATATAGTACAGTACTTTTATTTTGCATCTTTTAAAACAATGTTGGGATCTAACAATTTTTTACATCTCTGAATTTTGTAATATAGATAAAAAGCATTAACCTTGACATTTTACATCATGAATTTCCGCGTTTTCACTCCATCGAGACATAAGTCTTCGTTTCGCCGAACGTATATGCTGAAACTTTCAGTGCGTTCGATTGAAAATTGGCGGAAATAACTCGAAAACACGTTCTTCGGAATCGTCGTTAAAAAGTTTGCTTTGAAATTCCGAAATAAAAGTCGCCGCTGTGTGTGAAACGATTAGAAATTCAATGGACACTGCGAGCAATGAATAGTTTGGTTTTATTTTTCACATTTTGAGCGTGTTCAAGTGTTTACTATATCTACTCTTGAACATTTTCATAAATACGTAACCAGTTTCATAAGCATCGAATATTAGATTTCCATCCACGGACTTACAATAATTTTTTCATTTTGACGTTTACTTACTAAGAGAACCGTAACAAATAAGAAATAAGCCATAATTCCTTAAATCGACTGCAGATCTGACATAAAGTATTTCGTAATACTTGAAATATATCGTGTCAAATATCGCAGTCGTAAATTCAGTCATTGAACGAGCTTAAATTTCCGGGAGAAGATATATGTTTCGTTCGTAATATTGAAAACATTAATATTTTGTTTTTGTTGTATATTTTCATATGTATTTCGCTTGTAAAGTATCGTTAGTAACAATCAGAAATCAAGCACTCGGACTTGCAATTCTTTGCCATAAAATAAGAGGACCCAGAGAAAAATCGTTCGCTTCGAAGGCGTCGCGTGAAATCGAGTCTTTCACAATAAACGTTTCCCGGCCGACAATCGGCCCTCCATGCATCTCGGCAAAATGCACTTTGCCCAAAAGCCGGGGGAAATCTCGTTTCACCCTCAATTCGAATCTCGAAGAGGTTTCTTTTCTCGACATCTATGTATACGTATGTGTATATATGTATATACGTATGTACAAGCAAGGAGGTACACCTCAGCTCGGGACGGCGGCAGCGAGACGCGAGAAAAGCGCTGCATCTTCCTTGACGTCGCGAGATTTCGTCCCAAGTACGCTGGCTTTATGAAGATCCATTTTGATATCAGGAAAATCCGTGCCTCGAGGCTGAGCGATGGCTCACCGAAGCGCCGGGGAAGTTCCTCGCCTCGCGCTTTGCCGCCGCCGAAATGCACGCGAATATTTTTACGACAAGGAGCCGAATATATCCCGGTCCTTTTTCAAACGGAGGAATAACAAAAGTGAATAAAGATATATGCAGGACGCCGGCCAAATCCGCAAGGAAATGGAGTGGGTCGAGCCGAAAATAGCTCTGATTTTCGAGTCAGCGGATGACTTAAAGTACGGTTAAAACACGTCAGAAGGAAGTGGATTTTTCGAAAGGCTCCCACTTGATTCGATGGGAGAATAAGACGACTAGATTTAGCGAGTTTCAAATTTTCTGTAAATGCACACGAGTGATAAATTGAGTCAACATGGATGCAGATGTGGGAATTTACGTTTCGAATGCGCCTGTGCCTGACATCGAATAGTTTTTATTTCGTTCACTTCATTCGCACGGCCGAGTTTTAAAATCAGTTCGAACATGAAAATGATTGTGAATTTCGTAGGTCCTCCCAGCAAACACAATTTCCTGTGGGACTTAAAGACAAGAATACAGTTAAAGTTGATTATTCGAAGACAATTTGTCGTGCACCATCTCCATAATGAAGATGAAGAAAATGTTCACCGCAGAAAATATACATAACGCATAAAGGATAAGCTTTTTCCTAAAGCAAATAATAGCTCAACTTTTCTCAAATAAATATAAAAATATTTTATGTAATTTATGATATCTTATTTATTTAAATGATTTGAACTGTATAAGCAATGAAAAACATTCTTTAAATATGTTTTATTAATTAATTTCTGTCTGGAGAAGGTAAAATATAAGTTTTTAAAATAAATTCCGTATTGGCAATAATTAATGTCAATTTATTTTGGTGGATATTATTTCAAATTTCAAGATTACCAATCTCGGATACAATTAATTTCCTCTAAACTTTAACTAGTACTACGTCATTTAAGTTGCACATAATTTAATTGCTACGGTTTCGATTATCTTCTAAGTAAGTTATGCCTTATAACTGATACATCGACATGAAACTTGGTATTCTAGATATTGAAAAACAAGTCGATGGATGATTAATAATTAACTTCAAATAATATATTGCCGGTAATTTCCATGCGTGTGATTTTATTTTATCCATGGTTTTATCACTTACACAGGCCTACATAAAAGAGGGTCTTGGATATTGTTGGGAAGCTGTGGGTCATTTTCGACGTAATTGTATGCGTAGAATCCAAACTCGAAGTCAGAATTGGTCCATCACGTCAGGTTTTTGAGATATTTGAGGTCATGTACTCCACAAACGCGTTATTTTGCTATGTTTGAAGTTACGTACAGGACGCAACCATTTTTTTGGCCTTCTATACTATTTGCATCTTTTAGTACTACCTTTACCCTTCAAAATTAGGTTTTATTCGATTACCTAAGATCTTTTCTTACAAAGTTACGGCCATTTTGAAATTATGAGATATATTCCATTAACGTTATCGAAAAAACAGTCACAATACTGAAACGTGATTTTAGTTATTAGTATCTATATTTTATATAGTTGTTTATATTTATATAGGTTTCATGACAATGAATTTGACCTTGAGATGTTCCCCAAGATCATTTCAAGGTAAATTTGTTTATATGTATATCGTAATATCAAATTGGCGTATCTTGGTGAAGAAAAGTCGTAATGGAATTCTGCGCATCTCATATTAAAAAATAAGAGTAACATGACATGATCCAACCAAAGGAAAAACTCCTAAAAATATTGTGTCTGCTGTGCATGACCTCAAAAATAGCCAAAAAACGCGTTTTTCGAGGAAATAACCTCAAATATCCTGAAGTGATGGGCCACTTCTGACTTCGGATTCCGATTCTACGCACAAAAGTACGTCGGAAATGACCCACAGCTTCCCAACAACACAACCATGTTGACACGTGTTATTGATGTGCTGGGGCAACCAGAGAAATCGTCTTCATAGCCTCATGGAGTTACTGTAAATCGTTCCACAATTACGTCACTTTTTATGCACCGTTTCCTTTTAGTACATAATATACTGTTTTAAATTACTTCGAATAAATATTCAAAATGATCTCCTGAGCTAAAATTAAAGAAATTTAATTGAATTGTCTTTCAGAATTTCGGGTCAATGTAGGTCGATTTTCAAATATTTATAAATATGATACGTTGTTATAACTGAGAATTAGTTTAGAAAATTGTTTTCAACTAATATAATTTTAATTATTTTTAAATAACGCTTTTAATTAAAATGCGTAGAACTACAATTTCAAATGCAAACATTTTCAGAACTTATTTAATTAAGTTTCAGGTAATTTCTCAAATAGTCGTAAAAGTAAATTTAAATACAAATTACATTAAAATAATGAATTGGGCATAAATGCGTGCTGGATAAGTTATTCCCTACTTTTAAAGTGTTCATTTCTGTCAAAACTTTCCTGACGTATTAAGCTCGACACCTAATCAAACTTACGCGAAACTTCTGCTTTCGGTACATCCCATTAGTGTATACCATTAGTGACACATGCATTAGAATATAGCGTGCATGTATCGATACGAAATAGAGAATGTCGAATTAGTATTAGATAGTACTTACTCATTGTCATTTCGTGTTACAATAGAACATAAATGTTATATAAATCATATATATTGTAGTAAATGAAGTACAAAAAAAAAAAACATTTACATATGTAAAATATTTTCATTCGTATATTGTCCCTTAAAAGAAGTCAGAAGTCAGCATAAAGAATCGGTAATGATCAACAAGATTCATATGTTTTTCAGATATTATTTGGAATTTAAGTGTAGTAGGAAGAGGATTAGTAAATAATATTTAAAATGGATTAATATAATAAATGGAACAATTCTTAAATATTAATCAGTTCTGATTAATAGTATACAGTGAGAGACTTTTTATATAAACTACTGAAACACGGACTAAGACGTTAAATATATTCAGTGCACTGAATTGAAAATTGTATTACAATTTTACGCCTCCACATTTCGTATAAAAATTTTAACATGTCATATCTTATTATTTATTGTGAATTATCTTAAAGCCTTGTAATATTCAGTATAAATGGTCTCTTAGTGTAAGTAATTGAGTTCCTTTTTTAATCGTGTGTTTTAGATTTATGATATTATTGTAAAAATTGCTATCGTTAACGAGCGATTTCCGACATTTTGAGATAAAGTAATTGCGTAACATACGGCATATTTCTGTTAATTAACTCATTAACGCCAGGAAACGGAGATTACGTTACACTTTTGCTAGCCTAATTCCCGTGATTATCTCGGAGGAATGACTATTGAAAACCTATGTTTCTTAACATTAATGGGTATACTCTTTCAGAATCAGAATGTAAAATTTAATTTTTCATACAATTAAATATGATCCCTTTATACGAAAGAATTTGGAAAAATATGGAAAATTTAAAAAAAATATCTTTTTCGCATAGTAAGCACAGAAAAATTGCATGCATTTTTACAATGATATTCATGTTTGTATTGACAAAATGGCGGTGTATTCAATTACGGTTTATTATGTAGAAAGTAGAAATAACGGAGCTCGAATTATGAAAAATTGATTGAGACATTTTTAATTTACGTGTTTTAGTCTACCTTATCGGCGGACTACTCAGAACCCTCATAACGGGGTTTAATAGTCCTCAATTTTGAAAAGTTAAAAGAAAAAATTAATCTGAGTCATATGAACCTCTGTAACCATAAAAATTGTTGAACTACATCGTTTATTTGGACGTAGTCACGTTCCTCCAATAACTAGAATAACCTCAATATTGTCACTTTTAGCACAAAATATAATTAGATAAGTCGATGGTCTATTTATTTCTTTGTTGAATCATAATTCTGTAATTGTTAAGTACCTGTAGTTAGTTTTTTGACAACCACATGTTTGATCAATATTACTAATTTTTTTTCTCAGTGTAGTGTTAATTAGATTTCTCTATAAGAAGTAAAAGCTATTGTTTTCGGTCTAGTGCAAGAATCACTTTAATGATACATTTATACGTTACAATAAAAAACAATTATCATTTCATTTTTAGTGGCTTTATAGAGGTAATCGTATAATTTCAAATATCATCCAGCTCAACATTTTTAAATTACTAAGACTGTATATTTATTAATAAATTATAAAATTTCACAAGCACATTTTTTAAATGTATTTTATAAAACAGTAATTGGTATTTGCCATTGCAAATATTCAATTCAAGAAGTTTAAACTCTCATCTTTAAGTTATGCGAAACTTTAAACAATATTAATTGCTTTATGCGAGAAATCAAGAAGTTCCTCATTGTACTATATTCTCCTGTCTTCCGTGATATATAGGACAACTATTCTGTAATGACATCTAGATATTTCTTGTCACTAAATTTGTTAGTTTGGAATTTTGGCAGATACAGTAAATAGTTTATTTGTGTTGGGGATATTAATTATTTTGATTCTTATGAGCAATTCATTCATTCAACATGGTATTTATAGATTTAAATATCTTAACGAAATAATAAAATTCTTAAACTCTCATTTTATTGAAGGTAGAATATGAAGAAAAATATAAAAACAAAGAAAACATTTCGTAATCTATATGATAACATATTTCATAAAACATACATAATTGACGTTGATGACAATCGTCAATAATTACCAACGATTGTGATTTCCATGCATTACTTAACATTAAACTGGAATCCTTGGGTCTGTATTTCGATTTTTAATTAAGTAAGCTTTCTCATATTTTATGAGAAAAGTGTGTTTGTAATTCTTCCTTCAAATAGATAAGAACAATGCTGATAACCCTCACCAGTACCGAATCTTCCAAGGTGATATAAGGTTATTTCAAGGTGGAAAATTTGCCACAATCTTACTTAACCTTACCGTAATTTTTTGTCCTATGTGGGATGCGACATCAAGAATCCATTACAAATTCACATAACAACTCGCAAGCGAAACGCAGGTAAATTGTAGGTCGGATATTCATTTACCCAACACGCTTTAGCTACCTAATTTATTATGGGTGGAGTTTCTAAAACTTTTAATTAATTTTAGAGAAAGTATACCTTCAGTCGTTTCGTGAATACAAGAGATGCATTATAAAAAAAATAAACCGAAGATAGATGTAAACAGTCAAGTCCACTGCAAAATTACTTTAAAGTACGTAATAAATGTTTCAAGCATCCGTAACTAACATTTATTGCTCACAAAGCCCCTTTTTTATAGCCTTGTAAACGTAATGTTAAATATATTGGATTGAATAATTACACTTATCAGAAATGTATATAATCAAATTTGTGGGTAAAATATAATATAGTATTGATTTACGTAATATAACATTCGCCAAACAAAAATACGTTGTTAAATGCAAGGGATTTTAGAACTCCTCCTCATATTTTTTTGTCTATGTTAGTGCGTTTCTACTTAAAAACTGAGATCATCCTAGTTAAAAATTGAAGGTAATATAATACCACAGTACACCCGGAAAAGTACTGTTGAATAAATGCCCATTCTGTGGTGTATGGCTGAATATAACCGCACGGAAAAATAGACCACTGGAACAATAAATATGTAATTAGGGCTACGAACTGACAAACTTATAACCACTTACTGTGTACTTTGTCTGCCTAACTGCTTATTTGTTGGACCTGCCAAATAGAGGCCTCATCAATTACTTCTGTGCCTCAAATAATTACATCTCGAAAAACCGTATTCGCAAGGTATTTTTAATAACATCGGCAACCTCATACAGAATCTGGAGTAAAAAATACCATGGCATTTAGAAAACTTCATTAACTACTCTTACACCTCGAACAATTCCATCGTGAAGAACTAATATCTTTTTTATTCGTACACTGAAAGAAATCGTATGTAGATTTTACCTAAGTTGGTCAAATAAAATCTGCCGAACTGACAACTAAGTAAAATTTTCCGAACTTATTCAGCACATATTACTTAACTACTTATGTAATGGTTCCTGAAATTCTATTAAGTAGATATTACTGAAAAACTAAGTAATAATTACTTGACTATCTTTTTATACGAAATCAGTGATTTTCTACTACAAATATATAAAGATATAGACATAGTATATAATAATAAAAGGTGGGTTTGAAATTATATATAAATATATGTAATTATAGTTCAGCTGAGTCCGCGTTGAAATCAGTCGGTAATATAGGACACTGAGACATACACTGAAAGAAGTTGTTAATAAACTCGAGTACAATTTACAAGACAGCTGTTTGTCCGGTTTTAGCATATGTCGGTAATTTGGTATATATTTTATAATTATTAATGAATTATATGAATTGTTGAAACTAATTGTTCGAGTATTATTATTTTATCATTGTTTTTATTTAACTGGTTCATAACTCAAACAAAGATTTGAGGTTAACTTATGTCAAATGAAAACTCATGCATTCATATCACTCACATATTCCCATTCCTATACCATTGTAATTATAATTAAATAAAATAGATGTCTAAGAACAAGAAACACGGTATAGTATATCACATATTGAGAAAATTACAACCCATAAGTACATGTCTATGAATTTTGTTGTCGTAATGACAGTTTCTGTTTGTTTTATTACTTGTGTTAAACATATTTTTGTGTACATCTAATTTTATCTTTTTTTAATATAGATACAATATAAGTAGTGAAAAATATGTAGCGAAATGTTTTTGATGATATGTATGAGGATACGAGTTGAATAAAAATTTTCGTTTGTCCATATAATGCACTTAAATATTATATGTGTTCCTTACTTATGTACATTTGTTTTCTGATTTTTAGTGAGGAAAATATAAAGCGTTGGATATAACATTCACATAGTCTTACATTTACAATAATATTCATAAGAGAGATAATTAGACAAATGTAAACTATGATTATATGTATATAGGTATTTAAATATCTGGAAGCAATATGGTAAGATGTTACAGTCAAAACGAGTATGGATATGATTTTTGTTGTAGCAATGGGAACTGTCATTTACAATAATATTTATAAGAGAGACAATTAGAAAAATATCTAAAAGCAATATGTCAAGAAAGTTACAGTCGATAAGTGCAATGGATATGAATTTTGTTGTCGTAGTGACAGTTTCCATTGTCGAGTCAAACAATTTTTTCATTTTGAATCACTACGAACCCAGTTTAATGTTTTTTCTGGAATATTTCCGATATTTGATAACACATTTAGTTTGAAAACATGTAATTGAAAACAAATTAACAATAAATGATTTATACCAAATTAAATTCCCACTTCATGCAGTAATGTGCAAAAACCTGAGTTGAGTGTAAAATTCTTATTATTTTGTTTTGCATTTTTGAGCATGATAATGAACCGATTGATTTGAAACAAATTTCATTAGCTTCGTGCCATAAAAAGTATCCAAAAACATGGTTATAGCCTAAATTCATAGTACATTTACAGTTCTTGCCTTAGCGTCGAGTCAAACAATTTTCTCCTTTTAAATCAATATGAACCTGATGTGCACACACATACACACACACACACATATATATATATATATATATATATATATATATATATATATATATATATATATATATATATATATATATATATATATATATATATATATATATACACACAATATCTATTCATATAAGTGTTATATAAGTATACATATGTGAGTGTATATCTAAAAGCAATGTGTTAAGAAAGTTTCAGTCGATAAGAGTAATGGATATGATTTTTGTTGTCGCAATGGGAACTGACATTACAGTCATACTCGTTTTGACTGTAACATCTTAACATATTGCTTCCAGATATATAAATATATACATATAATTATAGTTTACATTTGTCTAATTGTCTCTCTTATGAATATTATTGTAACTGTAAGCCTATATGAATGTTATATCCCACGCTTTATATTTTCCTCACTAAAAATCACAAAACGAATGTATATATGTACGGAACACGTATAATATTTGAGTGTATTATATAGACAAACGAAAATTTGTATTAAACTCGTATCCTCATACATATCATCAAAAATTTTTCGCTACATATTTTTCACTATTTATGTTGTATCTATATTAAAAAAAAATAAAATTATATTACACAAAAATATGTTTAATACAAGTAATCAAACAAACACAAACTGTCATTACGACAACAAAATTCATGGCCGTGTACTTATGAGTTGTAATTTTCTCAATATGTTGTATACTATACAGTGTTTCATGTCTCTTAGACATCTATTTTATTTAATTAGAATTGCAACTGTATAAGAATGGGAATATGTGAGTGATATGAATGCATGAGTTTTCATTTGACATAAGTTAACCTCAAATCTTTGTTTGAGTTGTTAACCAGTCACATAAAAACAATGATAAAATACTAATACTGGAACAATTAGTTTCAACAATTCATATAATTGATTAATAATTGCGAAATATATACCGAATTACCGACATCTGCTAGAACCGGACAAACAGCTGTCTTGTATGTTTCGATGCAGTGATGTACTCTGGCTCGGCAATATTTGTCGAAGTTATTAAGTAAAATCTACAGAAAAGTTGTTACTCAAGTCATTAAGTAGATTTTCTAGATTTTGTTCAGCAAATATTACCGAAGTGACTATGTAAATGTTACATAATGGTGGTTACTTAACTTCTTCGGCAAATTTTACTTGAGTTTTCGGCAGAATTTACTAACAAATTCTTTCAGTGTAGCACCTGGTTGTCATATTAAGTATTATATGAAAACATCTGAAGTAAGGAATGCATTTCGAGAAATTAATAGCGGAGTCATTGCTAGTGTACAATCGTATTTTCTTTATCATTTGAACAGTGATCTTCAATACGTACAATCTATTTATTTATTACTTACGGTATATGATTGAGAAAATTAACATGGTGTATATTCCAGTAAATTGCCTGTTCACGCATCATCGATATTTAGTATGAATATACAATGCGCAAAGTTTATGAAGTACATTTCTTTATTTTCTTCGAACATTCAGAATGATATTCATAATATTACTGACCTTTAAATGTTTATTCATATGTAGAAAGAAATCACAGTTTTGTACATAGTCGGCCATTAAGGGGCGTAGAAAACCTCGCGTTATTAAATAATTATTTACCAGTGGATTGAATAATTCTATTGCAATGAAATGAAATTAAATACACACAAAAAAACGTAGATTAATTTTTAATATAATTAAAGTGAAATAAAACGTTTTATCGACGTCCAAGCTATATAAGTTTATGTGAAAACCCAATAAATAGACGATAGTCTATTTATTGCTTTCTTACATTTACTGCAAATACCCATTGAATGGACGGTTTGATAAACTATTTTAAATTGGATAGACATTACTCTACCCTATCAGCTAAAATACGTGCACCAGGTGTTCTGGGTCGCCGGTGACGGAGTTTACGTTTTAACTAAATTACGTAAGTTAAATAAGTTTTTTTTTGATGCATCGTTTGATTAAAATTGCATTAAATATTTTGATAAAATATGTACATATTGCAATAAAAAACTATGCAATATATTGTTATAAACGACTATTTATTTATTTACCCTTTCGTTCGTAAAAAGTCTACAATTTAAGAGTAATCTGCTCATTAGGATTTCTATTTCTTTTGATTGTCAATATCGTCTATTCACTGGAATTTACCCTATTATTTTAATAAAGTACAAATTTAACGATAATAATGATATAGAATAAAGTTAACCACATGCAAGGTTTAACCTAACGATTCCTAATGATGGTAGCATATTTACAATCAATCAAATAATTAAAATATAACTCAAGTATTTTACTTTCTTAACCGCTTGAAATTAAAATTTGTCAAAAGTAAGATTCTTGGTATTACGGTTCTTTTACTACATTAAAATAACATTAAAAAGCTCAATTAAATTATTGGGTTGTGGATGTCAACCACTAAATATGAAAAAAGTGTATTATTATCGCAAACAGAACTTTTCATTTCTTCGGAACTACATATATGAAAAATTAATGACTCGACCACTATCAGATTCTGCATCCCTCTAGCGATAATATTTAGAACTATATGCCTATTGCTAAAATTCACGTTTCGTCTCGGTTCCCCTGTGTTTGGAATTAATACGATAAATAATTAAAAGCTTGCGATCGATGAAAGTGTTAAAATTGTTTCACTCCTTTGTCACCTCCTTTCACTGTCATATTCACCATAGCCTGAATTTTCGAAATCCATTTAAAAATAATGTATGCATCAAAATGATTTACTAATTATCAATTAATTTAAAAAAGTAAAATACATTTATAAAGTCACATTAAACTTTCTATTATTTGAAAAAAAAAATATCTTGCTAGAAAATCTGTCGAGTGTAATATTACTCTAGGGGGATTTTTCAGTTTCCAAAAATGCATTGGATTTAATCATTCAAAAACGCAAAAAGACAATACTCGTGAAAGCGATGCGTGAGCAAAATATTCAACTTTCTCATCAGTCATGGAAGTACGTCAATCTCACGGAATTTTTGACGGATCCTGACACATCTCGTGTCAGCGATTCGCGGCTGGGTATCAGGCTTACCTTATGCTCTTTTCGGGGTATCCTGTCGATGCGGTGCACACCGTGCATAAATCGCGCGTCTGGCATGAATGAACCGATAAGGTACGTGTACCTCGCTTTTCGAGTTGCACATTTCGCCCAATCAATACCGTCACGCCGAACTTCGACACGAGCCTTGGGTTTTAGAGTCACGTGGTGATCGGGACCAATGGCTACGCTCCTGGCGCAGCGTCGATACTTATCTCGTGACCAACTCGGCGCCAAGCGTCTCCTTCGTAATTTTACCACGTGCTCATTGAAGGAGTCTCCAGGAAACGCGAAGGGGACTTTTCTCCTTCTCGTCGTTTCTTCTTTTCGAAAAGTGCTGAATTGCTGATGTTCCTAATCTGCTGCCGTTGCTGGAGTTAGGAGAGTAATTCGTT
This sequence comes from Trichopria drosophilae, assembly GCA_030407085.1. Lineage (NCBI taxonomy): Eukaryota > Metazoa > Arthropoda > Insecta > Hymenoptera > Diapriidae > Trichopria > Trichopria drosophilae. The sequence continues at coordinate 53,385,811 of CM059583.1, forward strand.
TAATATATTGGATTCTTGTCAAGTCCTGAAAAATATAAAGAAATTGAACTTGTGATATTACATGTATTCAATTAAGCAATACAAAATGTATAGCATATCGCCACGTGCAATGTCACAAGAAGTTCAAAATTATTGTTTTTTTCCTCAATTATATTTAATATGTTGAGAACATAACCAATGTTTTATCAACTGCGGTACCTGTCGTCGGTTTTTGTCCCACAAAGGTGGGGTTTCCCCACGCCATTGCACACTCGAATGGAGGTACCGTTCAAAATGAAAGTGACCTGTTCGGTAATTGTCTGTAAAGGTTCTTCAAATTGGTGACGATACCGGTAAAGTAGGTAGCTATCGTATATCGATGTGTAAGCGACGAATTCGTAGGATGGTCGTTAAGAATAATTACGAATCGGTATGTTGGATTATGTGACTGGTGACATGTGAAAAAACTGTTTAAAATGACGATTTTGGAATCGCCGAAAATGAGTTGGAAATCGCAATACGAGTGTATGGAAAACACGTCGGTTTTGTAATTGGGTTGACAAAACCGACGTGTTTTTATTTATCGCGATTTTGTACGTTGTGGAGATAGCTTTTGTCAACCCCAAATCAAACAATTTTATTTTTATAAAAATTTCTGGTTAGGATACTGAGCGCGATTAATCGTCCGAAACTACGCATCATACTGACCGATTTTCACATTTCACACTCGTATTGGAATTTCCGACCCATTTTCGACGATCCCAAAATCGCCATTCGAAACCGCTGTTTTACATCCAACATACCGATTCGCAATTGTTCTTAAAGTCCATCCTACGAATTCATCGTTTACAAATCATTATACAATAACTACCAACTTTACCGGTATCGTCACCAGAAATTTTTGTCGAAATAAAGTTGTTTGATTTGGGGTTGACAAAACCGAAATTTTTTTTTATTTATCGCGATTTCGTACGTTGTTAACATAATGCAAATAATTGAATAAGCCCAGTGTCATATAATAGTATATTGTGTATCTAGGGCGGAAAGTCATGTATTACGGCGCGGGCGATACTGCAGCTCGAGTCCTAGGCAAAGACGAGGCGAGCCGAAGGCAAGCCGAGTCATGTCGTAGACGAGGGATTCAGCATCGTCCGAGCGTGTAATGCATTTCCGCCCGTGGTACACACGATACCTTTTCGCACACCTGTCGACAAACATGCCACCTTACGCTGTAATGAGAACAGCGGGCGGTAAAAATTGAAAAACTACCGCGCGCATGCGCAGTTGCGTCCTCGGCTGTAAATGGCAACTTTCCGTTCGCTTAACCTGCACGGAAAGGTGGAAGTTTTGTGTAGGTGTGACAAAAAGATTTTTGCGACGACTCCATTTACGTGCAGAGAACCTTACTGAATTTATCAATTAATTTTGGTGCTTAACTGTTATTCGAGGGATTAATTTATATCCATTCGAATTTTTATCAAATGAATTGCAGAATCAGAATTCCACATTGGAATGTAATGGAGAGCAATAATAACAAATTTGTCTTTATGTTATAATCCCAATTGGGGCTAGTTGAAGACAATACCTGTCGGTTTAATCTAGAAGATGATGAGACCTTTGAACACGTCATTGGAAAATGCCTAATGAAGATCAGGTTCAGACGAAGCATCCTTGCCAAAGAGATATGAAATTCTGGATGGACAATAATGCGGGCCTAGTGGCTTCAGGGGTATGACACAAAAATTCGAAACCCGAACAAAGTGCCCAAGTGAATCGTCATGTTCACCCAATCCACCCACAAATTTAAATCTAAATCTATAACTCTAGTCTTTCAAAATATCTACCATATACTTTTCAATGATGTCAACCTCCATCACATATTTCTTTTGTTTATAAAAGCACAAAAATTAGTTTCATGTTAACTTTGAAGACTTGAACGTACTAATGCGGATGCCTTTCTTAATATCATTGCCTTGTTTGCACAGGGAAGTTACGAAATTGAAGCATTTTTGAAATTCAACCTGTCAAACTGAAGGAGTTATTTAAATTCACAAAATATTTATTTTTTATAATATTTGAATCAGGCAGGTGATAAACTAAACACATAATGTTTAATTGCAGGAATTGAATACATGATTTAATGACTATTTAGCTCGGAGGACAACAAGTTTTTACATATTAGAACAGGATTTTAACTACAGAGGGCTAGGAATGCCACTAATATAGTTTTATCCGTTTTGTTCAGGATAGTCGGATGCTCCTCCTAATTTCATCGAAATTTTGCGCGAATTTGTTTGCAATTTGGGCACCAAATTGTGTCCCAAACATCTAATTTATTATATTTATTTGGTGTGCTCTTTTGGTTTTATTCCTGTATTGAGCTTTTTCAAAGATTTTTTTTTCCATCTTAATGTAGGTAACGTATAAAATTTCTCATACAAATTGCAGTTGAAAATAATCACACCTATATGTAAAATATCCATAAATTGTAAACGAAATTTCCCATGGCACGATATCGAAATTTTTTCATGCCAGGCAATGAATCTGAATTCTATTAATACTGATAAACCCGCGTATTAAAAAAGAATGAAAATAATGTTGGTGATTTTTTAAATGACCAGAGACTTATAGAAATTTATAAAAGACATTTAGTTTACATAAACTTTCAATTTATTTTAACTGTTTTAATTCATTAAAAATTTCATCACTAGAAAATTACATGCCTTTCAGAGCTTCAACTGAATTCCACAATGAGTACGAATGTATTTCTGTTTTGTACATGCTATTCGATCACATGCTTCCGAAAGTAAAACTCTCCGAATATTGATGAATTTCTGAATCTTTTTTAAAAATTCACAGGAAAGGTTTTGTTCAGTTTTTATCTGGAATGCGGACTTTCAATTACACATTATCGGAGAAAGCGGCAGTTATCGCGGTGCGAAACTCTTTACTCTTTGGGCGACGAAAAGTCGACAAAAAATTGCTGACCTGATAACGAAATTTTATCGTCCTCCGAGTTTTGCTGTAACCTTGTTACTGCGTTAAGAACTAATGGTTCGGTCATCTTGTTAATCGGACAGAGGAATTAATGAATAGTAATATTTTTTTTTTAAAAAGGCCAAAATCTAAAACAAAGACACAGTACATTGTTTATTTTTAAATTGCAATAAATTGCGATATTCCATTGCATAAATAATACCTAGCAATCAAAATATAATATTTCTTTCTAATAAACTAACATACATAATATCATTAAATATTTTCATCATTCATTTAATGTGGTTATTGTTATAAGATGATTATTTCTAGAAGGGTCTCGATTAACTAAAGTAGCTTCGTAAATGCAATAACTAAATGATAAAAAACAAGGAGTTACTATTCATGTTATCTTTAGATACTTAAGAACCAAGGTAGAAATTCCCAACTTCGAACGTTTTCGTATTTTAACTACGTAGGTTACAAATTATAAATATCAATAATATTTCACCACTTTTGTAGTTTCATTTTGATAATAGAAGTAAATTAATTCCACTGTTACACATATAGCGTCGTATATTCCATTATCTAGTGAATGGATTTTTAATAAATTACATCTAGAACTACAACGCAATGTTATAATAAATATTGAAGATGATGTAATTATTCATACAGAATACTGCATTATTAACGTTTAATGCAATTACATTTCCAAATTTTCAAGCATAAGGCGCCATATGCCTACTCTGTAAAAAGTGAAATCTAACTTTAATTGCCTGAAAATGTACTTTGTTCAAAACAATTAAAGGGCATTCATATTATCATATCCATGCATATTTAAGGTTGTAACATTACTTGAATATTCAGAAATCATGATATAGTCTTTTATATTAACGCTGTGTGAATATGACAAATAACATATATCTCTAACACGATTATTCCACTATTACCAAAAGACCTCTTCAAGAGATTTTGCATGGCTGTTCTAGCAAATAAGTAGTTATGCTTCCCAAGATAGTACAAACGAATTCTTTTTTTTCATATATATGAGATTCTATAAAAATTAGCAGAACACAACAGAAATCTTACTAACCTTTTTTTAACATTCATTTACGATCATCCTTTCTTTGATCGATTCTAAAAAATGAAATGGTTTGATATTTACCTCATTATGCCTAACCAAGTTATGATCCCTATAGTGAATGAATGAGTACTTTTAGTGTATTTTGAAGAGAAAATGATACCGCAATTTGTTATTATTATCATGACATAAACTTAATCTCTTAATGATAGTCAGCGACTAATTCCATAAAAAAATGGTGGTAAAGGAAATAGAATTTATAATTCTATTGAGTGTTATTTTTAATCCACTTATTTATTCTACAGTGTCAGTGACAGCTCTTTAATAAGTACTCAATTTTTAGGCATCATATTTGAAAGGACCTACATGTCCTTGAATTCGACATATATAGATAGGTACTTAAAGATCACTTTTAGTGCTCTCCCTAAGCAGTATTTCAAACGTCTTTATAAGCTTAAAGATGTCTTTTTACTGTTTGGGATGTGAATCCTCGACAATGTTCATTATATGCAGTTTATACAATAATATTGGTTGGGACATTGATAATATACCTAACCTCTAAATTAAATTTATGTTTCAAAACTATTTTCAAAAATAGTATCAATGTCGCTTTATTTATTAGTTCTTGAAATATTTGTCAATTTAAATACATTATTAAACTAAACTTAAATTTTGTCAAAAAAATGTTGCAGATCTATTCAAATTACGATTTTTTCTTCTTTTCAGTTTCTTACATTTTACCGTCACTTCAGTTAGAGCCTCTGTGTCTAACCTCCGAGATGAATTTAGGATTGAGCAGCACTAACCTTTGAACTCGACATTGGAACGTAGTTTGCTCTCGTGGAATAAAAAATACCATATTTCATAGATGATCTGCATTGTGTTTTGTGCTATTGTTATTCGGTGGAAACACTCCATGTTCACGATATAAATTCAGTGCAGTCACTCAAATAACTAAATAATGAAAACATGTCTTTTAAATAAAAAATTCGATGTTTTATTAAAGAAATACCGAATAGTATATACTAGTCACGATATACAATAATTTTATTACTTATGTTAGTTACAAGTTACATGAATATTGCAAATTGAGTTTTATTTGCAGTACGTAATAATAATGATATGGCCAATTTAAGTTCGCTTAAGGTTGTAAGTTTTCAGTAACGTTGCGCTATTATTCATAAAATTTGTTACTTTTAACGATTTTTGGGAATCGCTTATTACGAATTTAGTGTCAGATTTACAAAAAGCAAAATCCAATTAGGTCAAATTTTTTTCAAAATTTATCGAAATTGTTTGAAAATATTTAATAAATTTGTCTTTTGATTGAAAATCTGACAAAGAAGGTTTACAATTAAAATTACCAACTTTCATTTCGTTTAGTTCTCTGAAGTGAATAATACGATGTCGGGTTTTCATCATTGTTTTACCCGGGTGCTCAGGTATGAGTACTGTAGTTCTAAGGATGTAGAATATTGCACATTTTTTTAATTTTCAAATGGTGTTTTAAAATTTTGTACACCCTAAAGTAAATTCACATTCATGAATCAAAAAATCCCCCAGTAATATGGCAGATCAAAGAGATTTTTGCTGATATACTTGGCTACACTTATAGCGTTCCATCTTAACATACGCGCCAATTATATTTCTGCGACAAACACTAATTAGGATGTGAAACTTTTTCGAATGAGTTGACAATGGATTATCATCTAGATTTAAATTATTATCATGTTAAAATTAGACTATATCAGCTATCACCAAAATTCAATAATCTAAGTACATGATCACTTATAGAAAGATAAAGAACTAAGTATGACTCATTTTATTACGAGTAAAATAATATACATATAAATAATAAAAATGGAGTTAAAGTCGCAATAAATATGCTAATAAAAATATAAATAAGCTTGGATGATATAGCGTACAAATCAATAGTATTTGTAATAGCACATTATGCAACAAGGACAAAAATTTTGATCTACGGCGAGTGGGAAGTTTGGCAATCACAGTCGTCGGTGATCGACATTTTGATTGTGTTCCATAGGATATTATTTTACACGACTTGCGTGGAGCTCGATTCTGCGCATTTGAAAATTTCGAATTATTACGTAAGGTCGAGTTCAACGTACAGAGTGTTAAAAATAATATTATATTAAAAATGGTATAAACATTAGAAAAAGCATTATTTCCGACCTCGTGGAACGCTCATTAAGAGGGTTACTCTGATTAACATAGAGCTTGTTGAAGTTTCCGATCATGTTCAGTAAGTGTTTATACACTTCAAGTTAATATAGTGGAAACTAATATTTTGATATAATTACAGTAAAATAATACCACCAATACAGTTGAAAATGTACACAATGCAAACTCAATTTATAATTTTATCTGCACATTGAATTCAGGATATTAATTCCCACCTCTTGAAGTATATAAATGCTGAAATTAAATTTCTCATACAGTTGGGTATTAACTATACGTATAATCGTCTGCTTTTTACAGTTTCCATATATCTATTATTTGAACTTTAAAAATTTAATATATCTACTTGGTAAAATACATACACGAAAGAGAAAGTAGTATACCAACGTTTGCAACAATCCAAATCAAATTTGAAATTAGAATTATGCCTTTATTTGATACTTTCCTATGGATTAAGGATATATTTAAAGTTGTTCAATAATTTCATAATACATTCAACAGATTTAAAATTTTCCAATATATTTATTATATATAGTATTTTGTAATGTAATAAATAAATGATAAATTAATCTTTAAACTAAATATTCGGAAATCTTATCATGTTTCAGGAAATCGCAGCAATTTTGATCAGCTTTCAGCGACACATGGAATGGCAGAGTCGGGAAGTAAAGGTACGACCTCGAAGTGGCTCGATGCTGCTATATTCGAGGAAAAAGGTTCGATATCGACGCGATGGATATTGCTGGAAGAAGCGAAAAGATGGCAAAACTACGCGAGAAGATCACATGAAGCTAAAGGTTCGTTCAAATTCGTAAATATATAATACTTATAAATATGTCCTGAATTGTTATTTACAACATAGTAACTAGTTTTATAAACTGCCTTATTTCAAACAAACATAATGTTTAAAACCCGCTGCTGAAAAATCGTACACATTAATTACCAAGGAATAGCTTCCTGTAATCGAAATCATTTGACAATCAGGTGCAGGGCGTCGAGTGCATCTACGGTTGCTATGTGCATTCTGCAATTCTCCCAACATTTCACCGGCGGTGCTACTGGCTGCTTCAAAATCCAGACGTCGTCCTTGTCCACTATCTAAATGTTCCTTATCCTGACGGCGATGCCAAACTCGCTGCCCTACCGCCATGTCTGGCCCTTCCACCGGATAAGAAGGAATGGACGAGAGATGAATTGGCATCGCAACTCAGGCCAATGTTCCTTGGTGGAGATGACGATCCGAGTAATTCTCATCTCGGCCAACATTCGAATCATCCGATTGATATGATTGTCTCGCAGCTGCTCGACAGGCAAAGGGCTTCTACGGCCACGTCGACTACTGGTCCACAGCTCGCACCGCGGAGACTTACTCCTGACAATCAGGTTTTTATTCATTACTAATGATTTTTCATACTCGAAGATTTCTGAAGATTTAAATCGTTAATTTATATTATTTTGGATATACTAAATGGAAAGTCAACACCGTAATCGACAATTTATTCATTTGGTATATTCATCTTTGAGCAGGTCTCATCGACTACCGGAGGTCAACAACCGAGCACTACAGCGTCGGCTGCTCCACGCGTTTACTCGAGACATTCCCACTCGACTCAGAGCCAACAGCCTGCTCCTTTAGTTTTAAGTTTACAACAAATACAAGGTGGAGGTGGCCTCCTCATCCTTAATAGTCAGCCATATCATCATCAGCAACAACAGCAGCAGGCACAGCAGCAGCAACAACAACAGCAACAGCAATCTCAGCAACAACAGCAGCAGCAACAGCAGCAAACACAGCAAGTCGAGATGCAGCAGGTATCTGATCATCAACAGATCATCCAGCAAACAAGCGTCGATCACGAACAGCAGGTTCATCAAGAGGCTGACTCGAAGGAGTTCAAGGAAAGCATCGATCGGTCTCTCGCTTCTACTGGTACTGGTCCGAGCGCCGTAACGGATTTTGCCGAGACGCTGGACCTCAGTCAAGAAGACATACAACGTACTTTATCGGCTAATATGGTCCATTCGACGCCATCGCCGTCGCCAGCCGATAATAGCATCATGAATCCGATGGACTATATTGACTCCTCCGACGATGTTCTCGTTAACTTTGACGCTTTCGACATGTTCAGCGATTTACCAGAGCTCCAGGATTTCGAAACAGAGCCCGAAACCAAGACTGATGTTCGCGTTCCCGAAACTGGGGGATGTCAGCCAGGCACGACCGTCCACATTGCTGAGTATAGTCCAGAGTGGAGTTACACTGAAGGTGGAGTTAAGGTAAGAACCATTTATTTTCACTCATATTGCACTGAAATACATTACCCAGCATTTTTCGAAAAATCAAACGAAATAATATCAACATACAACTCAGGTTATACGAATTTATATTACTTTTTGACAATTTTACAATATAATAGTCAAATTGATGTCAGGGTGTAAACCGATTATTACATTTGACATTGCGAACGTTAATCACTAATTGTTGCTTGCAATTACGTAGTTTGCAATTATTCCAACCCTTATGAGTAACGACCGTTAATTTCGATAGAGCATGGAGACATTCGACTATTTTCTTTCTGCACCGCTGCGTCTAGAATGATTTATTGAATCGACTTGGTTTGGGGTAGTCATTACCAATTGCTCGTGTTCAAGATTTGTCTCCACCGTTGAAGAGACTTTCGTGCATTCATTTCGATTAATGAAGTGGAAGTTACGACCGAATTCGAAAGAAGCATGTAAAGTTAAAATGTTGAGTACGTCCTTCCTTGAAATGTTATGGATTCATTGACACAACTAAATCTAAATTGTTGAACCTTCTGTATCTTTTTAAAATTTGTTTATTCTCGCGTTCAAAATAATTATTGTTATATATCCAAAAATTATCACAAAAGCGCAGTAGACATTTTAAATATCTAGATTAGTTTAGGCTCTCTTTCATTAAAATGTATATCAATAAACTATTTTAATTCTAGTATACGAGTGAGGTTGTAAAGTATACATGGTTTTGCTGATAATTAAGATAACACTAAAACTCGTTAGTTCAACTAATTATGCTTCCAGCAAATCAACAAAGTTTGATTGCTCTATACCAAGTCCAAATTATTATCTGTACGAACAAACAATTATTTAGTCAAAATTGAAACGTTCGTACCTTTTTGTACCGGAAGGCTTTTATGTTTTTGTTTATATCATTAGCTAATTAAAAATCCCGAATCACCAAAAAAAGAAGGTTGCAATGTTTGTTATAAAAAGGATACATTATGTTTGAAGTCAGTGACAGTCCCATTAAATGTTGAATAGTTAATCATCATAATCATTTAGAATATTACTAGAGCCGCACGCAATTTTACTCGCCTTCTAGTCTCTTACGAACAGGATTATTTTTATCAATTGCGAATGTGCAATTTGATGGTTAACAGCAAAGATAGAGGGCAGTAAATGGTCTACAACGTCTTATCTTAATTGAGCTCGATAGAGCCAGCTATCGCGAAATATCATGTATACACTTAGTGACATGAGGTATTATTCCGGCAATTATTCGATGACATAAATTCGTCAGACCACATTTTAGTTACCTAGAATATACCGTTTATGAAAGTTTACGTTCAAAATTTGGCAGCGCAGGATAGTTTTCACATTGGGCCACAGTTAAAATTTGAGTAATGGATCGATGCGTAGATTAACTTGAACATGTTAAGGCAATTTTTGTCTTCTTTTGACCTAATTTCAAATATATTACCGTTATATTTGTGATGCTTTTTCTTTGCACATGTGCCTAACAAACGTTTCCAAGCAGTTATTTAATTACAAATTTGTGTTTGAGTAGAACTGTAAAACTATAATGAACCATGAACTGTAAAATCATTAAATCCGTAAGATATGGTAAAAGTCAATTGCAATTTTACATAATTTAGCTTTATATTAGGAGAGGTAAATCTTATTAATTAGTCAATCTATCTTGTTAAAATGTAAGCACCATACAAAATGATATAAAACAATTATTTAATTACTGTAAACAAATTGTGAATTATTATTAATAATCAATTTAATAGAATCGAAAATTAAAAATAGAACGAAAACTTGTAAGGTTGCAATCACTTAAAAATAGATATTATATGGCCTTATAAGAAAACATTTATTGAATATTATTATTACGCTTAGTGCATAAACGAAATATATTTTGTAACGTCATTCCTGATACCGTTTTTTAATGTATTAAAACAATTTGGATGTTTATAAAGTAAAAATTGGGTTCTATTGAAACAGGAGAGACATTTTCATTCATTTTTTTATTACGAAAGTTAAGTTAAATATTTTTCGTATTTATGTAAATTTGTATAATAATAATTTGTCTGCAGAAATGTAATCTAGACTTAGAAGTTGGATGTAAATAAAGTTTCCGTGCAATCTTTTAGCAATATACAATATTAATTTACTTCGTTACTAAATGTTCAGCAAAACACTTCAAAATATTTCGCCAGACTGTCGAAAATAGACATCATAATCGTTTGCTCAAACATTAAATGTGCTTTTTTAAACTTATACCTGCTCTGGTAAATGGCGGTTTCTAAACTTTGCATATACTCCTCACATTAACTATTATTCCCGAATATTAGAGCACGGAGAGTAGGAAAGTCAGTTTCGAACTTTTTACACTTTGAAACCTATAAGCTTACAAATATTATCAAGTCGTAAACTGGTTCTGAAAGTTTAATCCCTTAACTACAAAATCACTTTAGAACTCTTTCTATTAGGTGGAGTAAAAAAGCCGTTCGAAAGTTACGAAGAATTTAATCAATTTTATGTGTTCATGAATTTACTTATATTGAAAGAAAGAAAAATTTAAGAACATATTTATATTTTATATTTATCTTTTGACATCTGGCATAGCCGTTAATTACTGTTTTAAGAAATGCATTCATATTGAATTGTCTTATTACAATTTGTTTTTACCGTTTTATTTTCTTCTTTATTTTATTCAGTTCAAACCTCGCTAATCGTATAATGCTTTAAGTTTTATTTACGATACACTGATATTATATAATATTATTTGAACCTCTGGTTTCATAGTATGTGGGAATTTCTATTTAACTGTTGTTTGTTGCAATAAAAGTTGAAAATGAATGTTTGCGCACATGCTGAAAAATGTTTGTGTGCAATATATGTGCTTGAATTATGTAGCCTTTTTATTGCGATATGCTTGTTTATAGCTTGCACCCAACTATTATAAATAAATGGTATCAATTTATTAAATAATAAATAAACGAAAGAATTTAAAATTTGGGGAAAAAATATAACATTTATTAAATCTGTAATTATGTGAAAATCATTAACAAAATAAGGCCGACCTTCTAGCTGAATATTGCACCTTCACGCCAATATTTTGAGATATCCTAATATAAAAGTGCGAAATAAAGCGTTTTTATCCAATTTGAATAAGCATTGTGACAAAACAACATTTTTTCGGAATTTAACAAAAACTGGATTAAAGTACATCCATCAGAAACCTGAGCATACTTTCCCGAAGATATTCGATGTGCTGAATTTAAATGTGGTCGTAGATTTGACCTATCATGTCATGATTTTGAGATATTCTGATCGAAAGGTGCAAAAAAACGAAAATTATATTCGTGCCTGAACAAAAACTTCGATAACTGGATAAACAAAAATTAAATCAGAATTACTAAAAGAGCATTTGAAAGCTGATGAATAGCACATTAATCTGCATTTAGCCAAATTGTGAATAAAAATTTGTTCCGACACAAAAACTTGCTGGAAATGGACAAAACGGTTGTTTTTGCACTTTAGGTTATGATATCTCAAAATTTTGACGTGATGGAAAATTCTGCTGCCACATTTAGATTCTGCACATTGAAAACTTTCAGAAGTCCTACTATTTCTGGGTATGCAGATCAGTCTCTTTTTATTGGCCTGTGTTATTTATACTTTTGTTATTGCAACTTAAATATTACCGAATTATGTAATAGTTGATGAAAAATACAATGAGTACAAGACACAAATAAGTCGTTTTGTCTATGGTAAAAGCAGAAAGTAACAATTTACCATTTCAAGAAAAATTTATTAAAAATTCATAATAATGCATTAATATTTTAAGCTACTTATTTTCACGACGATCAGAACATTTCCGGTTGCACGTAAATATAACGCAATAACATTAAAAATGTTATTAATGAAGAACGAACATCATCTTCATATTTATTTCTTATAATGCGTTGTATTTTGATAGAAGCTGTAAAGTTTTACATTCACGAATAATCAAACAATTATGAACGGAGTGAAAATTACTAAAATATTGAAAATCTTCCGGGGGTGGTGCACAGCTTCATTTTCCTAAATTCGGAGCATTATTAAATATAATAAATTGTCAAATTTCAACGATAAAATTAGTTCTACATTTTCCCATTTACTGTAATTCTCTTCACTTTCAGGTAAATAAGATATGGTCGAAATAATCTTTTTCCTAGAGAGACGGTCGAAAAAAGTTAATTACACCCTATTTTGTTACTTGGGGTGGCATTGAATTCGGTGATTTTGCGACATTTTATACTTTATTGGCTCGAGATTTTACCTATTAAGGACTTCCAACAAATACTGTCAAATTACAACAAAATATTACAAAAATATATTACTAAAATTAGCGCAATAATATAGAAATTATTATTTTTTCATTTCCGAGAATTTAAAAAAATTGACTTCTATCAGTCTATCCGCGAAAGCATTTATTTATCAATATTCGGCAATATAACGAAATTACGTGAAACTTATATAATCCACTTGCCAATCCCAATCACGTTTGCAGGTTTTGGTGGCTGGTCCATGGACAGGCAGCGGTTCTCAATCGTATTCGGTTCTTTTCGATACCGAACCAGTTGAAGCCTGTCTAGTGCAACCGGGTGTTCTGCGTTGTCGTTGTCCGGCGCATGCACCGGGAATTGCATCTCTCCAGGTCGCCTGCGATGGATTTGTGGTTTCGGATAGCGTAGTCTTCGAGTATCGACGACCACCCACAAGCCAACCAAGTCCGGAGAAGGCGCTTCTCGACCGTCTTGCGGATGTCGAATCTCGTCTCCAGGGACCTGGACCCCCATCTCCAGCAGCGCATCTAGAAGAAAGACTAGTCGCTTATTGCCAAGTAGGTTTCTATTCGTGTTTTCAATTTTAGTCACAGGTTTTCTAATTGTAATGTAGGATAATCATTTTGAAAATCGACGAATATCCCACTTTAGGATGCTGTTGTGAGACCTTGGCGCAACGGAGCCGAACCATTGCAATCGGGGGGTCCAACACTTTTGCATCTGGCCGCGGGATTGGGGTATTCTCGTCTCGCTTGTGCCCTTTTGCATTGGCGTGCAGAGAACCCCAGCACCGTTCTGGATGCAGAAGTTGAAGCTTTGAAGCAAGATGCTGCAGGACTAACACCCATCGCCTGGGCTTGTGCGGCAGGCCACGCGGACACTGCTAGGATACTCTACCGGTGGGTTTTTGACATATCGATTTGCAATAATGAAACTCCAAAGAGCAGATCTTATAAGGAAATTTGGGCACAATCGCGTTATCTCGCAATCTGTCGTGGCCAATTTATTCGCGAAGTTACAGCGACATCAGGTGATTTGGTAGATTAACTAATGCACGACTTTCTAACAGCATTACGAGGCTCGTCAAGTTTCGTTACGTTCATGAGTTGTCACCGCGCTCCCGTAATTCGAGTTTAAACCAACCGAAGGTCGCGTTGTAATAGGTCGTGAAGATCGAAATCGATCCTCATAATTTCTGCTGAGCTTTGATCAAGCATTTCTCGTGACTTAAGTAATGACAATGAATTCCATCTTAAGTATCGATTGTGTTAATCTATGGTAATAATTTTCGGAATGTTCAAAGTCAGCCAATCGATTTAATCGCCTCTGCCTTCAATTTTCTTATCGGCTCTGCCAGGAGTTCGAGAAGTACGGTTATAAAATCGGAAAACCATTTCGTTTGTACACGATAACATAATTATCAAACTGTAAAATATCAACGGATGAATAATGAAATATGGGAATAAATTTTGTGTTCGAAAAGTCAGTAATGGAATATCGAAACAAACGACACAGTCAGACAGAGTTAGGTAGGTCCCCTCGTTAAAAACGGTTCTTCTGTCGTTTGTCCAGATGGAACGCTATGGCGCTGCGCGTGAGAGATTGTCAGAACAGGAGCGCGACCGAACTGGCCGCCGAGAACGGGCACACGGCGATCGCCGAAGAGCTCAATCGCTTGGAAGCTCAGAGGCAGGATGAGAGGCTTTTCTTACGACCAGCCAGCCCAAGTCCTAGGAGGCCTTCCCAAGACAGCGGTCTCGAGTTGGCGCTGTGTTAGTTCCGTTTGCATAATCTACTTTAGTCTCATTTTAATCACGTCATCAACCACCCAATGACACACACGGCCATTATTATCATTTCATTTCTTTCATTAGCTACACTCTAAAATTATTAGACTCAAATTTCAGTCCAAAGGTGTCGAGAATGGGGTAGGATGGGTTCGACCACATTTGAGTTCTTTGGCGTCAAAATGTAGTTTAATTGCGTCAATAAATACGGAAAAAGAGAAAGGCGACTGAATGCCGTCTAGACAGGACTAGTTACTACTCAGCCGGCTTTTTTGTTTCAACTTGCTATAACATAATCAATTTTGAAAGCTTTGAAACTAATAAAAAAAGAAATTGTTCATTAGCTTTCCGCATCTAGTAAAAGTACGAACAATACTGGGTGCGGCATATTACTACTTACGTTACTGCACTTTCTATGTAGAATCCGCGACTTCTACAGCGATTTTCTCGAACTTCTACTATGATTAGGCCATCGAATTTGGTACGGGATGTTACCTCCCATCATACCCTAAACGAATATGCCAATTAGGGACGTTCCATCTTCAGGGCAAAAACCATAAAGGTATGAACAAATTTTCTGGAATGTTTTATCTTTATTGGTCTAATAGTCAAAAAGTAATGAATGTTTGAAGTTGGTGGCAGCCGATGACCAACGCGTCACGTGCTTCGATACTCTGAATAACTTCATTGTTTATTGAGATATATAATTTGTTCATTCTTCATTAGATGCAACAAACTCTGACGAACAATTTCTTTTTTTATTCGTTTCAAAATTCTCAGAATTAAATAGGTTATAGCGAGTTGAAATAAAACATGTTTGTCGGCCGGCCACGTAATAACCAGTTTTGGATAGAGTATATAACTACACCGGTAAAGGGATTCAAACCTAGCATGAAATACTCCAAAGGAGCAAATGTGACTCCGAGAGAGTAAAATTGAAGCCCATAGGAGTGAAATTTAACGATTACTCTCTCTTGGACTCCGCGAGTCCAATTATTTTAGAGTGTACATTTCCATTTTTTATTTGCTAATTATTACAGATCATACCATTCTTACAACGCAAAAAAAGCATTCCATCAATGCAGGACTTACATTTATTAAAACGCATATATCAAAAATTTTATTCATAATGGATGTAAGTAACCACTAAAATTAGTTTTGTATGTTATTGGAAAGAAGTTTATGATTATGTATAATTTAGATGTACATAGTTTTTGTTCATTATTTTAAGACATTTGGGAAAAGTGTTTTCTAATCACCTTAGTAAATGGAAACGTAGATTATTTATTTGTTACAATTTATGATATATACAGACTTAACATCGTTATTTATGAAGGTTCTGCACGTAATTGCGGTTCGATATAAATTCCACCTATAATTATTTATGATGTTTAGATGAAGTATTTACGATACTTTTACACTTATACAAAGACGTCTCTATACAATTTCTAGTAATTTTAATCAAATTTTGTAGCACATTAGCTCTATAGCTTATATATACACTAACCGTTATGTTCACTCAGTGCTTTTATCATAATTCCCATAATGCATTCGTATACTTTACGTTTCTTTATTAGTCTTGAAAATTAACTACCTCGTATCGTAAGCTCATATAATGAAAAAAATATAAGTAGAAAATATTTTTGTTTGTATCGCCCCGAATAACTGTTAGTTACAATTCTAAGAGCGTAGAGCATTAAGGCGCGTTTATCGCAAAAATCATGCAGGTGGTTCTCAATTCCTGGACAACATGGGTTTGTTGGAGGAGGATGAAACGTCATTAGACCTCGGCCATCAGGGTAAGGAGGACGCTCCGTCCCCTAGAAAGACCGTAGGTCCGTACTTGAGCTCGTTCCCCCATGTTATCTGTCTGTCTGTCTGTTTGTTTGCCTGTATGTTAATAACCACTTGCCAGTGCAATAACTCTTCGTTTCTAACCATTCCGGCACCTAGTCGACGTAGCAAACCTATTTGTGTAAATCGTAGTTTCAAATAGCTGAAGAAGGCTCTAATTACACCATTTACTCAAAACCAAAATAACGACCAAAGAAGATTGTTTCATAAATATTCTGTAATGCTATCAATGTTTCTTTTTTAATTTTTTCAATTTCCCTACCATCATTATTTGATGAATGTGATATTCCTTTCCTTCCTCACAACTTTTCTCATAGATTTTATTATCAGTTTGAATAGAAGTAGATGAACTTACCTATAGATAACAAAATTATTTTGTAATAATTAATTCATACCAGGAATTAATTATTGACTGTGGATGTGTAATATAGTAGTTCTTAGATACATTAGATCCTAATAGGACATTTACAGTTTGTCTATCAGGTATCCTTTCATATATTGGATGCGTTATTTATAAAATATCTTGAAGAGTTTTTATTGTAGGCCATCTACGCTCTATATCAGATAAATTTCAAAATGACGGTTGAAGGTT
The DNA here is from genome assembly GCA_030407085.1 of Trichopria drosophilae. Classification (NCBI taxonomy): domain Eukaryota; kingdom Metazoa; phylum Arthropoda; class Insecta; order Hymenoptera; family Diapriidae; genus Trichopria; species Trichopria drosophilae. Next base: position 53,402,875 of record CM059583.1, read on the forward strand.
ATCATTATTAGTAATGACTATCTATTCTAAATAGTAGTTTCATTTCAAAAATACATTCTTGCCTAATGACATATATTAGTAATTTCTTGTATTGTTTTTTTGGTTAAAAATTAATTTCTTTCAACATGATGTACAGATGTTCAGAAGTAGACTTCAGTACTGTTCATTTTCAAACCTTAATTTGGATCTGTAATGCAAATTAAGGTATTATAAGGCAACATTAATGTAGTGTTAAAAAAATAGAACATCTTTCCAAGGGTTCGAATTCTGACCACTTTTACAAGTTTTATGACTTGACCATTAAGCCACAGTACATTATTATTATATGATATGTATGTAAAGCTATTCACCATCTATAGCAGATCTGTTTATTTATGACTTTTTTCGTTTAATAGTTTTATTAATACAAAATTATGAAATTGAACTAACAAATTTGTTTACCTCAATTGCATTATTTTCCATGTAAATGTCGCAATATTCATATATATTTATACGAATATCTGAGTATTTCGGAATTTAAATAAAAACTGAATCAAAATAAATGTTAATGTTTTATAAGACATTTAACACGCGTCGAACCAGTTGCGATGTTTCGCGCAGATATAAACGCGCACGCGTGTCCCTTTTTTGCCGAAACATTTCTATATAGTTTCATAAGCATAAATCATTACTTGGAAATGATCAGACTTATGCATTAGCATGTACAGAATTTGAGTAAACACATTCAAAATTATAATATATTACGATGCATATGTATCAGTATAAAGATATTTACTTTTTGTATCAAAATGTTTAAGGGGTTTTCCCTATTATATATTCATACATGACAGTGTTCAAAACTTATTTTATCGAGATCGTTCGCCGATTTTGACATTCATAAAATACTGTATTGAGCTTTCAAGCTTAATTTTCGTTCTTCGCGTTAAAATTATTTTATAAAAATTACTGCATAATATATTTTTATATGCTTTTCTTACACCTTAGAAAATTCAACCCAAGGAAAACATTTTGTATATTATCATGAAATTAGGCTCTAATGGCATTTGTTATACATGGAAATGAAGGCTTATCAATGCATCATTGAAACTGTATTAAACAATATTAATCTATATGCTAAAAAAAAAAGAAAAAGTCAACCAAGACGGGAGACCGCGACGTACAAATCCATTGACTTAACCATTATGTCTCAGTATATTGTCTGATATAATAATTTCCAAACTATTCAAGATCTGTCGCGAATTTGTTTAAATGCTTGTATTCAAGTAAAATTATCAAACTAAATTAAAAAGTTATTCTGAGCTCCGAAAATTTATTGTAAAACGTTTGCTTAACTGTAAAAACCATAATTACATTTAAACTCATTAAATTTTCCTATTTTTTGCAGAAAAATATTCAATAAATTATTGAAAACTAGACAAATTTTCTGAAAATTGATGGTACGGGTAGCAATATGTCCTGTCGTTCTCTTAATTATTATTAACATATAAAATATTAACTTTTTAAGAATAAATATTGTATTAAAAATTTGATAGATTTATTCAAATAGAGTTTCTTATATTTGCTAAAGTACTCACTTAGACTCAATTAAAATATACATGTCCAGTCTTCATTAACAATCTTGAAGATTCAGTGGGATAGTAGAAATCAATAAATTATGCCTATACCTTCTTTTCCAAAAAACATAGAAAATTTAAAATGTACATAGTTACATTATATTTACAGTATGATGATTAACTTTCATCATGTGACTAATTACCAAAATCGTTACTAACATAATTATTGGCCGTAAGTTTTGCAAATGCAGATGATGTTGGAATCAAATAATCATTAACCGCAAAATATCCACTGGTGTTAAATGAAATATAAGGATGTATTTTATATATTTCTTCGAATATTCTAGTGGAAACTATACTTGAACTCGCAGTATTATCGGAGTTTTCACTCTAAAATCGCTCAAGGTTAACAGTTACATGATCTTATCTTCTTTCGTCTAAAATTATAGTATTCTATGTAGAACATTATCATAGTATTCCATTTAGGACGTTTTTGTAAGAGTTGCAGATCAGAACATATGAAAAATGAATGTTCATACTTTTTCGAGTAAACCATTTTTTAAATAGTTTGAGACAGTAGGATTTTCTATATTTGAATATTGCGATCATAACCATTATAAATTATCAACACGAGATTTTGAAGATAATAATTACATGACGAATTTACGTGTAGTTTACTACGTTTTTATTTCCGAGATAAAAGTAAATTTGAAAAAGAACTCTCAATAAAATATCATTTTGCATAGGAAATTTTAATTAAATCGTAAACGTAAGACCAACATTCTATAAATGCTTATATCAAGAGCTGGGCTCTGTAGAATATAAATATTATTGAAAGAAGTATGAATTGGCACTTCTGCATGGATATTAAGTTGTCTTAATTTATTTTAATATTAACTGATAACGATACCTCCGTGTTAATATAAAATATTAATATTTTACAAATCTTTATATAGTAAAAGAAAACTTGAAATTAGTCTTTCCTCGTATAGAACAGCAAAAATATCGAGAAAACATCCAAAACTCGCAATTTGAGTTCATTATTAAAGAGAATATTACAATATTAAACTTAAAGAGCACAGTACCATTGAGAATAAAGTTAATATCAATATAACAGGAATATTATTTGATCAAATATCATATCCCTTAGGTTATAATAGTTAAAGCTTGGAAAATTACTAAATAAAAACATTTATTTCTTCTTTATAAATTTCAACAATTATTTTATCCGAGCGTGAAATTTTCCTGCATAGTTATATGATGCACCACATTAAGCTCATAAAGTTGTTGATTTTAATTAATAAAAGTATCAGCGCGTACCATGTGTCCAGTAAAATATCCTTTTCATTTGTGACTGCACTGTTATGCGCACTTTAATATATGCTAAACTATTTTTACTAGTTTAATGCAGCACATCAGTGTGTTTACTGATTAAGCCAACAACTTTTTCTACTCACTACATGTTTTCCACTATAAGTGTTATTACTATCTACCTCGCGCATTTCTTTTTATTTTAATGATCATTTTTTAGTTTATATATTTAGAAACATCAGTACGAAAGTCTCGAAAACCACATAAAATCCATCATGTATTTTTAATTTATGAAATTTTTTTACGGATATCCAACGCCCATTATTTAATATTATTTATTTAGTCTTAAAACATTATGATGTCAATGTACCAGATGTAATTGTAAATATATATCACAAAACTCTATTAAAAGGTAGTATAATAATATATACTAAAGGAAGATTGCACATGTTGCGTGTGTAAATTACTTGTACAAATATATTACAGCTTTTAAGCGATGTTGGTGTTGCTTGGCCTTAATGTAAGCTCAATGTATTTTTTTTGCATTACATGGATTAAAAATCATGTATATATTTCATATCATTAATTATATATGTCAATATTTTGTAAATATTATGTGTAAATGTAATATTTCGTTTTCACTGTCATATGAGTAACAACCAGTTCTAAAACCTAATTGCACAGTTAATAAAATTAGGTTCCATACACATTAATGGGTGAACAGTCGATGTTGGAATATATAGACATAAAACCAAAGAATACGTAAAATGTATTTGGAGTAATGCTCATATTTTTTACATCTTAAACGTTCAAGTTAAAAATGTCAGTTTATTCTCCAACATTATTTCGATAAACGTAATCGATATTATCGTATATATTCGATATATCCTGTATTTTATTAATCTTGATGAGTTCCAACGTTAAAATATCTGTGAACAACTTTATATACCAGAGCACCGTAAACTCGACTTACACGATTTATTAGATCTAACACGCAGTAGCTTTCCTATGTGTCTAGTATGTCTGCATTCACTACACTCGCTGACATGATGTGTTTGCGCAGGCTGAAGGAATTCCCTTACAAATGAACTATTGAATTAGATTAGAATTCCATCTTCTCAAAAAATTGTTTACCTAACCTATTTTTACGTAATTCACGATATTGGTATTCTTGTTATTTTATCATAATACTTCTAAGCTTAATAAATAGTTATTATAAAGTCGATCACCAACGTTTAACTCAAAAAGCTTTTATTGAAGACAACATGACTTATTACATTTGATGTACTTACTACATATCCCTGGTAGAGATGTTCACGAGAATCTAGCCAGAATTATCCTAGATGTTTATGATCTGGGTAGAAACTAGTCTATAATATGGGTAGAAATCCTACGAAAAAAGACATGAATTCTAGTCGAAATCTTCCGAGACGCGAGACATTGAGACAGACATATCGTTTAACATGAGTGTGACAAGCTCCTACAACTTATCGACCTCGGCTCGATTCGAGAATCTCGAATACCTCTCGATCGAACTGCCAATATGGCAGCTGGCTCTCAGCTGATTCGCGCGCACATGCCGTTGAGATTGTTTACAAAGTTGCCGTAAAGATCAAATCTTCATTTGGAAAGAAAAATCGTTTACATTTACATCTGCTCGTTTTGTCGAATCGATTGATTCTTACCTATTATACAAACTTGATATGATATTAAATATATGTTACTGGTCTAGCGGGTTTTCAACTAGAATTCGTGTATATTTCTACCGAGATTTTACCGAACAGATCTAGCCAGCAGCTAGGATAATGGCTAGCTCAACCAGCCAAATGTCTACCAGGGTAATGCTTAAAGTTATTTCGATGAACTAAATAAATTTAAACATTTCTTAACTTATGATTTTTTATTGAAGTCATTATATTCGTGAAGCTTACATTTCGTAGTCATTTTAAGCTTTTGGTATTCTGAAATGCGTAAACTCTCTAAATGGCCTGGAGTTAAAATGCATTCTATAGAGTGTAAATCACTCTTCTAAGTTACTCAACTTTCTTTTTTAACGAGCGATTATCAGTATTAAGAAAGCAAAGTCATATTCTTGAAAACATGAATTATCACTTGAAAAGAGTGAATTTACACTCCAAGTTGTTTAGAGAGGATAATATATGTAAATAACTAATCATTGGAAGCTTTTTTCTCCTAATTTATAATTTCATTTTAAATGTTTAATTTCTCCTCCGGTATAACTATTTATTCTTTATTTGGAAATAAAAATGCTTGACTATCCTTTACGTATCAAATTTGAAGTGTCAACATTTACAAAAGACAGGATAATTTGTGTACTAATTCTAATTATTGTTATTTTGTGTACTAATGCCGATTAATGTTATTTTGTGTACATACAGCGGTGATTAATTTTGGGCTTAACATCGGTGTTGTGTTGGGTGTAGTTTTCGTTGTTTTCATTTAGTTCTGTTTAGTACATCTTTCGCCTCTCTCCTGCTCTGTTTATCTTATTATCAAATCAAATGGTCTACGTAATGTTGATTAGTGAGTTCTGGCTAGAGTTTATTACTGTTTATAGGGGAGGAGGACGTGAGGGTATTGACATTGGCCGAGCAAATTATAGCGGCGCTTCCCGAGAGGATCAAGAGAGAGGAGGGTGACGTTCCTTCTCCGGTCTCGCCGCCTCCGCCTCCGCCGTTACCACCACTCGAGGATGCTTTCATGGAACAAATGGTATGGTTATTTCATTCACTTTTATATCCGTTTCCGTCTTTCCCTCGTTCTTTGGGGAGAAATACAACCGTTTTATTGTCCACACAATGGAAGAATTTAAATCGCTCATGATTTAGAAAACAATTTAATTCGACACGCACTGAAATAAAATGAAATATGAATTTTCAGGACCTTATTCGCATTGTTTTCTAGAATTTAACTATAATTGAAATTATAAACAATTGTAAAAGAGTTTTATGACGTTAACTAATATCGCAACTAATAAACAACTTAAAGTACATATTTGAATAGGAAATGAGTACATTACATTTATCAATTACTAGAAAGATATTTTTCGTTCCTTGCAACTTGAGCACAGAAAAAAATAAGTTCATCATCATAAATTCATCATTAGGGAAGGCTTAATTACAGGCCAAAATTGCGTTAATTTTCTTAAATTCAGTCAATATTTAGACTTACCCAAACAACACGCTTTATTCCGTCAATATTCCTGAAATTTTCCTTTAGAACATTGGGAATATACCAAAGTAATATTCTATCCAGAATCCTGGAATGTTGAAATGTCCTGGAATATTTCTGCAACATTAAAATAAACATTTTTGGTTCCATTAACGCTAGGCCACTGCCTAGAAACCCATGCTCAGAACCACTCAGCAACACATCCTGTTGAAATAATTTACAAGCATAAGCAAAGTCAGTTACCGCGATTTAATTACAAAACAAAGTTCATGTCTATGAAGTGCTTTAATGAATTAGGCGTTAATATGCATAGCAAATAGAAGAGCAATAAAACTAAAATATTCCACAGGAATATTCCGATCGTAGGACATTTCAACATTCCAGGAATATGGATGGAATAAAGTGTGCTATTGGGGTAAAGTCTTACTTTCAGACAACAAAACTGACTTTCAGCCGATATTTTGGTTTTAAATAAAATTTGTCTAACTTAGATGTCATAAGCTCGATAAATCTTATTTTAAGCCAAAATATCGTCTAAAAGTCAGTTTTGCTCATTGAAAGTAAGACTTTAAGCCAAAATACTGACTGAATTTAAGAAAATTAACGCAATTTTTGGCTTAAATTAAGCCTCACCTGAGGATGAATTTAAGATGTAACAATTTTAAGACTTATTTTTGTCAGTGACGTTTACATTTGAAACTATAAAATATGTCGGCATAGAATTCATATAAATTATGATAAGTAGAAACATAAAATTTAAAAACAATTTTGGATGCCACACGGAGAGAAATGTGAAAGGATGAAACTGTAGGTATTCCTTCGCCACTGTACTAAGATTTGGTGCTGGTTCTGCACCATGTGTCGCGTGATATCAATCTAAGAAACCCACAGTCTCAGACTGTGAAAACGCTTAGGATGAGACTGCAAAACTGCGATGCTTTCTTCGAGGCTTTCTCCCGCCTAAGTTTTACTTCTTAGACTAGGGCTCTCCCGGACTTTTTTGTAGGAAATTTCCTTCTCTACAAAAAAGGTTTGGTAAATTTTTGCTCTATCTTGCACCGTTTTCGATACGGAAGCGATAGAACGAAGAACATCGAGTTTTTAAAACAAAAGATAAACATGGCGTCGAACGCTGAATAATTGTTTTTCATTCTATTGCTTCCGTATCGAAAACGGTGCAAGATAGAGCAAAAATTTACTAAACCTCTTTTGTAGAGGAGGAAATTTCCTATAAAAAAGTCCGCGAGAGCCCTAGTCTAAGAAGTAAAACTTAGACGGGAGAAAGCCTCGAAAAAAGCATCGCAGTTTTGCAGTCTCATCCTAAGCGTTTTCACAGTCTGAGACTGTGGGTTTCTTAGATTGATATCACGCGACACATGGTGCAGAATCAGCACCAAATCTTAGTACAGTGGCGAAGGAATACCTACAGTTTCATCCTTTCACATTTCTCTCCGTGCAAGATTTTCACCATCACAAATAGAATACTAGACAAAATACCCCTTAAGCGCTTCAACAAAAGAACTATAATGTACCGTCCATTGGGTTCATGTAGAACAGTTTGTTAAAAAATTATAATTAATATATTATTATTTAATTGGCATTATGTTTTGCGGGAAATGAAACCGAGAATCTAGGAAATATGTTGAGGGGCCTATGTAATTCATAGCCGATATCTAACACAAGCCTCAGTAGTAAAATGCTGTTGTTAGTCAGACGTTTACAAGTTTACGAAGAAATTTGTTCGAACAATGGTGAAAATAGAGTTATTTGCACAATTTTTAAAAATATATGAGTTTAGGTGTACTTCTACGAATTTTGAGATATACAGAGTGTTCGAGAGCTGGGTTATGATACTCCGGATAAAGATTCATTACTTTTTTTGCAACAGCTCAGTTCGCTTTTAAGTTATTGCAATGAGTGAGGGCTCATTTTAAAGATATTTTCAATGTTTACAATGAATATTTCTCCTGTTATCATTATAAAAAGAGGGGAAAAAGGCCAATTTTTGCGGTTTTTTGCACAGAGAGAAATAAAATAGTTAATGGAACCATTTATTAATAGTAAACCGCTTTATTAGTAAAAGTAGTTAAATTAACTATTTCCATAGTAAATAGATCAACCAAATTGTTTCATTTACTATTCCCCAGCACTTAAATCATTCGTACATTACCTCAAATATCAACTATAACCTTTCATGTTGTTAATTTGATTTTATGTCTAATCAACATAAATATCAAATAATCAACATAAATAACTCTACATACAATTTCAATGTTTTCAATCGAAAATATGACAAACTTAGCATTTTGGAACTCGAAATTTGACTAAATCAACAAATAATATATAAAATAAAATTGTCAAACATTACATTACAAGAAGAATAAATATAAATTAAGATTTAATTTATGTTACGATTAATGTTATTATACTTGATTTTTAAAATACAATATAATTGAATAAAGTAAAAATAATGTTGAATTTGTTAAACGCTGAAATTTCAAATGTCAACATTTCACAATGTTGATCACACCTGTTACTCTTAATTTTACTGGTTACATATGTTAAAATCGATTTTATTATTTTTTCCCTTTTTCCCTTTTTTCTCTGTGTGCGTCTATCTTCTTTCGCTAAATAGCGAATGGAATACGACAAATGAGGAGGTAGTAGGCCTTGAAGAAACGAATACTTTTATCTCTAATTTGATACAATTCTTAAAAATTGAGCTTACGAGGACCCTCTTAAGCTCAAGGAATTAATGAAAATCTGCTTAGTATTCGCAAAACGTGATTTTTGCCGTGGCGAGGGAGGGGCAAGGAGTTATGAAAATCATAAGTAACAACATGGGTCTTATGCGGGCTCATTTGAAAGGACGTTTTAAGACGAATGCAAAACACTATTTCTAGTTAGACTAGTTCTACTTCTAATAATTGTAATCTAGTAAATTTTGAAGAATTGTGTGTTATTTTGTACACCCTTGTAAACAAAGTTTCATGGAACTGACTATTTAGAAAACGTTTGATTTATGAAATCTTGCTGTGAAAAACGAATAATGTTCGGCAAGCAATCATAAATTACACTGGCCAACAAAATTGAGGCAATTTATCGTTACAATCAAATATGTTAATGTTTGTTAATTTGGGTGATCGCTGAAGCCGAATCCGATAGTAATTTTTTTTTCCTAGCTCTTGGTTCTATGTAATATGCGGTTAAACTATCAAAAATCATAATTTTTCCAATATTTGAGGAAGTATATCTTTCTATAGAAACGCGACAGTCTTAAATGATGGCTTGAAATAAAATTACTGTTACTACTGATCGCCTTTGTCGCGTTGCCGATCAAAGCTTTATCTAACGACTAACTTGTCTGATATCGGGTGTCACAAGTACAAAGTTGTATTTTTCTTTAATATAAATTTTCTGCAAAATGCTTTTGAGGTTGCAGATTACGATTCCGTTGTTAAAATTAAGACTTAGCTGTCAACAACCCGTTATAATCTCTATCAAGTATGGATCAAGAGCACTTTATTTTTTAAATATGAGAAAAATTGTGGATTTCGGCAATGAATATTGAATTTTAAGTTAGTTTTAAAAAATGTAATTAAAATGATAAATGCACAATTACTTTAGTAGATAATGAGTGTTTTTCAGGACTCTAATTGCGAATAAACTAACGAAAAGAAGTGATAAGTAGTAACAGATGGTTCAGACTGGACATATTACGCATCCAGCGAATTTAAGGCAAACTTTTGTTACTAGACCGTATAACAATTGATCTTTGTGAAATACAAGTTTTAAACTTTATTTGAAGCTAACATTGAAGCCTTTAACGCGTTTCTGTTCAATGATATATTTCCTTAAACATTGGAGAAAATGACATGTTTTGCTACTTTAACCCCCTATTACATTGAACCAAGAGCTGGTCAACAAATTTCACTCTCGGTCACATTCAGCGACCCCAAATTAACAAAAATGAGCTCATGTAATCTCTGTAATCAACGCACAGTGGGAAATTCGGGAGACTATTTTTGTCACAAATTTAGATATAACTAAGAAAATTTTCAATATACATTCGAGTTAATAATAGTAACAATTCTAGACGAATGCTGTAGGTAGTTTATAAGCTAGAGTGACGATTGATGTATTCAAAAACATCAATACTGTCACTTGAAAAAATATTAATAAGAGAATAAAAATAAGAGAATAAAAATAAGAGAATTGACAGCCAAGTATGACAGTTTACAGCTGTCGACGTTATTGTCAACTTGGTACAAAACTTTGAATTCTTCCCAATTGTATTCAGCGTTTGTGAAGAATGTAAAATTTTATACCAATATGACAACAATATTCACGCTATGTACTGAGACACTCGGCCATAAATTATTTTATTTATTTTCTATCAAGTGAGATCATTAGTAATTAAGGTTTATATTGCATCAACCATTACTGCAGCCTAGAAATAAGTAACACTTTTATAAAATTGTTCTAGAATTATGAAATCAAATGTTTTATGTAAATTTTCCTATTGGTGACTATTTCAAAATTTTCTCCACTACACGTTAAAGTAGAATCCATCATAAGCATTTTAAAAAAATTCATTTGCATTTGATAAGATTACACCACTTCCTCCGACTTTTAAAATAAATTTGCCCTAATTTCCCACAGTGCTACGTGAATGATGATTCGTGTATCGTAAGTCCTAAGACCTTAACGCAAATTCGATTAATTTTCCACAAGGGAAAAAATCGTTGTTGAAAGCGCGTATTATGCATAGTAAAAATCCGTAATTTAAGTAGTAATAGTCCTCAATGCACACCTTGTTTGTTCGCAACAGGTGTGGACTATTATTACCTAGATTATTGCATTTAGTATGTATAATGCGCGACTTCAACATTGCTTATTTTAATTTTCTCACATGATAAAACAATCATGTTTACTGTTAAGCGGTAGCACTTATCATATAAATGAGTTTTTCAGTTTTGTGAGTTCCATCTGAAAGGATGCTTATTGCTATGATCTTCAAAGAAACATACGAGCTATATTTACATGAAAATATGTGTTATTTGACACCGGACATCATTTTTCAATTATAATTTTTCTTGTCTAAGAATATAATATTCTAAATATTACAGCCCCTCGATACCGGAGAGCTGTTCGACTCGTACCGAGACTGCGGCGGAGGTGCGGCGTCCGTGTCCGACGCGGACGCTGACGCTAGTGCATCGAGTCCGTCGAGTAGCTGCCTGACGCCGGACTCACCATCGCCACCGCCGACGACTGCAGATTTTTGCGAGTTTCTACAGCTGCAGTTGCACCTGGACAGCAACGGCTACGGTGGACACTACAGGGGCGGCGACAGGATTGTCAGCGGACTCGGACCGATTGACGGCGAGGCGGATCTAAGCAGACTGACACTGTCAGATCGGGAGCAACGCGAGCTTTACCAAGCTGCGAGGATGATTCAGAAGGCGTATCGTAACTACAAGGGACGGCAACGTCAGGAAGAAGCTGAGAGACACGCGGCTGTCCTTATTCAACAGTATTATCGCAGGCACAAACAGTACGCCTACTACAGGTAACGTCGCAATTGTTCTATAAAATTGTATTTTTAGAAAATTTAGATGATATTATGTTTAAACCAGTGTAAGTACTATTTATTGCGCGGGGTGAAGAGGGGAATGAAGAACACTAGATGATAAATCGATATTTCTCCATAAAAGATGATAGACTTTTAAAAGTTATAATAAATATTAATAACTTGACATATGCCTTCTGCCATATGCAGATTTATTTACGAATAAAATACGCCAAAATTTATTTTTTATGTTTTTTAAATAAATTATTTTGTTCTTCATCACCCACCAGTTAGGGTAATAACGAACGACTGAGGATAATCGTTTAAAATAACATTACAAATTCCGAAATTCATAAATTGATTGGAAGTAGGTAACCAAAAACTATTCTGAGTTAGTATGGAACATGTTACTATTTATTATTGTAACTGTTATATATTTGTTCTTAAAATATTAATTACGTGGTTATAAATAGTATTTGATGCGCATCTAAAATGTAAATTTGAACATTGCAGTAAATGCGTTTATGATGGTGAACTTAATTTTAATCTAATTATTCGGTGACTCGACTTATTATCCGCGTCAAAATATCCACGACAAAATATCCGTAGCAAAAAAATCCGCCGACAAAATATCCGCGACAAAATTATCGCACTACAAAATATCCGCGACAAATTATCCGCCGACAAAACATCCGCGTCAAAATATCTGCGACTAAATATGCGCGATAAAACATCTGCGCACAAGTGCAATAACGGGCTATTTTGGGGACTGTAAAACTTGGGGATATTTGCAGAATTATAAAAGGCATAACGTATGTTTAAATAGGGTTGTTAATGGTTGGGTTAGACTAGTATTTCTGGGGAGGGGGTGTAGAGCTTTTCCGTGTAAGCGCGGCGAGGGGGCCGCAGTCCTGCGATAGTTTATATAGTTTATATTTAATGTTATATATATATATATATATATATATATATATATATATATATATATATATATATATATATATATATGGGGGGGGGCAGGCACGAATTAACATAGGGCGAAAAATCTAGGTACCCACAATTGCGGATATTTTGTAGCGGATATTTTGTCGTGCGGTAATTTCGTCGGCGGATTTTTTCGCTACGGATATTTTGTCGCGGATATTTTGGGGTGGATATTTTGACACGGATAATAAGTCGTGGAACCAATTTTTCGTGGTACACAGAGAGAAAGACAAAGTCTATCTAATCATTTTACAAAAGTAAAACACGGGGTTACAAAAAATAGTTAAATTAACTATTTCTGCAGTAAACGTTGCTGTTCCTTTTAATATTTCTAATTCGTTAAATATGCCGTAGAGTACATAACCTCAGATCTACCGCAGCTCTACAATAAAATAGACAGTTTAAATATTCCAGAATAACAAAGTAGAAGTAACAAAAGTGACTAAACGAAACTAACCTCTTATTATAGCAAATACAGTAATTACATGGTATATTTAATAATTTTATACGTTGCAAAATTAACATGAACTGTTGATAAATTTAAGCATGCTCATTACCTCAAAAATGCAACAATTTGGTACAAATCGAAATCAGCCGGGTTAGCACTACACAAAACGTTAAGTTTCCTCTAGACACAGATAGCTTTGGTGTCTAGACAACACGTGATGACTTACTGCTAGCTCCTGTCTAGTGCTCGCTTGACTGATTTCGATTTCTACTAGGGTAGTCAATTATCAAGTTTATATTGATAAGCTAATAAAATGAGAAAATCTATTATTGGAAGTATTATGAATACTTTTGGATTTTATGTTGATAGAAACGTAAATACTATCCCAGCTCGAAACATTACATCAAAATCTGATAAGGAACATAATTTAAATTTGTTGAACTTAAAACGAATTATATTATAAATAATATATTCATTTAAATTAGTTGTTGAACGTGTCAGTGATATATTATTTTGGTGTATATGACAATACATACATATTCAAATATACCAGTGTTCGTAATATTCGATTTTCCTCCCTTACAGAGATCTAAATACGGCTACAATGGCAAATAAAAAAAAACAAAAATATTTAAGTAATATGGAAATGAGGCCTAAGATAATGGAAATTCAAGAACCTTAAAACAAACGTGAAATACGATTAACGTAAATGTTTAAAGAATGCAAAATTTAAAAAATATCATATTATACATATATCACATCACAACATACCTCCCGAGGACAGATTCGTATGATCTGAAACGTTGAAGTCAGCATCCAAAACTTTGAATTTTTGTTTGTCTGAATGGTGCGTATGTCCGTTAGACCATGGATGAACGTATGCTGCAATGATAATAATTCGAGCCAACTATTAGGGTATTATTTACTGCAATACTACTTTTGGATAGTTGTGTCTTCTGGTTTGTCATATAAATTTGTATGAATTTCATACATATTTTCATAAAGAAATATTACAGGGAGAAGTGTGAAATTTGGGACTGTGGAGGCTATATATTATAATGTTGCAATACGCATTTTAATATTTATTTTACACATTTTATAACAATTCCGCGTGAAGCTTATCAGTCATCTAACCCAAAAAAGTTTGCCTATTTGTGTTTTTCACATGATAAAAAGTTGTATCATTTTTTTTTAATTGATAATTCTGCGAGATATAAACAATTGAAAATTATTCTTTTTATTTTTAAAATGTCTAGTAGTTTCTTGTTTGTGTTTTAAGAAAAGTCTATATGTAAAAGTTGTGACTAAATGTTTGTACTTTAGTATGAAGTATAACTCAATGTAAAAAACATTGCTAACTTCTACGTATAAATATTCCTTAAAACTGATGCATGAAGCCGCTTCAAATTTTTTAAACAAAAAGACCGTCAAATTTTCAATTATTTTTAACGTAAAGAATTTGGCAATGAACATAATATTTTATATCACATTTATCATGTCGGAAACTACCAATGGGTAACACATTGGTGACCTTTTTGAGAGACTAGGACTGATCCGCTTCACATGGAATTGCTTTATATCGACCATAATAATCATTGTCAGTACTACAATATGCCTTGCCAATCCTATCACACATTTCTTGCCATACGATCAATTTTTCGAAGTACATAAACTCTCAGCATCTAATCTAAAAGTATTCAAGTAAGTTAGCGCATCAATACATCTCGCAGAACTCCGCATTTGCAATTAAGTCTACTGTTAAGTTTTATTTGTTTTACATTGTTAGGTAAATTATTTGTCAAAGCAGCATAGTCCTGTTGCTGGCCGAATTAGTTTTCCTAGAAAGTCACGGTAATTTCATGGTTTACTTAATCAGCGGTTAATTATCTTGCCCGTTTCATTAAAGTATGTCCAAAATAAATACGGAAACTTAATGCAATGCAAAGATCGTAATAGGACGTAACTAGTTTAAAAAGATACCAAGACTAATAGATCAGTCGATAAAGAGGAATGAAGCATATCGTAAACGGAAGTAGGATCATAAGAGGAAATATGGCCTCTGAGAGTCGGGGGGCTCTCGACTCTGACACGACCTCCGTGAAACCGATAGAAGTCGCTCTGTAACGGCTAGTTATTCGAATTAGGCGAGGCCCTCGTGGACTCGTTTCGAAATAAGTCACGATTAAGGGGCGGTGAAGTAGCGTGTGGCGCCTTAACCCGACTTAACGATCCACCCGCCGACCGATGCAGCCTATGACCGACCTGTGAAAGAATGAGAGAGCACGAGAGGGTAAGAGAAAGAGAGGTTGAAGAGAGTAACAGCAACGTTGAACTTTTAATTGCCATCGTAAATAATTCGGAAACTTTGCGGGGACTTGGTACGGTTCTTGCTGCGATGGGCCGAATACGAAATTAAGCTGGCATTAAATTAATACGACTTTAGAGCCTAAGAATCTCCTTGTGGAACGGGGGATGCGCTTCTTTCGCCGCGCTTCCGTTCCAGGCCGTAATAGAACGGGCTTCTTCTCAAGCGTGTCCCCCGCTTTATTCTCGCGTACTTGTTCGGATTTTAACCGAGTTGTTTTACCGTCCACAGACAAGCGACGAAGGCCGCGTTGGTGATTCAAAGTAACTACAGAAATTACCGCGCACGACCCGGCGCTACGACTTCCAGACAGCAGACGGTGCATCAGCAGGCGGCTCATCAAGCTGCTCGGAAGATACAACAGTTTATGCGACAATCGAAAATCAAGTGAGTTTATTTTTCACTTAATATCTTCCCTCAAGTTTGAGTGGTGCATGTCTGAGTTTTGAGCAAACTCTTATTATGAATAATGGGATTTGATAGAGAAAAAGTTTGAATTTGTGTAACAATTTTCCATTATGTTTCTTGCTTTTTTTAAATGGTCTTTAAATGGTTTTTGTTAACATATTTATTTTATATTGTTGTAACATATTATATTATAATATTCGTATATTGGATCCAAACTCACAAAAATATTAAATTCAACGACATGCCCTAGCCAATAAAGCCACAGAAAATACACCAAGTCCTGAAAATAAAATTCCGCATTCCGATTTTTCCGATATAATGAAAATAATAATAATAATAAAGGGGGCGGGGGGGGGGGAGATGTCACGACGACTAAGGCGTCCGCTAAGTTTCGTAATTTTACCGTCCCCGAAGATTTTGGCTTCGATTCCCCGTGTAGACAGTTTTCTGCGCGTTGAATTAAATTCAGTACGGACATTGCAATCACCTACACATGGCTTGGCGCGTGACAGCAGTGAAATTCTCACGCTGATCTGGTAGAGATTTGGGCAAAACATTTCTCATTTTTCGGACAGATTGAGCGACGTAAGAAACAAATCGATGCTCGATACGAAGATTAGGATATCTGAAATCTGACACGAAAACTAGGATTCGGCGTTAAGGCACGCAAACTAGGATAAAGCGAACGTTTACATGGGATACTAGGATTTTTCATTTTTCGACACGAAACCTAGGTCATTTCATTTTCGGCGCAAAGAAAAAGTATTTCCATTTCTTCCGCGCGATAAACAGAATATTTCGTTCATCTACAGCCTTAAATCTTCATATTTAGTAATAATTACTACGAAGTGAACCAAAAAACTTTAAAGAATATTTCGTATTTCACAATTATAATGATGACGATGACGATGACGATGACGATGACGATGACGATGATGATTATGATATGATTGTTAGCCTGGGCACTTTACCGGATGTCAAACTTTCGTGCTATTTCTATCTGCAATTCTATTTAAAATTTCACAACTGATTTGTTATCAACGACCTAAAAATCCATATACTTGTAAAATATTATACATTAAAAACATATATCGCTACGAAGACTAGGATATTTTAAATCTCATACGAAGACTAGGTTATTTCGATTTTTTCTCGAAAGAAAAGGTTTTCCACTTTTTTCGGCGCGAAAAACAGGATATTTCATTATTTTGACGCGAAAAATAGGCTATTTCATGATTTTGACACGGATAATAAGATATTTCGAATTTTCTTAGCGACTTCTAGTTTATTATTTTATTGTAAAGTGTGTCATGTCTGATTTATGTAATTATTTTTCATTTAACGTATATATTGTTAACACTTTTCATTTTTAAATATTTTTATTAATAAATAATAAGAATAACATTTATTAATAAAAATAATACTGATACCATATTTATATATTATGTCCTTAAGAATAAAATATTTTAATACTTAATTTTAACGCAATTATAATTACAAATCTACAATCACTTATATTAGGATTGAGGCAGTGCAAAAAAATTAGATTTTATGGAAAATAAACCATTTTTATAGCAATTAAGATCATCATCGTCGTCATCGTCATCGTCCTCGTCCTCTTCCTCGTCCTCGTCATTGTCGTCGTCGTCGTCGTCGTCGTCACCATCATCATTATCATGGAAAGAAATATCAAGAACCTTTTCTTCGTGCCGAAATTGAAATGACCTAGGCTTCGTGTGGAAAAATGAAAAATCCTACTATTCGATGCAAACGTTCACTTATCTTAGTTGTTGTGCCTTAACGTCGAATTCTAGTCTTCGTGTCAGATTTGAGATATCCTAGCCTTCGTATCGAGCGTGGATATAGTAAATGAAAATATATTTTTGAACACATCGGGCTCGATAGTCGATTTTGCTCCCCATGGTGAAACCTTTACGCTTCCATTATCCAACACCACGCCCCTCGTACTATAAAATATCATATGGATCACGTGCAAATAATGATATCCATCAACTGTGATCGTCGGAGATCCATAATTATATCGAAAATCAATAGGGAATATTATAGCTGTAGTTTATTTCGATTTGTGACGGAAATTTGATAATATTATAAATGAAACCAATTTTGAAAGTATTTATATTCCAAAGGAGGATGCCCACGGGTATAGGTGGTTTGTGCCCTGGAGATGGAACCTCCCTAATTAGCATATTCGGTTAGGATATGATGGGAGGTAACACCCCATATCAAATTCGATGGCCCAATCATAACGGAAGGTCGAGAAAATCGCTGTAAAAGTCGCGGATTATACATAGAAAAATGCAGGAATCTAAGTAGTAACAGTAACGAACAATACACGGTGCGGCATATTACTACTTACGTTACTGCACTTTGTAGAATCCGTGACTTCTGCAGCGATTTGCTCGACCTTCTGCTATGATTGGGCTATCGAAATTGGTATGGGGTATTTCCTCCCATCATACCCTAACGAATATACCAATTAGGGAGGTTCCATCTCCATGGCACAAAACGACCTATACCCGTGCGCATCCTCATTATATAATTACATGTTTGGCATACAAATTAGATTAGATATATATTTATAACTACAAAAATTCTCCATTATTTGAGAATTATGTAGAAAGAATAATAAAATGTAATAATTTTCTCGTTATATAATTTTTCAGCCTTTTCGATGACAAATATTTAGGGATACTGGGTACAGTTTTTATTAGTGACACTTATTTACTTAGAATGATGGTTGTATGCTGCTAGACTACTCGAGTAGAATGCAGCTAGAAGTCAACTATCAACATTGCTTAAGGAAACGAGCACTGTGAAAGCTACAAAATGTTAACGCTATTTACAATAGTAGTTATTGAATGTACTTTGAATCAATTACGAAATACATCTATTTTAATTAAGTGTATGTGTAGAATCAACAACTTACTCGCACCCTTTATCATATATTTAAAAGCAAAGCATACACAGAATTATTATGAAGAGAATAACTTTATATTGAATGCAATTAACTTGCGATTCATTTACCCAAAATTTTTAAAAATATTAATGATTTTAGAAATTATTATCTTTTCATGCCAATTTCTTTAAATTTATTGCTCGGAAATTTGTAATTGGTTTATTGTCATTCAATTTTTATTAATTGAAATTATAGTAAAGTAATATCCTCCCTCGATTTCGCGATTTAAAATACGTATTCCTAAAGGTAATAGTTCTTTTATAGCATTATTCGAATAAAAAAGAACAAAGTGTTCACGTGTGATGGTATCTATTTGGGATTATTTGGAATTTCCTAAATTGCACCTTTGATGACCGAACTAAGCGGAAGTTGGCTCTGAAGCTACAAAACATAAAATTATAGGCAGTAATCCTATAAATACGAAAAATATTTAATAATAATTGACCTTTTTTGTTTGAGATTAGGTTTGATATAAAGCATTAAAATCTGTGATCAAATTAAATTATAAACCGAGGATATCAGATGTCGATCCTATGTACAGCTTAAAAACATAAGATTACTTGCCTCTGAAATATTATATCTTAAGACTTCAATATGAACTTAATAACAATTCAATATTAAAACCTTTCGGTTTAATTATTATACTATTATTACGAAAGTTATTTTAAAAGAATTCAGGATAAATTATTAGCACAATATTTTATTGAAGAAATTACTTCACTATGCATTTGAAATTCGAGACATTAAATTGCTTCATTGCAATACATTGTTATTGCATTTCGAATATTTCAAAAAGCTCGATATTAATTACTACAATACTACAATCAATGATTTAATTTTTAGCACATGTTTTAACGGGTTTGTGACATATAATGAACACCGGCTAATGTTCCTTTTTTGTGAGTTTCAAGTTAAAGTAAATATGATATATTGTCATATCGTTTTTTTCAACATTTTTTAATTTTTATGAATATATAGTCATTAGAAATGTATATATGGATAATCAAAGTTTAAACTGTTTTTTAATCTTACTATCACCATGTATCATAATCATATTTACATTGATATGTTTAGATTATGTAAATTTAATATTATTTATTATATATTTATTTATAAGTCATGTCGATTTATAATTTGTGTAATGTGTGCATAATTTGATCACGACTATAATGTGTGCTAGAAACGTATGCGTACACCCATTATTAATTATATATAGTAATGTAGTGTAATAGAATATGTATACCAAATCCAAATAAAAATATATCCTACGTTAGTTCGTAAAATATTACTATAAATAATATACGGCTAATAAGGCGTAGACAACTAAATATAAAAACACACTTCTTTTGTCTTCCGGCTTCGCAGTTTGCCTGTTGCCTTTTTCAGGTTTCCGAGTTTCTGTAGCATTTTGTGTAGTTCGCCGAAGTTTCGTAAACATTGTACAGTTTGCTTCATCAGAATCGCTCGAGTTTGTCGAGTAGTAAAATAAGACAGAAAAAAAAACGAAAAACAGCAAAATGTTTCACCAACTGCTACGAAATGCGACGATAACGCGGAAACATGGTAAAGTGAATGCTATATGGTTTTTGTTTCTGCCAGACTACTTTTATATTCTTTCCTTCTATTCCAATAACAATTGCTTTAATTCTCATAATTTTCTTGTAATGCAGCATGTCGTGGGATGATTCGCGACCGGTAAGTATTACTTATAAATATAGTATAATAAATTAGAGAGAGAGAGAGAGAGAGAGAGAGAGAGAGAGAGAGAGAGAGAGAGAGAGAGAGAGAGAGAGGGAGAGAGAGAGAGAGAGAGAGAGGAGAGAGAGAGAGAGAGAGAGAGAGAGAGAGAGAGAGAGAGAGAGAGAGAGAGAGAGAGAGAGAGAGAGAGAGAGAGAGAGAGAGAGAAGAGAGAGAGAGAGAGAGAGAGAGAGAGAGAGAGAGAGAGAGAGAGAGAGAGAGAGCTAGATAGAGCGAGAGAGAGATAAGTTAGAGTTATTAAACTTAAAATAAATTTTCAACCCCATACAACGAATACCTCGAAATCGATATAGTTGTTATAAAAATTGTCTTTAACATGTGGTATTTATAGAAAAATATTTAACCAAATTTTTAAAAATATCATAAATTCGTCGCAAGATATACAGGAGAGTAGCTTCTGAAAATAATCATGATAAAACGGATGAAAATTTGCTCCAGATTATGTATAATATTAGGGAAAGACGGGGCGAAGCGGCAAACGGGGCGAAGTGACGAATCTCAAATATTTCCATTACGATTATACTGATTGTAAAATATCTTATATGGTTTCTTTGTTTACACCATTTTTCACATTTTGAGGCATGATCTTTCATTTTTTGTTCTCTTATCTACCTTTGGTAGCGAGAAATGTAATTTTTAAACAAAATTTTCAAGTCATTTTCCTCTACTTTTTTCTCAGATTGGTCAATATTTTCATTTTGACAGTTTAATAATCACTATTTATATATTTATTCTAAAAGTATATTTTTTGGACTTATTTATAAAACATGAATTGTTCCTTTTTCTGTGTTTATAAAGTCCAAATGATACTTTGGGATGAAGCGGCGACATTTTTTCCCGGATGTCTCTATTCCGCGATTATTTTTTAATTTAGAATTCCTCTTTGATGAATGCATTGTGTAACTAAAGACGAAGTTTAAATATGTGATCCTGATATAATACAAGTATTCAAAACTTCCAAAGATGCAATTTCTTTTTTTTACTGTTGTTGGAAACTTTGATATATCTGAAGAGGTTCACCAACGTGAAATTTTTATTTTTATTAAAACAAACAATGATAACTTAAAACATTATGACTTGCACTTTATTTTATGATAGTCGTCTCAAAAACATCTAAAAATAAGGATTCGCCAGATCACCCCGATATCGCCGCTTCGCCCCGTGTTTTTCAAGTATTTTTAATTGGCCATAGCTGGCCATCTGTAAAACATATACCGTAAGTAATATGCATGTAAATATTAACTATGAAATTACATATAAAATGATATTTTGCATCATCCTAAATACGAAATTCAAGGAGAGATATGATACTCGAAAAAAAGAAGGCGCCCCGCCTTCCCCTATAATGTATATTCCAATAATATAATATTAATTTCTATATGTGAACTAAAATTTAAGTAGTGAAAAGTCGGTGACTAATTGAATTTCTAATCGTTTTTAGTAATAAAATGTAAAAAAACTACAAATTAAACAATCAAGTTCGACTAATTTCGAATTAGTAAGAAAAAATAAATAAATAAATTCGAATTAGTAATATTTTTAATACCTTATCAGTAAAATGAATTAGTTAAATTGTACTAATGAAGTAATAGTTTTTACTGATGTAGTTTTTACCCTTTATTAGTAAAAATGATTGTCAATTCAATTAGTGATCGACTTTTCACTCCTTCATTAGTAGTTAATTAATTCAAATTGATGCATTATATAATATGCATAGTCTACTATTTTTATTAAATATTTCAATAATTTATGTCTTTTAATGACATTGACTGACACTGATTTTGCCTTTGACAAGCGAGGCATCATTTGTAAAGTATCTGTTCATGATGAAAACAATAGCGCTACCAGAAATTTCCAATCACGATGCATTTTCAAGAGAAGTATCAATTCTCATATAACACAAAAAACTCGAAATATTGTAAAAAAGTTCTTTGAAAAATGATCCTATTTTTAGAATAGAAAAATACTTTCGAAATGATTCTTGGCATATGAAAGGCAAACAAAAAGTAAAAATTTTTCCTTCTAATTTTATATAAAAGTAATATAATTTATTTGTGAGAAAATAGGTGAATAACTTTTATAAAAGTCATCTTTCTAATATTAACCTCCAGACGGCCGGAAAGGGTCAGATATGGCTACTAAACAAATCAACTATCAAACCTAATAAATACATAGACAATTAATATTTTATTGATCACAAATGAACTATGTGGCATTGAAATCCATCATGCATGGAAAGAACATGCATCACAGGTGCGCTCCGAAATCCTTAGTTTTCGTCACTAATAAGAATGTCTGGAGGATACTTTCAACTAAGTACGGGTCAAATGTACGATGTGTAGTGATTGACTGCTCAAAATATTACTAAATGCAATAATTCTCAAAAAAAATGTATATTTCCAAAAACCTTCTCGAACGGAAGGGTCAGACCTGGTCACCATTTTGGTCGACCCATATGTGGGGTCCATTAAACTTCTTTTATATGCAAAATATTCTTTTTGATGCAGTTGGCGTAAAATGACCATTTTGTAATTTCTTTTTAAAAAGTCAATTAGTATGTAAACTACTCAATATTCGTAATAAAGCCAAAATAAATGGGTTTTATAAGACTAGTATCGTAGTACTACCTCATCATGCAATATTTATTACCTATTAACCTCCAGGCGGCCTGGAGGTAAAAAAGAGATAAAATAAAACTTTAATAGTTATTTTTGTATCAAAGGCGTAAAATGGAGTTTTACACCTCGACAGTAAAACCCTAGGCTCTAGGTTCATGAGGGTGAAAAAGGTCATTTTACGTCAACTGTATCAAAAAACAATGTTTAAATCTCAGACGTAGAATTTTCACCCTCGTGAACCACGAGCCTCGGATTCTATTGTTGAGGCGTAAAACTCCATTTTATAACCATGATACAAAAATAACTATTACACTAGATGCCTTCGACCCGGGTGCCTACAATTTTGGCTAAATTCGTATTGCAGTTCCCTGACGAAAGGCTGATGCTTCCGGGAATATTCCCATTTTAACACTGCCAAGAAAGAAGGCGGCAGAGGGTAGTTCTAGCATCGTTAGGTTCGAGTAGTTTCTATACATATATTGTAACAATATCTTGTTCCTTAAATAGGGTGAATATGCCAATGAATGGACGGTTAAGCATTTTTCACACTTTGATCGATTGTAACTTTTGAATTCTTTTACGAAAATTGAATTATGATACCACCATTAGAATCGTTAGACTCTGCTCTTTATGACCGTGTAGTTCAACCTTTGATTTTATTTAATTATTAACCTCGTCTTCATACGTTTGTAAAAAAATCCGCTAAACCCCAATGAATAGACGGGTTAAATCAAATGGGACGTTTTCAGTACCAGTTTTGGATGGCTTTAAAACATTGCTTTGATTTTACAAAATAATAAAAACTGGAAGATCAATAGTATTGTAAATATTGTTTTGAATGTTCAAAGAACATAAAAATATATATTTTGTTGCATGTTGTTCATCATACATTCATAAGAAATAGAAATATGTAGAAAATGGTCCATTCATTGGTAGTCGTCCATTCATTGGCATATTCACCCTATATTAAAATTGAAAATGAGCATTTTCAAAACATCGACCCCGACCACAGGTCAGCCGAAGCACTGATAAATGAGCACGTCTTGTTCACACTGATGCTTAAAAAAACGCGATTTATTCGAGTTTTTGACAGGTCGGGTTGCAGGAAATAAATTTTTTTATATGTGGGATACTTCGGTTTTCTTTCATGCGATCCAGAACATTAATATGTTTTTCTTCACGCCCTGGACGCGAAAGGTTTTGGCTCGATTGGTTATTTATAACTGTATATATAACCCCCTCCCCGCTACCACCTACCGATGGCTACCCGACACCAACATTACAGTGAATATTTTTTTATGCCCCTCCCCCCTGATACCCGCCTCACTCCCCTGCTTCCTCTGTGTCTGTTTTTCATGTAATGTATATAATATACATACATATGCATTGTGTGTATGTACAATTTATGTTAATTTGCTTTTTACGGCATTATCGTTGATTTTACGAAGAAATGAATAACCATTGTAGAGAATTCGATGTTCTATATTTTTTGTTTGAAACATTTTTTTGTACGATTTGTATTTTTTGTTAAAAAATGGAAAAAACGTGTTTTTTTGTTAAACCTCCCCATAATCTAGTATGCATTGTCTCCAAAAACTAATCAGATCTAAGTTTGGCCAAGAGAAACCCAAATCCGTTTGTACTTTTTAATTCCGTTCTGCCAGCCGCGAGATATCGCGTATACAAAATTTTGCCCACGGACGGACGGACGGACGGACGGACGGACGTACAACCTAACGGACACCAATTTTTTTATTGCTGCTTTGGGTACCTTAGGGCCTGAAACGTCGACATTTGATGAAAAACTATAGGGCAATTTTTTGGCGGGAACTGACCAAATTCAATACTTCGCCAGAGCTATGGTCTGGGTCGAAGTAATTATATTCTACAGGCCGCCTGGAGGTTAATAGGTAATAAATATTGTATGATGAGATTGTACTACGATACTAATCTTATAAAACCCATTTATTTTTGCTTCATTACGAATAATGAGTAGTTTACACACTAATGGACGTTTTAAGAAGAAATGACAAAAAGTCCTAAATTCCCACCAATATATGAATTTATGCACTATACGATAATAAATATAAAACAATACCATATTACTTAGGTGTGTAAGCATATTAAAATAATCATCATTAATTTCGCAGACTGCAGAACGCCAGGGCCGCCGCAAGCGGGAACGGGAGGCAGCCAGTGCCCATTTCACGGGGGGCTGCTGTCCACCAAAGCTCGCACTCATTTAGCCCAGGTACCAGCCGGGTAATCGCCAATCCAGAGGCAAATTAATCAACTGCCACTCGAACCCGGAAGATGATTCGTCCCTCCGTCGGCAGTCAGCCGTTGGCCATACATAAACACGACTTTCGATGCTCGCTGCCCAGAACCCGTCTACTGCAACCAGCTCGGACCTCGTAATCGAACTTACTCCTTGCTTCTTCAAAGATTCAGTGGCAATTTTTGCACTCTGTAAAAAAAAAGACGTTAAAACGTCTTGAGGACAAATACTGGACATCTCGGAGACGACTCTCTCCAACTCGTGGATGACTCTCCGCAATTTTGCTAATTTACGTAGTCGAAAGAGAATATACTAAATGTTTTAAACATTATAAAAATGACAATCTGGGAAAGACTAGGTAACCTTTTTACCTGGACCGTAGTGAACAAATACTCGTTCCGAATGACAAATCATACAATATCTTCCCTATTCCTAAATTAAATGTTTTATTTACTTACATTTTATAAAAATATTCTCTTTCAACTACGGAAACGAAGTATGATCATATTCATACATTCTGAAATAAATACGGTAAATGAAAAATTTTACAGCACAGACATCCGCGTAGTCGTATGAAAGAAAATCAAATGTCTTATGTTCAGTACATTTGTAATATCAGCGTTCGAGAATTTCTACGCGAGTTCGTAACGCGGTGCGAAATACTGGAGGTTGGTTCTGTTAAGGAACTTTTCGTAGGACGCAATTGTAATTAGTGTAGTTATACTAAAATCGAATTTCTAGAATTTAATAAACAATTACTTCGACCGCTCTAACGAAACACTTACCGCAAGTCAATTTGTACTCTTCACTCGAGGAATATTAGAGTCGAGATAATTCAAGTAATGATCCGTTCTATTCTCGAGCGACGATCATGGACTCCGTGTAAATATTTCGTTACGGCGACTAAATTGAATTTTTACTGAAAATAAGTAAATACTTATTTAAGCTGAGATAACGATTGATATAGTTCAAACCGTTTGGCTTTCGCAGATCGTTAAATTTCAGAGTGATTTATCAGAGTACGTATAAGTTGCGCATCGCAAATTTGCGCTTTGTCTTTTCAGGAATTAAATTTTATCGCATGGATCTACAAATGTATAAAAAAATGTTAGATCCGAGCACTCGATCCGCGAATACTCGAGAATTTGGAATTTTCTAAAAATGTGAAGTGCAAAATGAAGAGAACGGGCGCTTTTTATTACTAGTCACATAGGCGATGCTTAGCGATTTAATTTCGATTCGGCCGAACGCGCCTTATATCCTCGTTTGCCGAGATTGAACGCATTCGATCGGACGGGAACATTTTTCAGCAATCGCACGGGTCTCGAATGTCCTTCTTCGAAAAAGGATGTTGCGGAAAAAAGCAGGAGAGACGAAGCGTCAAAAAAACTGGTGCTACCGATCGCGCAGACTTTTTTATAACATCGCGGCGAAGTAGACGAAGTTGTTAATGATCAGACGCGCTGTGTACTTAATAATCGCTTAATGCGAAAAACGACGAATTTCTCTCTCAAACAGATCCTCAATATGCGTTTCCTCGAAGTAAATCTTAAAAGGGCTCGAAAACTTACATTCGAAAAATTTGTTTAGAAATTATTTTTAGAGGAGATAATTGTCATTAAATAAAATATCCACGCAAAATAGAACAAAAGCAATGCCTTGTGATGGAACATTTGTTATGAGGATGAGATTAGGTACGAAACCAATATAAAATATGAAATGGAACGTGCTCCGCTTTAGCGAAATTTATATTTCGGAAGGTCACTACGAGATTCAGTGAAAATAGTAATTATTGGTCAGCCATTGAAAATGTAAGGGAAACAACCAGTAACAATTTTTAACCTGATAATGTTGAAATTTATACTTAAAAAATTATTTACTTTTTTCAAATGCCTATCATCTATTGATACACCCCCATTTTCGTGGCGGAACAAGTGTTTTTTGGATATTGAAAGAGGAATTTTAAACACCTGTTCTTCTAAAAAAAAACGCCTCCATTTTAATGGACATATTTTTATTCTGAAAAATGTATGTAAGTAGATGAATTATACGCAAATTCCACAAAAATATTAAAATAATCTCATTAAAATTTTTCTTTACAAAAATTCTGTAAAATCGTCCTTTTTTTGTTTAGTGTAACACTGGTTGTCTCCCCGAAATATTTTAAAGCATCTTAAAATTTGCTTGTTTGTGCTATCATATTGGTGCTATTCAAAAGATTTCGCTTAAAATAATTCAAGTTTCGTGTGTGATAAACACAAATTTAGTTTACAATCTTATAGAATTTCTTTTGATTCGGCGGCATTGCGTTTTTCAAACTTTTTCAAGTGTAATTCGCGGAAATACTCTAGACTGGTATACACGAGGATCATATACGAAGGTAATTTCGAGGGCGATTGGCGATACTCTCTTTGAAGTTAGATGGGCCCTTGAATTCGACGGGCTGTGCAAAGAAGTCACGGTATACTCGATTTCTTCTTAGAAATTAAAGTAATTCAACGTATTATATAGAAGTTAATGGAATGAACAACTAGTAGGAGATCGCATAATATTATCGATTATCTACTATCCCTTTTTTCTCCAATAGAGGAATTTTATAAGAATGGGACTCCCTTAAACCGCGTAATTTTTAAGGCTCCTAGGGAATGCGTAGTCGAGTACACAGACGAGGAGGAAGAGAGTTTCGGTTTTGGTACAGCCAAGAGATTCTCGTTCCAGTTGGTTAAGAGAGAAATATTTATATTGTGATAAATCCACGGTGATCCAAGAAAGTATTTCCGGTGTTTGTTCCGATGGCACACGTACCGGGTGTCGCGTCGGTGATAAAACAAAGACAAAGTGATCGAAGGGGCTCGTCTGACGGAGCAAACAGACAGACAGAGAAATCCTGCGTTGTGCCTTTTTGCGTTTACGTTGCGCCGCAATTCGCCTCGAGATTCCGCTTTTTCTTCAAGTTTCAGGTTTAACGAGAAAATTATACCAATTAGGCAAATGCACAGAAGACTCCGGAAACTTTTCAAGTTAGAAATTGGCATATATTTTGTTGGAACATAGCGGGAAAGAGATTACAATTCGAAACAATACGTACAATCAAAATTTGTTAAACATTCATGATAAATAAATTACTTTGCTCTTCCGAAGTGTGCATTGTTAAAAATCTCTGTTACTGTATGTTCAAGTTTACAAGAATTTGAAATGTGAATGATGTTTTCTTCCGTTTGCGATTTTTTGCTGGCATACATAATAAATCCCGATAAATTTATTAAATAGAATATCTAATTAAGTTATTTTATGTATTTTATTGCGTCCATATTTTATGTTGTAAATTGAACATCTTTGAATTCGAGTTTAAATTTTCGCTCACAGTTTCGGTAACGATCAAAAAGTATGAAAAATGACCCAGATTTATCGAATAGTTGGCAATTGTTGCAACTTGCAGAAGCCGTTTGAATTACATCGGTTGGTGCCAATGAGATATTCAGGCTGTCGCCAAATTGGACGTGTTACCCGAAACTAACTTCGCCGATAGTTACATCGGGTTCGGTGACTGATCATTTTTGTTCGTTTTCCGTTTCATTAAAAACGACTGAAATCTGCCAGAACTCCAACCAACACCGAATTCATTCGCCCGTCGACGAATGATAGGATTTTTTTGTAAAGAAATCCAAAAGAAACGAGAAACTTTGAGGAGTGGTCGAAGCCGCGGGTACAATAGCGATGTAAACGCGAAATGCCAACGTGGAAAATGTAATATTGTACACACGAGTCAATTCCAACGAGCATTTTCATGCCACTTAAGCTTAAATATTTTATTAGTTATTATACGTAATAGAGAGAAAGAGAGAGCGAGAAAGAGATCGAGAGAAAGGGAACGACAGAGATAATGAATGCATGAAAATCTCGAGAAGAATCGTGATATTGAAAATGAGACATGTAAAATTAAACAGTCGAAACAAGAACTCGGGGCGAAAAATAATTAGAACAAATTTGAAAACAAAAGCTCTTTCAATCGTTGTTAACTAATTACTCCAATCGATCGTTCTCGATCCCGCCGATATTTGAAGAAAGATACGAGTAAAATATTATATAACTACTATCATACTCATATTTTTGCTTATCGCATAATTAAGAATCTATTATCGAGAATTAGCGGTTCGAAGGTCAGCTTCTTTCTCGATACGAGTGTAGTTTGCAATATGCATGTTTACTTCCGGCGACGGATGTTCACGATGTATTATCGTAACGATAGATCAGGTTTTCTCAAACTCTCAAGCAATAAAGGTATTTCAGTACTTGAGCAGAGGAATAAATTGCGGGCGCGCAGGGCAATGCAGATCTCCACGTTTTTCATTAATTTTTGATTCCGGGAATTTGGACAGGTTTCGTTATTTTCGAAAAATCATTTTCCAGACAAAAATTCGTAATCCGGGTATTTTAGTTTTAATAGTCTTTATCAGAACTTAGACAAAAATGAAGAGAATTTGAATCAGTATTTTTCGACCGCGCGTCGAGGCGCCCGACCGCACGGATGAGCAAATAAATAAGTTAATATAAACAAGTAAATAAATATATACATATACATATGTGTGTATATATTTACGAACATATCGACGATTTTTGTTCTTATAATGCAGTTTCGGAGAGGCCGAGTTATAAGATAAAGTTTCTGTATCACTTATTTATTTGTCAACATTAACATTTAAGGGCTCAAAATTAAAAGTAATAACAATTTATAAGGTTTATTAATATAAGAATAATAAAATTTAAACGATAAATTATCCAAATTTAGATTGCTTTGGTTATTTAGAAATAATTAGAACAACAAATTTGTTGTCAAAAAATAAATAGACAGTAAAAGGACCATACGATCGCACGAATTCAATTTCATTATTGCACTTTTGTAATCTTTAATCTTCTACAAAAAAGTTTACCAACAAGTAGTGGTTTCAAAATTAATATGTTTATCACGAGATTTAATTTTCATGTAACCCTTGTATTTAGGATTTATTCAAAGTTACAAAATCTAAAATGTTAAATTCAATATGATGTATCTATTCAATACATTTTGAGATTTTGTACGAATTTGGAAATTGGACAAATGTAGTATCCCAGAGGTTTCGAAACAAGCGTTTTGTATTTTATTATTCTGATCTAAGATTCATAATTAAAGTCCAGGAAAACCTATAGATATTGATTTAAATGTAAATTTAAAACAACAGCCACAGTGGATCCGTCTTTTTGAATGTTAGATTTCAAACTTCGTTTTTTGTTTTCAAGAGCATTTTATTTTATAACGTGCCCTCTCTCCAACTGCATTAGATGATTAGGAGCCGCCGATGTAATTTCTTCATGAATTTCACTTGCACTCAACATAATCTAGCGCAGCCGAGAGTGAGAAAATGACGGGATTTTACGAGCAGTATAAAAGAAAAAAAAAGAAAAAAATACTTACTACTTATTACAAAGGAATAAGAAAGAGTCGCTAGGGTAGGCGCTTCGAGGCATAACTTTAAAGAATTACTTCATGCGAAAACACGCAACTTATTCACAAACCTAAGAAACAAATTTATAAAATATACAGAGAGTCATTTTTAAATCTACATAAGAACGCCAAGAGTCAAAGACGACTAGATGATAGGAGCCGCATGGCCTAACTGCTGCCACTTTAATTAATAATTAAACAATTAAATTATAAATTTTATGACGCTCGATTTATCGGGGGAATTGTGAACGAACAAGCATTAGTCGGAATAAGAAGAGAACGAAATCGCTCGACTTCGGAATTACTATATCAATATATATAGGTATATAAATATCAAGTGTTGAAAATCCATTTCTGACGACTTTACTTACCTTTTTTCATCGACGGCAATTCGAAATGGACTTTCGACAACTCGACATCAATGGTTCGATGACAATCCGACCATTTCCCGATATCTGACGGAATAAACGAGAGAGAAAGAGAACAACCGTAAGAGAAAGGGGAAAAGAAAAAAAAATAAATATAATCAAATTTATTTCGCTGATAGAAACTTGCGGATTTCTACGCGGTAAATCGAGCTTCGCAATATTTCAAATTTCCTAAGCGAATACGTAATTAGCGTATCTAATTTTGTAAGGAAGACTACTTCGACCGTAGTAGAGGAACGGTCGTTTAAGGATTTCGCGCGCGCGATTCGAAATCGGGAAACGAAATCGGTTCAGGGTTTGCGATACGTACGACGAGGCGATCAGCGCCACCATTTCAAACTACTTTTAGACGCAGAGTCGATGAAAATGTAGAAGCTGTAGAGATTGACTATATTTACTTCTTCGAGTCGGAAAATGGATAATCCGCTAGATTCGAATCTCCAATGTCCAGTCTCCAGATTATAAAATGCAAGACTCTCCGCACGAAGTATCAAAAAGCGATGCGGCGATTCGTCGAGATTCCCATCCAAAAACACAAGTTAAGAATTCTTACGACCCCAATCGCTTCTCCGTCCTCGCGCGTCCGATTTTCTCTAGTCTTAAAAAGAAGGAAACTGCAATATATACACAGGAGTTTTCCGAGTATTTCTTTTACACAAACGAGGAGATTAACTTGGATCATTTTTGTACGAATCGTTCGATCGACAATCTATCAAGTCGAATTTTCTGCCGTGGAATGCGATCATCGATATCTGGGGATACGGATCGCCGATCGCTTCGATACTTTTCGCTTCGACGCTTCTTCGCCTCGACTTTCGAAACAATACGCCAATTTCAATGATATAAAAAATATTCCAAATGTTTGGAATAATTCGGAAAATAAAATAATTCGAGTAAAATATGACACTTAGGAGGTTTATATGAAGAAGCGCGTACGGCGGATGTCGATGCGAAGCTTGGCGCGCAGTCACGATACTTAAGCTCTACTTTCTAGCGGTAAAATAACGAGTAAACACGAGTACCAGACTCCATCTCTTGTAATATTTTTATTATCGCAAGCGTAATGTTAATTACGACCTTATTACTATTATTAATTAAAAAAGTAATTATTACAAATAAATTACTATACCACTATTTATTATTTATTATGACTAACGTTCAACTAATATTGTAAATAACGAAAATATTTTATCTATATATTTCCGATCCGGAGGCGCGGTAGGGACAGGCCAATTTACCTCCGGCTGCGTCCTGTTGCTGCGGCGATTGTCCCACGTAATCGCCATAAGCCCGTCGACCTCCATTGTTACACCATTTCATCATTGCATTTAATAAATTATATATTTATTGATTCAGTAATATTTCGTGATCGGCACCTTCCAATTCCTCATCCTTTGATACATTCAATCAAATACAACAGAAAAGTATTATTATAAGATTTTGCATGTTGTAATTTCTTGTCTGCAACTGATAAAACTACAAAATGGACTGTCATTATTTTTCTTCTTTCCTGATTATTTGAAAATATTTCTTGGCGCATGTAGAAGTCAAGGGATGCTTTTGCAGGTGGGAGAAAACACAGGTTTCAGGAGTACGCAGAATATTTAATGAAGTCGAGGTAAGAGAAAATGATTAAAACAAAAGAAGCTGTCAATTATAACAATTCTTGTCGTAATTTCTAAAAAAGACATATCTTTCTCGATTTTTAGATATCGACAATAAATCGTTTATAACCAGTTGAGTGGTAATATAGCATATATTCCCCAAAAAAGTCTTGCTTTACGCTCTCAACAGTTAAAAACACACTATTTGAATCAGTGAATTAATACTCACTACTGGGTCAGTGACTTCTATTATACTCACAGAATAAACAGTGAAACGTAGGAATGAATTTCACTGTTTCGCATTATAGTTTCATTGATTCAAGCAGTGAATCAATTTTATTATCTCATAAAGCAATTTAATTTCATTGACTGAAACAGTGAACTTACATTGCTTCCCAGATGCTCCTTTTTCACGATGGAAATCGAGGAATCAAAGAATTTTCATTGTATAAAATTGTGAGAGTAAGTGGTAGGTGTAACACATAAGCACATCCTAAATAACTAGCGAATTTTGTCTAAAATTTGCTATCCTATTGTTTTTTTTTGGTTGCTGGATCTGAACAACGTCAAAATTGCAAAATTCAAAACTGCGGATAAAATATAGCGACTAATATGGCGACTGAAAATTTATATCAGATTACACATTGCAATAACGTCCATTTTTCTGAATGACTTTTCACGAAATTTGTTATCTTATGTTTTTTGTTCACTAAATTCGAATCTTAATTGAAAATCTCAAAATTCAAAATGGCAAATGTAATATGGCGACTAATAGTTTATTTTACATGTATGTCTTTCAAATTTCTCATTGATTTTTCACCAGACTTGTTAGGTTATTGTTTTTAGAGTCACCGAATTCGAATCTAAAGTCAAAATCTGAAAATTGAATATGACGGACGCAATACGTCAATTGAAAAATAATGTTTCTCTTATATAATAGGTCAGTTTGTATAAAACAGCTGTTGCTGTGACTCGCCATTTGTCCGTGATGGAGTTTTTTATGTATCCTCCCTCTTGGTTTCAATAAAGTCGAATAATAATAATAATATTATAAACAACTTCTAGATTTAACAGTAAATTTGTATGAAACCAGGCATGTAGAATATAGTTCCTTTGTTTTACCTCCGCAGTTTGTTGGTAAAATTTTTACGGGTGCGGGTCGAAAAACCGACAAAATCAAAAAGCCGATAGGTCGAAAAACCGGCACTCAAAATACCGACATTCAAAAAACCGACAGGCAAAAAGCCGAAAGTACAAAAACCGAATTGTCATAATACCGATAGTCAAAAAACCGTCAGCCCAAAAAACCGACAGGCAAAATCCGACGCGTCAAAAACTGAATTGTCATGACACTGTCATTCAAATAACGGACACTTCGAAGAACCATCTGCCACAAAGCCGGCAGTAAAAGAACCGGCACTTCAGAAAATGACTGCCCGCTTGTAGGTGTGTCAGTATTTCGACTGTTGGTTTTTTAATCTGTCGGCTTTTTGATTTGTCGTTTTTTCGATTCACACCTATTTTTACGACCCCAAAGTGTACCGGCGACAAATTTCTGGAGGATTTTACACTCCATGGTTTTGTTATTAATTTTTTGTGTTTTTTTTTTGTTACATACTAAACGGAAACCCATTTCTACAACAACAAAAATATCGGTTAAACAACAGTTGCACCTAGCGGCGACTTTTCCAACTGCTCTCAAGGTCGATTTTGAAAACTAAATCCAGAAATAAAATAGGCGATATAACAAAAATACCTAAAAAAAGTATTACTGACTTTGAAAAAAAAATGAAATGTTCACCTGTGGCCCTTTTTTTCACCCCCTTAGGAGGTGAACAAGTAAAAATTAAGTTTGGGGATGGATTAAGCACTCGAAAAAACTCCCAGGAACAGATTTTGGTGTACTTTAGTTAACATCTGTGGTTTACTACTTTTTCCACGAAAATTGGAAAAAATCCTACTACTCAACCGGTTAATCAAATGACAAATGTTTTACTTTTCTAAATTGATTTTGCAACATGGAAATTTTATTTCATATCATAATGTATTTTCGGTATATATTTTGTCACAAAGAATTATCGTAATTAGTTAAAAATGGAGATGCCGAATATTATAGAATGAAGAAGAACGAAAAATAGTGAAGAAGGTCGTAAGCCGCCAGAAAAAAATGTTTGTTTAATGGAAATACTACATTGTAAAAAAAAAATCGGCATGTATTATAAACGACGGAATTTTAATCACAATGAAGTTAAAGCCAGAAGACAACAATTGGTAATTCGAAGACTACCTGACCATTAAATTTCATGAATGCTTTTCTACGATATCCTACAGCTTATCTAAGACTAACTTCTGGCAGTTAGTTTTTTTTTGTCTTTTATAATTTATCTGTATCTATTTTAAGTGGAGAACATTAGACATTTTTGCATTGATTAACATCAGTATATATAAAATTTACGCTGCATACGAAAAGTTTGACAAAGTGTTCTTAATCAAATTGTAATCCTGAGATTTTTTCAAGTCTCACTGCTTCCATTTCTTTACAGCAAAAAAAAATACATTTGTATCAAAAACTATATGGACACTCCAGGTAATGATAAAACCATATACTTAAACATGTTTTGTGATTTGCTTCAATACAATGGACTGTAATCAAAACTTAGTATCTACAGTAAAAGTATTTCATACTATTTTTACATTTTCTGTATTACGTAATATATTTGATCTCCTGGAGCACACGTGGTCTTAATAAGGCCCATTTATGTATTTTGAGCTTATAGGTCAGTTAAAACTCGTTTCTACTTACAATGACCTTAGAATACAATACATTATGCAAATACTTGACCGTTTGATGTGTAATAAACAAAAATTAGTATTGGTGTGTATCGGTCTTAATAAAATGATAAACATGATAAACATAAATATGATAATATTGCAGGAAAAATTGTAATCGTTAGAAAAATGAAAATCTTTTTTATGCAATCCTATTAAATTAATTGATCAGTGCATTAATAAAAGATTATATTCTCTTAATAAATCATTAAACAATAGCGTAGTATCAGATTCACAAAGTATT
Organism: Trichopria drosophilae; assembly: GCA_030407085.1. NCBI lineage: Eukaryota > Metazoa > Arthropoda > Insecta > Hymenoptera > Diapriidae > Trichopria > Trichopria drosophilae. Next base: position 53,438,926 of record CM059583.1, read on the forward strand.
AACACAATTAGTTGTCCCTATATTAAAGGACTTTCAGAGAAAATCGATAAAATCTTCAAGAACAGCGGTATCAGAATGGTTTTTTCTCCTTTTAAAACCAACATACGAACTTTAAACCTGCAAAGGACAAATTATCACCTGAGAAATGACGAGAAACAAAATTCCTAGTTTACAATGTAACAATTCATACATTCATCAAACAGGAAGTGTGATTAAAAGAACACAACCAAAATATTGTCGCCTCTACTAAAAACAATATTACAGGTCTAACAGATCATAGGTTGAAAACGGGACATGATTTCAATTATGTAAACAGGAGACTTTTAGCTACTGAAGCAAATTGGAAAAACAGAACCGGCAACATAACACTTGAAAAGTCAAGCATACGAGAAGTCTACAATGTTTTCACTCAAAATTAAAATTTCAGTTATATTTACTTAAATAATTTCACACTCAAATTAAATACTTGCATTTATTCTTGGTATCGCAAACACACATAAACCAACTTTATTCATATGTTCGTCCGGCATTTAATATATAAATATAAGTCAGTTTTGTATCGATCGTATTGATTTACTGAAGAAGACCCTTCACGGTCGAAACGTATGTATATATTTTTCAAAACTTATCATTTTCAAATAAACACAATTTTTCCTCATTGTATTTTCCTCTCCACGACTTAAAAAAAAAGTTTTCATTTTTAAACTATTACAGTTTTTCCTGCAATATTATCGTTTATCATTTTTTTAAGACCAATATACACCAATACTAATTTTTGTTTATGACCTTAGAATATAATAAATGCGAGAGTGCTTACTTTTTTTGTCAGAAAATCTATCAACAAGATTAATTTCAGTTATGTTTTTACAGCTTCGAACCACATGCTCGGTAAAAACCTAGTATATGTGGTGTTTCAGTCTCGTAAAATGTAGTATATATGTAATGCTTCACATTTTTAATAATTGCACTGAATTCGGTAAGTCCATTTTCCTAAATCTGTTCTATCCTAGTAAACGGAAATGGATTCATTTTGATGAAATTGAATCCATGGTTTTCATTATTCTAATCCCTGCAAATCCAAAAATAATATTATAATATAGTATTTTTGAATTCCCAGGGATTGATATGAAGCTCGAATTCAACAGCAGGAATTCACTTGCATTGAAAATCCATTTATTTTTGGTAATATTATTTTTGGATTTGCAGGAATTGAAAAAATTAAAATTGAATTCCTCAGCAGGGATTCACATGTATTGAAAATCCTCTCGTTTTTGGAAATATTATTTTTGGATTCGCAGGGAATAGAAAAATTCTGTATGAATCCCATGAATCAATGAATCCTATTAATCTGTATGAATCACATGGATTGAGGATCCTCTTATTTTAGGCAAATATTATTTTTTGATTCGCGGGGATTGAAAAACTTAAGACCGCGGATTCAGTTTTATGAAAATGAATCCACTTGAATCCATCTCCAATTCATTTTCGTATGCTGGGATTTCACAAAATTTCATAAAATTAAATCGATGTTTGGGAAGCGGATTTTATAAATGCATATTCAATTTTATGACATCTCTCAGAACTGTCATAGCATTTTACACGTTTTATATATTGTAAATAAAACTTAACTTAAAAGTGTTATCCCAGCCGTCGCAATGAAAACAAAACATAAAAGGGGGTAAGAAAGTTTCCCCTCAACTTGTTCAATATCACAGGTCGCTGGTCCCGATGCCGTACGGTATCGCAGGTTCTACTGTAGTTAATTTCAATATCTTGGACAGAATAGCTCGTAAATACATGAAGGTGTAATTTTTTATTTATTCATATTCAAATTGTATTTTTGAAAATATCACTAGAACACTGAAAATAATAGTTTTAAAATTTTAAATAATTCTAGAACTAAAAAGTAATAAACTTGATCACTTTTTTGAAACTTGGTAATCACATTCAAATTTGGTAGTTTGTTAAAGTCTCTTTTAAAACGTAATAGTATTTTTTGCACATTTAGTCTTGTCTGTATTGTGTTCATGTAATAAAAAGTATACAATATATGCGTATATTATTATTTAATAAGATACGTACGTAATAATAAGTTTGCATTAGCATAATATTGTGATGAAAAATTAAAACACACTCATACAACAATTAAAATTGATTAATTTACCCTGACGAGTTTAATCGTAATTAGAGTAGGTACACGAGTATATGTGCATGAAATATTTCTGTCGAAGATGTGGAATGAAATATGCAAATAAATATACGATGAGATTATTAATTTCTTTCAGGAAAGATTCCTCTTTTATTCATTGGAAACTTGAAATAGCTGCAATAGCATATTTCTTATTTTTGTATTCATTCTCTTGCCAAAGTTCTAGATAACAAATTTTTACATATGTACATAACACTTTAGAAACCAGTTTATGTTTAGAATGCAATTTTAATGCACAAATAATACGAATATTCTTTCACTGTGTCCAATACAATGATTTAATGTATGAATAGTCTTCCCAAACTTCATTATCTTATTATTATATTACACATTCTATAAATTTCAGTTATCTTTTGAAATTCAATCGTTATTAAAGTTAGGAATCAAATGCAATGAAGAAACGATATTATTTTTACCGAAATAAGTATTTCGATTACTAGGTTTGTATGTAGAAAGGTATTTTTAGACACAAACAGATGATTGAGAAGTCCACAGCCATATTACATTATTTTCTATACACGATATATTTAATTAAATATCTTACAAATTCTTATTGCATTCCATATTGAGCTTCCATTGCTTTTATTTTTTTCAATTCTCGTTCCGCCTTCGCTTCCGACCAGAATGTTTGCAACTCTTTGTGCATTTCCGTAGATACTGTAGGATACGTTTCATCTTTCAATTCTATCAAGGATTTCTCAAAAAGCTGAGGTGAATTGAAGAAATGGAAACAAGTTACAGGAAATGCCATGTACAGAAACATCTTCGTCACTTCCCAAGTCCAACGCTGCATCTTGTCTTAATAATCTAAAACTGTATACATTGTCTTAACTTATGCAACTCTATTTTCAAACTCCTAATGTTTATTTACCTGTACTGTTATTTTAAAAATATTGCATCAGAGTTCCTCTGCAAAGTTAATGCGTCTTATTTGATACTGTACAAGGTAAACTATATTAAGTACATTAAAAATATAACAATTTCATACCAAAAGGCTGTCACAGTTCACAGAATGACACGAAGATCGTAATATTATTTGAGGTTATGCTTTCTTTTAGAAGTTCCAAATCCGAAAATGTATCCAAGAAGTGAACCAGATGTTACATGATCGATCGAGATTAGATTCAGCCGCGTTCTACTCTACCGACTATCGATATCTTATATTATCACGAGTTTCTGTGCACTGAGAGTTTGATGGCGCCACACTGCAGTTTTCTGTTGAGATGGAACACAAAATTAAAATTCTGTCTTGCACGTGAAACGATTATAAAATATTTACAAGTTGTTGATATTCTTATTCGCGGTTAGTTTTATTGTTGCGTAAATTGTACGAATATTCAAAACTTTTATTAACTGCTTTTATTTCATGTAAACTTTAAACTTAATTAACCCTTTTTTGCCCAAAATGAGAGAAGCAAGTACGTCAACATCTGGTGAGTTTCTGCAATAGAAAGATTTTTTTTTAATTTTTGGAAAATACATTTCCGACTATTTTTAAGTATGCTTTATCGATTCCCGCCGAGAAAATGACCAAAAAACGACTGTTACTGCAACAATCTAGCAAAATAAAAAGAAATTGTCATGTTTTTTACGTCATTTTTTTTTATTTTCCACGATTTTCTTCACCGAAACGGATCATAATCAATGAAATGTATATATAAAAAGTGATCCCGATTGTTGAACATAAATAATATACTAATAGAATATTTTTTAGAAGCATTGGCTTTTTCAAAATGGTCACGGAACGAAGCAAATTTTTTCAAAACTATTAATTAACGAAGTTAAAGTGTGTATGAAATTCAATGCCGTGTAACCCAGGCCATATTAAATCCGCGATTTTGATCTTGTCAGGTCCGAATATGTATGATATTGATAATTATCTAACATACATGTCCAACTTTGAAACACATTTATGGAACGATTCATATAAGAGGTACAATTTACATAAGGTGGCTATTGTGGATCCGCTATTTTAGATTTATCAATTCAAAATTATTATAGTTTTTCGTCCATAACCAGTCAATATTTATATCATCATTATATTACTAAAAAGAACTTTCTATGCTCTCTATTTTAAGGAAATAATAATTTTGAAAAAACGTGCTTCGTTTAGCGGCTATTTTGAATCAGTCATTGCTTCTAAAAAAAATTCTATTAGTATATTATTTATGTACAATCGGGATTAATTTTTTTATATCTGCATTTCATTCATTAAAATTCGTTTTGGTGGAGAAAAACGTGAAAAATTAAAAAAACGAACTAAAAAACATGGCATTTTTTTTATTTTGAAAAATGTTTGCAGAATAGTCATTTTTTGGCCATTTGCTCGACGGGAATCGATAGAGCACATCTCAAAATAGTCGGAAACGTATATTCCAAAAATTAAAAAAATTCTTTCTACTGTAGAAACTGAGCTGATGTTGACGTACCTGCTTCTCTCATTTTGGGCAAATAAGGATTAACGCAAAGTCCAAATCAGATATATGTATATTCAAATGGCAATGTATTTGCCTTAATTTCTGGTGGTATTCGTTCTTGTTCAGTTTGAATAATAAATAGTTCTATACACGGAGAAAAAAATTTCATTAAAAATTACCGTGCTAGTCACCTGAAAACGGGTGCAACTTGATTTTTCGGAAATATTTATAGCACCAGACAAGAAATATTGCTTTTTTGGAAAGGAATATTTGCAATAACGGCTAGATATTTTTATGTACGAGCTAGTCGAAATGTTTAGTGTAGCACGGTAAAATTTACAGGACATTGAATTTTTAAGTTAGTGCAAGTCAAATAATCCCCAATATTTGAAGAATTTATAATATGTTGCTTCATTATTTTTACTACGTCACTTATCGAAGTGGAAGCGAAAGTTGCCGATCATATCCGAATGCTACCGAGTCTAACTGCGGTGAAAACAAATAATATGGCGGCCGAGTAGTCTGACATACGGGTCTGAACTCGTCCGAACCGAGTAGTTTGGTGATCAACTGTTTTTGTTTTCGTTGCAGTAATTTCTTTTGAACAAGTTTGGCCAATTTATATACGTGAAGGCAGTGTAAGTATAAAAACTTATTTTTTATCATTTTTGCAATAAAATGAAGTGTTATGTGTGACTTTTTTGCTATATTATGGCACAGGAATTTTTACTGTGCTCTTGATCCGAAATTTTATATGTTACTTTGGAAAAATTCAGTATAGCAATGTAAATTTTACTTTACCAACAACATGCACTGCGTTTATGGGACAGCACGGTAATTTTTCAGGACATTTCCGTACAAAAATTCTGGGAATTTTTTCTCCGTGTATCAAACGTTAAACAAATTTTGAATGTTTCTAGTATTGTTGTTAACAATAATAAAAATCCTTTAAAAATTTAAAATCGCTGTAACGCTCCGGATTTAACTTCACGATATGGGGAAACTATATTTTAAGACCTACAGGGAAAGTAGAACTGTTGTATATTAGGCAGCGTGTCACGATTTTCAGATTTAAGTCATTTTTAACAACAATAACAATTGTTTAAAAGTCAAAAATGGTGGGAATTTTTCGGAATTAAGTCCAGCATATAAGAAACTAGATTTTAAGTCCCACGGAATAGATAAAATGCTGCATGCAAGTCATCACGTTAAGATTTTGAAATTTATGTATTTGTTATCAACATTAAAAATTGTTTAAAAACTTATAATCTTTAGAACTGTAATTAAAAGTATCAATAACTACCGAAGACATCTGCAAGTAGTTAGAAATATATTGTACGACTGATATATCGGCTAATTTCACACAAATATTATCTTATACAACGGCCGGGGAACAAAGTTCAGAAAATCAAAACCTTGAAAGGCTAAAATTTCGATATTGCGTGAGTCCAAGATGTTTTTAATTAAAAAGGATAATTTTGCAAACATTTTTTATTCAGGTCCCAAAAAAATTACTATCCCCTTACAGAAAAAATGTATTATTATTGAAAAAATTGACTAAAATTGTTATAAATAATAAAAAATTTTTATTTATTTTGTACCACTTAAAAATTTAGGTATTTTTCGATCTTTTTTGTTTTAGAAGTTTTTCTCTATCAATTATAACTTTCACGTTATAATCGAATTGATTTCAATTTTTCCGTATATTCTTTTTGCAATAACTTTTAAACAAATTAATATTTTAAGCTACAACTTGACAGAAAGACTTATCTTTGACACGCTACATGTTTTCTAACGTAAATTAAAATCTGGAACCGGACTCCAAAAAGGTGGGTGATTTTACTTGGAATGCCCCCCCCCCTCCCTTTGATACAATTCTTTTTAATTCTTTTAATTTCTGGACATATTGTTGCAGGGTTAATTAATATTTAGGGTTACATTTTGACCGATGTAAGAAATTCTCATTATAATAATAGAAAATATTTTTTATTTCCTTACTCCTTATTCGCTGTATTTTGTGAACGCCCGAACCCGCGTGGCGTCACATTTTATATAGACAGATAAATCGGATAGAATCGGATTTAATACTTAATATCGAAACAGCATAAAAGCAAAAACAGACACGCAACAAAATCGTCGAAAAAGAGAGCATACGAGTGAGGGAGAAAGAATTATGCAATTTAAATAGAAGAATTGAATAGGACTATATTAAAAGGCAAATAACGCAGAATATGAGAACGAGCCTAAATTCAATAAAAGTATCTTTATAGATATAACCACATAAAATAACGAACGGAAACGAACCGAATAGAAATGTTGAATATATTTGAGCAACTACCTTTAGTTATTTCGAATAAGTTTAAATAAATGCCTCGTACGTTCTTTACGGGTGGAACTACAAATGTAAGAATTTCAAATAGAAAATCCTATTAAAGAGAATAAGCTTCCATTTTCATCCCGATAGAATTGATTAAAATAACAATATTGCTTTGTATAAATTTAGATTAGTTCTTTATTCTCTTATATAAAAATCCAGACGTAAAAGAATAGAAGTTTCAATCTCTATCAAATCATTTTAGCTGATTGCTTTTCTAAAGTTTTAAAACTTCAAATATTGAACATTCCGAAAATCGAATCAGAGAAGTAAATTCGTCAGCTCGAGATCAACACTCTATTTCTGAAAATAACAAAAATTAGAACCGGTAGTAATGCGCAATTCATATTGTGTAGTAGTATTATAATTTATCCTAATTGAATGAAACTAGAGCGACAATAATGTAATATTGAAGCTGTTTTTTTAATAATATCATTTGAGTATGCAACATTGAAATCTTTGGAAATATACCGTAGTTAATACTCACATTGAAGTTTTCAAAGTTAATATTCTCTACTATCCATTACTTATGATACGTATGATTGTCGAGATGTCATTTTTATATGCGAAACCACCATATCTATATGTTTTTAGGGCACTGAATTCGAATCCGGGGACAGTTTATCCCCATCTGGTTAAGATCAAGGTCATAAACAGAAAAATCAGAATCATTCTGAAACACTACATTAAGATATTTTTGGGGCCGCTGAAACCAAATCCGGGGCCAGTTTGTCTCCATATATTCAGGATCAAGCTCAAGTCAAGTTTATACTTAGAGACAATAAAGTATTCTGACCATAACCTAATTTGGTTCAGAAACATAGCGATATCCTTGTTTATATTGACCTAACGTTCTTATATTACTTTGGTGAATTGTTAATGAATTAAATGCAATGAATGTATTCGATCAGTGCATTTGAAGCGTACTAAATATGCAAAAATTGTGATTCTGATTTTGAAGATTAATGAATGACCAATGTGAAAACGTATGTTCTTTTTATCAGCGGAGGCTTTAAAGTAATTGAATTTTTATTTTCTTATTATTTGTGGTGGTTTTCCTTCATATTTTTTCATTTTTACCAGATTTCTCAATGCCCACAACCGAGTACAAATATTTTTTGTGTAAAAAATCGTCACTTCAGTAAATGTATGATAAAATTTTTCTTTTACAAGGAATCAATTTAATTCTTTTACAGGAGTTAGCTGAAGTATCTAGCTTTCCACTGATACCCATATGTCTGCATTATATGAATGTTGTCCAAATTATTCGTTAAAAACAAAAAGATGCCCACAACTGGCGCTCTTCCCCTATATATAGATATAATGAATTCCCTGAAATGATGAATCATTTGGATCCCTCAGTATTGAGAAATCGTGAAAAACATATCGTACCTTCTAACATGGTATCTTAAGTAAAATGGCATCTTTCAAGTATTTGTTTGCGAGATTTTCATATAACTAACAAGCAGTTTGGCGGAAATGAGTGTCAACAAAAGAAAAATTATATAATAAATGTTTGAGAGAAGGAATTAGATGTAGATACGTTAGGCAGAAATTAATTGAAACCGTTGTCAACGTTTCTTTTTTCTATCCCTTAGTAGACATTATTTGGCATCTGTAAGTATTGAACTAATCAAAATCGAAAAAATACAACACGTGATTCGCTACTCCTAATTAAATGTCGCGTGCATGATCCTGAATGTTCTTTTATTCGTTTGAAATAATTCCATCAATCATTTGCGACCATCTAGAGCATTAGAAAATGTTAATATGAAAAAGTGAATAAAACGCAAATATTAATTCACATTAGTAAATTTAAAATATTTTGAACAATACCAGTAAGAATAAGTTTGTATTTATATCGTTCCTTACTCATATTAATACTTTAAATAACATTATGTGAATTATACATCTTTACCAACTTCAAACTAACTTGCAGATTCAGGTCTAACACCACAATTATTTTTTAAATGCATACAAATTAGTTAATCGAAAATGAGTACATAGTTTACAAACTTTATATATTCAAAAGGGATATATATTAACAAAATAGGAGGTAAGATCTGCATGCCAGTTTTAAAACCATGATTCGATATTTTTTTAAATCGGAATTATTTTCATATAATTCATTAGCCGCATATGATTAATCTGAATTATTTATATTTTACCATAATCGATATTTCTTTTCTGTACACATTTTTCTTGATATATACAGTATGATATTTAGATCTCTACGTATTATGACATGAGGGGAGGCAAAAGCAAAAAATATTATAGTGTACAATTTAGTTGGATGAGAGAGTCCCGCTAAATCCTTTTAATGGAAAATAACTGCAAATAAACGATTATTAAATCAACAGTAAAGTAATAGAGCTTTTCGTGTAAACATGTCGTTTCCCCTATTTTACAGACATAATGGAATTACAGAAATCACCAGCTCTATTCAAAAATATAGTATTCCAGTGTTTCAATTTAACGTGGATATATTTCCATATAAATGTGTGGGGAAGGAGATATGTAATTTCTTTTACTTTATTGTGAATTTTGCTTATATGAATGTAACTGAAGGTCTATCAGCCCCGTCTGACTACATACACAAAGTGATAAATAATTTAATACATTTTCAAAGATTGTAATATTGGTTAAGGTAGCAATACTATTGCATGCAGTATTCTGATAATTTAAGGTTACAACTGTTTCAAATACGTCTTTCCGTTAATGACCAATTATTCGACGAGATATACCTTCCATAAATCCTGCACTGCAGAAATGATACATTTTTGAAGATTTTTTCAAAAATGGAAAGATGGACTGATCTTGTAGGTGCGCTCCCGTTAAAAATGATCGGGTTTCCTTCGCTGTTGCGTGAAGACCTGCGTGTAATGGCCCACGCACGAACATCCCACGCTCTTTCTTTATTTACCACGGTTCAGCGTTAATAAAGAAACTGCGGTAAAGAGAAGGATAGAAGAAAAGGGTAACATTGCGGAACTTGACGCACCTTCGCAGGCTCGCGATGATACATAGCAATTGCCATCACGAGTAGCATTCCTTCATGAAGATTTTAGTTTTTTTTCTTAAATTACTTAATTACGTACCTTGGTGACTATTTTAATCACGTTCCTTCTAGGAGGTAAATGTCGATATACAATTAGTCATGTAATTTTACAACGTTTTTAGTTTCTTTTCAACAGCATCGAACAAAGCATGTGACAAATAGTTATTAAAATTAGAATACACTCATTATAATCCTCAAATGTTCTGTATGCATCTAAATTTACAATTTACGTCAAAGAATACTTATACGGGTTTTACGATGTATATCAAGTCCATAGAAACGAATTCGTTAAAAAAATTTGTCGCTTATTTATATTTTATTCAAATTTATTTTTGAAAGTACGAATCTGACAAAAATGTTATTGCATAAAAAAGATAGAGCATTAGGATTAGTTAGTATATAAAGAAGGGAGCACGTATGGGGCAAAGAACTATATATATTAACGTATTGCGGTAATTCCAGGGAATCTTTTTTCTCTTAAATTCGACTTTTATGCAAGTTTTTTTGCGTGCATTTATTGTTGCATTTATATTTTAATGACTAAATGCGACGGAGTGTCTATATCCACGTACGATTTCCTATATCATGCATGAGTGGAAGACAGACTGATGCAACAAAGGTTTATGTGTTTGGTTAGGTTATGATAGCCCTAGCAGGGGGTCCCCCAGAAGGCACCACCAATTTGGAGAAAAGCATTTACTCCATTTGACTGAAAAACCCAAGCTTATATGAAATTAATTTATACGTGGATTTAGACACAGCCAAATAGAATGAAACCAAATTATATCTTGAACTAAAAATTTTGGGGTGTACCTTATATTTGCTGATTGCGTACGGAGTTAAGCGATTTTTCCAATAATTAATTTACAAGCAGCAATGTAGCAAAATATTATAAATTATTATAATCATTTGGGACACTTGTATTGCATAAAATATGATATTCACTGCACAAATACAGTGATAAAAAATTGCAAATCTATATAAGAATACAAATGCATAACTACATGTAAAAACGTAGTTGTTCTTGCAAGGGCAAATAATAAAAATGTCAACTAACCAAAGATATCTGCATGGAAAAATATATATCCCGAGGATATATAATATTAATAATAATAATAATAATATGGTCTTTATTGAACAAAAAAGATTTGCCCAAAGGGCGAGACACAGCAAAAATGCTGTTTTACAGCCTGACCCGCTTATTATATTCTGAAATATAAACAGGGAATATGCGAGATATATCGGTTTTAGTCCAATTTATATATATATATATATATATATCTACGCATATACAGACTCTTACATCCGAAGATATATCCCGGAGATTTCTAATTTACAGTGATACAAAATTCCGGGTACGATGAAATATCTCAAAAAGCATCGATATTTAAAAAAAACGCTGAAACATGTGAAGTAATATTTAAAATGCCAATTGCGACCCCCCCCCCCCACACCTAAGGGGCACGTCTTTTGAGGGCTAATTAAAAAATCCAGAAACACGTGACACAACTATTAAAAAAAAACAATATTTTACGGGGGGTTACAGTTGCTTTTTTGAAACTTGTTTCACATGCTGAGAGAATGGGTTATTTAGTCGTAAAAGATTACTCTTTAATGTTTAACATACTGAATATTTTAAACACAGTTTTCAATGGGTATACAATGCGTTTATTAACTGGTAACAAACCAGTAATTACTTATGTTTAACAGATAGTTCTCACTACACTGACAAGCTTTTTGTACCAATATTTGTTAAAATCCAGCCATTATTATAGGGCTAGCCCGTCCATACTTACAGAAATTGCTAGGTTGACCTACAAAAAGTAAAAATGACATCTGCTAACAAAAGACATTAATACAAATAATTGCTATCTTCGCTTGCAAAAATTGAAATTCGAATATCAAACATTACTAGGAAGAGAAAACAAAATTTAGTACTAAATGGGTATGAAGAAATATTTGCAGGTTCATACATACAAGTTATAAATTATATGTTTTTTAGCATCGCAACCTTTGTTTCTCGTTACTTGACACAAACGCATACACATACTTACACATAAAGTCTCTCAGTATATAAAATACATTGTTGAGTTATTTTGTATGTATGGTGACCTTCCTTTTCCCTGACTCTCTTCTCATTTTTCCAAATGGAAAGACAGAAATAATTCCACTTCTTTATGTCCACAAAGAGTGTGCAAAACATAACCTATTCCTGCATATATTATGATCCTTCATTCACCTCATATTTCTGTGCACCATTATGCATAAATATCATTTATAATCTATATGGAGCATATTAAAGTTTTATAAAGAGTACAAACTCGTGCAATAAAGCGTAAAACCGCCACTTAATAAATGACATGTTATAATTTGTAAGAAGAAACCAGTTATATGCGGTAAATAAATATTTTGTAATGACATTAAAACACAGGTTAAATAAATATCGTTTATTATCTGTTATTAAACTGATAACTCAGTGTGTATTTCTGCGATTTTCGATAGTCCGAAATTACTAGATTATACATTTTATTACTGGAATAATTCCTGGATTAGTAGTCACAGCGCCATCTATGACTACTGTTTTGTACCTGTCCCGAAAAGACCTTTTGAAGTGGGCCCCCACTCGACCCATGCTGTCATTTAGGATTTTCGTCTTCGGGTGTTGCACCCCACCCTCCACGTGGATTTAAAAAAGAAACGTTTGAGTGTTCTTTTTAGTGTTAATGGTATGACTTTTTATGATTAATTTATATGTGTAATGAATGAGATATATCCCAAAATATATTTATGTAAAATCTCCGGATATGTACAGCAGGTATATTGGATAGACTACTTTTGACCCAAATATATCCTACATGGTTTTCATATACGCGGGATGTACCTCGGAATATATATTGTTTTCCGTACGGATAGGAACGCCAACTAGAAAATGTAGCTGGGGCATGTTTACTGCTTTTCGTAGTTAGAGCAACAATTTCTCTCGTCGAGCTAACCAACTATTTTTTCCACATCATTTTCTACGCAGTATCCATAATATTAAAACATTACAAAATGCAATACCCATTAAAATGTACTACCAGAGACACGATTAAAAATTCATTTGTTTGCATATGTGAATGTACAATTATTTATTCAAACAGTTGTACAACCCTCGGGTTTCTTTGAATGCGCTATAATATATAAAGCACTCCTCGTAGTGCTGAATGAAAAATAGATGTCTTTACCTTGTGTAACGTTTTCTGTTACTGTTTAGGAAAATACTCCCTTAACTTCAAAAAGCATGGAAGGGCAATGCACTTGTTGCTTCCAATATTAAAAACGCCTCTTTCCAATTTATAGCCAAGTATTTAGAATTTATTTATTTTTTTTTTAATAATGTTTTTAATTAAGTTTTTAAGACCTTAAAGTAATAATTCGGAGCTTTCAACTCTTATTCTTAAGTATAAATCATTAAAACGTTGAAATTAAAAACATCAGCTCATAATATTCATAAATGATTACTATGCAATTTGAAATTATACAAAAAGTAATTGAAAGCGCTAAAACATACTTACATTAGGATATGTACTATCTTGCAGTTTGTCGTCTGATTACAATTTTTAACTTTTAATTGTTATTTTAAAGCGCTAATAATTCAGTTCGGAAAATTATGCATTACTACATTACGATATACTAAAGCACCTCTACATATGTGTTTCATATACATGATATAAGTCGGTATATATTATTAACGCATGGTGTAATATTACTTATAATATACCTAATATATAGTACTTGCTGGCAGTATTTATATTAAATGTTCAGTAAAAAAAGGTAAGTTACTTCGCTAGAAAACAAAATTTCAAGATGCTTTTAGAACAATACATCTTATTAATTTATAAAAGCATAATAAAGATCAACGTTTGGTAAGAATAACAATACTAAGTAGTTTTAACGTTATTACTCGGTCCTCTTGCAAACATGCATAATTACCTATTGCCACTTTCTTGATTGCATAATGCGACGTTATACATATTAATATAATTTATATTTAATAAAATATGAAAAACAAATTTGTAACATCCAATCGTTAAATAAGATTTTGAAACGTATCTGCAAGTAATCCATCGGCATTTTATAGAAGACGAAATACTTTAGAAAAAACCAGGAGCTTTCTAAAAGTGTTTTCTGCATTAGATGTTTTGATTTGTTTGGAACATGCTTAAAATAATTTATTTATAATCAACAAAGATGCTAAATATTGTTTAATAATTTCATAACATACGTTACTTTTATTTAGGAAATATGCGTTTAAATCACTGCTTTTATGGTTCAAAACCGCCAAATTACCTTTCGCGATATTTATTTATATATAATCTCATTCATCATTTTTTGACATTTAATTTCTCTTTTCTCCGGGCGTGTACAAAAATGTTGATAGAAGCTATTTTATTGAAATAAAATATACATTATTCGGGAGTAATTTTATTAGCTAAGTATTCACCTTATTTTACTCAGTTTACGAAAAACGATTTCACATCAAGAATTTTCATAATCATTGATATCTCAATTCTTTTTAAAACTATCTATATCTCGTCGAATTTCGCTATAATGGTGAATTTATTCCATTCGTGCAAAATATTGAAACAATACATTTTGAAGATATCTCAAATACAAAACGAACGAAGAATTTATTAAGATACTTTACATTATGTGGATAGGAAGAATATTTAATTCATTATTGGTAAATCATTTTGATCGTCAAATGACATGACGATGATTCAAATTTTGCATTATCTCCATTGTTGGTTGCACTTGCATTTGTATACTATTTATTGTCGTTATTTCAAACAACGATTAAACTAAGCTAAACAGGTTATTTTCAATTGTTTAGCGTCATTTTCAATGCTTTCATTGCATCAAAAACGTTGAGTATTCCTGTTGACAATTTACTTGTAAGTCTTACAAATATAATCTTATCTGATTTGTTACTTTTGCACGTCCGTTATTTATTTAAGAATATAACTTAGGCGAATAGATTCGAACAATATTATATTCTTAATTTTTCTGAGTATAAGTGCATTTTGTCGTATACATATTTCAAAAATATTTCAAGTTATTAACAAATTATATTTTGGAGATTCAAAAGTAAAACTGAGGATTTAATAACTAAACATATAAAGTATAATCAGGGTAGTTAAATTAGCCATACCTTCAAATTCTTTGACGATATTCCAAAAACTCATAAAATATGTCTTAAATAAAACTTCGTGTTTTCAGTGCATTTCAGAAACTGCATTTTTTTCAGATATTTTTTCACAACAGAAATGAGTTTTATAAATTGTGTCTTCCGACTATAAACACTGAAAAACTAATTGTTTTGAGTAATTGTCAATGTCGTTTTTCATAAATAGCATTTTTAAAAATCAGTAAAATTGTATCCGTAAATAACCCAGACGTTTTACTGTTCCAAAATTATGATTGTTTGAAATTTGTTTAACTGCCGGAATGAGTGGGATTTCTTCAAAGAGATAAAAGTACTTGATCAGTTTATTTATGTTTCACGAATCTCAATCACATACATTTTTTGGAAGATAATGCAGAACTGGGTCATATGAACTTACTGGTATGTAAATGGTGCACAATATTAATGCAATAATAATGCATGAATTCCAGAAAAACGAAGCGAATCAGTACAAATATTATTTTTTTTACAAATTCGAAAAACGTGACAGGGTAATCTAGCCATTATCTAGTTGTAATCTAATAGTAAAACGTAATTTCATTCTGTACATTCAAAAGTTTTTAGTAACAGTTCATACGTGAAAAGTTTTAATTCTATTTCAAAAAGAAATAAAATGTATTATTGCAGCTTCTTAAACAACGAATAAATAGTATCCAAAACTGTTGAACTTTTTTCAAAGAAACCAGATTATATGGAAAATATTAAACATTTTCAAAAAGTTATGATTCTACAAAAAAAGTTCATAAAGATTTATCATAAATTATTGTAATGATCTGTAATTATTATATAACAAAAAAATTACTTACCATCGGAAACAAATTTGAAGCTTTAATAGTCATAAGACAAGGAGTTTTAAATTACCATACGTTGAAAATAGAATATTTAAAAATATGGGCTGCCTGACATAAAACTGACTTTATTTCTCTATTTCAATGTTTCATGAGTTTTTACAGTATCTTGCAAATGTTAGAATCACAATGAGAATCATTTTTTGTAAGTTCAGAGTGTTCAGTATACATTTCAGTCTATCGTCATAATAGATAACCTCATGTTAGAAGTATTTCCTACTCATTAGTAAGCGAGTAGTATCTACATATTAAACAGTTCCGCATAAGAATATTTACTATTCATATTTCAAGATAAATTACTGAACAGTTGTTTTCGATACATTTTAATCTATATAATATAATAATTCCTCTCAATAGCATTAAATTATATCGTTTCATTGGAATACTTGAAGCTTCATTCAGGCAGAATTGCTGTTTAATTGTGTTTAAACTTGAGAACTTTCAAATTTATTTAGTGATATGCCTTTTCTTCTCTGACTGTAAAATTAATCAAGGAAAGTTTTTGCGTGTGCGAAAAGTTCTTGTTCATGAAAGACTAAAGAAAAACAAAGACTTGTAACAATTGGAAAAGTAAAGAAAATAAATACGTTAACGATGCTAGACAGTTTTCGTTTGATTTACAATTATCCGAAAGTGGATGCTCGTTGAGAAGTTGTACGTCATTAACTATTTCAACACGGTGTGTAGCACGTACGTGCTTGGGAATTAAGTAGAGCGCGGGAGTCCTCCAGTGGTTAATTTTGCATCCGGCGGTACCGTATAAGCCGTAGAAACCGAGCGAGATGGCCGCCCGGCTCGACTCGAAACCTCGAAAGGCTCGCAACGGCCAAAATGCAGCTCCTTCGGCAAGGAAGAAAGGGGGTACTAGAGACTATCCTAGGAGGACCGATCAATACAATCGCTAATCCGGTGCATTGTGAGGTGAGGCGTGGCGTTGCAAAGTCTCTGGGGTGAGACACTGCTCCTACTTTGTCTTATCCTTTTTCTGTCTTCTAAACTTTTTTTTCTTTCTTTCAAGGCGTAAAAATTGAATCGATCATAATATACCGCTGACGGCTGAACTTACAGCAGAAATGCTGCATGAAGGCAAATCATTTTCACCGGGAAATAGTTAGATTTCGAAAACTTTTCTAGCAAAAAATATTTGCTGAGCGAAGACATATTTTACGCACATGACAAGGTATTGTACAAAATGGTACACTCGTAACAATGCCGTCAATTTATCCGTACGGGAGTTTAGTCTAAATCCTCTTGCATACAAAAATTTAAAGCACCGCACTCTTGAAAGTAAAAGTAGTCTCCCTTTGTACTATTTAGGTTGACAATGAAACGATTTTCTCATTAAATTCTTTGTCTTTCTTAGAATTTCTTTTAAGGACCGAAAAAAGTATTCTTTTCATTTTTCAGCATAGATGGCACCCTACCTCATTCTTTTAAGTCCAATATTAAGATTGGCCCAGTATTCAATCAGTTTCAGTGTTGTTTTTTGAATCTGCTAATTTGATCTTCTTACATAAGAGTTGTTGAATTAAGCTTGTGGTATTTTATTTTTTTCGATTTGTCGGTTATACGTAAAAAGAGTGTATGTTAAGATTGATAACAAGTATTTATTGGAATGTTTATCCGTTTTCTTATATAGGGAGTACATCGTACTATAATGTCTGTATCCACCCGTAGGGAAAAATATACACAGAAAACAAAAATCTTAAAATTGTTCCATCTCAAATTAAGCACTATCAAAGGCTTAATTTCAGTCTAAAATTGAGCTAATTTTCTTAAATTAAGTATGTTATCCTCGAAGATTCGGATATATACTTGACTGTAAATATAACATTTAAGGAGATTTTTAGGATATATGATTAATATATATGAGAAATGAATAGGATATATCTTAAAAGATATTTCTGTAATATATCCGCATATTTAAAGCAGATTTGTTCTGTATATATCGCAGATAAGGTACTTTTGGGTCAAATATATCATACTTGATTTTCTTATTTGCGGGTTACATATATATACTTTTTCCTAACTGAGTGGCCAAAATTCGATTTTCAGAATGCAAATGAATGCGTTAAATACTATCCCGTGCTGATGCACATTATCTTTTTCGCACTGAAAAGACTGCGGAAAGTAGGGTCCTCAATAGTTCCAAATTACAAGGTCGGGTAAAAATGTTTTGGTTAAATTAAATAATTGCAGAGTTGTTTTTATACCTTGGTTCGATCTTATGTATAATAAGACAACGTTAAGTAGGGCATTCATTGTCTATATACAATAATCGTTGCAAAAGCAACATATAATGTTTTTTTTTGTTGTCTATATTTCAAAATTTGTTTCAAAACACGGAGGTTAATGCAAGGTCACTATTAATGTTGCAACTTTACAATTTAAGGGTCTGTTAGGGTAGTGTTTTTTTAGTTTTCGATAATCTGATGTTTTCATTGTTATTGCAGCTTCGTATATTTTTCCAAACTCTTGTTTTCCGAATGACCAAGCATTTTTTTAAACCCTGCGACTTTTTGTTCAATTTTAAAATTTTTTTATAAGGCTTATTTCACCAACATCTAGTTTAATAAACTTTTAAGTGAATTTATATTTATTTAAACATTTTTATTGCATATTTACAAATTTGCAGCTTAAATATTAATATATTTAACTATTACTGAATATTTTATTATCCTTCAAACTATTACAAAATTAAAACTACAATACTAGAAGACAATAATATCACAAAATTCTATATAACGTTATAGAATTGTTAGTTTTTAACTACAGATTATAATATTCCTGTTGTTGGATTTGTGTCGATCAGAATTTGTTTAAATAAATGTTTTTCAAAGAAGATTAAATGTACATTAATAGTTGTTTTAGCCACTTGTAGGTCATGTTGTAATAATCTTTTCGTTGAATTGCTTTTTTAAGGCAGAAAACATTATCATTTTTTTTTTTATAGTAAATTCAATATATTGTTCCTTTCAACATGTCAGTTATTTAATACAGAAATTTGATAAATCTCGGTGAAACATAAATATATAACTTTCTTGCTGGAGATTTCGCTTGATTATCAAGTAACTAAAGCTTAAGTTGAACCACGCGCACTGAAGTTATTAAATTAAACGCGGTATTCGCAACGCAATAACAATCAGCAATAAAATAAGATTCGATAATTATTATATAAAAGAAATAAACTTTACCGCAAAACGCGAGTGAGACCAGATCGACTATAGTTTAACTTATCTCGTTTATAGCGTGCGATGGTTAAAGTTGATCGGCGATGGCGTCATACGTGGTCGACCGATTTAAAGAACCGGAAAATGGCTTCCTTCATTTCTGCACGTCGAATGTGGCTTCAAAATGGCGGCAGGTGAAATGGTCGTTGATTAATCGGTTGTCCGAAAACGAAGACAAGATCGGCAGGATCGTTCGAAGTGGTCCACGCGGGCAAGCCGACAACAAAAAAGAGCGTGTCCCAATTCGTCCGGTGTGATGGAATAATTTCCCGATATTCCTCAATACTTGAAGTGTTGAAAGTGCCGGGAAATGGCGAGACCGTCCGTTTACAATGACCGCCAGCGATCAAATTATATCGACCATCTCTCTAGCCAAAATCTATCGCCTTTATCTTCGAAATCGCGCAGGCGCTTGCCACCTCCAAATACGCCGAATTCGCACAAAGGCATCTAGTGGCGTGTCTATGTACTATTATTTCTGATCTCACTCTGATCTGGCTCACTCTTTTAATTTAATAACGTACATCTTAAAATATTAGATTATATTTATAATAAATATTCATCACAATTATCCCCCTTTTTCTTGGGAAGATCGCATACAGATTATCAAGAAAAATACATATACATACGCATCATATAATTACATTAATCGATGAGACATCAATAAATCTCGGAGTCCAAAACAATTCTACCCAATATGTCAGTAAACTAGTTATAGTACTGTACTATCATTGTGATAATTATGTACTATCATTGTGAATCAATTACAATCAGTTACAGTTTTATATTTTCGCAAACTTTGTAGGTTATACACTCCCTTTATTCGACTTTGGTCTGCGATATCACACAAAACAAATGCATTTGCGCCATACCTTTCTTTCACCCGATACGGACCCTCGTATAGGTGGAAGAATTTTTTGGTCGTTCTATCGGAGGAACTAGATAAGTGAGGAACACGTAACAATACATTGTCACCGATACGAATAACTATTTTTCCAACAGTTTTCTGTTGACGTCTACGACGTATGAAACTTTGATTAATATTATCACGTGCTAACACAATTTTAACATTCTGAGGAATTTCATGATCAGAAGGAAACGAGATCAAACTGGACATCTTGTCATTTGGGACTTTACCGTAATGGAGTTCTATTGGCGCGAAACCAGTACTCAAATGAGTTGTTATGTTTAAGAAAGATTCGATGTCAGTCACGTACTTGGCCCATGACGTATGTTTATCGGCACACAGGGTACGAAACAAACGTCCCAATTCTCTCATAACCCTTTCTGTCGGATTCGATTGGGGATGCCTAATCGAACAAAACGATACCATGATATTTTCCTTCTCCAATGCTATTCTCCACTTAGGTGAGGAGAACTGACTGCCATTGTCCGCCAAAATACGATCTGGTTTACCGATTCTTGTAACATAATCTTTCAGAACCTTATTGAGAACAATTTGTGTCGTGTACGACACAAATGAATCGACAAAAAACGAATATATATATATATCGTTTATTCTCAGTCAGGAAGAAAAAAATGGAACAACACAGAAATTGGTATACAAATTCTATACAATTTGTTTGCAGGTAATTTCTTTGTAATTTTCATTGTTAAATGTGATCATAAATAATTATATTCATGGATTAATGGAATGACCTTGGGTAAAAACCAGGCAAATTATATGGGAGAATCAGTCATTTAATAATTGTACTGTTAGTTTCTAGAGTGGAAAAATTGAATGATGAAATTTTAATGTAAATGACACCGGTTTATCCATAAATTCTTCCTTTCAGTCACTATGACACATGTCAATTGTAATTGTAACTTGTTTTTGATGATTTCCTGTGATCCTTACCCGCTGACTGTCTTTGTAATGGATTATTGTACTTATTATATCATCTTTAAAGCATCGACTGGCGTAACATCTCCCTCGCTCTAACTACTTGCAAGTAGATACATTCAGTGCAGTGAGACACGCTTTCGAATAATAGAAACCAATGGCATAGTATAATGAATTGTTTCAGTACAGTTGGATCATCGCTGTATTTTTAAAACCTGACTTAATATAGAATAACCGAATGAATATCAATAAATCACTTATAAAATATATTGTATGAGATCACAAAAATTAATATTCGAAGTTTCAATGCCGTCCTTTCTTCTTCTAGAAGGTAGTAAACATTTATTAAGTGTAACTTAATTCCTCCCAAAATGTACGTAGTAAATTCAATGCAATTGTTCTTATGTATCATTAAAGAAAATATAATGATGAGTAATTTATATTCGCATTTGCAAAGCAATCATGTGAAATATGTAGAAAATATATAAAGATATTATTTCTTGTTTTTGAAACTCAACTGCATTAGCTTGTTGAACTTGGAGAGCGGTGAATGACTGCAAATGCCAAGGGTGCGTGATCTATATAAGGAAAGGGGTTAAGGATCATGCTCTTGATTGCCTCTTGTATTCGTGTTGTCGACATTAAAGGTTCATATACTTATATGAACGACAAACGGCAACTTTGTCATCGTTGTTAGTGAAGTTCCCGGATTTATGTAGTATCATAAAATTCTTTTCATAACAACCAAAAATCATGAAAATTTAAACGATAAAAATACAGAAAATCGATTAATTGTGAAAGTAGCAGTTTCAAACAATTTTTAAACGAAATCTGATACTATATAAATGTAGGAACTTCGCTAAAAAATATAGCTGTGTTGAGATATTCTTAAACCATGAAATAAACAATTTTATTAATTAAACGATTCAAAATTCCATTAATATATTTTGAAATACTAATAAACATTGAAAACAACACAAAAAGCAGGAGCATAGTGAGTTGTGAATTCGATAAGTTAAAATCTTCTTTATTATTGAAATAAACGAAAGTTTGGTTTACTGCTTACTACTTCAGCAACATGCCTAACGATTTATGTATATCGGTGTATATTTTTTTAAATAGAGCTCATCTAATTAAACGAGTGAATCTAATTTCGTATGTCATCTTTAAATTGTTGAAGTTTTTCATCATAACGGTTTCTAATGCTTCAATAAAATAATGTAACGTTATGAGCTAAATTTTTTGTTAAGCATTCGAAAATCTCAGTACAACTTATTTCTTTCTTAAATAACCTGATTACTAGTCTTTATGAAAATTAGTCCAATATATAACATAGCCGTTGGATAATTCTCATTTACACTGAGATCTCGAGTTAGAATTTCATTTCTTTTTACAAATGTTTCTACTATATTTCAATTCATTTACAAGTATATGATGTAGTAAATTAGTAATAGATATTTATAAATTATTTTAGTTACCGCTGCTGCTGTAAAGTAAAATGTCCACTAAGGAAAGTAGATATTAATGTCGTCGACAATATACAGTACTTAGTTTAAAAATCGTTAAATAATATTACTAGTTAAAAACAACATTATGATAATTACATGGAAAATCTTTATACAATATTATTGAACTTTTGGTCGTTGATGACGCAAGCAATCGGAAAACATTTTTTTAAATTTTGTTGAAGGTAACTTTTGGAAATTTGTAGTAAATGTTCGAGAGATTTTCATGAAATGTTCCATAAATTATTCAAATTTACAAAAAATGTACTTACAGTAATCGTCAAACAATAACATTTTTCTGCGCAATAGTTACTGCAAAGGACATAGTACTTTCATTATTATGACCTAGATAGTATATAGTCTCAACTTAATAAAATTGGAAGCTATGAAATCGTTGCAATAGATATAAAGCACTTCATTGATTTGATTGATATCTGGACATTTAAAACACACACGTGTAGTCTTAATATGTAAAGGTGTATTTCTATACTTTCCATTTGTGAGAAAAATAGCAGTTCCATTTTAGTTTCTGAACGGGGCAGATTACAATAACCGTCAATTTATATACTTTATATTATCTTAAAATGAATTACGTAATAATAATTTCATTTTTTTAATTTCATTCGGTTACTTGTAGACCCAAAGCCACCTTTGAACATTTGGATTGGTTACCTGATTTTCGAAACTACCTATTAACAAATTTTCATCTTCATGCTTTGTTATTGGTAATAGATTTAAAATCTACACTTTATTCGTCAAGATTGGAAACCATCACAAGTTCTATTCTAGAAACTATTCCATCATATACGATAGACTTGAGCGACTTACAGAGAAAAGCGAGGGGAGGGAGGTATTCCGGATCCATCGATTGTGAACTTTTTCTTATTCTTCATTTTACCGAATGTGATCTGAATGATCGATTCAATTTTTGTTACAGTGATAAAGTCCGACGCCTCCTTAACAACATAAAAATAATTCGCCGTGAGAATGAGCATATAACTCCAAAAATTAAATTTATCGTTACCGCAGATGGCCCGGGAAATCTTACGGAAGGTCATTACAGCTTATTTAATAGTATATTGCACTATATGTGGCAGGGTCTGCGAATTATGGACACGACAATTACAGTACTTACTTACCAACAAAATGAAGATAATACATCAATAAACACCAAAGACTTTGAACAAGTTTTGATTTTTCGCTACAATCCTTTTAAGAATGAGTATTTTATTCAAAACTTTTCACCCAAAAGAACGTGGTTTCCCAATTTACTCCAAGACATGGGTGGCTTTTCATTAGGAATAGCCGTTGAAATGGAGAATGATGAGTGTATTGTTGATGTTAGTGATAAAGGTGACATTGTTGATATCAAAAATCAGTTTGGTAAAGTATGTAATTATTTTGAATCTGCATTGAACTTTAAACGGAAAGTGCTTATGTATACTAAAGGAATTTTAATTGCACCACATGAGGTGAATGCTCGCGATGAATTTCGAAGAAACTGTCCTCTTAACTCCGATACTCTCAGAGATCATGGCATGTCGTTAGGTGCTAATCCACGTCCATATGGATCATGCAACACCCACACATATCCGGTACGTTGGAATTATTTGACGATGTTATTGCCCAAAAAGTATGAGGAAGACATTCGGACTATTGAAGATGGATGGATAGTGGTAGGATCAAGTCTTATGTTGATCGTGATATCATGGACTGTGGTGCAATGGCTACGTTTGATCGATCGATCATGGGGTATGTTTGATATGGCAGAAACGTTAATAGGTATAGGGGTCACATTGCGTATTAGGCGAGATCTAACAGGAAAAGTTTTCTTTTGTGCTTTCTTCTGTGCATCTTTTATATATTCCACAGAATTAATTGAGTGCATCTTCATAACAGAGGTTACTGTCGTTTCGGAAACAAAATTAGATACCATAGAAGATGTCGCCGATAAAAAGAACATCATTTTATATCCGAGATCAGCATATGCTATAATCAACAAAAATGGTTCGATTCAATCCTTCATTGAAAATGCAGTTTCATATCCTGAGGAAGGTCCGGATAAAATTATGCAGAATTTCTGGAAGGATGTAATCTTACATCAAAATGCAACAATTGTTCTGCTGCAAAGAGAAGCTGATCAAGCAAAACGAGAAATTAATGATTACATTGGCGTGATCATACTTAATTCTATTACTGATAATTTGAAACTAGTCATTGATGTACTTTGTATTGAAAATTACTCTCCTTATATACATCGTTTTAATCAGTTAATCATGCAAGTACGATATCACGGGCTTTTGAAGATTTGGGAAAAGCAAGCTCTAACCGAAAACCTTATTACTATAACATCAGTTAAACATGTTCTACATAAATTGTTGAATGATAAAAAGGAAGTATATTCCAGTTCAGTTACAACAATATCAAATACATTGCTTACATTTCTAGCATTAGGATGGATTTCATCGACGACAATGTTTTTCCTTGAATGGATTATGAGTTATCGTACATTTTTTATATTCAACGTCTGTAAATACGGAAGATATGTTAAGTACTTCTGTGCAAATCAACGTTATTTATCCCATGGCGCCATTAAAAAATGGCTGCGTAATAAAATGGATCATGTAAAAACCCGACTGCTTTGTAAGAAGTTAAAACCATTAAAGCGAGCAACGAAAGTCCGTAGATCGACATTTCACCACCCTATGTAACACATTTCGTTTCCGAAATATAAGAATTTAATTTATCATACCTACTGTCTGTCACCACAAAAATACATCAGTAAATGCAGGAAAAGATTATTACCAGCAAAAACCATCAGTGTTTTTAATGCACTCTGAATTATGTATATTCATATATTCTTGTACTTTAAATCGTTCATACACATGCTATAGAGTGATACCAAAACTTGACGTCAGTCCTATATCGGAATTTATTTGCCCAGTTTAAGCACATGGCTTTTGTTGTCCCATTTAACTTTTGAACTTTTTTTCGTGTCAAGTGTTTAGCTTAGATTTGTATAGTGAAGCATCAATGTTATTAATAATTGAATATGTTTTATAATATGTATGTTAATTTATAGACAATGTCCACCGCAAATAAAGCTTCAAAATCAAAAGAATTGAATGTGATGCCTTTTTAATACCTTTAAAACGGATTTCTATTGAAAAATAAAAGACTAACGGTCGGCTGGAAGGAGCTTCGACCTATACTTTCGCTTATTAAAACTCTATTGCAAAAATGTTGAAGACATGTCAACAGTTTCGGATGATACATCGATAGGTCGTCTACGTAAAAACGACAATAATTAGATATGGTCTGTGAGTTTTTCATGGACCTAATGTAATCATTATTCTCATATTTCCAGAGGGAGAGGAAGACAAACTCGTTTCGAAGGGGACCAAACTTTATTATGGTGTAAGTGTAATGGATTTAAAGATTTTGGCTTATAAATTAGTTACAAAAGTGAACAAATTTTCAGATCAATTGAAAAAAATTTGGAAACGATATTTATAGAAAATTCTTCGACAGGCTTTGTTGGCATTAAAAATGACTCTGGATGGATCCATCAATCTACTGTCTCTACTTCACGTCTCTACTGAAAATTCTGTTACTTCATATGCTTCAAAAGTATTGTTCTCTTCTTTTAATACTGTGTTGTCAATTTTGTTTTATATTGGTCAACTGCAAGGGGCCAAATACACCCAAACCTCCTCACGTCGCTTGATAATTTGGCTATCAATTGTGAATGAATAGTGATACACTGAGAACAGTACCATAAAATAAAAGATCATCAACATTAAAAATGACAGTAGAAACTGCATACAAAAGAATCAAACGACGATGAAAGCAAAAGTGGATTCAGACAAAGAAATTGCCATCTTCTTTTTCTTCCGAAGATGATGTCATCTACATTAATTTGTCTGAAGACATTGTGTACAAAAATAGCAGCAACCAACTTCATGTCATGCAACTTCTGTAAACTTGACGTCCGTTTAACCCTTTGAGGGGCACATTTTTCTGATGTGCGAATTTTTTAAATCATAGGTAATCTTTATGTTTTCGGGATCACTCAGCACGAATCTGAGATCAGATTTCGAAAATTCGAAATGACAATTTTTTTAAATATCTATTAACTTTCCTGAAATTTGGTAACTAAGGGTTTTTTCGGTCGCTGATTCCGATTCTGAAGTCAGATTATCAAAAAATCAAAATAGGGGTCCAATATGGCGGACAAATTATTTAAATATCAGATTTTTCTGAAATTTGGTATCTAGGTTTTTTTTTTGATCGCTGCTTACGATTCTGAGGCCAAGTTATTTATCCAATTTGTAAAAAATATCGCACATAGGGGTCGTTTATCATGAATCCGTTATCATATTCGTAATCTACAATCCTGAAAATTCCCAAATATCCAGATTCATCTCGTTGAAGCAACTATTTACATGGGAGTCCGCCAACTTCGGATAATTAGCAACCCCAAGAGCCCGAGTAAAAAATTTCAGTTACTTTCCATGTAGAGAAATAAGTATGATTCAAAGGATTTAAAAAAAAAATCATTTTTCGACGTTTCTGTTGTTTTTTAACTAGTGTGCGAAAAATTCTGAATAAAATATATTTGCTATAAAACTGTCTAAAGAATACGTAAAAAAATTATCAGAGTCTCAGCTATGGACACTCCCGAGAAAACGTTTTTTTTTTTTTAAATACGCATTTTTCTTCACGGTAATTGTTTATAATAAACATATAAATAAATAAATTATTCCAATTTTTCACCAATTTCTAATAACTTATACTCCCAAGAGTCCAAAAAGTATAGATATGCTTGCAGAACATTCAAAAATATAACTGAAATTTAAAAAATACTATGACAAAAAAGGTGGTACATATATGTACCACCGCCCCTCAAAGGGTTAAAGTGTGCAAATATGTTTAGAAGCGACATTACTTTCGTATACTGCGATACCGATTTCGATGATAAGGAAGAGTTAAGGCAAAAAATCAGAATAGTACATTATGATACATGTGCGAAAGATTAGTTATTCCCGCATGAGTGAGAGATTTAAAGCACGAGCCGAAGGCGAGTTTGTTTGTATGACCGATTGTAGTCATTCCGGCACGGAGATCCGTGCGGGAATGTTACCTTCCGCACGATTTTCAAATTGAAAGGAAATTAACTGTTTTCCACACTATTTTCCGTGCGGAAAGTACAAACTTTCCGCACAGTGTTTGAAAATAGTTATTTTTATATCAAGGGCGTAAAATGAAGTTTTACGCCTCGACGACAGAACCCGAGAGACGGCGAAGCCGATATATATATATATATATCTGAAGAGGTTCATTCCGCCATCGTGAAAATTTTATTTTTATTAAAACGAACAATAAAAACTTAAAAGATTATGGCTTGCTCTTAATTTCATGATAGTTGTCTCAGAGACTTCTAAAAATACGGATTCGCCACTTCACCCTGGTATCGCCGCTTCGCCCCGTGTTTTTTAAGTTTTTTAAATTGGCCATAGCTGGCCATCTGTAAAACATATACCATAAGTAACATGCATGTAAATATTGACTATGAAATTACCTATCAAATGATACTTTGCATCATCCTAAATACGAATTTCAAGGAGAGATATGATACACGGTAAAAATTCTCGCCGCTTCGCCCCGCATACCCCTATTAGTAGGGGTAACTTTTTAGTTCTATACGGAGTTTTGGAAATCACAATTTTGGAATAATTATGAAATTCGTTACATGCTTTTTTTCATCGTTAAACAGATTCATTTCATATTAATATTTAAAATGAATACCCTTTACAATATACGTTTTAAGCGAATGCAATGTAATGTGTTTTGTGGGTGGAACGCGTCAACGAGTTAACAGTCACTCATTCCGTCAGCCAGACAAAGTACACGTCAGTTGCGTCTTCACATGAAGTCACGCATTTTCCGCGACACGTGCTTTCGAATGCGCGCTCTATCGCGCTCTGCGCAGGCGCATTCAACCGTTCCTCGATACGTAATGCCCTTTTATTCCAGCGTGAAGAAATATCCTCACGCTCGCATATCATCGCGCGTCCTTGTGTGAGCGATTGATGAGAGTCTCGTCGAGTTTATACGCAGCAACACGTTCGTCTGTGTATACATCAATCTTCCGTTTGAAATCTACGCACGCATGTACGTGTGACGAGACTGACGAGGTTCGCAAACGAGCAGAACCAAATTCGCAGGCATATTGTCTTGAATCTAGGGCAGGGGTTTTGTGGATATCCGTATCTTCCCGCGCAATCAAGTTGCTAGGAAAACCAGGCACCGGCCAGTTCTGGGCTCATTGCACGCAGCCAGTCAACGAAAATTACGATCCTTGTTGCTCGTATAGATAGGTCGAACGGGAGATCGTCTCGACCGACGGTTTATAATCTTCCCCACACAAGGCCTATTACCGTTGGGCAACACATGTGGAATACGGATGTCGTTGGGAAAAACACGAATACTGGTTTGCGTGAGTTCCGGGTCTACGCACACGGATGCAGCACGCACATTTTCGCCAGTCCACTTCTTCCTCGCTTTTGCGAACACGCACACGCGTTCACTCACGCATACAGGTACCTCGCTCGATGAAGATCGAAGAAAAGTGCGGGGTGGGTATGTCGGAGGCGCCTAGAGGATACGAGCACGCACACTCGCGCGTTGTTTTACTGTTTCGGAAGTCTAGTCGCCCCCGGCTATTCGCCACCCTTACGGATTTCCCCCCCGTACCCCCGACATTTCTCTTTCTCCATGAGCGTCTCTCTTTGGCTACCCGTGGGCACGTAGGCAATGCTTTCGCTTCCTCTTTCGGCAGTGTTATTCTCATCGAGCAGTCCCGTACCCACTCCTCCACCCATTTGGCTGCTTCTCATCCTCCGACTTTACCGTCCGTCGTTCGCTTATACGACCTTCCACCCCTCGACCAGACTAACACACCGCCAAAGTCGTAAACCTGCATCCCGCGCCACACCGCCCACCCCTCGTTCCGTCTCCCGGCCTGTCTATCGCGTTGTCTCCGTTATGCCGCTCGCATACGACACAGTATATAGGTATGCGGCGTTACGTCATTCCGCAAGAATACAGCGGCTTTATGGGGATTTTAGATATGTTTTCCCGAAATTAATACAGAGTTTAGTTGCGCGGCGATAAAGTAGATCCAGACGGTAGTAAAGCTCAGAGTGGCTGGGTAGCGTCTGCAGTTTCGGTTACGCCAGAATAGAGGATCCTTCGACGCGAGGAAGAGGCAGAGGGAGATGGATTAGGAAAACGAAATTTCGAATTTGTCGATGAGATTGGGAGCACGGCTTGCGAGATGAGGGTTGATGAGAGATGCTGGATAGAGGATAAAGATGGTTAAGGAGTTTAGCACGTTGCGGAAATAGATGGGGTAGAGCTTTTTTACGTAGCTCAGAAAGCTTGGATCGGTTTAAAAATTAGTGGAAACGCAGGAAGAAAGGATATTCCATTGGTGTTAAAATGCTTCATTAATGAAAGTTATAGTTGCTTAATAACTTTCTGCGTGTCGCATATAAGTACTGACTTATAACAAGTATAACAAATCATACTGAATTGTAATGTGAATAAGTGTATACGTAGAACAGCTCATTTGTACTATGAAATACTAACAAGTTCCGGTACAAAATTGGTCCCCGTACAACAAATTAATTAATTATCCCATGAGATCGAAATGGTATTCCGAATAATTAATTTATCAATCATTTGGTACAATAACCAACTGGTTGATACTATATTAGTGATTTAGATTATTGAAATAACCAATTAGTTCAGTAACCATACAAAATTATTTTTCTACATGTTAATAGATAATCGAAAACCCTATAGGCAGAGCGATTTATGCTGCAATATCTTGGGTTAAACTGATCAAAAGAAAACAATTTTGTGATACTTCACTCCTAGCAATAAGAAGTCACACAAGAATCGTATTTGAATATGTTATTGTACTAAAATAGCGATGTCTAATAGACGTATAAGCTACAATTAGTCCATGATAGGAAAATTAACATCCAATGAATGTTCATTTTTATCCAATAAATTTGTCATTTCATGGGCATGCACGTAAAATATAAGTCAACTTTTCGTTCTCTTACAAGTATTTATGGTAAAAGGTTATGAAAGAGACTTAAATGGCTATGCATTGTTTACAAGCTGACAGATCTTATATGCATATATGCGGAAGCGTTAAATGCATACGCAGATGCATAATATACCTAATTAAAGTGCGAAAATTTAACCGGAAATAAAGTTAGATAAATTGCTTTTTTTGAATCGAATTACACTATACTGTGAAAATGATTACCCATTTTCATTTAAAGGAAGGCAGTTTCCATTGAGACTTGGTTTTGCTATGATAAAAATGTGTACTGACAAAAATGCATTTCTGAATTGGATATTTTTTCATCCATCTCAAATCCAATAGCCTTAAATGAAACTTCACTGTTTTGTTGTGACTGCTAATCTAATAAATGAAAGTCTTTAAACTTTTCTCGATGTTTTATAAAGTCTTGTGTCATATATTTAGACCGGTTTAAGGTGGTTCCGAATCCACTATTAATTGTACATTTTATGGTGTGATTTCCACGTTTACGAGTATGGAAAAAGATAATATCAATTACAGAAATATTGCAACAGTTAGCATCAACGCAAATTATATAAGAATTATGTTGAATTGTGGAAACTATTTTCTATATCTTTTGTTTACTCATACCTGTTTTCTATTATGATGTTTCCTGCGAAAGCTGAACCGTGAATAGGTAGCATAATTAACTAGTGGTGAAAAATGTATGACTTAAGAGTAGTTAAAAAATGGAGAACGAAAATTATTATTGTAACACGAATATTTCCCCTCTAAATAAAAGCGAGAGAAAGAGTTGCAAATCTGTCTAGGAAAAATGTGAATTAGTAGAAAGATAAGTAGTGTAATATATTATAAATTTTCTTCTCAGTAATTGTCATTGATATGGTTTTGTGACATACTGTAATCAACAGTGATGTAATTTTGAAAACTTCAAATATCGAAATACTCGATGACATTAATAAAAATGAATAGAGCTTGTTCCGTCGTATCTAATGCACTGATAAGAGATTATGTGAAATGTATCGCAATATATATTGGAGTACATGGATATCAAATATTCTAGTAGTAGTAAACTGCGAAAAAAATTAGAAAACCTACTAAAAAATTACTATACCGAGAAAAATACGAAAGCGTTTTAATGCTAATCGTACCGGTACCTAATTTACTATTAGTTTTCCAATACCGCTATGAATAATATCTAATAATACTACAATGATGTCTAACACTAGGGGTAGTAGTATCCAGTACTGCTTGCAATACTTGGCTTTCATTTAATCACGACGAGTAGCATTTTATATCACTGTTTAATTTCTTGTTTTATATACATATAGATGTTTTATTTTATGATTAGAAATTAGTTTTGCGAACCTCCTATACATAATGTCAGCAAACATCCTACACAGGAGAGGCCTCTTAAAGAAGTCGACCAAAGCTAATTCCAAAGATATCTCAAAAAATATCCACTGAAGAGATCTTAACTATGATAATCTGTAAAACGACCTTTTACAGAAATCTTACTTCTAACTTCATCAAATAGTAATAGTCAAGAGGTCTTATATTGGAGGTCTTGTTTTGAACAATTTGTCTTTTGTTACAGGGATCCCCGTATAAACACTGTAATGAAAAAATAAGTGCTTTAACGATACTTACCAAGTGATATCACAATTTTGTATTATTATTCCATGATCTTTATCCTTTTTTATGTATTAGGCGTTTAATATATAAATATACAACAGTAAAAAGAAATCAGAAAGCTCTGAATTAAGAGCACATTTATGGGATCTCAAATTTTAGAAGTATGATAGAGAAACACTTAACATATAATTATTCTTAAAGACTACCTTAATACCTCTTAGGGTTTTTAAGACATCTCAAATTATATATCTTAAAGATGTTTTTTTTCGTCTGGGATATATATAAAATACGCAACCAAATATTACATAAGATACCTTTGATATTTCCTATAAAATATTTTAATAAAAATGAAATAAACTCTTAACTGTTATTACAAATTATTTACTGTTATTTTATGCATACAAATGACAGATTACGGAACATAATTAAATATGAATATAATATTTATCATGTGCATATCTTTTTTTGTTCGTCACATATAACAAAATCCTCTAAACCATATCTTCGTCATAATTAATAATTGGATTGTAACCCCTCTAGGAATGCATGCTTATTCTTTTTACATTCGAAATTGACTTTATTGGTATTAATCACAATCGTTTATTTTCGAATTTCAAAAAAACATTTAAAAGTAATTTGTATAAATTAAAATTCATTTTTAATTTCATTGACTATTCGTATAGTACTATAATATAGGTTACTACGTTCCAGAAATGGAAGTAAGTATCTCCGGGTACATTTTAGTAACTTAATTTTGAGAATGACCGTTTGATCATTCACATTTTTCACAATGTAAATATTACTACTTCCTTACAGTGTAATCATCCATGTTAGCCGTATCATCACTGATAAAACGATTTATTTACTGTAAAGAAGGCTTCTTCAAATATGGGGAACTAAAACATTTTTCAATCTTAACCCTTAATCCCGACGCATGGGTCGTATCCGATCCAGAGAAAATTCAAATTATACTTTATGAATTGCACAACTGAAAGCATTTTCAAACAGCAGGACATATTTGACCCAGGTAGTGGGAGGAAAAGGCTTTAAAATAGCCGTCAGAACGAACGGTTAGACAACATTTGTTAACAATTAAAATGCATTTCTTAACAATAAGAAAATTATTTTATTTAATATAGTAACAAATATATTTTAATAAATGCTGTTTACACTAATGAAATGCTTTAGTTCGCCACATTTAAATAAACCTGCTTTACAATAAATAAATTGTTTTTCAGTACGGTTATACTACTGTCTGGTGTTTCAACTTGCACATAAAACTTCCTAATAATCTACATGGAATAAAAAATGACATTTTCATCGGTCCGCAAAATAATGCATTTTTCCAAATGGAGATCTTGGCATCTAGTGAGCGCGGAAGTGATAAATCATTATCGATAAAGCGTATAAAAAGTAGCTCAGTTAAGTAATTTATCATTTCTTATCACCATCTACTTAGAAACCCAAGGACTTTCTCGTCCGAGGTAAAAAAAATCTTTAGTCGTAAAATGTGCTTTACGGTATCGGGCAATCAAAAATGCGCGTTATCGCCACTTAAAAGTAGGGTGGGTGAAACTTTGGTGAACTGAAACAATCGGGAGAGACAGTACGAGCATACCCATTGGGGGTCGAGAGCGTTAAGTTTGGCGCGACGCGAGTATACCTTTCCCCCGTGTCGTCTTGTCCAACCGTGCGAGTTTACGACTTTGCCGTCTGTGAGCGCACCAACACTTCCAACGTATACGACGGCATTAACGACAGGGCAGTAAATTCTTATACATGTGAGTGACTGCGAATGCGTGTCGGTGTGGGGTGCGTCTAGACTGGGGAGAGACTGCGTTACAACCATGGTCTGGTATCGCACCACGGAACCCCGTGTTCCTCGTCGCGGAGTTTAATGACGGGCTATCAACAAGGTTGGGGGAATTCACCTGTCGCACCCCACCGTACGCTAAACTACTACGGCAACCCCTTCGAAACGATTAAGGGGCGAGAGCGATGCCATTGAGCGATGATCCACGTGGCCGTTACCTCCTCGCTTTGCCTCCTAGAGAATTTAAAATTGTAATATACGTACAATGACCATACTCCGATGTAAATTGGCATCGTTCCCTGATAATATGCGGATCGAATATTTATGAGCAGCTACGTCATCACGTTTATGTCACAGGACAGGTTGTTAAAATTGGGTCTTTTTCTTTTTACGTTGCCTTACTTTCAAAGTATTCTTTAGTGTACTGGAGGGAATAATTCAATATTCGTCAGCCAAAATAGACGTGGTCATAATAGTTTAACATTTTCGTAGATCAACTTGAATAATTTTGATTACTTTATTAATAGTTTTATCAGGAAAAGTTAGAAATCGAATCCATGACTGAAATTTGAGATGCCCTGCGTAAGACATTCTGCTATTTTCCGTAAGATTTTGCACATCCACTGGGGACCTAATAGGCATGTTTGTAGGTCCTAGAATACTATGATGTTTAAAAGTAAATGCTTTAAGGACATCGTTACAGTACATTAAAGTAGAACATTGGCTTTGATAACATATTGATAGGTGTATGGAAGAACGTCTCGAAAAATGTTTCTTCCAAACATCCCACTTCGATAAGTGCCTTGGAAGAGCCGGCGAGCATCGTCTTTAATTAGACGTATCGAAGAATATCGATTGCGGTTGATTTCTTTATCTTAATATTTTGGCTTGATTATGAATTATCATTAGACGTTTGTACCGCAAAGGTTTTGTGTTATTTTGTATTTTTTGGGGCGAAGCTGAAGAAGTCTAGATCACACAGTTATACATTTGATTTTTGAAAAATCGACGATGTGTCAGTTTCTCTCTACCGATAGGAATACTTCAAGCAATTTGAACTGGTGACCCAAGCAACAAAATAGGGCGAAATTACTTCTTTTCGATCTTCCACCAGGGCGAAAGATTTTCAACCACGGCTTATTTACCTAAAATAGAAGACGAATTAAGGTAAGAGGGGACAAAAGTCGAAGTAATTTCACAATCGAAATTTGGCAATACAAGGAATTTTTTTATTAAGTTATAGTTCAGATGCGGTAAAATGGACCTATAATAGGTCGAAAAGTCGTAATATTTAGGTCATTTTTCGACCTAAATCTGACCAAATCAGTCCGTCTCTTGTTTGGAACCTTTTTCTTAGCCATATATATAGCCGATAAGCCTGTTCAAGTACTTACCTGTGTATACATTTAATACAGATCATAATAGTTCTGCCATGCTTTAACGTATAATTAAATCACAATATAATAAATATAATACATGTATATAGATGACTTTATACAAATTGTGTCTTTGTAAAAATTTTATGATACATTGTTAAGAATTAACTCGCGGCCAAAATATGTAACAGAAAAAATGTATTCACACGGAAAAAGAGAGTCGTTACACCAACTACGGGAAAAGTAGTCGGCGCAAAAGTAGAGAATCTTACGAACGAAACCGTAGACGCACGAAACCTTGATTGGTTAACGGAACTATTTCATATTAGTTACACCAACCACAAAAGTAGTAGGCTAGCAGTGTTACTACTTTTTTTCCTTGGAGTAACTATTTTTCTCCTGTTCAGCTATAGTGTTGCTAACGGCCGCTAGGTAAGGCGCCACTAGAGAATGTGACACACATATGTACATACGTATATAGAAGTGGATCAGCTGACTGGTTGAAGTAAAGTGTTCTGACTTAGTGTGCTGTTTTCGACAGTTCGACTTTATCGTTTCGCGTTTGAATGATATTTACGAGTTTCAGCCAATGCAGTTATGAAAAAAGAAAAATTTCAGGAAAGAAAATAATAAACGTGATATAGTGACAGTGAGGTTTAATTTAATTTTGGAGGTTAACCCAAATTAACATTTGAGGTTAGCTTTCCACATTCACAACCTATTTCCCAACCTCCAGTTGTCTATTACTTTCAAAAGTTGCTATTTACACTCTTTAAATTTATACTAATAAAAGAAAAATAGCAAAGTTTGAAAGTACGAGATATGTAACGTTTATTGGAAATTATGCATGTGTAGATGTTACTTACAAAATAACTTCCATAAAACTTCCTGATTATGTGCAATAAAATTAAACTGCCAAAATCCTATTTAAAATAAGTGCTTATTAAATACTAACATCAATAATATGTGTAAGTGCGATTTCTCAAAACTGTAAAATCTCTTGAGCCCTGAAATTTGTTGCAACTTAATAGTGCTTTCAAACATTATTAATTTAATTTTATATTTATTTACTAATATAATTAAATTAATAATGTTTGAAAGCACTAACATATTTATCAGGAATATGAATTGAAATTATAATAAGTTAGAATATTCTGAAAGTATGGGATACGTTCCATGAATATTCACAGAATCGAGAAAAGTTTACTGTTTTTAGATTATTGAATACATTTTATAAACCGTCATATAATATGTCATAAATAAGATAACACTATACCGGTAATGTGCAAAATAATTAATATGAATAAAAATTCTTCATAAAAGGAGCATTCGTTAAATGTTAAGGCGAGTATCACACAAACAGCAATCTAAAAAGCGTTAACTCTCTTTTGCTATGTATACCTATTCTAATGCAACCTACGATTTCAATCTTTGTTACTTATATTTTTTATAATTGTAGTGCAGATTCTATATGAGTGTGTTTGTATGTAAGGCTAAATAAAATTAAGTAAGTAAAATAAGAGCGTAGGATACGTTCTAACAAGAATTACAGTGCTGGACAAAATTTATAGTTGTTAGATTATTGGACATAACTTACAGCCTTCTTATTTAATAAGGGTAACTAAACTATACTAGAAGTGTGAAAAAGAATTATATGGATGAAACTTATTTATATAATAAGCATTTATTTAACATTAAGGCAAGTAACGTATATACAATATAATCTAAAAGTTATGATATTTATTAATGCCGCACGCATCATTCTGACTTTCGACCTTTAATGAAAATTTCCTTATTTAAGGTAGTTAAACCCAGGGAATAGCATGTTGGGAACAAATTTTTTATAATGTTTCCAAGAATTTAATTTTTATTAATAAAGTTATTGTTCAAGAGAAAAAAGATTATTGTGATTGAAAAAAAATTGGAATGTGCAAAAACAATTTGTCAAACAAATTTAGTTAATGACTCGAATATTTTGCTTTTCGCCTGTCAAAAAATTTTTAAAAATTAATGGATTGTTTTCAACGTATGATGGCTTATTTTTTTGAGAAAATGATTCGCTACAACTTGACCTTGTTGTCTGACCACTACAATAAATTATTGAAAGGTTGTAAAAAGTATCCGTTTCTTTTTTAAAAAAATAGAGATATTTGACGTTAGCTTCAGAAATTTGGAAAATCCTACGGTGAAGTTGTAGAGAATCATTTTTTCGAAAAAATAAGCCAGCATACGTTGAAATCCATTCATTATTAAAAATGTTTTGAGAGGCAAGAAGATGAAAACATGAGTCATTAATAAAATTTGTTCAACAAATTGTTTTTGCACATTCCAATTTTTGTCGGGAACAATAATGTTTCCTCTGTGTAAAAGTATCTTTATTCATGAAAATTAAATTCGTGGAAATATTATTATATATAGGGTGTAACTACCTTAAGTAATTCATTGTAGATGTTTCAAAACTTAAATGCAATAAAATAATTCCACTAAATTAATATAGTTTAGTATAGGTTACATTTATATTTAGACTGTTAAGTTTTAAAATTACTTTTTGACGCTTACATTTTAAATATTTAGGAAATATTTTTTCATTGGTTTGTAAAAATCTCTTTTTAATCTCTTGATAGTCCCAAGCAGGATCACCAGGACCAGCTCCTCGTCTGTGTGTTATACGCATGACCGGCTTCTTAATGCATATGTCTCTTAAATGTGCTTAATGCTTGTACACAGTAGTATATTCTACAAACCTAATGAATCCAATTGCTGTTAAAAGGATTCATCTGCGTGCATCTACATGCAATGTACGAAATACAATCAATAGAATAAGAGGGCTGTGGAATTGAACCAGGTTATAAAAACACATTTGCTGAATACATTAACTAAAACCAGATAGAAAAGGATGCTTAATTAATACCTCCCAATTCTCATATTGATTCTGAGTTAAAAGCTTTTACAGAAAATTAGGTTGTGTTACTCCTCATCTCTCCAAGTTTATCAAAAATATGCAAAATATAATAAGAATAAAATACGGATGATATAGACATGAATATTGTT
This sequence comes from Trichopria drosophilae, assembly GCA_030407085.1. Taxonomy (NCBI): domain Eukaryota; kingdom Metazoa; phylum Arthropoda; class Insecta; order Hymenoptera; family Diapriidae; genus Trichopria; species Trichopria drosophilae. The sequence continues at coordinate 53,477,631 of CM059583.1, forward strand.
GCTTTGTATACGTAAACCTATATTATACTCGAGAAAACATGTTGGTTTCAATTTTGTATTAAGGGCGTAATAGTATATTACCTAACAACATACTTCAGCCATGTTTATTATGGATTTTACATAATGGAACTATGCACTTTACGCATTAGAACCTGTTGCACTGTATTTGACGTTTATTTGTTTATTTTACGTTTTTATGACAGAATTGGTGACATCTACGTCTGAATCTCGTAACTGTAAAATGTTACCATAAGTATTAAAATAAAAGTTTTACTAACGAACAGTAATGGTCTTAAAATAAAAACAACAACTAATAATATGGCCAGGAACTGTACATAATTGTAGAAATTATTTATTAAATAATAGTATATTACCTAACAAGGGTGTAAAGTGTACAGTTACGCATCGGTCGGAATTTTACACATCACTCGGCGCCTCGTATGTATATTCCCGCCCGGTGCGTAAAAGTACACTTTACACCCATGTTAGGTATCCTATTTTTTGTAATTGCGTGCGTAAAGAGAGTGTGGAAAGTGTTGATACCTGCTTGAGTGCGTAAAGTAAACTTTACGCATGACAGATCACTTTACGAAGATCGTCGTCCGGGGTGCGTAAAAGTTTACTTTAGGCGCGAAAGATAGGCATCAAAAGTACTTTACAAACGAAGTTTACGCACGCAATTACGAAAAATGTTATTTTATTACTTTTTATTATTTAAAGTTATTTTACGCCTATAATACGAACATTATTTTTCGTCCTAGCGGGTATAAAATTCGCTTTTATGTCTCCGATTTGTGGGCTGGTCGGTGAGGAATTCCTATCCTAACCATGTAATTTTCGAGGGCATAAATAGCCTGCTAGGACGAAAAAAAGATTTTTGGTATTGTCAACATTATGTTTTCATGATAAACTTACATTCACATTTCCTTATGTAGAAAATTCCTAGGCATTTTCATCTTTTTTTCTCTTCGAAATACAATACAATTGCTGATAAATGGAATGTCACACTTCAGACATGGTTGACTTAAGATTATATTGTGAAATCGAACCTGTTAGTATACGGAAATTAAAAAATTTAGTATTCTAACAAATAAAAGTGGTTGGATCTTTTTGGGTTCCCACAAATAAAGTACAGATTACGAGAACCCAACCAGTTTAGTTGTAAATAACTTTGGATGCAGTTTCTCTTTCCCGAATCTAAATCTGCTTAACATAACATTTAAAGTGTTCAATTGGTATATACAAATACAGTATTGCAAGTTTTTATATAGTAATGATTTAAATAATCCATTTTTGTTTAAATCTTTATGTCAAGTCATTAATTAGAAATAAATTTAGAATCATATTTTGACGCAATATGGGGCGATGCTGATCCGGAAGTTTTTAATAAGATTCAGGATAAAATTCATACATGTTAAATATATCTAAAAATATCTTGTCAATGAATTAAACGGCATTAGATATGCAATATATCGTAAAATATTAAACAAATTTGCGATAAGTACGTGCACTACATAGGAATAGCTTTTCTCTAGGTATAGATCCATATAAATACGCATGATCAAGAGATCGACTTAAGGAGTAATGAAACAACCCATATTTACTTGTACACGATACTGCTCTTGACTTATCAGATTAAGTTTACTAAGTTGAAACAATACTGTCTTCTATCACAAACCGTAACAGCGGATAATTATACTCAACCTAATTTTACCAAGTACTGTTATATAATTTCTGGAGATTACGCCTTAATTGCGGACGATATTGCGACTTTCGAAAGCGTTCAAAAAGAGGGTGGAAATATACAAAAATACTTTATATAATTTTCCTGATTCATTCACTATCATTTATTTCATGTAATTTGTGTTTTTATTAATGCCAAAGTATTTCTATAGATAAGATATTTATATTATTTGATGCGAACACTTCGTTAACATTAAATGAGGTTATAGTTAAATAAAATTCGGTTTAATTAAAAAGTAAGAATAAATCCTCGAGTTTATTCCGGCTACCTAAAATTCAGTACTCAGTTTTTTCAAAATACAAAAAAAAATCAAAACGTTAAAAGCCTTCAGGTTTGTATAATTTAAATTATCTTTATGTTTTATATACTCATACTCGTACGTGTGTTTACAATTCGTATGTTTAACACTAATGTCAAAAAATATTTAACAAACCGCTTGGGAAATTTTAACATATATGCAGATTTTTTTACATTTTTCCCGCATGCGAATATGAATGCAGAAACGATCATATCAAGACTGATTTTAGTTGCACTAGGCCTTTTTGTGTGTAAGTACGTAAAATGTTCATATTCCTATTTTTTAATCTGAATCATGGTATCTCAAAAGGAGATACTGAATATTTAGGTGTTAAAATTAAAATATTCATGTTAACTTTTGGATTATAACAATGATCAAAGTTATTACTTTTATTAATACATTCCATGAAAAGCTTTAACACCTTTAATTATATAATTTTGTTGTTGTTGTAAAATACCGTGTAATGCTTAATTGCTGCTGACGATATTATATTGAAACATAATCAATATCTACACATAACATCCAAGTAGTTGAATCCCGAAAAGAAATATGAAAATAGTATTTATTGAATGCTGTTGACTCCAAACCCAAATGTTTAAATTTGAATATTGAATCGGCGGAACTGGCGCACCGGAAGGATTTTCAAGTTAGTTTACAACTTCTCGGCTTCAGCAGCCATCATCTGCAACAGGCAAGTAATAAGACAAGTGCATTCGTTTAGCAAAGTCTTTAATATAAAGAACATGCACATTGACAATGATTTTAATTAGTTTTGAGTGTAACACATATTATGTCCAGAAATTATGTACATTTGTTCTCAGTATGCACTTAATTCGCACAATTTCTGGTTAACGTCTTATTCGATATACTTATTAAGAACAGAGATCAATAAAATAAGACCCGACCTGCTTATCCAGAAACTTTACTATACTCTTCAAAAAATAATCGATAAGATGAATTGAACGCGGAATTACTCTATCGCTTCAAGATTTTGAAAAATATTTTTTTTGCTGAGATTCTGACATTTTTAGTTTTCTCAAATTTTGTTATATCTAAAAAATTATGGAAATGCAAAAGTTGATTGAAGTTATTCAATAGAGGAAGAGTTGTACTTTGGATTCCGGGCATATTTTGTGAAAAATGAACTTGCTCTGCATACATAACCCAAAAATAACGTTTTATTTCAACCTTCATGTTTGAATATCTTGAAATAATGACTATTCAATATTTAAAAGAGATTGAAGTATAGTTAGCACTCTGGGTAAAAATGTTGGTCTTGGAAATCAAGTTAGGTAAATGTTCTTTATTGTGATTGGCATGCGTTATTTAATTAATATACAAAAACTAGGTGCGCCCCATAAACCCGACACAACACAAAACAGACACTTCAAAAAACCGACCTTCTTAAACCAGACATTTAAAAAAAAAAATACTTTCAAAATATCTGTTCATTTTGAAATGTCTGGTTTTCGAATGTATGTATCTGAAATGTCGGTTTTTTTAAATATCTGGTTTTTAATTGTCTTGTTGTTGAATATCGGGATCTTGAAGTGTCTGTTTTGTGGGTACACCTCAAAAACTCGACATTCAAAAACTAGACATTTAAAAAAAGAGACATTAAAAAAACCCGACATTTCAAAATACACCTCCGATTGATGTGTTCCCTACATAAAACAATTATCTTGGGAACTCAATCTTTGAGGTTTCACTGGAAGGTCATTTCATGGTCAAAAATGTTTGACCAACAGATTCATTCTATAGCTCACTTGAGGGTCAAATAAATTTTACCCCTCGATTATGAAGGACACTTAGAACTCAATCATTAATTACAGTTTCAGTATATGGGGCGCACCTCAAAAAATTCGACAAATCACAAAACAGACATATCAAAAACCCAACCTTAAAAAAACAGACAATTAAAAAAACAAACATTTCAAGATACTGAAATAATGAAAATATAACTAATGATTGATTTCTAAATGTGCTTAAATAATAATCCGGGGGTCAAACTTATTTCACCTTCAAAATTAACCCGTTGGTCAAACATGACCTTCCAGTGAGACCACAAAGGCGGTGACCCGAGATAATTGTTTTATGTAGGGAACGCGTCAATCGGAGGTGTCAGTATTTTGAAATGTTGGGTTTTTCGAATGTCTGTTTTTTAAAAACGCCGCCCTTGAGGTTTCACTGGAAGGTCATTTCAAGGTAAAAAAATGTTTGACCAAGGGGTTAATTTTGTAGGTCACTTGAAAGTCAAATCAGTTTGACTCCCGGATTATTTATTAAGCACATTTAGAAATCAATCATTAATTACATTTTTAGAATATGCACATTTTGAAATGTCTGGTTTTGAGGTGCACTCCAGAAACTGACACGTATTGGAAATTTCTTAAACCCGGATGGCGGTGAAATGATATCAAATGTGTCCAACAATCGGCAGTATTGACACATTCGCTAATATTAGTCGCGTTGAACAATCAATTATTTGTTGTTGGTGTACCTCGTTCAGAAGCGTCTGCCAAACGCCAAACAATACATCATGTATGATTTAACGAGTTTCACGAATTTCTGTTCTCAGTGTAATTCACGTCCATTTGCATCGGCATAAGGACGGGAAGGTTGATGCGAAGGGTTAACGGAAGAGATACGAGAAGAAGACCGGAAACGGGAGAAAGGATGAGAGGGATGGATATATAGAAATAGACAGATAGATAGATATCGAGAGAGAGAGAGAGAAAGAGAGGTCGATTTAGCGGTAGTAAAGCAACGTGTGTTAGGCAGGCGACGGACGCGGCCGGTGTGCTTCTCTGTGAAATGGCGTGGGGTAGGTCGAGGAACGGTCGATATCTCCGTCTGTGCGTTCTCCGCAGACTTCTGCTTCCCTTCTATTACGCCACCTAGGTCCGGGCATCCGTTGCCGGCATCAAGCTTTCGCAGGCGTTTTAAGTACACAAAGGCGTATGAGTTAATGTCCCTGCCCTTGTGGAAGGACTGGACGCAACGCGTCATCGATTAGGGACATTTTAACGTGTAATCTGTCACTTTGACAAACGAGTGTAGTAGCTTCAAAGCCGGCCGGCCGACGCGGCGAGCCTCCTCCTCCGGAACTTTTGTCGGTGCATTTGCGAAACACGCTGCCCGACGTAATAGAATGGAATTTCGAAAATCAACGGTTTTCCCGTCGAATGGCTCAACGTTTTACTTTTACCCAATTAGCCCTCGATTGGCTGCGTTCTTAGGTAATAGATTCGAAATTCTACTGGCGCAGCTATGGGGGCATTGCTTTCTACAGCATACAATGCATTGGACGTTGCGGATAGCTGTTTCTGAAATTACTTTTTTGGTTTTGCTAAAACTGCGACGTAACTTTAATTTGATTAAACGAATACATTTCCGAAAGGGAGTTACTTAAAACTGTTGATGGAACTTGATGTACATAAATATTTTGATGCAGTAACTGTGACAAAATAATGAAGTTTACTAAAATTTTAATTTCGTGAACCACCCCGCCCCCCCCCCTCCCCCCTATAAATGTTAATCGCGGTTTTCTGCACTTCGTTCATAAAGTATTGCGAATAATGTTGTATTCAATACACGTCGCTACTCCCTCGTCATTCCATAAACAATTGATTTTAGAGAGAAATTCAGTTATACTCATTATAATATAATGCACGAATTATATAATGCTTAACGCACGAATATAACGAGTGCGAAAGTTACCTACCTTAACTTCTTTTAAACTTCTTGAGAGAATTTTTTCGCTCACTGATATTAGCGTGCCAAGTACATCGCGCACTACTTTTAGTGCTCGAAATACAGTGACCAAATCGATCACATTGCGCAACGAAATCAGTGTGCAAAATTTAATTTTGCTCACAGAGTAAATAACAATATACAAATCGAACTTGAAGATCAGCAAATTGATACATTGATCGCAGAGTAATCAAAAAGAATTTGGGATATGACCTTGCCCTCCATAAATTCCCAACCGATTTCAATGACCTTGTGCTTTAAAATACTTCTATTTAACTAGTAGGTGCAACTTTTTTGAATAATCCAGTCATTCATTTGCAATTTAGATATCATGCTGCTACTAATAGAAACGCTATAAGCAGTACCAGGGAACAAATGTTAATTTTTAAAGTATATTTCAGTGTGTAGCACAGAAATCCAACTCAGATATCAAAACAGTAGAATATAAAATGACAGATTCAAGATGGCTAATTCGACAATTTATTCCAATATTTTCAGTTGAATATCATTCACGGTTTATTCCCACACGGAAAATAAATATATCGACATATATGGTAAATAAATGCAATATGTGACATATATGTTAGATATATGAATGCACATATAGTTTTAAACTTATATTTGGCATATATTCAACCTACATATGTCATATATTTTCGGCGAAAAATTCAATATATGAAATATATGCCACATATATTCATCGAATATTTTTTCCATGCGGGTTTTGAGCCCACCGAACACAAATCTTACGATTATTAATTTCCCAAACACTGATATACATCTCTCAAATGCTCGTACATGCAAAATTCACCTGCGTGTCTCGCTCCTTTGAGCAAATGATTCAAATCGATAATATACATTTGTTCTGTCAGGGTGATACAATTTAATTTCGCTCATAATATGTATTTCTGAAGATGGCTGAGAACAGTAGAGCCGAAAACATTCAATTTTTAAACAATATTTTAAACTATTTTTATGGTGACCGATTGGTCAACACGAAAATGTTTCGGAGATGAAATGAGCTAATCTTTGTTAATCTGGGGCTGCTGAATCCGAATCCGTTAATGAAAATTTTTTATTTGCTCTTGTATCCACGAAACACGGGGTCAAAGTTCGAAAAACCGCCGTTTTGTGCAATGTTTGATATAGTGTATCTTTCGACAGAAATGAGGTAATAGTTTCATTTTATAATGCTTATAGCTCCTATTTTACGGTAAAAATGTAATACGACCAAAGTAAACAAAATAGTGCTTTTAATGGCAATTTGTTTGTATGCGTGAAATGCTCGTCTCACTATTACCGTCTGTATCTACTGCGCCCTATCGCGCTGTGAATGAAGTTAATCTCAATGATATCTTTTTAAATGAATGATATCTTTATAAATTTCTCACTTATATACCGTAATTATACATACTTCTGAGCATAATTATATTAACAAATTGATGCCGACAGCTAATAGCGGCTCTCCTTACATATCAAACGATATCTCATTTCTATAGCAGGTACGAAATAAGGCCTCGAGTTAGTGGGCAATCCTGGCGGAGAAACTAGTTACTACTATCCTCTCAAATATATAAAGAATAAGGCATTTTTGTACCTATAACGTTCGATTTAAGACCTCTTTCCGCGAGCGCCGATTGACTTCATCCACAGCGTGATCGGGCGCAGTAGCTACAGACAGTAACAGTGAGACGGGCATTTCACGCATACAAACAAATTGCCATTTATAGCACTGCTTTGTTTACTTGGTTGTATTACATTTTTTACCGTAAAATGGAAGCTGTAATTATTTATTAATTATAAGCATTATTTTAAGCTAATACTGAATGTGTTACCTCATTTCTGTCGAAAGATATACTATCTCAAACATTGCACGAAACGGCGTTTTTTCGAACTTTGGCCCCGTGTTTTGTGAAACCAAGAGATAATAAAAAGTTTTCATTATCGGATTCGGATTCAGCGATCCCAAATTAACAAAGATTAGCTCATTTCATCTCCGAAACACAAAATTGCTTTAAATTTGTTGACCAATATTTATACCCACTATGATTTATAGATAATAGTTTAATTTAGTCAAATCTGTCAACAAAATTACAATATGTAAAATGGTACATTCAAAATGACCGACTAACAATTTTTATATTATTATTTTCAACTAATAATGTTGACTTGGTGCGTTTCGGAATCACAAAACACGAATCTGCTGCCGCAATTGCAAAATGTAAAATGGATAAAATAAAACTTTTAATCTGTCGTATTATATCCGTCGTTCTGTATTTTTCATTTTTAACTTTGTACAGTTCCCCACGACAAAAACTACTAAGTTACTAATGAACGTCATTATAGTATCGCTTTCGCCAGTTTTAATGGAACTATTACTTTCAGCACAAGATCATTGAAATTGGTTAAGAAGTCATCGAAGGGAAATTCATGTCCCAAACATTTTTTTCCGACCACCGTGTATCGGTACCTTGCAGATGCAGTTTCTGCTCGTAAATATAAGAGTATATTTTACATCCGCAATTTATATGTATGTCGACGTTTGAACTGTTGTCAGGGCTACGACACACTCAAATAGGGCCATATTGAAGTTCATTCAACACAGGTAAAAAAGGTCAAGGAAATTTAACTCTTATGCATTTTTTCTTTAATTTCAATACTTTCCTTCTTTCCTTTAATTTATTCTAATAAGAACTTCATCTTAATTACGTAAGGTTCTGTGGCGTGACCTGCAACTTTTTTTTTGTTACTCCAAAAACATCCAAAAATTAAATTTTGAAATATTTAAATAGTAAATAATTTAAAGGAATTAATATAAAACATTTGTGAATTGCTAGATTTTCAGAATTTAAATCTTTCCTACAAATTTTCCATATTTTCAAAAATATCTGTTTTGGCATTTTCCAAAAAAGTTGGGGTGATGTTCACTAACAAATTTATGTACTATGGTATGTAAATCATAAATATCAATGTAAATTGTTTTAAATGCTAAATATAGGATTCTTCAATGTCAATTTATCAAAATCTGATCTAAAAAATAGTTGACTACTATACAGTCGACCTCTGAAAAACACGACCTGTATAAATTTCACAAAAGAGTAACAAAATTGGTTTAAAATTCACCGGAGTAGAGATGCCTTTATTTTTGTACTTTCGTAGCATAATAACTAAAACCTTTTGGAAATACATATATACACATGTTTTATCATAAAGTAATGATAAACTAGCAAAAAGCAATGTTACACACCAAGAAAAGTGTAACACATCACACCAAATATTTGGATTTTCAAAAACACATACAAAACCAGCAATATACACATATTTACTTATGAGAAAAATTAAAACACTTCACGAGACGATTCAAAATATAAAGAGTGAAAAATATTCTCTCGATAAATTTAGCTAATACATGTATTTACAGCGGAACTTATTGTGAACTGTATTGTGAGTTGCATATAGAAAACAAGTGATTGTGGACGCAAGAAGATGTCAGCAAACGATTCTGTGCAATATCGAGCAGTAGATTAGAAACCGGCGGCACTGTTGCACATCATCCCATGTTCCTCATTACTCCATAACCCCTTACAATAATTCTCATATATTCATATTTTCACAAAAAACAGCTAAAATTTGTCACTAGGAGATTTTTTCTGCCGAGAATAAAGAATCTCCATTCGCACTCATAAAATTAAACATTTTGGAATCAGGGAAAGTCATTCTTCAATAACGTTCTAACTGGATGCTCGTGGATTTTTGAGGTCACTGGTCTAATGGCAGATTTGTTGTGCAGTTTAATTTTAAATTATGTTGTCGTAGATAAAGTCTCTCTAATTGTCTGGTGATAAGTATGTGTTTTCAAAAATAAATTTCAAAAAGCCCGCCACGAGGGTATAGGAATGATTCTGATGAAGGGCGCTTATAAATATATAATATCAAAATTAAATTTGGATTTAATGTTAAATATATTCATATTTTAATATATGCTACAATAGGTATTACTTAAATAATTGCTTGTAAATATTTAAACGCGAATAGTAAATGAAACAAATTAGTATAAAATAAATGAGAATAGAAAAAGCAATGCTTGTAATTCTGTCATTATTTATCAATGGCAGTTGTTACTATGAAACTACTTCAGATTATACAAAACCGTTTTTGATACTTTGTCTTTCACATGACATAATTTGTACCGATTATATCATTATTGAATTATCCTCTCTATACGAAACTGTCATTTGTAGTTAATTACGACATCCCTTCTTGAATCATTACTAATGTATGCAGCTGTTAGTTCCATTAGCTTATCAAGTTCTTTGCACTTAACTTCAGTAAAATATAATTGAAGCCAGTTATTATCTTAGGTTCAATAATTGTTATTAACTCCGTCGCAAATCATCGACGATGACGTTATTATCTTATACTCAATTGGAAATATCATTGTTGTTATTGGATCCCTGCAGTAGTGTGATCTCTGCGTTTATTTCTGTGATCCTTGTTATATTTCTATTCTCTACGTTGTGTACGCTTTATCAATTCCATAATGACATTCAATGAATAACAAAACATCTAGATATTATAATTTTTTAATGATGTTCATAAATGTACAGTAAGACAAATATTATAACATTTCCTCGTATATTTGGTTTTGTTTTTAATAAGACAACTGAAAAATTTGAAAAAATACAATTAGAAGTTATTAGACAGACGTAGTAGACGAGTTCTTCAAAACCGCTTTAAGAAAATCGTATTTAAATATGATTTTTTGAAATTTTCTCTGATTATATAAAGGGTAGAATGATCCCACACCTACCGTCAAAAATAGTTGTTAAAAATCAACTATTTTTTATGTGAGTTTAAACTTTTGAAATATTCAAGGATCACTTTTCCATATTTCTCACTTATTGATGTGGTTTATAGACGTGGTTCTGGGAGATTCAGGAGGCAAAAACAAAAATCTAGATTTTCCATACTTTCAAAAAAGTTGGTCTGCAGTCGGCCTCTCGATGATCCATTTTAATTTGAAGAGAGTTGCATGCAAATTTAAATTTCAAGTTCTCATGGTAATTTAAAACTAAAACACAATCATTTTAAATTTATTGAAATGCTTCTTACTTTATTCTCAAATGCACATTAATGTTTATCTAGGAAATATCAATAGATTGATCTGTTAATGAAATAATCAAAGACTGCGAATTAATTTATTTTTATGTTTCCTTCCATTGTTTTTTATTTTGCTTTTTCAGTTTCTACCGATAGCTAACAATGCCCAAAAAGTATCGTAGTAACAGCCTGCAGCCGAGTGGAGATGTTAAATTCTTTTATCTGGTTCTTGTGTTTAGCGGGAATTGTCCTAGTTTACTCGCGCGGAAATAAAATGACTCTCCATGTTTGTATATATTTATATTTAAATTATCTTTTATTTGCATTTTCTCAATATCGGGAATGAAACATAATACTCACCTAAAGTGAATATTATTCGACATTTTCACATTTTCAGGTAACTTATCGTTATTTTTGCAAGGAGTAAACGAATTAAACGATGTGGTTACGGCTATTACTTAAGTAGTAAGATTCGACAAAGTAACTGTTTGTACCATTGAAATAGTCAGGTCAGCCATTTAAGTAGTAGTGTCAACGAAAAGAAATTCGGTGTGCCACATCTTACGCCTTAAGTAGTTACCGTAACTACTTCTTTTTTCCGTGTGAACTAGGTCAAGGTTATTGAATAGAATTAATAGTTTACGAGGAAGAGAGACATGTCTCTACATAAAGTTAAACATCCATTTTCAAGATCACATTAAGTGAGAAATATTAAAATCTAAAAAAAGAAAAACAATGGTTCCTAAGACGTACGATATATAAGACAATCTAACTAAGCAAATAATAAAACTACAATAATTTTGGTCACCCACGAGAATACTAGTCATTATCTAGAAATATGTAAATATCAACTTGTATAAACAACAAATTCATTCATGTTTTAATGGTATGCAAACCCAAAACAAGTGTTAATGACATTTAAGACATTAATCATTTAAATGCATCAATCACAACAGATATAATGTCCTACACTATCACATATGAAGAATGAAAAGATACAACAAATTGTAATACGAAATTTATCATTTGTGTATATATCAATTGTGAGTTCACCTCACGCCCCGCGTTGCTTCAGTGTTCCCTGTATATATGTGATGAGTAATTTAGTTCAAACAGAAATGAAAAGAGCAATACTGACAATAGCAAAACATACCAATCGTAACTTTTTGCTATGATAGAGAAACATTGGAAATTCAGTGAATACAAAGATGAGTCAGGAAAAACCTATTGTATATAACTAGTTTTAGGTTATAAATAGGTGTTCACAAATAATGATTTATTATTATTTTTCATTAGTACTTTATTTTCGACTGTTACAAGGTCAAATGATCGATATTTGTTCGAAAAAATATAAGGTCGCTACTTACAAGCGCCATCTTGTTTTTTGAAAAAAATCCGTGGAATGAAAACAGGGTTGAGCAAACAAGACACGATTAGTAACTTTTGCAATGGTAAGTATTGCCCTTTTCAATGTCAATGTGATTCTTGCGTAGACGGGTCGAAAATATCCGTATAATTTTCGAAAACTTTTTTCTTTGCAATCGCCGACTGATTCTCACTACGAGATTCGAAAGAGGAAGTCTAAAACTATCGATGTTTACTTATTAAGAACTTTTTTCTACGTTACTGTTAACATTTCCTATCATAGGATCAGCCTAACATATACATATGTATTTATCATATCTATTAGCTACTGTTAATTTAGAGTAGATTACGTCGTATTAATATCAATAAAATAAGTAATTTAATATGTGTTAAATTTCTAAAATCTTTTATATTTTGTGTAATAAAGACAAATGTTATTTTTATTATTATATTATTTATTTGAATAGTAGCACTAATTTCAAGTAAAGATTTACTTGAAATGAGAATATGTTTGAAGGTCAGTCTGTAAAACTACTTTTTTAAGTTGTGGCTCGCCTTTTGGCGTTGTACACAGTTGTTTGCTCTGTATATTTTTTATTTTGTTTGCCAATAAAGACAATTTATTATTATTATTATTACTACATATTTTATTAATTTAGAAACTTTTTTGTTATAACACCATTATATGTTTTCGTTCTCTAAATAGAACTGATTGAGAATATATTAATGTAAAGGATGTTGTAGAAAGTTATTACCTTAATTATATAAAAATATTTAAATTCCATTAAATAAAATGTTCAACATTTATGCTTCACATTCGGAACAAAAATCAATATTATAATTGATCTGAAAAGAGAAAATAATATTTAAAATTTAAATGGTAATTAATAATAAATGATTTATGTAGATAATGATGTTTAATTTCAGAAGAATTTATTCAAATATTGTGGTAGGTAATGTTCTGTAAAACAGGAATAAGATAAAACGTCATAATTTACGGTAAGAATAGATTTTTGAGACATATAAGATTTATTTCTAATTGAAAGCAAGATACGTTATTATCTAGCAGAAGAAAACCAAATTCATAAATAGTTTTATTGTAAAATAAGACCTGGCTGGGGTTATATACGACTTAAAGTGACGTCATCCTCTAAGTTGTTTATCTAATTGTCCATTTAATTCTATTTTTGTTCGATGACATGTGAAACTTGAAATTCTTGACCCGCGAAAAATGACGTCCGTGTTATATCTAATGTCCTTCTCATCAGTGTTTAGGTTTTATCCTCGTATCACATGCCGCAATTATTACATGTTACTTTCCAAAAAGTACCAATTCTTGATTTGAAAACTGTTAGTGATTTCAACACACTGATTTTCCGGAACAATATTTCGAAATAAGGAATTGTTTAGTTATTACAAAACTGTACGTGGTTTAGGACAATTTTATCGCTAATACGCTTATGGAAATGTTTTGATCAGCAAGGACTTCCCTCGCATGTAATTAGGTAGAGGGAAATTCACCGACAGTCCCTAGTAGGGGAAAAAAACAAAAATTTCATTTTTGGCTCACAAATTTTGCTCAACTAGATACAATGCTGACATATGAAGATGTATGGATTGGTAGAGACCTTAGTTAACTACTATTGAAGAAACTAAATTGATTTTATGGACTAGAAAATTTTGGTTACACATTTAGTAGAGTCGTCATTTTTGGCAAACAAAATTTTTCGGTTCGGTTGTGAACACCGCCGTAAAATCTACTAAAAATAGGAAAAAATGAAGTAAAATCCGCCCAGATACATACAGAAATGATAATTTATTGATTTCAAAAACTGTTAACGACAGAACAACAACAGAAGATAGCACTAATGATACCAATTATTCTTCATCCTCTTCACAATGTTTACATTGCCAATAGATCTTACGCATTTGAGCACACTACAAATGCATTGGCCGAAAAGCGAAAAAAACGAAAACCGATTGAAGACAACTTGGAAACCCAAGGATCGAAAAATAAATTATACAATACATACAACAACATTTTATGATTTGTAAAAAAAGGGGTGTTCACAACCAAGTATTGTAGCCATATTAAAAACTCATGAAAAAAAATGTTCTTTTGCACATTATTGTGGCTGTCGCTATTAAATTACTAAATATAATAAATTTACGCTGTAACTATGCGTTGCGCTTATCTTTTCCTTTGTTTAATTTTGATTTGTATGTCTGTTAAGAATACTGAAAAATAGATTAGTGGCGACGTATGTATGTCAGAAAATCAATTGATTCCCAGCAAAAAGCACAAGCGACTTTTTGCTTTCATATTCGCACAAAAGCTACATGTAGCGATAACACATACGTGACATTTTTCGAATTTGATTCATTTATTTTAAATCAAAATGTACGGAGGGGTATTCGCAACTAAACTATGTTCACAACTGAACCTCTTACCTACTTAATTTTGATTTGGTGACGGTTTATCATATCTAACATATTTCTCGCTTAGTTTAAAACAAAACCAAAAGCAGTTTTCGTTAGTATGCCCGATTATAACCCGAGTAGAAATTTATTACGGCCCTGATCAGGGCCTGAACAAATTTCTGCTCGGGAAGGAAAGCAAACTTTACCGGCATAAGATGATTGGTGTTAAGAACGTACGGAATCGTGATTAATCAAAAACACGTCAGTTTTGCCAACTCCCAACAACTTTATTTTGGCAAACACTTCTGGCGACGATACCGCTCGCGATTAATCGACCAAAATTTCGTATTATACCGATTTTCACATTATAATTTGCACGCATTGCGACTCACTTACGAGTCGTCTTCGACGATTCCGAAATCGCCATTCTAAGCCGTTTTTCCACGCGTCACATACATCTATCGTACCAATTCGCAATTTTTCACAACGTCCACCCTACGAATTCGTCGCTTACAAATGGATACATGATCGTTAACTACTTTACCGGTATCGTCACCAATTTAAAGGACCTTTACAAAGAATTACCTAACAGGCCACCTTTATTTTGAGAGGTACCTCCATTCGGGTGTGCAATGGCGTGGGGAAAACCCACCTTTGTGAGGAAAAACCCACGCCAGGTACCGCAGTTGGTAAAACATTGGTTCTGTTCGCAAAAATTGGAGTAAAAATAAAAAACGTTATAAAATCTCTAAGGTGCAACCGATATGTTCCAGGTTCACTAAAAAATGAAATGGGTTATGCAACCCAGTTGGACCTGATACCAATGTTATCCTATGGTTGAATGCGTTAGCCAATGATGTACTTGTTCTATCGACGCACGAACCAGAGGAAGGGTGGTCGATTGTGCGAGGGAGCCGAGGAATAGTTTACGCAATTATCTTATGAATGCGGAGCGTACGGTCGCTTAAGTTGCGTTACGTAGAAGATGAAGGTAGCGCGAAATTCTGCCCGCACCTCGCGGTATACGCATATACAAGACTGTACGTGCGTCCCACGACGTCTACCTTTCGAACACGAGCGTAAAACTTCGTCAAATTGGTGGCATTACGCAATTACCCGGAGCCGCAGCTCGCCTAACCTCGCAGGCAACCGTGAACGATACCCCGCGTTTATATACGATTGTATACTAAGAGTCTCTTATTCTATGCGTGAAAATTAACTTTCTTTCGTCCCGGCAAAAGGGCTTCTGAAATAGACCGCCAATTAACTGCGGAATAATGCAAGGTTATTCCCTGTACTTAACATTACTCGTGTGTAATAGCCACGTTTCATTTTCCCGATGTGGGAATTAGAAATTAGCCATTTGAAGAAAACAAGAAATTTGAAGAGTGTTTGCTAATAGCTCAATAAATTTGATTTTTCGCAATTACCTTGCAGTGGTTTAGACATCATTATCGAATATTTGAATTCGATGGTACCCTTCGGAATGATCGAGCGACATAATAGGCGTCCTAGACCATTATCAGTTAACCGTCATCCTCCCTCCTTAGTATTCTATATAGTTGTCATAAAACGAGTTGTGTATGCAACAAGTTACAGTTCAAGGGAAAAAGTTTAATAACATTATAAACCGACATTTAGTTAGAATTATGTTTTTATTTCTTTACTCATATTTTAATTTTTTTGGAAATAAAAAATTCAAATTGTTTCAAGAGCCAATGTTTGCAACGCATATTTAGAATCTGATGGTAAATTTTCCGTTCCGTATTATTCGTTCTACAAATTCTTATATCTAGATCAACAATATAATAAATTTATAAATCTTTACCTTAGTGCACGAAGACAATTCGGAAGTTTGATTAAAAAATACACCAAATAGGAATTTCGATTGAAGAAGACTTCAATTCGTAATTTCGAAAATACTCTTCACCAAGCAAAAATTAGGATATATATACTCGAAACCCAAGTACAACAATAACCTAACCAAACATTTTTATAGGTAATTTCCCGCCCTACAAAAAAGATTAAATTGAATTTTGTGTTGAATATTTTGCATCGCTTTCAAAAATTCTGATTTTGAAACCAAAAAAATTTTAGGTTTGTATATTTTGACAAAAATGTGGCATCTTTATCCATTCTTTGCAGGTTTGAAAACCCTTCAAGGAATTTGTTTACTACGAAAAAAATACACCGAGTTTTCAAATTTTAACGGAAATATTGAATCATATTCCGCCATATTAGACACACGATTATGGAATTTAAAAAACTGTCAAAGGATTCGAAAGGATTCGGAATTAGCGATCCCGAATATCTAAAATCCTAAATACGGAATGCCATACATTTTTGTGCGCTAATCGCTATTTTGTAGCCGCCACTATGAATTTATTATATGCACTAACCATAATGTTGAATGTTCAATAAGTTCTTTTCATTATGCAACACTTTCTCTTAACATTGTTATAATAGCAATACAATTAACCAAATTGATGGTTGTCGTTGACAGAATACTTAAGTCGTAATGTCAGTCATCTGAACAAAACATAGAGTACACTAACACAACTATGAAAATACTTTGAATATCATGGGACGTTGAAACTGTTATATTCGATTTATATTATTAACCAGAAAAGAGTATTGATAGGGAAGCAGTTATTATATTAGATATGAATATCCAGATTGAATACAATACGACGTTCTAAAGAATTTATTTATAAAGTTAAAATATAAAATACTTGAAGACCAATTCAGAATGAAATGAATCATTATAATTTTCCCGTATACACACAATAATCAACCTTTACTGTTACTACTCCATATTTGTGTGTACATACTATTTCTGTCACTCGTATACATTGTTGCATTGTAATTGGAGAAGTTATATCCGCAAAGGTATATATGGTAGAGGTAAAAAATTGCCTTCGGCGACCTGAAATCATATTAGACGAAGTACTATATTTATTCGCAAGCTAGTTTTGATAATAATCATTAAATTCAGAACTTAATCTTTCTTTGAAATATAAATAGTAATTGTAATCCTTTTACGTGTGGTGCTACATTACTTTAAACACTTATGATCGCGTTTCATAACCGTGATATTCTGCGCTTTTTCCCTAGTCATCTATGTAATTTTCCATTATTAAATTTAATTCTGTTGGAGGAGTTAGTTATACTTATAAAAGAAACCTGCAAACAAACACGTACCTTTGTGTGAAACGGATAAACATTGTTTTTAAATTAGTGTTTTGTAAGTCTTCAAGGAAAAGTATATTTATAATACTTGCCTAGTTAAAGTAACTTTACTGCAATAAACGAGAAGCCACGTCATTTATAAATATAAATAGATATGTAAGACCTACGTGGTCTTATAGTTACTGCGTTAAAAAACGCGTGGAAAATGAAATCAACTTTACTTCTTGTGAAAATGCATACTGTGTATATACATATTAATGCTGAATAGAAATATACTATGAATTCGTAATAAAATTGAATTCATTTTTTCGGATTCTATCATTTATTCCTTTATTGTACAATGACATGCTAAGTCAAACATAAATTATCCCGAGTGGAAATTTATTAAGGCCCTGATCAGGGCCTGACCAAACGCGTTACATCCTGATCAGGGCCTGAACAAATTTCCGCTCGGGAGACTTAAATTTCGAGATAGGATATAACCGGCCTAAATGAGTCTCGATAAATTATACGATGAACAAAAAACATCATTTACATGTCACTTCAAAATAGTTTTAGATATGTCTAGAAAAGAAACAAAGGTTCAAAACATCGCATTGGATTAAAATACGATTATATAATCGATTGTAAAGTCTACATATAGTATATATTGAGTTATTATGTACTCGAAATACATAATTACTTTTAATATATAAGAAATATATGAAAAATGAGTAAACAACATATGTTATAATTCGTCTGATGATACTACGAAATCAATTTATGTATCAATGTGTACTGAATTTACATTGGACAAAATTTACTTGACATATGCAACTATTATTGAGAAGTTGATTCGAGAGTAGTGGAAAGAAATACTTTTTTTTTTGTTAGTATAACTTTGTTGATGACGTTAATTTTACTATTTTTACTTAAGTTAATATTATTTACATAGCATAAAAAAACGAAAAAGTATTCCCAATGACTGGAGATCAAAAATTCGATACTATGCCTAAAACTCAAAAACTCATGCACTAATATAATAAAAAAGCAACCGCCAATAGCCGGAATAGAAATAATTCCACTAAACAAAATTTCCAGAAAAATTCTCAGTTGAATTGACTACTTTTTAGCTACGCAGAGCAGTTCGATACGCTTCAAGAAGATTTTCTAAGGTGCAGTTACTACCGTAAAGAAGTTAAATTAACTAAAAATGTAGTTCTGCTAAATTCAATTAAAAATATATCGCTCCCTCATTTTGAGAGGTACCCCCGTTCGGGTGTGCAATGGCGTAGGGAAAACCACATCCGTCGGAAAAAACCTATGCCGGGTATCGCAGTTGTTAAAACATCGATTCCGTCCGTAACAGTATGCATGAAATAGTGGAAATAGTATAACATTATAATTGGGATATAATAACAATGCTCGATTGGAATTAGATAACAAATAAGGATTGTTAACTTTATATATTCGTTTACGATTTAAATTTAGAATATCTATAGAGATACATTCGAACCTAGTGTTGATAATTTAATTTACTTGCTTTATCACTTATTGTTTTATTTATTATATATGCAAGGAATAAACTGACAATAGAATTCAGCAGTATTTTTTAATTCATATAATTTTCTTTTTTTATTATTTCTGATATTCACCATTGTCTGATCCTTTTTTGAATATTACATTTTAGAAGATTTAAATCACCGGAAACACTTGTTTGTACTGGATGACTGGATCTGTAAATTATTTGGAATTACTTACTATATTGCAAGAGTATATCCAGTAAACTAAACTCTACATGATGTAATACTACATCATATTACTTCAAAGGAGAAGCGAACCGAAATATTGAAACAGCTACTCCAACAAATGGATTTGGATTTTGGGAAGATCTGATATGAATGTCGGGAATTCAATACGATGGTTGAATTTGCACTAAAGACTGACAGATTTGGGTTTGGTAGACCACTGCCAAGCTTATAATGTATTTGCGTATAAGTAACATGTATTTCGTGGAAATAAAGTATGCAATTTGACGTAGTCATTTTTTGAAACTTGCAGGTGGAAGTTATATTTGCTACATATAAGCAGCAATATTTCCTTAATTAATTTGCTTGTGATAATTTAAATAATTATTTACTTTAATTCGCAATTATCTATCTCATTCAATCAATGATTGATCTCGTAAGGTTCACAATTGATCTTATATCCCATGAATAGAGCTTTCACACAAACAAAAGTATTCCATATTTTCAAAATCCAATCCGAGATCGCAGACCTTTTTGTGAAAGATAGGGTATTAGATTAAATATAAATATTATCGCCTATTATTTAACAAAAACTAATTGCACTGTATTGTGTTAAACATTTAAATTATGAGTCGCCAATCAAGAGAACTGTTATTTTTTGTTACTTCTGCAAGTTTCTAGCAAAACTGCTTAGGTACATATCACGTACAATTAAACAATTTTTTGTTTTCAGATATTTTTATAATAATCTTGCTAAACAGTTGATGGGCGTTTATTATCCTTAGAATATTTGATGCCTTTAAGAAGTTAACAAGATTACAAAAGAAGGCATTAAGCATCCTAAAAAGCTCTTGAGATCGTTGAGATTGCGAGTTTTTATTACTAAATATAAATAAATATCTGGAATGCTTTTAAGAAAATATATTGAAAATTTAAAAATAGGTAACGATGATAACCTGTATAAACGTTATGTCAATAATGGATGTATCCAAAGGATTCGGTGCACACAAAACACGGCTGGATGTCCGAATAGTTGAATTTTATTTTCTTTGAGTGATGTTAATAATTAGTACTTAAGTATCGTAAATATGGAATTAAGTTGCATAAATTTGTTCCAATTATGTAAACTAATAACTTGTGACCGTGTCTTTAACTTATGAAGCGTAATTCACGCTGTATTGATCTGAATAGAGTAGGAAGTAGTCAAATTTGGAAGATTATGTTTTTATGTATGAAAATGTACATTCACGAAATGTCGTTAATGTTGAATATAAAAGTGGTAATTAGTAAGAAAATACTGAACATCGCTCATACCCCATTTCATACTTGACCATTAAATACCTTTATTATATTCCAATTCGTCCGATGAGTTAAGAGTTATGCAGATTTCACTCTTTTGTGGAGTTAAATGAGAGTTTTATTTCTGAGACAAGATACGTAGAAAAGTAATAATTATTACCAAAATCAAGGCATATAATACATAACGAATATTTCGAAACCCCTTCTGGATTGATAGATACATAATTGAATTTAATGAAAGCTATGGAATTTTATTTATTCACAAGTGTGGTTAGGGCCTTAAATTCCTAATATTTTCCTTGTTCGTTGACATATAAATAATGATGGTAAATTCTAGTCCATGTAAGCAGAACTTCTGAACTGATAAATTATAGATTCATTCACATAATGACTGGAAAACTTTTCAAGTCAATTTTATCTTCGGAACTATGCTAGAAGTATCGATATCATTATCACGTTAATGCTATGCGTTTTCCAGAATACAGACCATATATACGTCTTTACAGTCACTAGGCAAACCCCTTCGATCGTTGTTATTGGGCGCACTTACTTCCATTCACTGCGCAAATACTACGATTTTATAATCTCTTCGTAATAAGGTGATTGAATAATATCAAAATATATGTTATATTAGTGGCAAGTAGAGCATCTTAACAATTAATAATTAGAATCAGGGCAAACATTCGTGCAGATCATTTGTCCCGATCATTGTTACGTCAGAATTGTTGCAGAAATGCTGGGAATAAATGATCATAGTCACGGAAAAAATTATTATCTATTATTAACACAACTATTGATAATTTCTCATACACCTAAATATTATTAAAAAATATGTAAGTAGTAGAATCCACTACTGCCTGTAATAGTTGTCTTTTCGTTAACCATTACAAGTAGTATGTATTACCGTGTTTTGTAGTGTGATTCCAGACGTTTTCGGCTGTCTTCCGACAGTTTCTGACTTTAACAGAGAAACCGATGGAAAAACTGAAATATCCGATTAATTAATTAAAAATCAATCTCCCTGGCATTCAAAAAGTAGAAAAACTCCGAAAACTCACAGTATATAAGGGCCAATTTAAATGGTCTCATTAGCACACTTATCCAGTGACATTTCAGTTGTATCCCGTGAGGCTCATTGTTTTCAACTTACAAATTTCAGAATTTTCATAACATAATTTTTATATTATTTAATATTTAATATCCTCTGCAAAAATTTGTAATGCGTGACGAATCTTGATGGATCTTCGGTGGATCTAATACGTCGTTCGAGACGATCCTGCAATGAGATTTTACATACCTATATAATTATCTTATTGGTAACACATACCTATTTTAGGTAATAATAAATTCAATTCCTGTTATTACAACGTCCTGGAAACATTTGAAAACGATCAGAATTTCAAAAACAAAGCTCTGTTACGAAGTTAATTACAAGAGTATCTTTAGGTTGTTTAAGATTTATGTATAACGTTAATCTGAGGGACACAATACGCTGGTTTTATTTTCATCGTTTTTATACATATACCAAATTAATTACTTGAATGTTGAAATTCCATAAATGATATTCTATTAAATGTAATCATAGAGACATGGCCAATAGAAATTTACCGGTTACAGCATGAAATGATAACATCATTTTTGAAATATTGATACATCCCAAGACAGTAAAGGGTAACATTTCTTGATATATTTTTAAAACAGCAATGTATAAATCCATGAAATATGTAAGACAATTTATTGAGATTTTCAATTAATTAATTAATTTATTCATTATTTAATGGTCGGAATCGCCCTTTAACAGTTTTTTCGTATATATTCAACTTGTAATATTTGCGAGAGCTGCATATCGACTTAAGAAGATGGCGCCATACTTCATATTTGAGTATGAAATGTAGGAATAATAGAGATATAAGTGGTAGGAACTGCAGAAACCAACACAAAGTACAGCAGCGCCATATAAACAATATTTTCGAAACCTAAACAAATAACGTGGCTCGTCTTACCAACAGCGAGCTGCTGCTTAAAAACGAAATCGAAAAATTGTTCACCGGACGGGGATTGAACTCACGACGTACGACTTCGTAGTCCAGTACGTTACCGCCTGAGCCACGAGGTCGATTAATGATGATAATAAATCTTTCATTTTCTATTTTTCAATATTATTTGGGCGCACGGATGTAAATTTATTTATTCATTTTTATTTTACACAGAAAATGATGGTCATCTATGATGTATGTTAGGGGTGATTTAAATGAATCAAATATAAGATTTGATTAAAAGCATGAGATTAAAAAGAGTGTATTAAATGTTATCAAGGCCTATGTACCAAAGACTTATAAAAAGCAAATTATTCTTGCATTGATCACTAAGCTTCGGTATGAATGAAAATAAAATCTGACATTTTGGAATTACTTTAAGGATGTTAATAGAAAAGATGGCGTGTGTTTTTTTTTATCTCGACTTTTTTACCCTGTTATATCCAATTAGTAAAAAACTGCTTATAACTTTGGTACAGAATATTTAGTAGTAAGAATTGTTTTTGAAATAATTTGTATTATTTCTATTCAGAAACGCCACATTCAATGTACAATTTGTTTGCTAATGGTTATTCTTGCGGAATGAGTCTTTAATGATTACCTTTGAACACGGCATATACCATGTTGGTTATTTCAAAATGTCAAAATTCAGGAATTACTGTTTGCTCCAAGTAAATGCGTGTTGACCTTGACTTTACACCAAGTTAAGTTGATTTGTTAACCTTGCAGCGACTTAATAGTGTCATAAGGTTAGGTGCTATTGGGGTATAAAATATAACAAACAAGTCCAGATGTCAGATGTTTAAATCTCTTAGAAGAATAACCAACGATATACAAAACTTAAA
Source organism: Trichopria drosophilae (assembly GCA_030407085.1). Classification (NCBI taxonomy): domain Eukaryota; kingdom Metazoa; phylum Arthropoda; class Insecta; order Hymenoptera; family Diapriidae; genus Trichopria; species Trichopria drosophilae. Next base: position 53,501,408 of record CM059583.1, read on the forward strand.
GTCTATAACGGTATAACCTTTGCAGAAAGTACACAACAAAAAAAAGAAGTAGTTTGCTCCGAAAAAGTTAGAATAATTCACCTCCCAAATTTGAATTATCTGATCAGTTTTGGCTTTTTTCACTTACTATTATTTCTAAATCGTGGAAAAAAAGTTGGAGTTACTATCGAAATAGAAAAATATAGCACCACTATGTTTTTAAATTGGTTTTACTATTTAAATAGTAGGCTTGGCTATCTAAGTTGTCGAGGTCACTAGTAAATTGTCAAATTAATTAAAAACGATAGATGTGTATTATGTAGCTGTCCAGCTAGTAGTTCCAGTTAATTCAAATTTTGTTTTTCAATCTTTAGAATTCTAAGTTCTTTTATTAAGTCAACTTTATCTTAAGGAGGTCGATATAATATATGACTTACCATCCGAAACTTCTTTTGCCATTCAGAAAACTCTGACATTAATAAGAATGATAAAATGCACAAATTCCAAACCCACGTACCGTACATGTTACTCAGCAAGTCAACAAGTTCGGTAGTCAAGCCTACTATTTTAATAGTCCACTTACTACTGGTAACAATTAACCCACTATTCACATCGAATAGTAATGTAGAAATCAACTTTGAGTAATGAATTTAATTGGGTACAGCTTATATGCGCCGTGCAGCACATCCATGTGAATATGTCCTAAGGAGCTCATTATATCATCCTAACCTTCTCTATTGCCCTATCCTAAATTCTTAGGATGTGGTGATGATAGTAATAATATCATAAACACGCACATTTAGACGTCTAGAAGAGCAAATGAGGATGTCAATAGATAGGCAGTCTGTACGGGAAACTATTGTGAAATATATAGTACTTCCTAACATTTGAAAGTTGTGAAATTAATTCGGTTTTACGGTTACTTTAACGGATATTTTAATGTGCCCAATATCTGGATAGTATTTTTTACGGTCTCGATTAACATAGAAAAGTTGTTTTCAGATTCCATTGTATTGATGTCATTTTGTTTCATTATACAGAAATCATATACAATATTTTGAGACGATGAAATTATTGAAAAGTTTATAAATCGTTAATAAATTGTATTTAAACTTTTTATACAATTTCCAAATTACAAAATATTCCCTATAAACATTCGTCATTTCATTGTCGATTCTTGATTGCTTACATGATAGACATTATATTTTAAACTTTAATAAAACTTTGCTAAACAATACTAGGGAATTTGTATTAAATCGTAGAACGACATTATCTGTTCATATACGAATAAATATTTTTTAAATAATAATTTAATTAATGCATATGAACACATAAGTGGGGTTTTATTTTCTTTAAAACAGCGAAAAAATAAAACATTATCATGACAATCGTTTAGATATTTAATTGACTATCATTGTATGATTCTAATATAAATATAACATTATTCTCTACTCATGCAAAGACGGGAACAAACGCAGTAAAAAAGTGATTATTAGCGTAAGAAATTGAGATTATAGGTATAAAGAAGATTCTATAGTATTCATGTTGATTTGGTTTATGATAAACTTATGATAAGTTGGTAAATATTAACCTCCTTTTAACTTCTTAGACGATAATCCTTGACAGCAGAAAATTACCCGCCTACGACGCAAGGCAACATATTATGCACTCATCCGCCACCAGGGGCGATCCCGACACTTGTGATTCTTCCCTACTTTCACTAGAGAAACGGATTTTCATTTGGTACATCAGACACCTTTACGGTAGATGCTTGGCAGAGACTGCAAATTGCATTCCTCCGTGTGTAATAATATAAACCGATTGATACTTTTTAGAAATGATGCTTTATTTAAAACAAAGGATCGAACTATTGGGCAAAATTAAATTCAAATTAAGTCAAAGTTAGGTCCCATTTACCAAAACATTACTAATATTCGACATCTCGTCGGTCCAGTCTCTCAAATCGGACTACGACTTAAAAGTCGAAACGTCTTTATTATCACATTTCGATTTAAAATTGACCCGGTTTTTACTGCCGACTTACTTTAAAGCGACGTTGATTCAACGTTACTCAAGTTAAGGCCGTTGGTGATTTCGGCCAATTCGGAAGTAGAATTAACGCAATTTTGCTGCTTGATGGGATTCAGTTGGGTATACGAGTTTTGGGTATGCAAATAATAAATTGATGTTCTATAAAAAACGGATAATGTAAGTGAAAACCTAAAATGTATATATTCTAAAAAATCAAAGCTTCCCAAATAATACCAACAAGTATATAAATTGCGAAGGCAGTTTATTCAAACAAATAAGTGACTCTTGTTACCTTTAAGAAAATAAGTTTTGCCGACGTCAACAAAAAGAGATCGTTTATTTTACTCTATTTACGTATGCAATCGTTGAGCGATTATAAAATAAATCGATGCCCGAGGAAAGACTAAAGAAAGTTGCCGCATTAAGACTGTATACGAAGCTCGCTTCGTATTCTGACAACGACTATTCAGTTACGAAAAACACATAGGCGAAGGGGGTAAAGTATATTAGCAAAGTCAGCTCTTGGTTGCGCATAAACATTTCTTCGTTTACTGGAGTGCTTGCGTGTGAAACTGCGTCGAGGTACTACCACAAACCAAACCCCGCTGATGTACACACTCAGCTTGGACTCATGTGCGTGGGACTCTATGCACGTACTCTACTTGGCGAGGTTAGACGCTAGGCATTTGTACGAGGCGATTCTATATATATATATATATATATATATATATATGCCGCGGTAAGGGTAGAATCAAGCCGAAGCAAGCAACGGCGTTCTAGCTCCGTCTCTTTTTCTTCGCTATTTCTGTCCTTGTCTCGTGCTTCCTCGTAGTCCCTAAAATACCCCTCGGAGCCCCCAAACCCCCGATGCTCGGGCTCACCAATACAAGCGCCTGTCAGTCGCTCAGCCCGGCACCACGAGCAGCTTTGAGCTTCGGCTTTTTGTGGGGTTCAACCACCTTGTGCGGCTGAGGACGACGCACGCAGTCCTCGCACTCACGCCATCTTCGAAACCCAATCTCACTCCTTCGGAAACAACGAAAACATTGTTCTTACCCATACCGTCATTCCATCGGATTGTTGCCTCCCAAATTTTCTTTTTAACTTTTTCCCGAGATGGTTTTGAACAGTTTTAAGCCTTGTTAGGATTAAATAGAAGATTTTCATGTCTAAATTAAATTTAAGTCCAAATATGAAAGTATAGCATTAACCCTCATTTGCCCAAAATGAGAGAAGCAGGTACGTCAACATCAGGTCAATTTCTACAATAGAAAGAATTATTTTAATTTTTGGAAAAGACGTTTCCGACTATTTTGAGGTATGTTCTATCGATTCCCCTCAAGCAAATGGCCAAAAAGCGACCATTTCGGAAAGAATTTTTCAACTTATTCTGCAACTTGAATGGGTGACAATGGAGTAAATAACGTTGTGAAAGTTTATCGTCATAATCAAATCACAAATGATTTATGATCACAAATCATATATACTCTTATGATTTTGGAAAATAAGTAGACGATGAGTTCCTAAGTAAGAATAAAAGTTATTATTGGCAGTTTTCGCAACAAGGAAAAAGTTTCCACTCTAATCGACTTATTAGCAAGAATACATATATATATAAGATTATCTTAAGACTTTAAATTTCACTGTATTCTCAAGGGAATACATATAATATATATATATATATATATATATATATATATATATATATATATATATATATATATATATATATATATATACTTTTCTTTAACTATTAATGAATCACACGCCCATTAACGCTGACAAATATTCACCAACAAACTTCTATAGTTTGCGGACGATCTGATCAATTCAGAAGACTTCTTCTGTATATTGGATTAAATCGTGTTTTTCCACTTGCAAGAATGACACTCAATGCCCTTACTCAATATGTCCTACGAAACTGTGAGCGTTTAATACGTCGGCTTCTAAGAATCTCTTCCTCACATGAGGATGACGATTATGTATCGATATTTTTATTAAAATTTGAAGTATTTACTGCATTTGGGGACTTTCGAACGGATTTTAACCTCATTTTCACGCTAATAGTGAAAAATATAATTGTTTCAAGAGTGACTTGTCACTTAAAAAGCTCTTCCTTCCACTGAATTCTTGAAAAACGCCATTTCACTTTTAAATAATATTTGAAATATCGAATTTTTAGTAGAATTCTATGCAATGCGTTGGATGTAAAGGAACATTTATTTTATGTAATTTTATATTTCTGCGCAGCCATGGTTCTGAAAACTCAGTTGGTGGAAAATCATGGTAATTTATAAAATATCCCCATTTGCAATGTTACTTTTTGCGAATTCTAATATCAACTAGGGTTTGTGCGGTACCATGCTTGAAAACTTCAGCCTGGTGACAACTCTGGTATTTCCTAACACTATCTTCTTTATTATTAATAATAAATAATCAGAATAACCAGATATGGTGATGTTTTGCCTGATGCTTTTTTCCTACGATTTTTTAACGAATTATCTCTGGAAATATTTATGTAAATAAATAAGTAAATAAATACATATTCGTAGCTCGCATTACGTTCGGTTACGTTATTAATAATGTACTTCGTCTTACAAAAGTCTAAAAATTGAACTTGATTATTTTTCAAGTGCATTCAGCCAATCGAATTGCTGCATTCAACGGTATTTTATATATCCTACACAAAATTTCAGTGGAAATTTTGACAATTCCACCGGTGATTTCACAGCTTGAATTTATGGCAATTCTCTTGGCTCGAATATCACTCGAGCTACAAAATTAATTGAGTAATGTCCTCCAGATTCTCTATATACAAATAAAGTCCTCAAGTTTTCCAGAAAAATGCACTCACACTTCGCGCTTATGATTTTGAAACTGACTCAAAAGCAATTCCTTGAATTCCTTCATTTGTTGCAATCTTCAAAAAATTACCCGATATTTTGAAACTATTGTGGTATTATGTATGACTATTTTTTAAACTTTGACCACAACCGCAGGCCAGTCGAAACATCGATAAATAACAGAATTATCATATGTTGAATAAAATACGACCTAAATTAAGATCAATAATTGACTACTTTTAAGATATAACCAAAAGAAGTTTTGTTCGAATTAAAAGTAGACACCTCCGAAAATCTTGAAACTAGCCTGACGTGCGACTAAAATTTAGTACCAAAAATACCTAAATAGTAGATTGTGGCTCAGTTCATGCCAGATTCCAATTTGTAATGCAGATAATTTAGACTTAAATCGAAGGTACATAATAATTAACGGAAGAAAATTGGTACGAAAATATGACCGCCCGCTGATAGTTTTTTTATTTTCATGTTACATTACTGTTGATTTTACAAAAGAAATAAATATATCCTTTTTTATAGAGAATTTGATGCTTAGTATTTTTGTTATCGTTCGCCCCTTAATCAATTGTTGGTCAACCACAAAACTACTTAGATCTAAATTAGGCTATACCAAACAAAAACGTGCGACCGACTTTTGATTTATATTTATTGTTGAAAGCCACTTATAGCCATTTCGACTTAGATGTTTCGCATTTTCACTACATAAAATTTCAACAAAATTTATCAAATTGGATTAAAGTACGTCTGACAGAGTTCTAATAGGAAAGTGAAATTTTATATGCATTAAGCGAGTTTATTTGTATATTGGACTTGGATGGCGTAAATAAGTATCTTAAACCATTCGTTAAAATTAGGTCCTAAACTTTGTTTTAAATCGAATCTCAACATTTGTAACATGGCAATCGCTTCTCTAAAATAGATTTCAAGTGAGTTGTGTTCACGATAATTTTTCAAAATTTTGTCACCTCAGATGATCCCGGTAAAATTTATGAATATTGGACTGAATTGAACGTTAGTTATCCTATATATAATGCTTCGAGCTGCTAAACATAATTATAAAAAAATCCATAGGGTAACCAAGTTCAGGAACAATACGTATGTTTGAACTCGCGATGTTTTGCTAAATTTTCAAACCATTCACAAGACACTTTGATTTTCATGTCTCGAAGTTAGTAATGAGGTTAAAACTACACAAATTTTTCCGTATACATTTGCTGATCTATTTAGTCTTGTGTTTTCCACCATGCGATCAATATAGAGAAAACATTGAAATGTGTGAAAACCTGTAAGCATTAAACGATTCTTAAGATGCATGGATTTAAAAAATCGAGTACAAACAAGTAAAGAAACAGCTTTAAATTATGTTCACTTGCATAAGATATGGCAAATTTTGGAGAAAAGAATGAAAATTGAAAAAGCTTGAAATTTTTTATCGCGTCTCAACAACTGATTTCGTGAGTTTTTACTCCAGATAACAGGAATTTAGCATTCTTCTAATAATATCTGAAAATTCTTTCAAGCAATAAAAATGAAAGCTACCCGGGAAAAAATGGATTATATATAATTATATATAAATTTAGATGCAATTATATATAATAATATATAATTATATATGTTTATATACGATTATATATAATTATATATAATTTTTGATAAATTAGATCCAATTATATATAATAATATATAATTGGATCTAATTGTATCAAAAATTATATATAATTAAATTATATATTATTATATATAATTGGATCTAATTGTATCAAAAATTATATATAATTATATATAATCCGTTTTTTCCCGGGTATGTATACTGAATATGCCGTTAATACCTTTCATATACCTTTTTATTGCCGTGCAATCGTTACGAATTACATTCGTCAGTAGATAACACTATGCAATAAATGAAAAATCTTAACTGTACACTCATATAATGACATTTGTTTCACACATTTGTATTATCCTCCGAAGAGAACATGCGCTTGCGTTGCAACGTGGAGTAATAATAATACTTATTGCAGGAATTGTATATGACCGATTCAATATTCTTTTCTTTCGCATCTCTTGTTCATGGTTCCTATCAATATGAGCTCGAATGAACATGTGTGTCCGAGTGGTTTCCTCTTCATCATGGTCTCCATATGATTCATCAAATACGAATCTTGTTGAACATGAGCATGCAGAAGAAAAAAAGTCAGCTAAAATAATTTATCGTTAGATCCACAGGTTGATCATAGGGCAGTTTTGTGGTATTTAAAAGAATAATATTCTATTCACGTATAATAAAAACGAATGGGATAGGGAAATAGTATTAAATTTTTCAAAAGTTACTTAAAAAATTAATTCTGAAATTTATGTGAAATATCGAACAGAAGTTGTACTTAAAACCACGACAGAAGGAGGTAAGTGCCATGAGCATATATTGCTGAAATGCATATTTTATAAATGGACACGAAAAAATATTTTTGATACACGTGTCCGTAAAGTAGACACTTCACGGACTCCTTTTAGTCCGTAAAGTGTGATTTTACGGACTGATCTCTGCACTTTACGGACTAAAAACAGTCGGTAAAGTGCATACTTTTGCGAACAGTGTATCAAAAAATAGTGTTAGCTCCTCGGCCGTAACATTTTACGACCTTGGTTTGGAGATTGTGCGATCCCCGGACCGGCTCTGCCAGTCCTCGGACGCACAATCTCCTCTCGGTCCGTAAAATTGAACTTTACGGCCTAGGACAGAAAAGTACTATTAAACTATCGATCGCGTAACAGTACAGTTTGGTACCATTGTAGTCGCATTATCCCTTCATATGAGTTATTGTACATAAAAAAGACAACTCTTAATAGGGGCAAAGGTCTGAGCTATGGACAAGAAATGCTTGTAGATAATTCGTTAATAGCTTAATTTAACTAAGTGATACTGATTCATTAGTTGCAGTCTAAGAAGATTACTTGTTGGAACTTTTGTCCCAGTTTTAAATTACATCTTTAAAAGTAATACAAAAATATATAAAATAATTGCCTTGCACTCCTATGAACACTTAAAAAAGGTATAATTTCCAGGAGATGTTACATACTTTACATATTTATTCGAAGCTAACAGCGTAAGCGGTGATGTATAAACATCCTTTATGTGCGTAAACTTCGACGTACTTTGAAACTTCCTCAGTTGCATTAAACCAATTGTCGTTAGCAGTTAAAAGCTCGATAAAAAGGGGGATACGGCATGAATGGCGTCAGCTCGTACTTAGGTATATACGACAGAGAAGGGGAGACGGCTTAAGGTATGAGACTAAAAGAGAGCAAAGGTGAAAAGGCAATAGTAAGAAACACAGGAAAGGGGAATGAGAGAGAAAGTGAGTATGAGTTGGAGGGAAAGAGTAAAATGTGCGGAAGAAAGAATAGTAGTGGGACCCCTTCGGAGGGATGTCTGCAGCGACAGGATATGTGAGCTCCCTATATATGCCGCCGCATCCCTTTGCTTCTCGAGCACGAGAGTAAACAGAATTTGCATGGAAACAGTGTGCCAGTGGGTCGAGCGCCGCGGGTATTTAACAGGAGAGAACGTTACCTGCAGTTCTGTCCTTCACTCTTCATATTGAACTACTTATGCCACTTTAATGTGCTATTTTTTTACCGATAAAACATTTGTTGACATTGCGAAAAAAATTATTATTTCTCACCCACCTACACGATCCTAACAAACATTAGAAGTAACAATTATGCAACATTTGCATAACTATTACTTAAATATGTACATGTTATATAGACGTTATATAACTTTTACTTTTGTGTTTTATATTACTTATCTAATTAGCATAACGCGTTGTAGCAATACTTTATATGATATGCATTATAATGAATGCATATAAAGCACTACTGCATCATTTCATGTTCTATACTGAGAGAAGTAAAAGATTACAGACGTGATAGTAGACATATCTGTGATGCAAAACGGGATATGGATGATGATCGTTGATTAATTCCTTCGCTGCGGCGAGAATTTCACAAAAAGTGCCCAAAATGCGGGATAAAAAATTTGGTTAGAATTTACTGTAACTTGGTGTACAGGTTTTTTTTAAATGCCGCTTACAAATCTGAAGTCAGATTTCGCAAATTCAAACCCGCGGATTGAATATGGTGGACACATTTTCTAAATTCCAACTATTTTGCTTGATACTTTTTCTCTGAGGTTTTTCATTTAATATGACGACGGCCTTAATCAAAATTCAAACTGATTAAGAAACTTATGTCAGTTTTTGCATGGTCAAAATTACGGCACTTTGTTATTCCTAGGTCTCCTGTAGAGTGCAGGGCATCTTGCTTTGTTGCATGACAACAATGCTGCTCGTGGCAGGTTATTAGAGTTATAGAAACACTCTCGTGATTATTTATAGAATATTTATACCCAATTTTTCTTCGATTCTTCCGCTGCGAATCTATATTTTTAGTTTTTACATATATTTTACAGAGTTTATTATCTATCCAGATTATCCCGCGTAAATTTCACATTTTTTTATGTACTCCCGAGTTATCGTGTTACATGTAGAGGACAAAACACTGATTTCTGGATTTCAAAATTTTACAGTTTTAATTATAAAAACCAAGACTATAAAACAAAAAATACAAATAAAAATTATAAACAAAAATACAAAACATGCATAAAAAATATTAAAAAAGTGCACTTTGAATACCTTTCTCGAACCTCCTAGTACTAAAGTGTGTAAGTAGATATTTTATATCGAAGGTAATGGGGGAAGGCTAACATCATTTTTTAGAAAATTTAGCGGCGGTATTGAATCCATCATTTCGAATTTTCAAAATATATCATCAGATTTGTAATCAGCAACCTCGAAAAACCCATGAGTAGCAAGTTTCAAGCAAAATTGTTCGATTTTTTGAAAATTTATGGGCCATATTGGATCCGCCATTTTGAATTTTCCAAATATATAATCATATTTGTAATCAACGACCTCGAAAACCCCTGTGCAGCAAGTTTCAATTGATTTCATTCATTTTCAATACAGAAATTGACCTAATACCATGCCATAGCTCATGACAAAGATTTTTGCAAAATCGTAAAACCAACATATTTTAAAAACTTAGACTAGACTGTCTAGAAATGTCGAGTTTTTAAATTGGATACATTATTGTCTTCATTAGACTAATTTAGTTCCTGACAAAGATTGCGTTTTTACCGCAGTCAAAGAAAAGTCCTAAATTACAAAGATCTTTGTCATCCGCAGTGAAGGGGTTAAGATGACGATGTATGTCGTCTTACATACAGACAACCGAAATTTCAGTGAAGGTGATAGCAGCAATACTATGTACAAATAGAGTATTGACATATCAGCCGTCTGTTATTTCGGAACAGCCACCGTCTTAAAAGTGACGCGGTTATTGTCTCGTCCATCACACATCTGCTACGCTATACCTATTATAGATAATGTCTTAAACTTCTCTTAATGTACTGATCTTTTGCAAATTTTGATTTAGATACTCGCGGTGCGTTGAAACCAATCTTAACTAAAAGGTTCATTCATGAATATGGATTTTTTTCCAGTAGAAACGTTCCGGTGGATCTCAATTTTTCTTGAATCGAATCGAATAGAAGGACTCTACAACTATCTTGGGTGTGACATTTCACTATCTATTAAGCGAAATGATCTAAACGCTAAAAACCGCGAAAATATGCATTTGTCATCCTTTAATCACACTGAAAAAAGGTCACGAATTATGATCAATAATTAGCTAATTTTAAGATTCGACTGAAAAGTAGACCTATGAGTTTCAGCTGTCGCAGAAGAACACATTAAGTTGGTTTAGTACAGCACACGTACTTGGCGGCTTCAGCATCTGCGGACAATCTACACAGGATGATTACTACCCGGACGCTTCCAAAAAGATGATGTGCCTGATGCCATTGCCGAATGTCATTGACTCATGCCATTGACGGAGACCATTGACTGATTTAGCGTAGTTATTGGGATAACGTAACTAAACCACAATAGCACAAGGACTTTGGCTCTACGGGCTTTGATGCAGCCTTTTGAAAGATATACATATGGTTTTAATGTCGTTATCCCCCTCCCCCTCGTCGCCTTCCTACCATACACCGCCTCTTACGTTACCGAGCTTGGAAACTGAGTTTCCAACCATTTTACTCAATTCCTATGGATGAGAGAATACAGAAAAATCGGTTAAAAAAGTGTACCTTTACTGTTTTTCAGAAAAATTTCCGTAGATAAACCCATATATATTTGATAAATGCCATAGTACTTTTAAAATTCGATATCCAAAAAATGAAATTTTTATTTCATGGCACCATTATAAACCTTCTACCATTACATTTCAAAAGCTACCAAAAGTAAACAAAAATGAATCCATTTATTTTTTAACAGAGTTATTTTTGTAAATGTAAAAAAATTTTAACTTTAATTAATATCGTTTAGAATATTCTACGATCCATGACAATATGCCCAGTGAAGTTTGCTTTGTTTCTAAATCAAGAATTTGATAATAGAAATGTTTGCAAACATTCCCCGGATACAATTTATTATGTAAAAATGAAAGAGTCTAACCTTCAGTATTAAGAAATTCAGTGTTATCGAGTTTAAAATTATGAAAGTAGTGCTATATTATTTTGAGGTTTCTGAAAATATTCTCAAGAATAACATAACAAGCAATATTACATAATAAAAAATAAACAAATAATATATTATAAAAAAACATAAACATAATATACTAATCTTGCATTACATTATTTTTATAGTTCAGATTTTGTTTAATACCGTTGTTTGCATATCGTACTACTCTGGAGAAATCGACCGCGATCAAATACAATATTATTGTCTAGAAAACAAATATTAATCATTGGTAAGAAGTCTATTTGAAAGAAGAAATCTTTGTAAAATAAAGCACCGAAACACGAACAATTTGTTCAAAGTCGTACTGAAACCGTAAAGCTGTGATGGTGCCAACAGTAAAATATTTTATTCCTGTATAAACATCTTTTTATCATCAACAATTCCACAACAAGTGCATTTGAATATGCCAATACATGTATGCGTAATGATCTACGAATGCACATGTACGTAAATGCTATTTCATGCCTGTAAATTGACTTTTCTTTTCTTCCAAGCGAAAAATTGATCATATACCAGGTTGGATAAGGAATAAAAAGTCTTAAAGAAAAATGGGCTGAAGATAAGAAAGACATTGCATGGACCATGTTAGTGTGCTCTTAAAAAATGATTTTCAGTTCAGTCGAGTGCGTTATTTATATCGGAATATATTCTAAATCATTTATATCGCGAAAAAATTATATTGATCAATTTAATGCTTATTTCATTTAAAATTTGTTTCCACGAATCCTTTTTATCGTCTTTGAACTCCTATTTGCCAATTATTAATATCAGTTTATCGAATCAATACCTACATTTTTGTATTATTGTCATTACTTGTTCATTTTTATAATTATTTCATTCTAAATGTTTCTAACTTTGTTTTTAATTTAAGAGATTCTGTCTTAAATTTTTTGGCTGGTGAGACTTTTCATCTTTGACTAGAAAATAGCTCGTATCGATTCAAATAAAGTTTCTATCAATGTACACATTCATTACCTTCACCGAAAATCAGTTACATGTATGTCTAATGGAAACTTTCTCGGCTGTACTTTCTGGTACCGATCGGAGTTCGTTCGATTTATTACTAATTACTTGCACAGCATCAACGTCGGCGTCGCTCTTGATCAACGTTGCCTATCTTGCGATAGTTTCGAGTTGCAAAGTTCGCGCGCATCTAAAAGGCGTGACGCTGCCAATCCCGCGTGCCGATAAAGTCTAAGGTCTAAGGAGAGCAAGTAGTTATCGATCAGGCAGGCTCGCCAGAATGGGTAGCCTCGTTAAGGAACTTCGTCGCACCTCTTCACCGAGTTAAAGTAGCTTTGCAACTTACAACTTGTCACTTTGCGGCAAATGGGTCGCGGCGCAAACAAACTTCCGGCAGAACGTTTTTCATCAAGAAACCACCTAATATTACGGTAAGGGATTACATGGAAAGGAGAGTACGTGTTAAAAGCACGTAATATTATATTAACTCAAAGTCGAATACCAAGTTCGGCTTTACAATTTACATGAAATTTAAACAAAAGTGGGAAATCTAGTGTTAAGAATATCCTGGACAAAAATGTTTTCGTTTAGTACTGTATCTATGAAATGAAAAATTTAGATTGAATACTTGCAAATTTTTTAATTTCAATGTTGTTTGAATATTTAAAAAATTTAAATTGTTTTGTTCAAAGAAAATTTCTCCAAATTCGTTAGACCATTCGGAACAAAAAATGCCTGTTGTGAATTTTTTTTCAAATGGCTATTTTCGTAGATAACAAATTCTTTATAGAAAATACAGTTATTCCAATAACACTGGTCAACAATGAAATTCTTTCGGAGATGAGAATAGCTAAACTTTGTCAATTTGGGTCGCTGAATCCGAATCCGCTAATAAAATTTGGTATACAGGGGCTTTTGTCGTCGCTAGTTAGAAATCTCAACTCAAATATAAGAAATTAAAAATAGCCGATCCAAGATGACGGCCTAAAATTAAAATGTTACTGTTCTTCATTAAAATTGTACACAGGGTTTTTTGAGACCGCTCAAAAACCCTTGTATACTAAATTTCATTAAAAACGGTTCATCACAAAAATGTGAACCGCAAAAGTTCCCGCGCGCCTAATATTTTAATGTAAAGCTCAATAGTTGCAGTATTTACAGCCATGCAAGAACAGACCAGTATTTCATGCATACAGAAAAATGACCATTCAAGTTAAAGTTTCATTTTATTGTGTTACATTTTTTCCCCATAATGTCGAAGTTACAAGCATTTTTTAAGCCATTACTGAAGTGCTTACCTCGTCCTCGTCAAAAGGTATGCCTCCTAAAACTTTGACCCCATATATATTGGAAACAAGAGCTAATTAAATTTTTTTATTACCGGATTCGGATCAAGCAACCTAAAATTGACAAATGTTAGCTATTTTCATCTCCGAAAGATTAAATTGCTTCAATTTTGAACGATTACTGCCATCACCATCAATAATAGTTCAGCTTTTTTATGGCAGTAATCATTTTTTAAATTAATGCTACAATTCCATAGAAAATTTGGAATGCGTCAAATGAGGCGGGTTACCCGGACAATCTAGCATGCTTTACAGGTACAGCAATTTAAATTGAAGAAATATAAAATCATAAAAAAGTTATATTTCTAGATTAATTGACACTACCTAATAGTTTTTTACTTTCACAAATAAATTAAAAAAAAATAAACTAATGTTTCATCGGTATTCGAACCCAGGTGCTTTCTCATATTATGCACACGTACAAATATTATGATATATTTTGCGCCCGAATGTATCATTTATCATTGAAAAACAATTAAATTCTTATTATTATTCCCACAAATTATAACTGATTAAATCATTGATATTCCAGCCAATAAATATTGACAGCATATTCATATCTCGGTATTCTGAGAATGTAATTCAGTAAAGTGCAGTCAAAAATGTTGGATAACATTTCAATATTTAAATATAATTTCCAATTTAAGGGGGACATTAAGTGGCATAAAATAGTCTAGTTTTGACGGAGTAGCGTCAACTTTAACAACAAATTAATACATTCATTTTCGTCTGTGAATATACATAATATATCTACGATATTCTAGCAACTCGGTGGATTAATTTAGAATAAGAATATTCTTCAAAGAAAATTTTACGTCTCAAAGAGCAGTGACGCAACTGACTTTGTGGTTGTTTCGATTCGATGATAGCGTATTTTTAACTTGAGACATCATTTTTAATTATTGTGGACAGGATTTTCGGTCATACAGCTTTAAATTTAAGTTTCCTGACCACTAGTAATACAACTGCGAAAGGCTAATACGCATATTCGTTAACGTCAACTAACAAATTCAACGTTTCACCTGAATTAAAAAGAAGGGTTTATCATCAACATGGATCCACAGGCTTATTTATAGTACCCCGACTTTATTTCGCAGATCATACATTTCTTTCATTTATCGACATCTATATAATCGTAAACTGAAGAGGGCACTCGTCAGATGCCTAATCCTTTCTGAATAAGTAATGTTTTTTGTTATTTTCCAAGTTTTTATCAAGGGACCTAAAAAAGGGAATATTTTGTAAGCCTCTATTGCATTGATTTATTAAAGAATTAGTTTAATTCTAATATATCCGTTCCAAAATTAAATACATTCGAATCACAATGACAAAGATATAAGTTAGTTCACTACTCTCAAAGCTGTCAATTTTTCGAAATAATTATTCCTCGACAATTTTGAGAAGTTTTATACTCTTTTCTACATTTTCTGCTGACATCGGAAACTTGAGTGCCTAAGTCATTGAAAATAGTAAATAAATTTCAATATTGGCGAGCGAACATTCGATCTTTTTATAAACTATATCGAAGTAATTATTCAGTAACATATGAATACAGAAACAATTAGAGTTATGTTTCTCCATCTGTCCAGTACAGAATTTTTGTTTTCATTTATTCTTTAGAGTCGCATCGAAGTCATTAGCAAACACAGTTAGTTTTTACATACATTAATTACATTTAATTTGTAAGTTACGTTTTATGTAGGAAGAAGAAAGTTTAATATTATGAACGAATTTAATGTTGATTTAAAATCAGTAGATATTTTGCAGTATGTTCTTTTTTCTGAATATTCGTTGCAGGTTCATAGCACCTGGAACACAAAGGGGATGGTGATTTGGATAATCGGTATCGGTATATGTTGGTATATGATCGGTATATATAAAATAATAGGTATTCACATAGTGATGCGTCAGTTTAGTGTGTTCCGTTCGGAGACCAGTAATGATTACTTGATCCATACGAGGGAGATTTTTATCTTTGATGCAAAATAAAAAGGTGTAGGTGGTTTTTCGGAAACTTCCATTTGTTATTCCATTAGTAAATGTCGTGTAGAAGAGATAATCTTCCAGTCTTAATTATCAGAATTTTGTTAAGATGAAGAAGTGGTATATTGTGAAATTAAATGAATACATATGAATTTAATATACCTAAATAAATGAAATACTATTTTATATTGATTGATGAATTTGAAATTTAATGAAAATAATTAAGTCAAACTTCGGAAATAGCTATTAAATACCTTTCATAATTAGTTAAATTATTGGAATTTAACTATTTCACTTTGTGGAATAAATTCAAATGCTTTGTGAACTACACTACTCTACTACATCCAAGGGAAATAGCATCACGCAGGATTTGCACTAAAATATTGCATTGTCATTATCGCAAGTTACGTGCACTAAAATTAGGTTGTAATTTATACAATAACAGGGTCATTGCATATATTTCCCGACCTCTCTATTCTTCAATCTATCAATTTAGACTTACGGAACAATCAATAAAATATTTTCTGACCGTGTCGAATTCTGTAATAAAGGGGTTTCAGCTAAACCCTCGGCTGGCGAAGAATGAACTGATCATGACGTGGCACTCTGTCTCGTCGTCATTGATCATCATTATAAAATCTGCACAAATACTTTTGATCATATCAGAGGTGATAAATGTATTATCCGTGTCCCTTTTCTTCCCCTCATATAGTTTACTTCCATCTCTCTTCAATTCTCTCAGTCTCCTTCCCTCCCATTCATGCTTTCCCTTCCTCTCGCGTTCCGCGACAGGGATATCTAACTCCTGAATTTCAAGTGCAGTATTTTCCAGAACCCACAATTATCAAGAAAATTACTCCATAAAACTTGGTAGCAGATTTGCCTACCACTTTCCATTTCTATCATTCGTATCAGAAGTGCAAAACTGTACATAAGTGTAGGGTTGGGGTTGGTAAAGGAAACTTAAATTCATGGTTTTCCAGGAAAGTAATTCATACCTGCATTTAATCTATATATGATTCTGTTTATATACGATTGTATGACAACCCAATTAACGAGTGTGGGCTAATATATATAATTGTTCTCAATTATTTTTTATGAATTTTGACATTGTATTGAAATAAATAATTATACATAAATTTAGAGTTGCGGTATTAA
The DNA here is from genome assembly GCA_030407085.1 of Trichopria drosophilae. Taxonomy (NCBI): domain Eukaryota; kingdom Metazoa; phylum Arthropoda; class Insecta; order Hymenoptera; family Diapriidae; genus Trichopria; species Trichopria drosophilae. Next base: position 53,518,373 of record CM059583.1, read on the forward strand.
AGGAACCACGGATTCACCGCTATCTAATAAATTCATATAAATTTATTCTATGTAAATATGTTTCCATGAGAACATATTTAATAAATATGTGGATATACAAATTCTGAATTTCTTAATACATTACGTATAGAAAGACGGGAAGAGATACGATGCTGGGGGGGGGGGGGGGTTAAAATTTCCGAAAATACATTTATCCGACTGTAATATTTTCTGAATTTTAATAATTCCGAATGCCAATCATCCGAAATTGAATAAATCTGAAAATAAATTTTCCGAAGGTTTAAAATTCCGAACATAAATTATCCGTAAGGTACAAAGTACCGTATGACAAAGTTCCGAATTAATGTTGGCGCCCTGAATCCCAATTTTTTGGGTTGAATGCCTGAAAGTGGTGCAGTTGATTGTTATTAAAGTTTCATGGAACAATTTTTTATTAATAACATGTTGAATATGGCAAAAATGGAATTTTTTTGAAGTTCGGCAATTTTTATCTCCGAAAATATGCATTTTTTCAGAAATTCGCAAGAGACATTTCTTGTCCAAAATGATCCATAGAATCTAATAAAATTCTTTCGGACCGAAAAATTTAAATTTTTAAATTGTTACCAAAATTTGTTAACAAGCATCGCTTGGAGGCTACAATATATGGGGATGTCATCTGGCTGCGACCACGTTGCGGTGCTGCAGCAGCAATATTGCTGCCAGCCACTGTGCTACCTGAAAGCTGCATATCAGCTGCACTGACGTTATCAAAATCCAAGTAGACTTGCTGTAAAGCAGCTGTGTTAAGGTTATTAAAGGGATATCGATATTTACAAATAAAAATGGCTCTTTTGTCGCATCCTTGGTACAAAATGGAGCGGTAATCCGTACCCAATAATTCATTGATCGCACAAACACAATCCACCCTTCTTTCTTCCCCACCTTTGCACAACAAACATATAAGCACATACCTTAAAATACAGCATGGCTATATATATAAAAATTGTCTATAACAAAACATGGCATGAATGCGTTCAACTCGTTTGGTTATACGGTAGTAAACTTATGTGAGAATCTTCATTGCATTTGATTTGTTAATGATCACACATAGTCAACTTATCAAATTAATCATGTAGTAAACGAAAAATCACACTGATATTTGCTTTTATACTGTCAAATCGAAGTACGTTTGCAAGTCAAGGGTTTACTGGATGGACGCAGATATTTCGCAGCATATTCGGAGTTCATGCTGAAATACAGCTGCAAACTTTGCTGTCGCAGCAGAATTGCAGCACGTTTACAGAACGAGCTGAAATTCTGCCGTCACGGTTACTGTGGCAAGCATTTCGGAGCACCTGTAGACCTCGTGCTGAAATGCAGCTGCAAAATTTGCTTACGCATGTAAATTGCGGGATGTTTACGTGGATGGCTCAATTTCAGCTGACAAGGTCGCAGACAAATAACAGCACATTTACAGGGAGGACAACCTGCATTTTAGCTGCACAAATTGCGGTTATAGTCTTTTCCTAGCATTTTGAGAGCGCATACTGATTGCAGCTGAGATATAATGGAAAAAATTGGCTCAATTGCAGCTGTCACGGCTGCTGAAGAAGGCAATTTACAACACTTTCAGGGCTTGCACTGCATTCTGGCTGCCAATGAGTTTCAAGGACGCTTCTGCAACCGATGTTTATCTCGCAGCAGCAAAAAGTATTACATGATATAATTTCTAACAGTATTGGTTTTATTCACAAAAGATATCATAATTAAATTTGCTATTATTCTTAAAGAATGAAAGAGAGCTCTAATGTATGCCAGCAACATTAAACGTATAATATACATTCATGATAGTTTGGGTCGACTTTCAAACTTCCTTAAACTAAATAAGAAAACATATGGCAGTTTTCAAGAAATGGTTTGAAAAACAATTATTAATAAAATACAAACGTTTTTAATCACATAAATTAGTATTAATTAATTCAGTCAGTTTTTCTAGTCAGCTGTGATTTCCAATGTTCGAAACTTTCAAACAACTCCAAAATATTATAGAGATATTTGTATTCTGGTCGTAATTCCGGTACTTATTATAATCTTACGAAGAATTACTGTTAAGTATTGGAATTAAATGCTCAGTAACTCGTTAATGTCATGGGAATATTTAACCTAATTTACTTCCTTATGAACGCACAATATTTGGATAATTATTCTAAAAACACATTCTTGAGTTTTTATCATGATATAGGGATCTATTTTAACGAAATTACGCACAATACTATATTTCGGTGTCAATACAAGTACCGCGCTTACTGATTACGGAAGTAATTATGTAAACGTTTGCCATATTTATTTTGTTAATAATTCAAAAGCATGGTTTGTTTATTTATTTATATACTTGTCTGCTTTTGTATCATATGATTAAGAGGACCGGAATACCAAGAAATAATCATTTGTTTACATAATTATGATTTGAAATGATTTAGAAATTTACAAATATTTATTTAAAGAAACGTGGTATATTTTATAATTATTCAATGTTCTATCTGTAATTTCATTATGTTTCTCGATATTGATAAAACTGAGATAATATAGAGTAATTTCAATGCTGGCTCGTATACTGTATTTTTTTGTTCGTTTAGAAAGAAATTATCTGAAATACAAACGTTAGCAATTTCCTTTAAAATGAAGTACATTTACGTAATGCTTATGTACCAATAATCTGTTTTGCATACACTGTTAAAAATTTGCCGGTGTGAAACAGTCCGGTGTGAGGTGTGATGGTTTTCGGTGTGAATATTTACACCGATGAAAAGTTTAATAGATATCCGCTCGCGGTGTGATCGGTGTGAAATTCAATACGGTGTGATTCGTTTATACGCGCTTGCGCATGCGCTCTACTTTCTACAATGCTGTGTGACAGTACTGGCTCGATTCGATCGATCGATCCAGACGCGTTCTGTGTTCTGTCATTCATAATGACAGTGGTTCGATTTTGATATTTGTTTTATTATTTAGCATTAGTGCTACATAATGAACACTAATAAAATATGTATGTGTGAGTGCGTAAATTTTATTTTTGGAGGTTGTTCTATATTCGTTGATGTTGATAACCTATTCCCCAAATCCCAGACCTTATTCCCTATAAAAAGTGATCTGTGCTATTTCTTTTTAAAATTGATTACTTGCACCTACGTTTATCATTGCATTGAATTGAGCAATGACTGAAAAGATAGGATGCGTGCCGACAAGAATTGAAGTGCTGCTGGAAGTTAGAGCTTTCCAGATTATTGTATACATGTCACTACTCTCAATATGTAATAAGTGCAAAAGAATTTCATGAATATAGTATAAAAGAATTATTATAAATGATAATTCTATGTAAAATTAGTGTTTATAGAATATAATGTGACATGTATAGAAAATTCTAAAAACCGTAAACTCGACTCGATACTGTAGTTCTTGTTGGAAGGCATTCCATGCTTTCAATCGTTGATATTTATATCGATTATAATTTGAATACGTATATCTTCTACGTACGAGTGCAATTAAACAAATTTAAAATCAAGTAGCAAAAATTGAAAGCAGTGAATATGTTTCGTTAAAAAGTACAGAAGCGAGAAGAGTTTACTATTCTCAGGTTAGTACACATGTCGGTGGATGTAGTATGTGATAGAATGAATAAAAATTTATTGATAATGTTCAAATGAATTTATATAATTTATATAATAGGTATATATTCAAATGAATTTATATAATTTATATAATATATATTCAAATGAATTTATATAATATTAAAACTTATTGCAAAATTAAGGCCAACCACATATGCGCACCAATTGAAAAACTGTAATCCGCTTTGTAATACTTGGAACGTGACCAATGCTGTCAATCAACATTATTTATTTTAAAATTTTCTTACTTGCAAACACATATATTATTAACATGTATTGATATTATAACAAATGGAAATATCAATTATTAAAAGCATAGAATACGTTCTAACAAGAACTACATTGTCAAAAGGAGTTTACGGTTTTTAGAATATCGCAAACATTTAAAATGTCTCAATATATCTGAACAAGTTTGTAATACTATTCCCAAACTAAATCTGGCAATATGCTTACTCCATGAACATGAAATGTTGAGTCGATGGAGCCTAATTTCACAAAATTTTATAACGACTTTTCTCTCTGTTAAACACAATCAATCTTTATGAAAGTAAATTTTCTGTATTTATTACTTTGTAACGTAAACAGAAACATGGTTAGTCGTTAACGTAACTGGAAAATTGTCTGTGTGATCAAATAAAACAATTTCCAAAAAGTAATAAATACTTTTTGAGCTGTCACTCATTGAGAAACAGTTTTATTCTATCATCCAGCCAATTTTTGCATTAAACTAACGTCTGTTTCTGGTTACATTTTTAGGTAATAAATACAGAAAATTTTGTTTAATAAAGATTGGTTGCATTTAACCCTGTGAAAAGCAGCTATGAAAATTTTGTTAAATTGGGCTCCGACGATACCAAATTTCAAGTTCATGGTGTAAACGTGTAGGATTGAAGCTTTTTAAAATCTACACTATTAATTACTTCGACCCAGACTAAGTCTGGACGAAGTATTGAATTTGGTCACTTCCGGCAAAAAATGACCATATAGTTTTTCATCAAATGTCGACGTTTCAGACCCTAAGGAACCCAAATCAACAATAAAAAAATTTGTGTCCGTGGTCTTGTACGTACGTACGTCCGTACGTCCCGTTTTTTTGTCTCGCGATAACTCGCGAACGGATAAGCGTATTGACATAAATTTTTTTTTAAAATACGCGTCTTGGCATAGCTTAGATCTGATTAGATTTTGGGGCAGATCCACCCGTCCATTGCTAAAAAAAATTAGCCCCAATTAAGTTTCTTTGTAGTTTTTTGCATTTATTTTGAAAAATAGAAATTTTATTAAAAAATGTTTCAAACAAAAAAGATAGAGCATAGAATTCTCTATAAAAAAGGTTGTATGCATTTTCTTCCTAAAGTCAACGATAATGCCATAAAAACTGGTTTTAAATGTTTATGACTATTGTCTGAAAAAGTATTGAATTTGGTAATCGCGGCAAAAAAATTACCCTATTGTTTTTCATCAAATTTCGACGTTTCGACCCCCTACCCCCCAGGGGTAGTCTTTGCCAGCCCCTCGGGTGCGGTGACCACCTACGGGCGCAAAGTTCTTTTACGCCCTTCATACAAATATAACTATTTCGATATATCAAAAAGATGTCTTATAGATATCTATAAGATATCCGTCATAGATCTTTTCGACACTTTCAAGATATCTTTGACGAATTATATGTATATGTAGATATAATATCATAATAATACAAACAGTAATTAGTAAAACACAGTAAACATGTAATATGCATCGAATAGTCTATTAGAATACAAGTGCACGAAGTAAGTGTTTTGCAACTTTTATTTATTAATACTTCGGCTGGCCTATTGTCGGGGTCGAAGTTTTGAAAATGCTCATTTTCAATTTTCATACATATAAGAAACATTATATTGTTGTAACATATCTACCCGTGAAAAAATGGATTATATATAATTATATATAAATTTAGATGCAATTATATACAATAATATATAATTATATATGTTTATATACGATTATATATAATTATATACAATTTTTGATACAATTAGATCCAATTATATATTATTATATATAATTATATATAATTATATATGGATTTTGGCCGTATATAATTATATATAATCGTATATTAGTAGTAGTAGTAGTAGTAGTTTATTACGTGCTCACCATTGTGATTACACGGACTTCCGAATCATTTTACAATTACAATACATAATTTCATTAACCTTTATTACCACTCATACATCTATTAATACAATTTACCTACTTAACACTCATACTTTCACACCACTTTAAATTTCTTTTACCCCCCTTTTTCCAATCTACTATTCATTTGCAAATTACATTCATACTTCTCATTCATACTACTTTCTCTCTGTGCACATTCATTCTCCTTTTCTACTTCATACTCATTTCTCCCCTTTCTATTTCTTTTACATCACCTCACTATTTCGTATACATACATACATTTCATTCCCTTCTCTCATTTTCTCTCTCTCTTTCTTTCTTCATCCTCACTGCCTCTACCTTTTTCATCCATTCATATCCTCTTCCATCCTCATGCAACACATTTTCCCTCTTTCCCCCTCCCCTTTCCGTTAACTCACAGTTATCCCTTATGTGTTCTATATCCTCCCTCTCTTTTCCACACACTCTGCACTTTCTCTCTTCTTCCTCCAGCCAATACATGTTCCCTCTTTCTTCATTTCCACATCTCCACCGTGCTATTAACTGAACTTTCTTCCCCTCTCTTTTTTTGGCCGTCCTTAGGTATTCTGGGATTCCTATGACTCTGGAGTAGTTTTTGCATGACCGTGATCTTCTAACCTCTTCTCCCCTTTGCTGCCAATCTACTTCTTTATCTCTTTGCATATGATCGTATATAAACATATATAATTATATATTAGCATATATAATTGTATATAATTGACGGCTTTGTATATAATTATATACGACCAAAATCCATACATAATTATATATAATTATATATAATTGGATCTAATTGTATCAAAAATTGTATATAATTGTATATAATCGTATATAAACATATATAATTATATATTATTATATATAATTGGATCTAATTGTATCAAAAATTGTATATAATTATATATAATCCATTTTTTCCCGGGTATCGAAGCCACTTGGACCTAAATATGATCCTACCCCCAAATATCAATACAATTTTATAATATAATTGAAAGCTGTTAGTAAACAAACGAGTCTTAAGGAATAGCCGACTCTCCACTGGGTCGAAGTATCTGAGCGAGCGAAGCGAGCGAGGCACCACGCCAACACTAGTTTAGACTTGGAATAGGATTTTAAATATCTTTCAATATATCTGAACATATTTGTAATACTATTCCCAAACTAAATCTGGCAATGCGCCTATTCCATGAATATGAAATATTGACGGAGTTGAAGACGACGGAGCCTAATTCCACAAAATTGTCATAACAACTCTTCTCTGCGTTAAACACAACCGATCTTAATTAGGAATGTACTTGCATATCAAAATAGGAAATGTAAGGAATGGGATATATGGATGCGGATTGTCATTTCCATTTGACAGATAACCTTAAAATTTTCTTTGAAGTGTTAATCTGTCCAAGAAAAATAATAATAATGCGGTACTCACATTTAATAATTCATGTAATTCATCACAGACGCACATAACCTAAAAGAAACAATTACCTTGATATGGCGTTTTACAATTTAAACATACATGTGTGTAAAATCGGTGTGATTTATTTGAGCGGAGTTAAATGCTGCGTGATTAAATCACACAGATATCACACCGAATAATTAACACCGCTCATTTACACCTGACAAGGTGGTGGACCTATATAGACTCCTCAACGGCGTGAAATATGATACCGATTTCACACCGCATTTTTAACAGTGTATACAGTCAATAATCACATAATCGATTATTTAAGTGTTTTAGATGTTACTTTTTTGATTGCATAAATCGGTATATCTGTAATACTTTTCATGAACTGACAGGTTTAAGAGCTTAAAAGAAATATTTCATTTTTACGACGAATGTGGTTTTTAATGGACGCTGTAATAAACTCTTTCACCTGCACCACGATTTCTGACTCCTTGCCAACGAGTTGGCGAGCACGAAAACATGCGAAAAGTCGCAAGTTATAAAGAAGAAACAAAGTGGGATTTTTTTCTTTACAATCTTTATGAAATCTTTTTGGCCTATTATTTAAGATGCCTATGCCGATCCATGAAGAGATGTTGGTACAGTCTTAAATACTAACGTTTTAAGTCAGACACCTCTCTTTCAATATAATGTCTTCAATAAAATGCTTGACATTTTGAATAATGATGTAAGAAACAACTCTGTGTTATGTGCGATTTTTGGAAATGAGTTTTATTTGTATGAACTCACAAATGTCCATGAATATTATGAAAGCTGATGGGTAATCACATTCAAGTATTATATTGAACAGTGGTAGTGAGACATATAACATATTTTTTTACGTCCTTTCAACTATTATTTGCGCAAGATTCTCTAAATGAAGGAAGTGCTTAAAGAAGTTGTCTTAGTTATAGGTTTGGCAAACAGATTTTGATCAAATTTTGCATACTTATTCCTAAATACCACATTATAATCGTATTTAGCAGTTTATTACGTGTTAATGAAACGCGTTAATATTATGAAAAAGTTTTCAGTCCAAGGGATAGTTTTAAAGGACCACGCACATTTTATAGGAAAACAAAGTTCCCGGTGAAAATCGATGAAATTGAAATATAATATAGTTCGAGGCATTTTGATCAAAGTTGTCATGGATGCAAAGCAAAAAAATGGACAATTTTCGATATATTAAGCATTAACGATCAACACTTTCCGGCAAGTAGCTTGTGGAAAAATGGCTGTCACATGTAAACGCTAAATTGGATTAACCTGAGAATTTATATACAAAGGTTTCTGAAGTCGCTGATTATGAATCTGATCTCGGATTTGAAAAATTCAAAATGTCGGATTCATGATGGCTGATCAGAGTGCAAAAATTACCTGATCCTGATTCTACTTGAAAAAAAAAGTATATTTTTGATCTAAAAGGGGTATTCGGTCAACCTATTTGTTTATAACTATTCATTACCTTAATGACTATAGTTTAACTTTATATACATAATAGTTTCAAAAGAGAATATCTGTGGTAAGCATAAAAAATAAAAAGGTTTTTAGAGTCGCTGATTAAAAATCTACTTTCATATTCGTAATCAGCGACCTCAACACCCCATCTGACTCTCAATCACATCATCTTTTACATTTTGATCAGCCATCATGAATCCGTCATTTTGAATTTTTAAAATCCCAGTTCAGATTCGCAATCAGCGACACCAATAAACTTCAATACTGAGTTTCATCTTAATCAAAACATTTTTTACATTTTCTTCGTCCGTCATAAATCCGCCATTTTAAATTTTTAATATTACAGTTCAGATTCGTAATCAGCGACCTCAGAAACCGCTGTATATAAATTCTCATGTAATTCCAATTGAACGTTTGTCTGTGACTGCCATTTTTCCACTAGCTACATTCCGACAAGGGTTAATGTTTAATGTCTATCTATTTTTTTATGTGCACCCATGACAACTTTTATCAGAATGCCTTAAGCTACGTTATATTTCAATTGTATCCATGTTCACCAGGAACTCTTTTTTTTTCTATAAAATGTGCGTGGTCCTTTTAGTATGCTTTTTCAACCCGTAATTTTTATTTCTGAACATTTGGCTTCGATTTTGCAGAAATGAATCTACAATTTTTTCAGAGAAGAATTTGTTTTTTTAAATAAGTAATTTAAAATAAAACATCAGCTTTTAAAACTCCTTCCGCATTAATTATGAATAGCCAGAGGCCTTGCTTCATTTCCTGCACCTAAGTATATTTTTTAACGCTGCTGCTGTTTTTGGGAGTTAGCCTAATTAACCCATTAAGGACGGGAGACGCACATATTTACGTTGATTTTCGACCTTCATTCTCAACAGGAAATAAGATTAATATTGATTTGAAAGTGACCAACTCAGAAAGTGGTCAAAATTGCATTTAAATTGCTTTAAAAACCAATATGGCGCATTTAAAAAAAAAATGAACAAAATTTCGTTTTTTTGTGATTTTTTTTCGTATTAATAATTTTGCCGGATCGATGCCTTTCTGCAAACAAAAGTTCACAAAATACATGAATTTCGACTAAGAATTTTTTTGTTTTGCCCCGAATCAACCTAACCGCGTCAATATTTTGCAAAATAAACCTTATTCTATCAATTATGAACATTATTGATGAAATTCGCATCTCTAGTGGTATTATTTTCCCTAAAACGGAGGTCTAGTGGTTTTTGAAGTTGGTGATCAGCAATTTGAGGTTAGATTTTTGAAATTCAAGATGGCGGATTCAATATAGTGGTCTGAAATTCAATAAAATGCTTCAAAATCACGATAAAACGCGTATAGGGGATTTTTTGGGGTTGTTCATCATGAATTTGAGGCTAGATTTTTAAAATTCAAGATGGTCGATCCGATATGGCCGACCATATTTTCATGAAATAATTGAAAATCATGCCATAATGTTTATACGCGAATTTCATCAATAATGTTCATAATTGATAGAATAAGGTTTATTTTTTCGAGATATTGACGTTTTGAAGAGGTTAGGTTGATTCGAGGCACAACAAAAAAATTCCTAGTTGAAGTTCATATAATTTGTGCCCTTTTGGTTGCAGCAAGGCATCGATACGGCAACATTATTGACACGAAAAAAATTCACAAAAAATGAAACACACAAAATTTTGTTAATTTTTTTTTAAATGTGCCATATTGGTTTTTAAAGCAATTTAAATGCAATTTTGACCACGCCAATCGAAAGAGCATACTCGAAAATGGTAGGGTTAGTCACTTTCAAGTCAATATTAATCTTATTTCCTGTTGAGAATGGACGTCGAAAATGAACGTAAATATGTGCGTCTCCCGTCCTTAATGGGTTAATTTATTACGAAACTATCGCGGACACTAAATTTGTACTTGGAGAAGGTTACAGAAGTTTTGCTTATTAGTTATTAGTAAAAAGTGAAGTCAACCCGAAATTGCATTTTCGCTTGTTGTCTAGATGTCTTTCATAAAAATATGTAGAAAAGATGTGTCCTAAATAGAGAAAAAGGTTCGGAACGCATCTACCGATCGATTTCAATTCCTGGCGTTGACGTGCCTTCACTTTGCGCAATAGGAAGATTGCGCAATTTAGCGAATCGCTGCAATCGTAGAATCGGATGAACAGATTATGACGCTGCAAGCCGTCGTCCTGTTTATTGATCAAATTTAAGAAGTCTCGCTACAAATACCCTTGATCGTATCGCATCGTAATAAATGTATTATCCTCGTCCTCCTCCCTCCGGTCTCCATCTTCGTTCGGTCTCTCTCTCTCTCGCTCTCGGTCTCTTCTCCAAAGGAAGTCGCCTGGGAGGATGACGGCGATGGCGATGGCGACGGCAGTGGCGGACACATCAATAATTACCCACGGCGGACGGGATGGCAAGACGCGAAGAGGGTTAGGGGTGCAGTTGGTGGGTGGCTGGGTGAGTGGGTGGGTGGGTAAAGGGGTGGACGGGTGTTCGGGTGGATGGCGGTTGTTCGGCGTGAAGGGTAAAGGCGGAGGAAAGAGGAGTCTCGGGTCAACCGAGGTCAAGTCGCGCCACCAGACGCAACCCACCCTCCAGACGAATCTCCTACTCCCGGGCCTCTTTCTCTCTCCTCCTCTCTCTCTCGCTCTCTCGTCTTTCCTCCATCTATCGTCCTCTGTCTTTCTCTCTCTCCCTTCCCTCCCTCCCACCTCCTATCAGCCCGTCTTTCTCTCACTCCCTCTTGTTCCTCTTTCGTTAGCTCTAGTACCGTCTCGTTCTCTCTCCACCTTCTCCTCTTTCAGAACCTCGCCATCCACCCTGTCCGACGCCCACCCGACGTTTTCTCACGCACGCACACCGAATATGCGTCTGGCTACCGAACTTTCGGGCACGTTATCGTAAAGTTCGTTCACACCGGCTCACCACCCCCCGTAGTCGATTCTACTGCGTTTTTCGTTCCAGCCGACGATAAGGGGAAATTTTACGATAACCGAAAAGACCTTTTCCACAATTTTTTCCCTTCCTTTTTTGGTTTCCGGATGGTGTAATATTGATTTTTAGTAATACGCTGTATCAATGCTTTTTTATATTGCCAAATATCTGAGTAAAAGTATTTTTACATCTCAATGATCATTTGAATCACATGAAAATGCTGAGAAAATATGCCTATATAGGTAGACTGAGAAAAGTGTATTTTATCAGTTACAATCCCGTGTCTTGTAATGCGATTTCTTATACCCCGTAAAATAAATATTGTAATTACTGAAATCCCATATGCTATCCATAAGAACCTTCGTCTTTTAGCATTTACTTATTATCGAGTAAAAGATATTCTATTAAATTCTCATGAAAAGAATATTTTATTATGTTTAAAACAATACGTATTTTAGCATTTAAAAAATACTTGTTTCTTATAGGTTATAATATTAAAGAATATTATGTAATATATAATGTTTCGGGAATCAATACAAACTTTTATGTACAAAAAATTCACCGTTACAATGTCTCCTTTTGATACACATCATCAGAATTTTGGGAAATCACGTTATTCTTCATTGCCAGCATAATTTATTCAACATAAAGTGTAAATTAAAAATTGTAGATATTTTGATCCAAATTTAAGTTCTGAAAATGAATGTACACTGTATCTACCGAAATAATTTTAATAGTTTTTCAACAATAATGAAAAGTTATCAGATGTTGACTGATGTTATGAATCAGGTGTTAACAGGTTAGAAACAGGTTATTTTTTTTCTTTTATTATTTTAACGGGCGAATTTGCCTCTTTACACAAATGTTTACACAATATTATTCTCAAGTTTTGTTAGATCTGCAGGTCGTCTTCCTTGATGGAAGCCATACACATGCTTACATTTGTAAAGCATGCAGATTGCAGACAACTATATATTAAAGTACAGTAGCGGTCATGAGTCGATTTCCACCGGACAAACAATATTTTCGAAACGTAAACAAATAATGTGTTCGTTTCACCAACGGCGAGCTGCTGTTTGAAAACGAAATCCAAAAAAATGGCACCGGACGGGAATCGAACTCACGACCTACGAGTTCGTAGTCCGGTACGTTACCGCATGAGCTACGAAGCCGATACATACGATAATATTTTTTTTAAACTGGTTCATTCACTGAATTATAGCAGGTAATCATTTTTCTTATATTACCGCGTTTAACTGTTACAAGATATATTTATACCGACTTCGAGATGTTTGAAAAATCTTTGTCTTTTAACGTGTAAAAGAAATATTTTTTTCCCTATATGTAAAAGCTGTCTTTTACGGGGTATTAAAATTCCAATACCCGGTAAAAGACACTTTTCTCAGTGTATATATCAAATCATGTCAAAATCATTTGAATAGATCATTTACCATATTTGGGCCATTTTAAAATTGTAAATTAGTATAATCTTTAAATTCCGACGCATTTTTTCAGTTTTATATTAGTAGTTCCATAGATTTTTTCATATTCCACTTCGATCGATATTAAAAAAAAATAGTTGTCTCGTCTATATTACGTCATTTCTCATAAAATGGGGTAATAAAGTAAATTAAACTTTCCTTATCTATTAGTCAAATATGCCAATAAGAAATAACCAACAAGAAATAAAATGTAGAATACATAAATATATTTATTTTCTAATCGTTTTCTTGTTTGAAAGATTTTTTTCTGTAATTTTTGTTGATTAATACATTTTTTGGCACGTTTATATAAATCAGTAATGACCCAACCTACTTAAATACCTGAATACGTACATTAATCATTATTTTTTTAAGAACAAAATTGCTTTCATTTTCAATTAAGTAATGTTGCCATAGATGATTTCTGCTTCACTACAAACGCGGAAGATCATTAAGAAATAATTTTTCTGGCATACATATGGTTTACATAAGTTGGAAAAAGCATTCATGAATCTTAATACATGTGACAAATAGGTTATCGAATGAACTACATATTTATTCCAATAAACTAACCACTCTAAGTTTTTATGTTCACTTTCTTCTTCCGATCAAATACCTAAACCACGTTGCAGCAACACTTTAATGTATTTAAGTTCTCATAAAATTCGAACAAGAAGTTCTATGTTTGTTTTTAGCCTTTTCGATAGTTTATGACGTATAGAATACGTTCCCAGCTTAATCTTAAAACGCGTTTTCTGAAAATTCTTGTTTTTCAAACTGGCTTCCACCATATCTCAAGAAATGCAGAATGGATTAACCGGAATTATTTGTTATTTTAAAGTAGATAAAATTCAATGGATCCTGAATTTAAATTCAGGTGATATTTTTAATTTTTATTTTATCTAAAGCATCACGGAAAAAATGGAAAATATGACAAAAGTCCTATAAATGTCAGAGAATACATATTGTTCATGTAATTCTGTCTCAGAAAAAAATAAAATCAGGAAACCGTGATTTTTAACCGGTATATGAGAACCATCCCTTAAGTTACTTCAGATGTTTTTTAAATCCTTTTAAGTTGTTTATTAAAAATTTTGTTTATTTTTTAACCGAGAAACCAATAGTAACTTCCTTATAAATTGCTTTAAATAACGAGCATTTTCGAATATCGAACACTACATTACTAATTAATCAGTTATTCTGCTGATATTATTTTAATTAGTATTACAATTTCTGCTAATTTTACGTCGATCTAGTTCTTTAAGACATAGAGCTTCAATATTCCGGGGGGCAAACGCTATTTTAACATAAAAATTCAGGGGCAAAACCGAAAAAAGTAAAAAAATAAGTTTTCGATTGTTCAGAATTTTGTTTTCAAAAGTGTAATAGGTAACTCCGACATTTTTAATATTGTTTTATGAAAAAATTATGGTTGTATTTTATATGACTGTGACAAAACTCGCACGTGGATTTTAAAATACATCGCATTTTTAACGAAAACAAAAGCAAGAGCAATCACAATTTTTTTTTTTATTTTCACGAGTATCCCCTTAATATTAGAATAGAGTTAAAATCTTTAAATAATAATGCTTTGTATATTAAAGACCTAGGGGTCAAAATCTCTGTGGATTTTCTCTCCCCTGCCCTTAATCAAATGAATTATATTTGACTAATTAATTAGTAGTTTTTTATTCTTCGATGGTAAGAAGTCTGATTCAATTAGTGACCGATTTTTCAGTACTTAGTAATCTCTGACTAATTCAGATTTATAGAGGATGGTACATAACCTTAATATGATTTCTAATGGTTTCTGATTTTTTAATATGGTGTACCTAATATTTGTAGATAATGAAATCAGCGTGTACTTACTAGTGTTGGTACAAACCTATTCTTATAATGTGTAGATTGTTTAAATTAATTAACCTTTCTTATTAATTATATTTTTTGAAAAATGTAAATGTTTGAAAGATAAATAAACACGTTACGTTGAAATGAACAATGACCAGATGTCAATTACATGGTAAGTGAAGTAATAATTCAATCAAAGTGTAAATTCAAGTACTTTTTTTTTGTTTTTATGAATACAAGACACCTACACATTTACATTTTTACTTCATTTAATTCGTTTTCCAGAGAAACGTGTCAATGTATACAGATATGCGAAATTCATGTGTTCTCAGTGTCAGCTTAATTTAGGTTCATTTTAGCATATACAGAGAACTAACAAAATCACTTTGGGATCTGAGTTCTGTAAGCGCAAAGCTCAAAACTTGCATCATTGACGTGATCCACTAGCACCAAGTGAAAACGGCCGTTATAGGTCAGACATTGAGAAGTCACGGAACTTTTTATTGCATGCCCATTTTGAATAAATAAATAGTTGTCCTTATAATGTAATTTTCATTTAATATAAGTTTTCTTGTACAAATTTATAATAATTAATTAGATTCAACTGAAGCTTAATATTTTGCTATTCCAACTATGGGGTATAAAATATCCAAACATTCAATATTACTTTTCATGTGAAAACATATGTTCATTCAAGAAATTAGAAAAATTAAAAGCTATTAAGAACATGGTATAAAGCTGGGTCTTGTAAGCATTTCTTAAAG
Organism: Trichopria drosophilae; assembly: GCA_030407085.1. Taxonomy (NCBI): domain Eukaryota; kingdom Metazoa; phylum Arthropoda; class Insecta; order Hymenoptera; family Diapriidae; genus Trichopria; species Trichopria drosophilae. The sequence goes on from CM059583.1 coordinate 53,534,153, forward strand.
GTATTAGGCCGAATTCGGTAAGACTACATATTTCAGTAAAGAATGATGAATTTCCGTAATAAAATTGGAACGACGGACAATTATTCATCACATTTTTGGAGTGTTGTCGTCAAGACATTTGTATAATATAATTTTCTTTGATCTTTTTGTGATGTTAAAAAAATATATATATAAACTTGAAATAATGTTAATCATATCTGTTTTCATAAACTCTGATAAGATGCAAATCTTACCGACACTCAAATGCTGTAAATATCGTTTTTATTCAGAATGCTCCAAAGAAAGACAAATACCAAGACAGGCGTATTATTCTTTCTTCCAGTCTCCTTATTGTTATTTGTACGAGTCACTTCATCTTTTCTCTCAACACATAATTCATTCAGTTTCCCACTAACGCTACTTTCCTCGATTCCCTCTTACTCGAGTTCGACACTTTGCTATCGTGCATTTAATCTAGTCTCAGATAAATTTTCTACATTTCTTACATTCGCACATTTTGGTTTCCTCGCATGCGACTATCCTCGCCATTCTTTATCTCTTTCATCTAATTCTCTCCTTTTCACAAATCTTCCAATAATTCTCTCGTATCTAACTAAATCCTTCTATTCATTTAAATCTTTCGTTCAAGCAACCTAACGATTTCTAAATTATGCATTTTTTCGTTTCTTTTACGATTTTTTATTTCGATATTGGCTTTGCATTGTTTTTAACTTCATTGAAATGTAATTTAGAAATCGTAGAACGTATAATAAAATATCTTATTTCTAATGAATAGCTATTAAGTTCAGATTCATTTAAAATTTCAAAAATTTAAATTGACAGATATCGCTTTCTGATACTTAATATTTAATAACTTAAAATCATATGTATCATCTTCATTTCAGAACAATTATATTTTAGTAGCTGGAATAAAATAAATATCAATGCACATGTTCCTTTTTTATTTTTATTCTTGGTGTTTACAACGTTATATACTTATAATTTGCTTACAATTATATTGTATATATAACTATAATATGGTTATATCATAAATTCTTAAGTCTTCTTTTCTTATGACTTATGTTCCACTTAAAATCCTAATACCATTTTGCAAGGACGAGAAATGCTAAACGTCAAAAAGTAAATTCATTTAATCTCTCAATTTTATACAAATAATTTTAGTAAAAAAATATACCTATATATTTAAAAATAAGCTATAGACGAACTTCTATAATTACAGCAGGACACTGCCCCATTGTTTAATACAAACAATGTGTGATAAAATCTGCTTATATTTCAGCGACCAAAATAAATAATTTGAAAATATAATCGAAACACGATATTTATATGTGCAGTTAAATACTGGGAGAAATTGAAATTGTATACGTCATTTTCATTTTAAAGTAGAGAGCTCAGATTAAAACCGTTTCACTTAACTCATAATGTATATTCTTTAATATTAAACACTCATAATAACTAAACTTGCGTACTTTCCGTTACTAGGTATACACAATCCCAATTAATTAACTAATATTGTTAACAGTCCATTGTATTAAAATTCGATGTGTCACTCAGGTATTTATAATATCGACTTGCTTAATGCTACTAATATTTCATGCTACATAGTTACCTGTTTCATTAACTATATAAACTCTATTATTATATGGATATGTAAACTGTTAATTTAATTAATCGAATGTCGAAAATTAGATCTTTTTAAAATATTCAAAGCTACATTTGAAAGACTCAGAATAGCATATGGCCATTCATAGCGACAGGAAAATCAACATTAGTATTGATTTGTAGCCGATTCATACTCATAGTATACTAATACTACTCAAAATCGAAATAGCTACTATACTATATAACTAACAAACATTTATCGCATTCTTCAACAAAATACCCTCGTCAAATAATCCAATTTTACAGCCTCGGAATTATTTAAAAATGCTTTATAATTATTATAATCTTTCTTTTTCTAAAATTTGACATTGAAATATTTAATATCATTTAGAAATCCATAAAAATATTATCTGATTTTTTTTTTATTTTTCTGAATATGTAAACAGAATGAGCATAATATGTCTGAGTTAAAAATCCTTCAATTTGTAATAAATTAGCATAATATATCCAGTAAAAGAGAATATTACAACTGTTATATTTGAAGTTCACTAGTTGCTCAATATCTTGCTAAATTTTAAGTAAGCATAGTACAGAATGAAAATTCACTGTTTTATTTCCACATAGTAAACGTAGGAAGCTCGTAAGTATAATTCAAATTTCCTATATGCGATAATGATTTTTGTTTTTCATGGTTTGTTGTTATATCTGGGAAAACTTCTATCTGTCATAAATTTTGTCCAAAAGTTAATTTGGTAAGGAAAGAATACAATAAGTACCATATATGAACAATGTTCATAAAAATAATTTCTATTTTCTCATGAATACAATAAACAGTAAGTTTTTATATTACTCAATTATTAAATTATCGAAGGAAAATTAATTGATTACATTATTAAAAAACAAATTTGAAATCTATATTAGTCCACGTGCTTTTCCATGTGAGCATCATTACCTAGGAATTCCACACGTTTATTGGCGTTAGTCAACGATTTCTGTACACAGTCAAGGTCAATGTGCGCCATAGAACTTCGTTAAACAGAAAACTTTGCTAAACGGATACACTTCGTACGGATGTGTATCCCTGTTATTGTGTTCTCAAGTTCCAATTTAATAGCATAACAGTTTCGAAATAAAGTGGAGGTAGAAGTTTTGAATGAAAACACTTTGCGCTACTTTTATGGCTGTGCGAGTATCAATTACATATTCATTATTAAAAGTTTTCGACTTTTTTATTCTTCTTATGTTACTCATGTTGCTGAACATTACGGAAAATTGTAGAATTACACGTGTTTAATGGTATTTTGAGGTATAATCAATTTATATTATTAGAAATAAATAATTCTTCATTTTCTAATATACTGTGATCCTATAGGACCATCAACTTTTTTATTTATTAACTTTTTCTATGAAAATTAAATTTTTAAATATTAATAAATGGTCATTTGGAATTTTTTCGAACATATTCAATTAAATAGCATAAATATTACTGCATTGTATTACAAACAAAAATCATATTCTTGCTTAATCATTGTTAATTTTTCGCACAAAATTACACGAAAAGGGTGTGATGATTGATATTAATGAGAGTATAGTTTAAATACGTTTCCCAATTTAAATTAAAGTACAATATATGCTTTGAATAAAGTAAATTTCTCTATCACTAATAAAAGAGTTTATATACAAATATACAAATCGCTGATCAAGAATCTGATCTGAGGTTTGGAGAACCTAAAATGTCAGTTTCTAGATGGCGGCACAATTTGATATAATAGGAGATTCTTTTAAAACATAAAAAAAAATCAGGGATAAGCTTTAATTCTATTTTTATATATATTTTTTATGTTATTAGCTATTTTGTAGAGTGTTACAACCTAAAAGCCAAATTACGGAAAATTTAAAGAAACTTTTTTAACTTGTAATACAGAGCAGTAGAAAGGTTTAACTTACCACAAAAATGAAACGGGTCGCGAGTTCAATTATGAAAAAACTAAGATCCTTGCTAGACAAAAAAAATTGAAAAAAAATGTGCAGTAACGAAAGTTATAGAAAAAAATAAAAACGCATCGTTTTACACGCAAATTTTGATTACAATCATATTGCAATTAAATATCAGTGCGAATTGTCTTGCACTCAAATTTTAATAAGAATGCATTTGCATTGGCGTTAGGGGCTCTGTCATCCTGGGGCATCGAAATAATATTTGATGTAGAGTTACTAATTTTTAGGTCTCTTTTATTGTGTATTTATATTACCAATATATAATTGATGAATCATAAGAGAAAAAGTTAATGGATGGCAACTTGAAACGGTGTCAGGTCATAATTCCCACGTCAAAATTTCCACCGCCATAATTCCCACGTCATAATTACCACTGACATTATCCCCATCTCCATAATACCTAACGCCATAATTTCTAATATCAAAATTCCCACGGGTCAGACCTCATACCTGACCTATTCCATCTACCTTTTTCATAATATATTGCGCACGCAATTGCCTAATCTGCTCGAAAGTAATAGGAATAGGTTATACTGATTTATATTTGTGGTGACGCATTACAGTTGGTAACTGAGACGTAGTCTATCATGCAAATTTTCTTTAAAAAATTTCCCCGGTCATATACATAGATCTTTATGTCATGAATCTTCGTGAAAGATTTCTTCAACAGTATTACTTTTCGTGGTAATTTCATGGCATTTCTGAGACCTAGAAAACTTGTTCTTAGTCTTAAACCAAATTTTGTATGGATTCTTAATGATAAACGTGATGAAATAGATGCTTGTGTGCCTTCTTCATCAGTCTCATTCATTCGGCGCAATTAACATTCGTATTATTTTTTTAGCCTCTTGTCGCCGCTGAAAGAAAAAAACTGACGAAGGAATCCGAAAAAAAGAAGAGCGTTTCGAAGTGCTGCCGAAAGTTAATAATGGCGGTGGAAATTGTGGTTGTGAGAATTATGGCGGTAGGGATGTTTGTGTTGGGAATTATGACGTTGGGGATTATGACGTGGGAATAATGGTGGTGGGAATGATGGTATGTAACCCTTGAAACACCTCTTCCCTATCAACTCTTAGTTACTCGGAGATTTTTGATGTTGCTAATTACGAATCTGATATCAGATTTCCAAAATGTCAGATACAAGACGTCCCATCACAATACAAGTTAATGTTACAGATTTTAAAATATGAATGTCAGTAGACTGGAATGGAAATCAGAGGTTAGTCTTTATGGTGCATTTTAGTCAGAATTACAATTGTTTTAAAAAGTACGTCATTATTATGGAATTTGTAGATAAAAGTAGTATGCTAATGTGCAAACATGTTTTATATGACACATGCACGACAATGGGTCATATTCATGCAGGTATATAGGGACAAAAGTGTCTTATTGTGGCGTAGTAATGTAAACGTAAGAAAATACTTTATTTTCCTAGGGAAAATAAAATGTGACGTCGGAACCAACACAGCACACTGTCCTGGGGACGTCCTCTGGCGCTCCTCAGGACGTCCAAATGTCCGCTTTCATCGTCCTATTAACGTCCTCAAGGCGTCCTGTGTCCTGAGGATGTCCTGTGGCATGACCTTGGCATTGTAGTCGTCACGAAAATATCCACTTGTACCCTTTAGTGCATAATATACTATTATACACATATTTAATGTTCTTTTATCGATTTTTAGAATCCATGTAAGAGACACGCAAAGATATAATCCCCACTCTGACGCAAAGGGATAAATTGCAATACACTAAAACGTAATAATTGCAAACAATTATTAAAATTAATTTATTTCACACACATACTTTGTGACCACCGGAAACAATGTCGCAGTGCGCAATTAAATTGTGATTGATTAATCGAAATTTATCTTTCCTGAATCCTCAATCGCCGTACATCTTTAAACTGCACTTAAGTTTTGTCATTCAGCAATGAATAAAAATCAATAGATTATGAATCTTAGTTTATAATCAAGCTACAAAATATCGAAAAGCATATTTTGTAAAACTTTGGAATCAATTTAATATGCTAATTTGTACATTTCGACGAAAACTTACTTTTGACAAATTTTTTCCATATCACCTTAGAATTATGCCTAACAATGCGGTCGAGCTAATACGCACTATGGAAGTGGTCGAGGTATCACTAGTGAATAATAATACCTTCAAACTATGTATCTCCGCTCATTGGCGAAACAATTAAAAGCGTTTTTACTTTCCTCCTCGGTCTCCCCTATAAAAATTTGGATGCACCTCTAAATATCATGGGACGAAATATTATTGGACAAAATATTATAATCAAAAATTACATTCCAAAATATTATATATTATTATACAGGGTCATCGAAAAGTATCGGACCCCCCTAATATCTTCAGTTAGAATGCACTTAGGAGAAAATGTCCAATAGCAAAGTTGTCTGGTTTCAAGCGGGGAGTAAGATGATGACCTTGACTTTGACCTTGACCATGTCCTTCAAAGTCATTTCAAGGTCAATCTTATTTTTTTAAATAGAACCCCCTACATTTTATTGCATATTCTTATAGCTTATCTCGAGAGCTTTCCAAAACACTATAATAAAATATTTTTTTATTAAGTACTTTTTGAGTTATAAAGGTTTGAAGTTAACAATTTATTAAGTGGTGTGCGAGTCCGACCAGTTAAGGCAAGAGTGGTGTGCGATTACTGAAAACTAAATAATATTTTACAAGATATTCTACATTTTGTGTCAAAAAATTATTAACTTCAAAACCTTTATAACTCAAAAAGTACTTAATAAAAAAATATTTTATTATAGTGTTTTGGAAAGCTCTCGAGATAAGCTATAAGAATATGCAATAAAATGTTGGGGGTTCTATTTAAAAAAATAAGATTGACCTTGAAATGACCTTGAAGGACATGGTCAAGGTCATCATCTTACTCCCCGCTTGAAACCATACAACTTTGCTATTGGACATTTTCTCCTAAGTGCATTCTAACTGAAGATATTAGGGGGGTCCGATACTTTTCGATGACACTGTATATGTATTATATATTATTTTAAAATAATATAATTTTAATATATATTATTATATATTATTAATTTAGTATAGTTTTCATGGAAAATTTTGTGACATTACTCGCGAGTTGCAAATACGAATTTATTTAATGACACTGTGTACATTTATTATATTCCTTGGATTTGATTACTGTTTACAAGTTTGTATTGGTTTCAGACATTGTTTTGCTCGTTTTTTGTTCAGATATTCAGTTTTTCTGTTGAGTTAAAGTCATGCCGTTACATTTTGTATTGAGTCAGAAGGCTAAAAAATTGCTTCTCCACGAGGGTAAGGTTAGGTTAGGTTGGGTTATGTCTAATAATTTGTCTAAATAATATTTTGTGAAATAATGTTTTATGCAAATAATATTTTGTCCTGTGATATTTTGTTCCAATAATATTTTGGATTATAATATTTTGGATTATGGTATTTTGGCATGATATTTTGTCCAATAATATTTTGTCTTATGACATTTAGTGATAGAATAAAAAATTTGGTTTCAGGACGACATATTAGTTAAAAATGCAAAAGTTGCAAAAAAAGGTTTCAAACGTACTTAATAATATGCCACAAAAATATGTAACACACATTTTCCTGTTATCGTAGAAATTAAAAAAATATTCTTTAATAAAGATAAGAAGTACATTCAATTTGCAAAATATTGTTTAGAAATAGGTATCAAAGTGTGAAAATAGTAAAATATAGATTAGTTTTCAATTTCTCTAAAAATACAAGCCACTTCGTAACACAAAGCTTTCTACGAAGAAAAGCACATACTGAAGCGACTTGAATTAAGGGGAAAATGCATCAGTCGGAGATCGAAATCGGAAGAATTGCGAAATTTGCCGAACGAACTGTAGGAGACATTCGGGGCGCTAGGGCCGTCACGTCGGTCGGTCTCGGGGTTTTTCGAAGGCAGTTTTCGTTGCGTGGCGAACAAACAGCGCAGAGGGCTGAGTAAGGGGTTACGCACGGCAAGGAAAGGCGGCCGAGGGCATTGGTGCAGCAAGGGGGTGGGTTCTCGTTGGTTTGGAACAGTGTGCTGTGCGAAGGGATGGCGACGGGTCGTTGCCCGAAAACGCAGCTCTGTTATTGTCCCTTCCATCCTAACCGAGACTCACTCCTATTCGCCTCCCTTCTTTCCCATCCCTTATCCAACCCTCTCTCTCTCTCTCTCTCTCTCTCTTTGGGACATGCCCTATCATTCTCTCCCTTGCTCTTACTGTTATCCGTTGTCCGTTACGTCTTGCCCCCTGCAGCCCCTTAGCCATCAATGTACCAGCCTTCTCTCCTTCTCTTACAGTTCATTTTCTCTCCTTTTCGCATTCTCACTTTTGCCCGCACTAACTCACTTACTCATCTTCTTCTATCCCCGTAGTCTGGTACTAACTCCGACTTCGACACACTTGCGAATGTCCACGGGTAAGCGAAAAAGTGCCCGACTCCCCTCGTACATTTTGACGAGTGAATTTTTGCGGAGAACGTAATGCAATTGTAAGGGTCGATGTTTAAAGATAGTTTGCTGCGCTGTCCTTTTTTAACGAATCGCGTCTCGTGCATTTGCTTGATTGCGATTGATTTAAACGCGTCAAATTTACTTTACAGATTCCATTGTAAAAACTCCTATTTACACGTTCCGTCAAAATTGTGTTGGAAATGGTTAGGGAAGACTATTTTATTTTTGAAAAGTCTATACTTAAGTTTACAAAAAAATTATTTACTGTTCATTAAATTTCTGTATTTAGTTAAGTCAAGTTAAGTAAAAAATAAAACAACATCGGCAAGTACACATTGCTAACTATTGTTCCTTGTAGTACGAGAATAGTTACATTTTCTCGAACTTTAATTCCAAATTTTTAGACCAGGTTTTAGGAAATGGGAGTTCATTCCTCATCAGAGAGAGAGAGAGAGAGAGAGAGAGAGAGAGAGAGAGAGAGAGAGAGAGAGAGAGAGAGAGAGAGAGAGAGAGAGAGAGAGAGTACAGTCGAATGTTTGCTCCCAAGCTGCGTTTTTGATCGCTGATTTTTTTACACATGCGTAAAGTTCGTGTACCTTATGCAGGTGCGAAAAGCCAAATTTTACACATACTATGAAAAAAAGAATTCTTATCACACTATTCGAAGCATTTTTACTTAATACATACAAACTGCCAAGTACTTTTATGAGAATACTGTAAGGCCTTATAGGTGATTCTCTACCTGTCATTTTTGAAATGTAAGATTTGAAAAAATTAAATTTATCAGTAAGAATTGTTTTCTGGCAATTTTATTTCTGTTTTCTGGCGAGGAAGCACCGCTTAAAACGAAAATACTACAAGTTTTTATTGCCGAACTTACAATATAAAATTGTGCTAAATTATCATATAAAAAAGTATAACAATTGCTAATAAATATTTTAAACAGCCGTTGCGATATTTTAATGAAGTTATCCTAAAATAGATCAGTAAAATATTAAAATTATGTGAAAGAAACAGAATTATTTTTATCAATTGAATTTTATTGAATGATGTACCGTGGTCGTAGTGAATAATAAAAACTTACTGAATGATAAATGTACGGTTACAATTCACCAAAAGCGAATGCAACATTTGACAATCTCAACACAGCTCTTTAAATATTGAGTTATAAATTATAAATACATACATAATCATCAATAATTAAAAATATAAGACATAACGACGATAATCTATTCATAAGTTAAGAAACAACAATTATTATGTTTCATTGATATTATATAATCATGGTTACAGATGAAATCAACAAAACGAACTCACCATTCAAGTATTCAATATTTGCTAACTCAACCTTTGGCAAACATAATTATTTAGAGCAAATATATTGAACAATAAAATAAAATGTTACTATACTTCTTACCTAAAATATAAATAATATCACGACTATAAGTTATAATTAATCATACATTTTATTACTTTCATATCTCAAAATTGTTAAAAAAAATTATCAAACATTAAATTACGAAGTGAATACTTAATACAGGTAGGTAAGTATGGTATGGATGCTTTATAATTTCAGCATATACTGTTTAACATCAATATTTATCATTAAGGATTTTCTAGTTTCTACTTTCTAATATTTTGATTTTCAATCTGATATACATGCTGTGGATAAATTCTCATCGATTTAATTTCAACATTCGTTGATTCAGAAATACATATCGTGTTATAGTATGAATATGCTACTGTTTTTGTATCAAGTGTAAGAGGAAAACACAATAAATTATCGTATGAAGGACATTCATCCAGTATTGAAAAATATACTTCAGACATAAGTTTATATGTCGAGTTTAGACTAACGTTGAGGTAGTTAAAAACTTAGTTTGATTGTTGAAATTGAAAATATCTACATGCAACAGTGTTATACCATAATTAGATCTGATACTAAATATATAAATACATTTAGTATTCGAATGTTTCTATTAATTTTATTTATGGAATACAAACGTTTTCCGTTACCCAATATATTTGCTATATAGCTAGGGACATACATAATAGGCTGCAGTGTAGTCATTTCACGATTAATGTTTTCACAAGAAAAGACATATACGTAGGAATAAAATATCTACCAAGTTTTAAGATTTTGTCAAAAAACTCTGTTTCGAATGAAAACTGTCGCGAATGCTTAATGCTTGTGCGCGATGTCTCGGTATTGACTTACTGTTTCGGGACACGGGACTGTTCGAGCTTCAATCGATGCTGTTGCTTCAAAATTACTTTTTAATAAGCCGTAATAAGGTTGGATGCATTTAGTCAGCTGCATTTGACTTAACCATGGTGAGCAAGATATTTCAAATATGAAAGGGTAAATAACAGTGGGAGACAACGTTCGATCGCTAATAATGAATTGCATTAAAAAATTTAGGTTGTAAATATTTTCACATACAGATAACTATGTATACAGAGTTTAAATAAACATCGAAACAATTTCTTTTTATTTTATTTTCTTTAATGTTCTTAGCTTTTTCTATTTATAATAAACTCATCTGAAGAGGGCTATAAGCCATGATGCTTTCTGTTGTTTTTGTAATTTTTAACTTTTTCTCTTTAGTTCCCTTTTTTGTTATGGTGATCGACTTAACGCGATTAAATAATATTAATTACAACGGTGGAGAAATGAATTAATTATTTTGTGAAGTTTAAAAAGGCATAAATAAACAACGTATTATTTATAAATCAATTGGAATTGTAAGTAAGTAAACATAAAATGTATGCCTCAGTGTTAAAATCAAGTACACAACATGATCGTTCGGATAAATATTACGCAGTAGTAGCATTATAATAGTCATTTTTTAACTAGCTATTTTAAGTGACAATAAGGTATTAATCAATAAATAATAATTCGGACTTCGAAACATAAAAATGACACTAAAAGAGAATCCATATACTACTTTTAAACTCGATTTAATTATCTTATACCAAATTTCACGAAAGCATTAGTGAAGTGTCAATTTATATTTAAGAAATAATCGTACGGAAGTAAAAAATTACGATTTCATATGCCTGTATTCCTTGAAGACTTTTTCAAGACTGATAGTTAAATTAAATTATCTTCTCGTGATGATTATGGACTGATATTTTGTTTATTATGCAAAAAGGTGTTGGTGTTTTCATATGATTAGACAAAGGTTGAATGACTAAAAACGATTTACAAAATTTTATAAATAATGATTTAACGTACACAATACATGATTTTAAAATACTCGATTCTATAAAACGCGCGCATAAAATTTAATTTAATTTAATTTTGAAATTAAAGTTACTATTGACTTTCAATTTTTCTTACGCATACCTTTTAAATTTAGAAATGCAAATTATTCGGATATCTTTTATATATTGCGTAGACTTGCTAAATGATAATGATTATACGATAAAGTTTTAATCTTACAGATTATTATTTAAACTAAGAAAAAGCGAATTTGAAAGTTTCAGATTTTGTATTTGATCATCCTGATAGAAATGAAAAAGAAGGCATTACATTTCAGGCGTAGCCTTCCGAAGAAAACCAAGGGATCCTCTTTACAAGTATTCTATAGTTTGTATAGTAATTCTACATCATAAAAATATAATAGTATTGCAAAGTATCTTCTTTATAAAATACTAAAGGAGAGCTATTAGGTGATAAAAGATATCGAGGTACATATGGAATTGAAGAATTATAGTTTCAAATCGATTTATATAAAGTATTCCAAAGTCTAGTAAAGGTAATCAGGAATGACTTAGACTATCTCTATAAACGACGAACCGGAACACGAAGTTCGTGTAGACCTAGATGGAGATTTCCGCGAGTTTGACTTAAGCTTCAAAGAAATTGATTAAAAAGATATCTAGGTTGATATACATTCTGTACAGAACGCATAATTTAGGATCTATAATTATAGTATAATTATTCATTTATAAAGATAATGCAGATAGCTTGACAATAAAAAAGAATATTAAATTAATCATATGAATGCACAGCCTGCCATAATAGAGGTAATATTTTCTTAAACTAATCGTGAATTTGTAAAGGTCTACATTCTAATTAAGCGCTTGTAACTTTCACTCCACGGCATCAACGAAAACATACTCCTGATTCAGAATAAAAAGTAGACTTAAATAGTTCAGCGAAAAGTTTTCCTAAATGAACGCGTCAGTAGTAACAGTAAACACTGGTGAGACATTTCAATAAAGTCCGAACATTGTATTTCGAAGAAAGTATTCTTTTGCATTCTGTTCTAATCAATCTTATTAGTTTAAAACATTCAGTCTCGAGATTTACATCTTCTTATATTTGTTATTTATTATTATGGTGTATAATATCTTCAAGATACTACTGTGTTAGTATTTTTACATGTGTTTTAGACATCCAAAATAAGAAATATAATTCTATGAACCTGCAATTAGAACCCAGCAATATATTACGTTTAAAGAGAATAAATAAGAAAATATAATGTCTTTAATATTTACAAATAAATGTCCAAATTATTAGTATTTAAATTACTTCAAATGAATATGTTTTTTTAAAACTTAAAAAACAGATTAAATAGAAATCCCTCATCTTAAATTGATAATTATTATTAATTTCTCTGCATATACAAAAATTGGCTTTGGGGTGTGATTTTCAGTACATTTGTAAGAAACCTATTATTATGGATTGTTGGTACACAAAACATGCTAAAATTAAGTCCGTTATGTAGATAGTGCGAGATCATATTAAAAATCAATATGTCGACGGAGTGTATCCACCGCAGATTGGTCACTGATCAAAAAAAAAATTAGACGAATATATACAGAAAATACTGATGTTAATGTTTGGTTTTGATTTATCTCAATATTTATTAAGAATCCCATATGATACGTAATCTTACTAACAAGTCAAAAGCTAAGTTACTAAAAAAATCAAATACGTTTTAACTATGTAGAACTGATGTCCAATTTCACAAATTTCCATCCTTTTTTCTTGTTATTTATCAAATATATAGAATACATAAAAAGTTAGTTTGCACACAACAAAAAATAAGAAATACTACCAATTAATAACCTGATAACAATTACTTTAAGTTTTTAGATGTTTTACCATTCGGGCGGTAAAATTACAATGAAATGTAGTAAATTTTACCATAAAGAATGGCAATTTTCTTCATTGTGCAAGTATGTCCCTAAATTATCATCTACAATGGTAAAATTTCAAAGAAAATGTTTCTACTTGTGCCACATATAGTCATTATTACTTTGATATTAAGAAATATCTCCTTATTACCGTTGACACTATCATGAGAACAATATCGAATTTAATTATTGTAATCATGGCGTTACACGGCAACTTTATATGACGTCTCAATATAACGTTTCTAGTGAATAACAAGGGTAAACAAGAAAATAATTTATTGCTTCTCAGTCGTAGAATATCAGCATTATATTATTATATTATTAAATAATTCTTTTACGAAGTAACTTAAGGATTGCTTTAGAATTGTTGAGAATCATATGTGCTACCAATTGAAAGAAAAATATCGATTCTAACATAAACGCCTAATTATATTTACTTTTAAACATTCGATGAATTTCAAACTTGACCATTTCTGCTAGTAACAGTGACAATTTGGGTTAACATCTTCGTTATAATATTTATACTATTATTAGAATGTTTTTCATTTTTTTTTCATTACTTGTGCGTATAGTAAACTTTTACAAACTCCGAACGATGCCAGTTAAAAAGTGAAATGCCGTGGGAAAAGTTGTGATTTACTTGTTCATAAAAGTTCTCTTAAGAGCCTTGTTAGGGAATATCCTGTTTTACATACAATGACAGACATTTCGCCGGTTTAACCTAAGATGGACTAGTGACAAGCGAGATTCTCATCATCAAAGCATTGCAATTTATATTACCAAAATCATATAGAATTAGGAAGACTTTGTTACTTAGAAATCTGTTTTAGTAAAGAGCAGAAAAAATCTAACATCATTAAATTTGAAAAATTTATTTTATCAGAAACCTATCATCTCCTAACTACATAAAAATCCAATGGCTGTTTAAAGGTGCAGTATTCCATTTCAAAACAATGTCATTCATTAATTCTTGGTAATAAAATACTTATCTACTAGTCCGTTGTTTTGTGTAAATATAATATCGGTAATCCTTATTTAAACATCCAACAGAATAATCAAACTAGTGAAAAACATTGATTTTCATATCATTTTCAAACTTATTATGGATTTATTTTATCGATCAACTTGTCTTTTATACCTTGCCCTGCAATATGTTATATTTTGAGGTGGGTTTTAAGTATTGTACTGTGTTTGTTTGTAAATTCTTATTGTGTTAGTGGTCATCGATTGCTAAGCGTCATTGAAAATTCGAAATTTGAAAACGATGAATTCCAACATAGGACTAAATCTCCGAAATGATAATGGTAATTAAGAAAAGAATCTTCTTATTTAAGAAGATTTATATTTAATTTCATATTTAAAATGTTAAATTTACATTGATCCTCATTGTTTGGTTTTCAAGCCTTAATTTTAGTTTCCTAATCAGCTCATCAAAATATAGCCAGATCTTGGAATGCATTTACTTCTATTAAAATTAAAAATTTTTTGTCGCCATATTGAATTCAACCTTTAGATTTTTTTACTTCTAAATTAAAATTCCCAATCAGCTACTCAAAAAACAAATGGAGTAAAATATTCACTAGATGACTGCGTTCGAGCATTTTTCACTATCGATTTATTTTTTACGCGTTCTTTTTCTTGTAAAAGTGTAAGATTAAGTATGCAGTAACTTGCTAATTGTAACATATATGGGGCATTCCACGCCAACTCACCCAATTTTAAAATCAATCATCACCAATTTTGTCCGTAATTTTTGTATAGATGCATTTCGGTGAAATAAGACTGGACAAATTTTTTCAGATTTTTAAAATCACTCGTTAACGTGTGAGAATTTTGCAAAATTTTGAAATTTTAGAAAATTGCAAATTTTTAAATTTCCATAACTCGGTTGCTACTTATCGTACAGTAACGAATAAAAAATGGAATTGTTCGTCTTGAAATGTACTTTTCTATGGGTATAATGAAAATTTAACTGGACTTTATTGACATGTGTATTTTTACGTGTTAAGTAAAAAATTCAAAATTTTTCCAAAATGGACATTTTTAATTTTTTTAAATTAAATTCACAAAAAAACTACTGAAAATAACGAACAATTTGTGGGGTCGTACAAGATGGCAAGTTGTTTCGTTAATTTTTTACAGATTTTTACATTCTTTTATACAAATTAAATTTTTGCTCAAATCTCGAGATTTAGTTTATTGAATTCGCAATTCACTGTTTTTCACTTTTTTTTGTGTATTTTGGATTTTCCGTCTTTCAGGAAAATCTATTTTCGAAATCTATTTTAAAAATCTTATTTGATTCATGACTTCGAGACTCGCTAAATGATTTTTATCATAACATTGATTTCTTTCCCCCGTTTGAAAGTTGGGGTCGCCACTTTCGGAGTCTTTTTAAGTTGTTTCCTCTATTTCAGGATCTATTTCTTCTATTATTTTGTGTGTTTCATGATCTACTTCTTCATATATATATTTCCCGCTATATTTGTGACTTCATTTTCAGATTTCTGTAAGGATAATTTCTTAATCTCATTTCTACATGTACTACAAATTTTTACATTTTTCGGCAATTCAGGAAATAGTAACATTTGCGCAGCCGATAAATGTCTCAAATTAGTTTTTTTAACATGTTTTGGTTTTTGAAATGGATTTATACATCTGTCACTGAATGTATGATATAAGGACATGACTCTTATAGGGAACAAAAAACAGGGAAATAAATTTTGACTGTAATGTAGAATCTGCACGGATGATGGCTATATTAATGTAATTTGGGAACGCTTTAATTGCGAGTAATTCGACACCTAGCGGTAATCGTGAGAAGATGCCCCAATATATTTAAGAGCTTTTGCGTAAGAACAAGATACACATACAAGTATGATACAGAGAAAAATGTACGGAGAAAATATAATGTCATTATAATACTGGCAATTCGGAAGGCAAAATTTACGACATCAGCCAATAATTGTAATGACAAATTCCTTAATGCTTATGTCAATGATTTTGTATGCGACATGGAAATAAGCGACATGTTCACCTGACAAGTAAGAGCCGTGAGTTCGAAAAAGAATGTATAATTCTTAAACCCTTGACACACAGATTTATTTAAAACAAAAGGAAAGGGCTGTTTCAAATAATATTAACGAAATTTGCATAATCAATTTAAAAACTTCTAATTTTTTCAATGTATGCATTGAATCACGGAAAATCAAAAACACACAAAAAAAAGTGAAAAACAGTGAATTATGAATTCAATAAACTAAATCTCGAGATTTGAGCAAAAATTTAATTTGTATAAAAGAATGTAAAAATCTGTAAAAAATTAAGGAAACAACTTGCCATCTTGTACGACCGCGCAAATTGCTCGTTATTTTCAGTAGTTTTTTTGTGAATTTAAGTAAAAAAAATTTAAAATGTCCATTTTGGAAAAATTTTGAATTTTTTACTTAACACGTAAAAATACACATGTCAATAAATTCCAGTTAAATTTTCATTATACCCATAGAAAAGTACATTTCAAGACGAACAATTCCATTTTTTATTCGTTACTGTGCGATAAGTAGCAACCGAGTTGTGGAAATTTAAAAATTTTCAATTTTCTAAAATTTCAAAATTTTGAAAAATTCTCACACGTTAACGAGAGATTTTAAAAATCTAAAAAAATTTGTCCAGTCTTATTTTACCGAAATGCATCTATAAAAAAATTACAAACAAAATTAGTGATGGTCGATTTTAAAATTGGGTGAGTTGGCGTGGAATGCCCCATATATTGTATTTCATATACAAATTCATTAGCTTTATACAAAATGAATTGTGGAATGAAAATATGAAAAATTAGTTTCTCAGTTACTAAATACTAACAGGGGTAACCCTAGAAGAAAATATGTATCCAGTTTTGGCCTAGTTTCTATCCAGTCCCCTTATTTCCTATATTAAAGAAATTTACTGAACAATGTAATACAAAAGTCATTTTCGACGGGGAAGATGTCTTCTGCCGTCTCATCTGTTTCTAAAACAGATAAAACACCCAAAAATAAAACTTTTCCGCTTACATTAAAATCGACCGACGGAATCCTAGAGAAACTTTTAGTGTAATTTATTACTCAAAATATTGAGTATAGAAAACTCGTGTAGAAATAATTTATCTAAAATTTGTTATTTCAATTGAACTGAAGAGTATCAAAAACCGGATCGAGCTATTTGCATGTCTTTTAGTACAAGAAGGGTACACATAATTAGCATACTTAATACATTTCCTTATGACATTGAATATTTGGAATATTGAAGCAAAGGAGATATCGCAAGTCATCTTCTTGGAATGAGGGACGTGGATGCAAGCTTGGTTCTTGCCAAGAATAGTCGCAAACACAGAATTGAATAGTCCACGTGAGATATAGAGGAAAGACAAGATATATAGAGAGAGTAAAGACGGGAGATAGAGGGAGAGAAAGAGAAACTAACCGGACTCAGGTCGTCCCAACCCTTGTGTCGAAGTTAATGTCGTTGGTCTCACAGTCGGTAATGCAGCACTTTGCATTGTTAACGCCGTTCCACGCACGGCAACGTTTACTGCCTCAGACGTGTCAATCCACAGCGAGTTTACGAGCACCTCGCAAATTCGCGCTACCGGCGACTAGCCGGCAGATGCGTCAGAATTTATTACACTGTTCGTGGACCGAGACTCCTCTGTCTCTCCTTCTCTCACTCTCTATTCTGACTTACTTTCTTTTTAGAATTGGTCGTTAAAGTCTATATTTGAACGACATGCACCTATTGAAGCTAGTCTTTGTATTGCTTTTGAAGAAAATTGAATAGCAAATAAAATATTAAAATTTATAACATTAATTGATGAACGTCTTGTAATTGTCTGCATATTGAACGTACTGCGGCGACACTTAGCATAGAGATTTTTGGACTAAATAACTTCTTTATTTATTGCGGGAAGCTAAATTAATTTACCCAATCACAAATTTTGCTACCACCCAAACCAAGACCTGATCAAGTTACTCGACCAGGATCAAGAGTGTCACGTGTGGACTTTCTGAAAGTAGAACCTTGCTGGACATGTTTGAAGCGTCACTCAAATTGATCGGTGCGGGTCAAAATCAAAAAGCTGACAGGTAAAAAAACTGAGAGGTCAAAAAACCGATGGTCATAAAGCCGACTATCAAAAACGACACATAGAAAAATAGATGCATCAACAAACGAACGGTCATTTTTTGAAGTTTTTTGGTTTTCGACCTGCACCCAAATTGATTCTAGGTCTGTTCTAGGTCTATAAATTAACAGTTTATATTATCTGCAATTATTGTTTGCTTGATTATGTTCTGATTTACTGAAGTGGAAGAAATTAATTTTTATTTGGTATATGATACTGACCATAAAAAGTTCATTAATATAAGATATTTATATTATGTACCGTAGTATAATGATGCTTGTGTGACTGGTGTTACTCCCTAAAACATTTAATATGAAATTTCGCTGTCTAAAAAGTGCCAATTTGTCCACTGTAACTAACAGTAGTCCCCTTTTCAAATAAATTTCCACAATTATTCTGTATGGTGCGTTAGATTCCAACACTGTGAAAATAAATAGCTGAAATGATTACATCTTAAAGTCAACAAATGTATAGTGTATAAGACTGCCCTAAGTACGGGTTTTATTTACAATTCATCTTACTTTAAATTTTCTTACTTAATTCTTGGTTTCAGGTGGATTTCTTGCATTAATTTAAATATTTCTTTTTTCAGTGAATTTGGGAGCCAAGAAAGATATTCAAGACTATTAATGTACAAGAGCTTAAAAAAGATAAAAAAAAGAAGAAAACGTATGGTTTTTATAAAGACACTTCCGCGAGATGAAGAATCCGAATCGGCCATATCGCAACTTACACAGTAACAGAAAAGTCGTAAAATTGTTACATGTTCAATTCAGCTGCGTAAAAGGCTTAATTTCAGCCTAAAATTGTGCTAATTTTCTTAAGTTAAGTCAATATTTGCGCTTAAAACCTTGTTTTTAGTATTGGAAACTTACTTTTAGTCAATATTCAGGTTCAAAATAAGAATTCTCTAACTTAGGTGTGACAAGCTCGAAAAATTTTTCTTTATGTATAAGTCTCGACTAAAATTAAACTTTGAAAAAACAGACGTGGTTATCGTAATTTTTTTTAAAGGGAAGAAACAGGAAATTATCGTGGTATTGTGGGTATATTTGAAGGTGGCATCGAAGATATAACACAAATTGCTTCATGTACAAATTTTGGAATTTCGAAACTTATAGAATATTTGCCGAAGCGCCTCGATCTTCAAGTTTCCCGGCTTCAGGCAAGATGAAGCTCGTAATTCGTGTCTGAAATCAAAATACCAAAATTTTTTGTTATTATTATAAGTTTATCTTCTTGTGAACAAAAAAATACGGAAGAAATGATGAAATAAAAATTAAAGGCAGTTTTAAACTAAAAGTGATCATATACAAGCAAAAAACTTGACTCTTTCCCCCCGTCTTTAAAAATAGTAAAGAAGACGTTTTTTCCAGACAAGTGGATTCACTTTGAATAGACAAGGCAATTTGAATTATTCCCATACACTGTATATTTTTTTTAAATCTTGTTTGTAAGCAAGAAAAAACGCAGAACATAAAATTGGCGAAAAACGGTTTAATGTTTTTCACTTTACGCTCGAAGCCGGTTTTAGTTTCTCACTTACATGTTCAATTTGAGGCACTTTCGAATTCGATTTCCAATTCTTATTTATAGTTTTCATAGAATATTTTCCAGATGATAAACTATTTTTTTAAACAAATAAAATTTTGGGCCAAATAATTTTAAATTACATGTATATTAGAATGAATCCACGGAGCCATTTTGTTATCCGCATCTAAACTTGAGCTTTCCACCAATAATCTAACTAATTGCTGCCCATTACGTGTCTTAGAGAATATATTATTCATCGAAATTCCAGGTATTTATTAAACAAAGGAGTGGAACAAAGGATTCGCACATCTCAAGGGGTTGACTATTTTATACAAACAATTTAAAATGCCAAGTTGGTTACTTTCTAGATCAATAAGTATCCTTTGAGAGTTTAGAAAGATGGCGCATATTTTTCCTTTTCTACTTCAAGTACAGAATTAAAGGTCATTGCTTAGACACTCTAACTCCAAGAATACCTGCGTAGGCTTTTTATGTTTATTAAATGTAAGCCGAATTTTTCGAATACAATGCCATTCCGAGGAACCACTATCCATTTTTCTGACGTCTTCTATAAGCTTATTTACCAATTTATCGGGGTAGTGAATATTCAGAATCAGACCGGTATTGATTAAGTTACTTAGTGTACTACAAAGTTTCAGTTAATAATAATTTCAATCCAGTTTCAAGTGATCGTGAACTACTTAAGAATTCGTGAATGGTTAAAATAAACTCGCAGATCAATTTAGAAACAAAAGAATTTTATAGCGCAATTAAGAAACAATGCTTTAGTTTTTAGCAATTTCGAACTCATTAATTTTATGAAGTAATATATTTTTTACTTAATTTTCATGTTTTAATTATTATCAGATATAATCTCAAATTCCTTGCATAATTTTCAGACCGGAACAAGTATAGAGGTACACAGAACGTAATAGACGTAGAGAGCCTGATGGGCTAGCATCGGAGTATTCTCTTGGGATTGGTAGCCAAGACTTGAGTTAAGCAGGGGAATTATTACTAAAAAATGATGCAAAATTTCGAAAATGCAAATAAGTGAAGAATATGTCTACAAAATTGACATCTTAAAATGCTCACTTATAGTCCAAAAAATAAATATGCAGTTAGTACTTTCTTTTAATTGTTTTCATTTAAAGGAAGATTTTAAATGATTTCATCTTAAATACTGTTATTTCTTATGTTTCGACAGAGCTTGGTCTTTTAACAAGATATTTTCCTATTGCATTTGAAAATTACGAAAGTTTTTAAGTTTTAAGAAGCTTATAATTTTATAATATATGTAGTAAATATTCAAAATGTATAATAACATTTACTTCTACAACAGTTTTGATGGTATTCACAACTATTGACTTGCATAATTTACTAAAATACTAACAAAAGTTTGAACTTTCTTGAGATGAGAATGAAATACAGTGGAGATGTATGATTAAGGTGTTTCTAACATAATTGTTTATGGTTCACGATGAGTTATTTTCATAACGTTTTAAAAATAAGTATTTTTTTCATAAGGCCAATTGAAATACTACTAAAGATCAATTTTTTAGCGTATTAATTCCGTTAAAAATTTATCGTAATTTTTGTGCTTAGTTTAGTACTCTTTAAATTGAATCAGCAAATGTCACTGCGAATCAAAATGTACACTTTTGATTTCCAGATAAATTTAAATTATAAATATTCCTACAAAGCCCTGCGGTTTGGGAATCGCGTGATTACGATGGATCTTATTTGAATTAATTTAGCCAATTTCAAATTCGAGCATATTATCATCTACTAATGTAAATCTTCCGCAAAAGCTGTTAACTTTATTAATTATTAATTATACAAATTCTGGAACCTACGTTATATTTCATAATTGCAAAATACATATCAAGAAGAGCGGGAGCTCCACGCGCCAACTTCTTATCAAACGTCCTAACCCATGTAATAACTGTATATCTATATATAGCGCGCGGCGACCGCTACTGTTTACAGCTCACATAGCCTTAGTGCATGTGCACTCAACATACTTTTCGTTTCCGTACTTTTCTGAGTAATATTTCCAAAATTTGGTTATGGCCAATATGTTTTATTTTTTTTTTTATCTTTAATTTAAGCCTAGTCCGATTAAAATCGGTTCAGTAGGTCCTGAGATATGAATTATCAATTTTATCGGTCCCAAGATTTCACGATCAAAAATTGTTCATCGGACGCTCAAATCATGCGACAGCCCTTTTACAGTGTCCACATAAAAAGGATATCACTTGTGCGCCAACATGTATGTATATGGACCGGCTGAAACAGATCTTGCAATATGGCGGTCTGCATTCAGCTGATCAGCGGTGGCGCTTTACGTTCAGTACGAACAGCTGCGAACAGCATTTTTGACGTATGTGGAATTGAAGAAGAACAGCTTTGTGGAAAAGTTATTGAAGTTGACCTGTGAGATGACAGAATTATAGAGATCTTGGAGAGGCTTGAAGTACCAACTTGGAATTTCGACAGCGGTCTGCTTCTAGTTTCCTTGCCAGTGAAGAAATTAAAATTTGTAGTTCCAGAAACTCTATAAAAACGTAAGTGAACTTTTCTCAATGTAATGTTGTAATGATCTTGTAAGTGCAGTTTATAATTTACAAAAGAATCTTCGTAGTTGATTGCTGAAAGAAATTGAAAACGATTATAAAAAAGTGTAAACAACGGTATTAAGAATTTAAATAATTTGTCGTAATGTCATGTATCATGTACAGAGAGCACCAAATACTAGTGGTTTGTCTTTTCGACACAACTTGCTTGTGTCTAATAATATTTTGTTTTTAAAGACAAGTAGTCGAGTAGACAAGTAGTTCGTCTCTATACATTAGTGAGTTGTCTTCCAATATTAGCCAATTGTCCTCTGACACGAGCCAGTCATATTTAGACATTAATCACTCGTGTCGGATGACGACTCACTAATGCGTAGAGACGAATTACTTGTCTATGAAAACAAAACATTATTAGACACAAGCCAGTTGTGTTGGAAAAACAAACCGCTAGTATTTTCTGCTCTGTACATGATGCAACATTACGCCAAATTATTTAAATTCTTAATACCGTTGTTTATACTTTTTTATAATCGTTTTCAATTCCTTTCCAGCAATCAACTACGAAGATTCTTTTGTAAATTATAAACTACACTTCCAAGATCATTAGTATCATAGTTCGTTCAGCTTCTATGTGTACATATTTTTAAGCATTTCTTGGCATTTTGAGTGTGAAAAGCACTAGAAATGTATTTGCGATATATGATAATTAATAAAGAAAGTATCTAATAATATACTTGATTGTTACAGTCGATTGTCGATGATATAAAACAATTTAGATACGAAACAGTCCCTCTTGTTGTCTTCAATGCTCTTTACTACGAATAATTATTGAAGTGTAGCTGGGGACAGCTTGACGATATTAGTGTGTTGACATCGGTTTTCTGACATCCTGGTTGTTGAAAAAGTAGACATTTTGTAGCTTCTGTAAATTTATTGATAAGTAAGTAAACATTTTTGAAATGTAATCTTCCAGTGATCTTGGGAGTACATTTTTTCATTTAGAAAAGAATCTCCGAAATTGACTTACAGGAGAAAGGAAAATACTATTAGAGGCATGTGTTACTTCTGATTATAGTATCAAGAATTTAAGGCTTTTCACGTAATGATATATTCTGCTATTATTTCAAGCTCCGAAGTTCTTCCATCTTTGTCTACTTGCATTTTTAAAAATATTCTGCTGTCATTTCAAGCATGAAGTGCACTTGTGATAAAATTATGATACACAACTATGCATATCGAAAGTGTCTCCTAATATATTTATTTTCTATAGTCGAATTGTCAGGATTCCCATGACAGGGAATGCTACAAGAGGTACAAATAGATAAAGCTGGAAGAACTTGGGAGCTCGGAATAATAGCAATATATCATATTAGGATAAAAGATTTAAATTCTTGGTACGATTGCTCACAGTTTCTTCTAATCAGTTTTCGATTTCCTTTCTTCCGTAAGTCAAGTACAGAGATTCTATTGTAAATTAAAAAATATACTCCAAAAATCACTGAACATTACATTTGACAAATGATACTTACGTTTCAGTAATTTTTCAGGACCACAAAAAATTCAATTTTTTTCCAGCAAGGATTTCACAGAAGTGCTGTCAAAACACCAAGTTCGCTAAGCTGTTCCCAGCTACACTTCAATAGTTTCTTATGGTAAAGAGCACCGAATCCATTCAGGTGGACTATTTCGTGTTAAACAGGACCTGCCAGTGAAACCATGGCTACGTATCAACAATCGAGTGCAATAGACATGTGTAACGTTAGATAGTTTCTTTATTAACCCTGTGCGTCTCAGTGGGTCAGACGTCGGCCCACTTACATTTACATAGATTTTGCTGTTTTTCTCGTGAAATTTAAGACCCATTTTGATCAAATCTTTTTCTGTTATTTATATAGACCCTAATAATTAGTAAAAAAAATTGTTTCCCCTTTATTGCTAATAATATAATTGTTATTAACAAAACAAGTTAAAAATATGAGTTTTTTCTCGAAGCAGTTTTAAGAAAACCTCCCATTATTTTTTTTCTGAAAATTTTTTCATAGAGATTTTTTGTATCGCTGACGAATACGGGGTTAGTTCTTTGAAATTCAAAATGGCTGATCTGAAATGGCGGATAAAAATTTTAAATATAACTGTATTTGGACGAAATTTGATATTCGAGTGTTTTCGGGGTCGCTGATTACTAATCCGAGGTTAGATTTGCGAAATTCAAAATGGCGGCAAAAATTTTAAATGTAACTCGAGAAAAAATTTATGAAGTATTTAATTCGGATTACACATTGGAAAAGAGGCTAAGGGCTGGAATTCGCTACTTCATAGAAGCTTCCAGGGCATCCAAGACTCACCACGTAGAAGTTCCTCAGTCCGATTTTAAGTCCCTTTTCTATTTTTTTTTAGTTTTTTAGTTTTTAAATTTTTAAATTTTAAATGTAATAATACTAAGATTTATTTATTTATGATATGCAATAGAACAGTTTTTTTTAAATCTCAAGTACAACGGAAAATTGAAAACTTTACACATGCATTGTGTTCTATATTCATTAATTTTAGTGCTTCATTGAGCACATCTCCTTCGCATTTTATTCGGTAACATTATAGATAAGTGTTCTGCATTTGCTTGTCGTTTTTCTAGCGAAACTTGAGGTTTCCAACAACTCATTCCTCTTCTTAAAGATTTTCGACATTTTTTAATGGATATAGTATTTGCTAATAATTCATTTATGACCATTAATCTAAATTGTTTCAATTTCCTGTGTTTTTCCTTATAATAAATGCTTATAAACAATCGGCGAATGATGACATATTAGAAATATTTATTATACAGGGTCATCGAAAAGTATCGGACCCCCCTAATATCTTCAGTTAGAATGCACTTAGGAGATAATGTCCAATAGCAAAGTTGTATGGTTTCAAGCGGGGAGTAAGATGATGACCTTGACTTTGACCTTAACCGTGTCCTTCAAGGTCATTTCAAGGTCAATCTTATTTTTTTAAATAGAACCCCCTACATTTTTTTGCATATTCTTATAGCTTATCTCGAGAGCTTTCCAAAACACTATAATAAAATATTTTTTTATTAAGTACTTTTTGAGTTATAAAGGTTTGAAGTTAACAATTTGTTAAGTGGTGTGCGAGATATTACGGGGATCCGATTAATGTATTTTTTTAAAACCAATTAGTTGGTCTCATTATTCCGCGCACAAAAGTATTAAGGTTATGATTACTGAAAACTAAATAATATTTTACAAGATATTCTACATTTTGTGTCAAAAAATTGTTAACTTCAAACCTTTTTAACTCAAAAAGTACTTAAAAAAATATTTTATTATAGTGTTTTGGAAAGCTCTCGAGATAAGCTATAAGAATATGCAATAAAATGTAGGGGGTTCTATTTAAAAAAATAAGATTGACCTTGAAATGACCTTGAAGGACATGTCAAGGTCAAAGTCAAGGTCATCATTTTACTCCCCGCTTGAAACCATACAACTTTGCTATTGGACATTTCCTCCTAAGTGCATTCTAACTGAAGATATTAGGGGGGTCCGATACTTTTCGATGACCCTGTATATATATGTGGCATACAATTAGCTTCAATTTGTACATAATCTTTCACACATATATTTTTCTACGCGGGTAACATCGCATTTACGATCAGCTCCCTGAAATTTGCCGGAATACCGGATATCGTTCAAATAGTGTAATATTTTACAATGTGCACATGTTATATTAGATTTGAGATTTTTAAAACTAATTCGGATACTTAATCAGCCGCAATAAAAATACTAATAGAATTACATCTTAAATTTTTGTCTGCCATATTGAATCTGCCATTTTGAATTTCGAAAAAATAACTTCGGATTCATAATCAGCGACTCCAAAAACGCCCGAATAACAAATTTTGTCCAAATAGAATTATATTTTAAATTTTTTCCGCTATATTGGATACGCCATTTTGAATTTCACAAATCTAACGATTCGTAATCAGCGACCCCAAAAAACCCCAAGTAACAATTTTCAGCTAAATTGGACAAAAGGAAAAATGCGTGACTCAATGGGTTAAATTATTTCTGTAAAATATTTCTAGTACATTCCATACTCGAAATGCCAGGAATTGCTTCGAAAATTTTAAACATGCATGAAGCGGGATGAACTTTAGAGCTGAAAATAATAACAACATATGTCATTACGAGAAATGATTCAAATTCATAATACGGGTATTCGCACTTGTTTTTAATCATTTTCGATTTCTTTTTGCTCATAAATCTAGTATGCAGAATCTTTTGTAAATTAAAAAATGTATTTTCAAGATCGTTTCAACATCACATTTTAGAAAAGATTGCTTACATTTTCGTAGAATTTCAGAAGCTGCAAAATTTTCATTTTCAAGCTATGCTTCAAGCAGATCTTAGTTTTGTGTGATCTCATAGGCGGCAATGTTGGACTTTTTATTTCTATGAAGGTGTTTCCGAAATTGTGGGCCAGTTGAATGCTTACAATGTATGTTGTCATTGTAAATAAATAAATAAATTTGTATGTTATTTTATTTCAAATTTGTACACCAATTTGAAATATATGAAATGAATGTATGCTCTTATCTAAATAGTCTTCATTTATGATAAACATTTCCTTATCTTTTCTTAAACAGCTCTTTTTATTTAATTTAAAACTGTATCCAAAACAATTACATATATCAGTTTTATCATCACCATTTCAAGGATTGAAAATTCTTTTCTTTATTATGTGATCAGTTAAAATAAGTTCACCAGTTGATAACGATCGCCGAATAGGGGGTCCAGGTATCGCGCTCTGTAATTTTTCATTTTATCAAATAAAATATTTGTGCCGGGTCTTAAAAGGGTAGTCGCGAAAACTGTCGAGGTCGAGGTCTTCCGCTCCATAGTTTTTTTATCTATTAGTTATAATACTTTGGTCGCACTTGGAGGTAATTTCAAGGTCAAATAATCTACTCGGATTTGTATATATGTATTGGAGATACCTGTAAACAAGGGTACTACACGAGTATGCTACGCAATGGAAAGTCTAGGATTCATGTAAACGGCAACATTATAACAAACAAAACATGTCCAAGAAATTCTAAGGATTTATACGTTCTTAATTTACATGAAGTTTACATTTTCATAAATATGATATTACACATGGCATTTTTTATCAACTATTGTATATTAGCAAAAATGAGTGAAATCCCACAAAAAACACTTCTTGTAAAAAAACTCGCCAAGTTCTTATTAGTAAAACATAATTACCACAAAAATGCTATAAGAATTAAATTATGTACAATTATAAAGCTATATTCTTATTCTACAAAAAGCAGTGAAATCATGTAATAAGACCAAGTTCTTTCTAATGAAAAAAACTATTGATTAATGCAATATACAATAATTTGGAAAGAAAATTTTGCGTACATTGAGAACACCACAAAATTTTTCAAGAAACTTCTTTGAAATCAAAGTAATTCTAATCATTTGTTTAATGAAATTACCATTTAATAAAAAAATGTTATTAATGAATTTAATGAACTTTAAAAATCGATGCAATATCATCAATAATATACACATTGGCTCTTATTCCAAGCATTCCACAACTGGCTTGTCAAAAACTTGGCTGCCCTTTTAGCCAAGTTTTTCGGAGAATCTTGGTCCCCGAAGAATGGTCCCTATTTCGAAGTGTCATGCAATTTTCAGAATATATGCATTAGTTTGTTAGTCAATACATTATTATATTATTTGCAATTTCTTATGTTTCGTTACGCACATATTCCAGTTAATTTATCATCACAGCATTTACATTCATTTGCACAACAAAATATTCATCTCACCAATATTTGATACGACAAAGAATCTAGTATTATATAACTCTATTAGTAAACAAAACTAATGCAACAAATGGGATATTTATTATTGCATAATGAGATGAGGGGGAAAAAGCATAATAAATTAAGTAAAAACATTGGGTTTGGAGGTTGTAATGGTAGCAACCAACCGTCAACGGAGGGGCATAT
Organism: Trichopria drosophilae; assembly: GCA_030407085.1. NCBI lineage: Eukaryota > Metazoa > Arthropoda > Insecta > Hymenoptera > Diapriidae > Trichopria > Trichopria drosophilae. Next base: position 53,562,673 of record CM059583.1, read on the forward strand.
GTCGTGGGTTTGTAAGATGAACCATTCTTTGTTTACCATTCGAGGTATTGCTTGTCAATGCAATACAATATCATAATTGTTGTTTTACTTCCTGTATATTTCTCCAATTTCATCTATTTAGCATACATTTTTGGCGAATGGTAATATGGCGCTATCTAGAAACAAGAAGCCATGTTGAAAATTGCAAAAACTTCATTTTCAAAAAAATAGTTTTGTAATTTGGGATAGCATTATACATTTATTACTTAAGGGGTCTGTCTAGTAGCTCGCGCCGAAAAAAACGCGATTTTCGTGATTATTTCTTGGGATACTGGATAAAGGTAATGATATAAAAGTTATTAGGCTTAGTAAATGCACTCTTGAAATACATAAAAAAATGTTGTTCTTTTATTTTATACATGTATTATGACCAAAAACGTCAACCAAACGCAACACCTCGAAAAGTAGGTAGGTCCGCCTTGTTGATAAAATCTCGGAGCTGTGTTGTCTGAAACAAAAAAATCAAAGTGCTTTAGGTTTGGTATGACAATGGCAATGTCCCCTGTGAATTTTGTTCAATTATTTTAAAAAATAAAAAAATGGTGAAGAAAAAACAAAAAATTTTCAAAAAACCGGTTTTTTTTGCCGATTTTTGAAAAAATAATATAGTTAAATTCAAAATTTTTGAAAAAAATTTATAGGGGACATAGCGATAGGGTTAAAGAATATGTGGTTCAAATTTCATAAGGATCGGTCGAGTAGTTTCGAAAATTTCATCAACAAGGCGAGTAAAAGCGTTGTTTCGAGAAAAACGCGTTTAAAGTTTTTTTTACATGAAATTCTTAAAAAAAAATTACTTACACCTCAAAAGTGAGTTACTAGACAGACCCCTTAACACCATAAACAGATTACTGAATGACGGCGTTTTTTTCATAACTCCCAAAACTTGACTAAAAGGGCAGCCAAGTTTTTGACAAGCCAGTTGTGGAATGCTTGGAATAAGAGCCAATGTGTATACTATTGATGATATTGCATCGATTTTTAAAGTTCATTAAATTCATTAATAACATTTTTTTATTAAATGGTAATTTCATTAAACAAATGATTAGAATTACTTTGATTTCAAAGAAGTTTCTTGAAAAATTTTGTGGTGTTCTCAATGTACGCAAAATTTTCTTTCCAAATTATTGTATATTGCATTAATCAATAGTTTTTTTCATTAGAAAGAACTTGGTCTTATTACATGATTTCACTGCTTTTTGTAGAATAAGAATATAGCTTTATAATTGTACATAATTTAATTCTTATATCATTTTTGTGGTAATTATGTTTTACTATTAAGAACTTGGCGAGTTTTTTTAAAAGAAGTGTTTTTTGTGGGATTGATCATAACCCTATACCTTGCCGCGTATTAGCCAGCTGTCCGATTTTATTTATTAATCCTCCATATGTTAATGTCGCTCGATCATAACAGGACATAAAAAAATTAAAAATTTTGTGAAATCACCATAATGTATGATAATCAAATTCTATTTATAAAATTAACGTTGATGAAATAGAAAACCTTCCGTTTTGAGTTTGTAATTATGAATATTTCATCCAGAAACACTAAATAAGAAATCTAATGAGATGTTCAACGATTTGCAAAAATTCTAGTAACAAAACAGTACACAACCAGCTTGAAAGTACATTTACGAAGGTTTATCGTATTACTACTATACAGTATGGATTCATATTAAATTGTACATTTATAATGGTTGAATTATGGTTCACTATCTATTCGTATAGTCTTGCATGTTGAGTTCCTCCTCAGATGTAAGATAATATATTTTTCCAAGTTCATTCTTTCAACATTCTTCCAGTATTGAATTTCACATTACAGTTTTAATTTGCAAAAGATTCCAAACGTGGCACCATAACGTTGATTACTTCTATCAACTATTGGGCAGGAACAAGCATGTTGGGTTTGGCAAGAGTGTACTTTTATAAAGTGGCGTAGTTAAATTAAAACGTACCTTGCTGAGTAAAAATTCATATAATATTGGATGGATTTAGAAGTACAGTTTCATATGATTTAATAATCAACAGGTGGGTGCTTTCGTACAAAATGCATATCACTTAGCGCTACTCCTACAGTAAGTAATGTTGTTCCTATTCTAATTCTTGTGAGAAAAAAATAATTGCAATAACATGTACAAGTAACATTAAAAAAGTATCTATAAATCTATAATACATTATTATAATCGCATAAATTAAATTTAGTTTGGGAGATATTCTATTTGCGCTTGAAGTATCTTATGGAAGTGCATGCAGTAAGTTTTCGAGTGTGACCGAATTTATCTCATTCATTACTTTTTCAAATTGAATTAGATGTTATTGAAAAAATAACTCTCGGCATCGTCACCTTTTTTTCTACATGCTTTACTTGTATAGCTTTATACATTTAATTTTATAACGATATTATTACCTTCATAAATAATGCATTCAAAATGTGAAAAAATATGTACTGTATACTCAGGATTATAATAATAAAGTAGTATTAACTTTTACATTATAGTAATGAAAAACAATGTGTTCCATTAAATTACCCTTTTTAATATAAAATGGAGAAAGAAAAAATTGCATATCGTTGAAAGTGATCGATATTTTGTAAAGACGAAACGAAAACTGTAAAGATACGGTATATTTTTAGATGTTTACTAAAAGAGTTCAGAATTATAACAATTTAGTCATAAATTTATATCAACGACACTTCACACTTGTGCAATAACGCTTGTATGTTAAAACCAAGAGACTGTAATTGAAATTTAATGTACTTCCACTGTTCATATGTAGCATTGTTCACATCCTAGTTCGAAGAAAGTTTCATAAATTCCCAGTATCAGATGCTGCCACAGAACTATGACAATACAAACCGTAATCACATATGTTTCCACTGGAATGCGAACGTTTTGACTAATATTATTGGAATAACGTTTTCAATTCTAGAATTTATTAATTACATTTTTTATGATCACTTTATAATTTTAACTCGACACAAAAAAAGTGTCATAAATTGTTACGTATATTATGCATGTTACATATTTTTAATTAAAATTATTTCTACGTATAAAATAACTTAAACCTAGTAAATAATTAACGTTAATTGGTAATAATCTATGTAAAGAACATTCTTTTTACAAATTACTTTTTTATTGTTCCACAATTTAAAATTCTTTTATATTGGTTAGTATAACTGTATTTTATATAATTCATACACAATATACATATAGTCCTCTCCGTTATCATGTTTTTAGAAAATTCATGATTTATAATAAAAGACCTTGTATCTTTTTTAGATTGCGAATTACAAACAAAAATTACACTACAATAATAATACACGGAAAAAAGTGAGTGGTTACACCACCTACGGAAAAAGTAGTAGGCGCAAAAGTAGAGAATCTTACGAACGAAACCGTAGACGCACGAAACCTAAGTTGGTTAACGGAACTATTTCAAATTCGTTACGCCAACCACAAAAGTAGTAGACTACCCAGTGTTACTACTTTATTTCCTTGGAGAAACTATTTTTCTCCTGTTGAGCTAGTGTTCCTGTAACGGACGCTAGGTAAGGCGCCACTGACATCAATCAGCTGGCTGGTTCAAGTCAACAAGTGTTCTGTCTTGTGTGCTGTGTTCGACACAGTTTGACAGTTCGAGAGTTCGACTTTATCGCTTCGCGTTTTAAATATTATATGTATATATGTATGTGTTTCAGCCAATGAAGTTATTATTGTTCTTACAAAAGAACAATTTCAGGGAAAAAAAAATATTAAATGTGATATATAGTGATAGTGAGGTTTAATTTGATTTTGGAGGTTAACCCAAATTAACATTTGAGGTTAGCATTCCTTATTGACAACCTATTTCCAAACCCCAGTTGTCTAATACTTTCAAAAATTGCTATTTACACTCATATTAAATTTATACTGATAAAAGAAAAATAGCAAAGTTTGAAAGTACTTATACTTTTTTTAGATTATATTGTATATACGTTACTTGCTTTAATGTTAAATAAATGCATATTTTATAAATAAGTTTCATCTACATAATTCTTTTGCACATATCTAGTATAGTTTTATTCCACTTATTAAATAAGAAGACTGTAAAAAGTGTCCAATAATCTAACAACTATAAATTCTGTCCAGCACTGTTATTCTTGTTAAAATGTATCCTACACTCTTAATCTTTGTTATTTAATTTTATGCAGTGTTACATATAAACACACTCATATAGAATGTCCACTACAGTTGTAAAAAACATAAGGAACAAAGATTGATATCATAGGATGCACTAGAATAGGTGTACATAGCCGATGAGATTTAACGCTTTTTAGATTTCTGTATGTATGATACTTGCTTTAACATTTACGAGTGCTCCCTTTATGATGAATTTTCATTCATATTAATTATTTTGCACATTACCGGTATAGTTTAATTTTATTGATGACATATTACGGTTTATAAAATGTACTAAATAATCTAAAAACAGTATACTTTCTTCGACTGTGTGATTATTCTTGGAACGTATCCCATGGTTGCAGAGTATTCTAACTTATTGTAATTTCAATTCGTATTACTGATAAGTATGTTTGTAATTAAATATAAAATTAAATTAATAATGCTTGAAAGCACTATTAAGTTGTAACAAATTGCAGAGCTCAAAAGATTTTACGGTTTTTAGAAATCGTACTTACACATGTTATTGACACTATTATTTAATAAGCACTTATTTTAAATAGGATTTCGATACAGTTTTATCGAAGTTAGTGTACACTAAGTATCATCTACATACGCATAATTTGTAATAAACATAACATATCTTGATACTTAGTGTACACTAACTTCGATAAAACTATTTGTAATATTTAATTACTAACATACTTATCAGTAATACGAATTGAAATTATAATGCTAGAATACTCTGAAACCATGGGATACGTTCCAAGAATAATCACACAGTCGAGGAAAGTATACTGTTTTTAGATTATTCAGTACATTTTATAAACTGTAATATGTCATCAATAAAATTAAACTATACCGGTAATGTGCAAAATAATTAATATGAATGAAAATTCTTCATAAAGGGAGCACTCGTAAATGTTAAGGCAAGTCTCATACATACAGAAATCTAAAAAGCGTTAACTCTCATCGGCTATGTACACCTATTCTAGTGCATCCTATGATATCAATCTTTGTTCCTTATGTTTTTTACAACTGTAGTGGACATTCTATATGAGTGTGTTTGTATGTAAGGCTAAATAAAATTAAGTAAGTAAAATAAGAGCGTAGGATACGTTCTAACAAGAATTACAGTGCTGGACAAAATTTATAGTTGTTAGATTATTGGACATTTTTTACAGTCTTCTTATTTAATAAGTGGAATAAAACTATACTAGATATGTGCAAAAGAATTATGTGGATGAAACTTATTTATAAAATATGCATTTATTTAACATTAAAGCAAATAACGTATATACAATATAATCTAAAAACCATAGCGTAAACTCTGTTCGGCTTTCTAATAATTGTTGGAATGTATATTATGATTTCATTTTTATTTATGAAATTCAATTGTTCCGTTTAATTTGTGCTCTTTTTTTTATTTACTTTTAATTTATTTGAGTTTAATTGTACATTGTTAAATAATCCATACAACATATATTAACTAAAAGGAGCTAGATAAGTCTTAGCACTTATGATAATGTCAGCATGATAGCCGGAGGACATTAACGGTTATATGTTTCTTTAATAATGATTACGAGTGGCGAACTTCATGCAAAGTTACATTTTTTTGACAGCATAAGGGCACTTGCTTGTAATGCTATTATTTTACACACTACGAATATTAACGAGGAAAATAAATAATTCTAACCAACGAATATAGACGCGTACATAAAAGCGCAGAGCGGATAGGGCAGACGAGACGCATCTTGGAGAAGTAGATTATACAGGTAGGCATAAGTCTGTCCCCCTCACTCTCATATGGGGAACCTTTGAAAGTACGCATAGCCACTAAACACTGCTCGGGCCTTGTAGTGGCGCTATATTCGTTGTTATATAAACTATACAAAAGTCGTTATTCCAGGCAGAAAAAGTAGTAAGGATGACTACTCGCGCGCTTTAACCAACCGAACGTAGTAGCACCAACTACAAATCTGGCTGGCGCTATATTTGCTACTGTACGTAGTTGGTATAACCAGTTTTCCCCTTAGTATAACTACTCACTTTTTTCAGTGTACACAAAACAAAATATTTCTAAGTAAGTACATATGTACTTTAGATAAATTTCCTTTTGAAACGGAATCATATCTTAAATCAAGTATGAATTATAATAAACACGAAACATTTGGTAAGATAGCTCGAAAGAAAACCGAAATCCATCAATTGTTTCAATTTGAATTATGTTATACTTAAACTATTTCTTCCCCTTAGGGTAAATTTTAGATTTGGCCGAAAAATAAAATTTAACGTCTCAATTTTAACAAGTGGCTTGTCGGGAAACTGCCTTTTTGCGAAATAATTGGTAATATATCTGTAGAAATCTATCAGAAATCAGAAAAAGACGAGATTTCAGTTGATTATATTGGATGCCAAAGTGAACAATTATACGAATTATCAACAAATACATCAAGATAATTGTTGTTAATTCAATGTTTCATCAGCGCCGAATAAATTTATTCAAAGAAATGCACAAATATAAACCCAGATTAGATGGTACAGGATAGGTGCCACCTCAAAAAGAATAAAGCACGATTTCTCAATATCTATATATATATAAATTAAAATTCTAAAATTTCTTCTTGTCGGCTTGTTAAATTAGATAATAAATATATAATATAATTTCTTGGAAATGACGGTCTAGTGAATATGCCAACAGAAGGCGGTTAAAATGATGATGTCACCAATTTACGTTCCGGCCACAGATATGGGCCATCCTCAGAATTCCGTTCCACTGTCAATCGAACTGATCGGTATTACATGTTTTGACGTTTACACGACTTGTGTTTTTTGGATTACATAGTTAGTATTATAATTATTGAAAAAAATACTTGCTAACTATGTAATCCAAAAAACACAAGTCGCGTAAACGTCAAAACATGTAATACCGATCAGTTCGATTGACAGTGGAACGGAGTTCTGAGGATGGCCCATGTCTGTGGCCGAAACGTAAATTGGTGACATCATCATTTTAACCGCCTTCTGTTGGCACATTCACTAGACCGTCATTTCCAAGAAATTATATTATATATTTATTATCTATATATATAGTATTATATTAGAAAAAAATTAATAATGAATTTTAAAATATTTTGTATGTTCGAATTCTAAATTTTTATAAAATTACCACTTAAAAATATCTAATGCTAATTATGAATTTTGAATACAAATTTAAAATGTCAGATAAAATATAGCTTTTCATGCATTAAAAATCGGCTTGTTTTTGTAAAATATCTTTTCAGATCATTTATTATGATTTTTAGCGCTTATTTTTACATTAAAACCCGAAAACTTTCGCATATTTAAATGGTTCACGTCTTCATTATTATATTTCGTATCTATATCGATGATTTCATAAATCAGGATTTTAGTTAGAACAAATATAATTCAAAAGTTTTTATAAGTACCCAGTTTAAATCTTGTAATGCAGTCATTATGACCGCAGATTCTCTAGGGTAAATTTTATTATGGATGACTTGAAATCAATACAGGAAGTTCATTTTGTAGCTATTTAGCTATTTTTTTTCTACTGGTTGGCATCGGGTGCGGGTTGAAAAACCGACAAATCAAAAAGCCGACAGGTCAAAAAACCGACCGTCATAAACCCGACAGTCAAAAAACCGACAGTCAAAAAGCCGACACATAAAAAAAAGACACATCGTCAGGAGGACAGTCGTTTTTTGAACTGTCGGTTTTTCGACTGTCGGCTTTTCGTTTTTCGGTTTTATGACTGTCGGTTTTTTGACCTGTCGGTTTTTTATTTGTCGGGTTTTCGCCCCGCACCCGTTTGCATCTAAAGATGCCTTTGTAGTGAGATTTTATATTTTAATACAGTGATTTAAGAATTCACATTCATCGAATCTAACTACTCTCTTAAATTGAAACAGTGAAAATTCACTGCTTCTCAGTCACTGATTATCATAGTGATAAGGAGCCACTGAGAAGCAGTGAAATAAAGTTACTTTATAAAGTCAATAAAATAGATTCACTGCTTGAATTAGAGAAACTTTAACGGAAAAGGTGAAAATTCGTTCGCCGTTTCACTGTTTTTGCAGTGAATATGAAGAAAATCACTGATCCAGAAGTGAGTATTCATTCACTGATTCAAATAGTGAGTTTTTCACTGCTTCTAATTGAGAGAGTACAGAACAGATGTTCCTTATATTCATTTGAAACTTTTATCAAAGTTGATCTCATGAGTTTGATGTGAAAGATTTCATGAGAATTTTGAATGCCTTTTGACATTTCCATTCTACTCTGATCAACGTTCATAAACTATGACGTGAAACCTGCTATAAATCCAAATTTTAATTCAATTTAATTACATTTGAAATTAATTATTGATTAATGAATGCTACTTATTCTTTATTGATCAACTTCCAATATAATTGATTTAAATTTAGTTTTTCCAGCAGGTTTCACATTTTGGTTAAATCAAAATTTGGCTGAAGTTCATAAAAATCGATCAAAGTATATCCAATATCACATGTGCCATGTGCTCTCTTTCTCATAAATATTATTCTATCTACTTTGATCAAAATGTGATTTATTATTCTTTTATTTGGAAATATTTATTGAAATAACAGCTTATACTTAATTTATTGAAATTTCGAAATCTTTCCCTTTTCTTGCATTTACCCAATGTTTCATCTTTGTAATAATTACTTCGACCAAGACCATAGGTCTGGCGAAGTATTGAATTTGGTCAGTTCTCGCCAAAAAATTACCCTATAGTTTTTCATCAAATGTCGACGTTTCAGGCCCTAAAGAAAACCCAAAACAACAATAAAAAAATTGGTGTCCGTTAGGTTGTACGTCCGTCCGTCCGTCCGTCCGTCCGTCCATCCGTCCGCCCGTGGGCAAAATTTTGTATACGCGATATCTCGCGAATGGAATGACGAATTTAAAAAGTACAAACGGATTTGGGTTTCTCTTGGCCAAACTTAGATCTGATTAGTTTTTGGAGATAATGCATACTAGATTATGGGGAGGTTTGACAAAAAAACGCTCAAAAAACACGTTTTTCCATTTTTTAACAAAAAATACAAATCGTACAAAAAAATATTTCAAACAAAAAATATAGAACATCGAATTCTCTACAAAAAAGCTTGTATTCATTTCTTCGTAAAATCAACGATAATGCCGTAAAAAGCAAATTAACATGAACATAAATTGTACATACACATATACAATGCATATGTATGTATATTATATACATTACATGAAAAACAGAGACACAGAGGAAGCAGGGGAGTGAGGCGGGTATCAGGGCGAAGGGGGGGGGGGGCATAACAAAATATTCACTGTGATGTTGGTGTCGGGTAGCCATGGGGAGGTGGTAGCGGGGAGGGGGGTTCGGGAATTCGCAGGAACCGGGGGAGCGTGACGGGTATGGGCCCCCCCCCCCGACCTGTCAAAAACTCGACTAAACCGCGTTTTTTTAAACATCAGTGTGAACAAGAAGTGCTCATTTATCAGTGCTTCGGATGACCTGCGGTCGGGGTCGATGTTTTGAAAATGCTCATTTTCAATTTTACTATAGGGTGATTAAATGAATGAATTTGAATTCATGAATTGAATGAATGAACGATTTTCTACATATTTCTATTTCTTATGAATGTATGATGAACAACATGCAACAAAATATATATTTTTATGTTCTTTGAACATTCAAAACAATATTTACAATACTATTGATCTTCCAGTTTTTATTATTTTGTAAAATCAAAGCAATGTTTTAAAGCCATCCAAAACTGGTACTGAAAACGTCCCATTTGATATAACCCGTCTATTCATTGGGGTTTAGCGGATTTTTTTACAAACGTATGAAGACGAGGTTAATAATTAAATAAAATCAAAGGTTGAACTACACGGTCATAAAGAGCCGATTCTAATGGTGGTATCATAATTAAATTTTCGTAAAAGAATTCAAAAGTTACAATCGATCAAAGTGTGAAAAATGCTTAACCGTCCATTCATTGGCATATTCACCCTATTTAAGGAACAAGATATTGTTACAATATATGTATAGAAACTACTCGAACCTAACGATGCTAGAACTACCCTCTGCCGCCTTCTTTCTTGGCAGTGTTAAAATGGGAATATTCCCGGAAGCATCAGCCTTTCGTCAGGGAACTGCAATACGAATTTAGCCAAAATTGTAGGCACCCGGGTCGAAGGCATTTAGTTCTTACTTGATTTAGGAAATCATTCCGTAAGGAAAAGAAATTCTTCCAAAGGACATATTTACTTGCTATAACTTATTTTTAAACAATACTAATTTAGGCACTTTGTCTCTGTTATATATTTTAATAACACCTTACAAATGGTTGTTTATAAGGTGATTAACATTATTTTTTATTCGATTTTCGTAGGACTCGATAATTCGCGGCCGAAGGAACGTTCTAGGTCGAGAAATCGAGTTTTACGGAAGGAGGGCCGTAATAAATACATTATTGGTTACGGGCGAAATATCGATCTCCGACAAGTGGGAATGTTACACTCACTTCGCTCGGGCGACAAACTTCAGAATCGTCGAAGATCGATAATTGCGCCCTTGGCACATAATGTACTATTTAATAAAATTTTTAAAAACAAAACCCTACGCAATCTGCATGTCTTTCCTGTCTCCTTTGATATTTTTTAACCGGGATTGAATCTAATTGAATGAATTTAATACTTTCAAGCACAGGAATTTGCATAACGTTACATCATATGCTATAGTAATTTCCGGTCTGGATTATCAAACATCGTGATTTGATAAAGCGTCGCCGTTGATGAGCCTTCCATTTTGCATAGTATATTGATAAAAAAATGTTGGAGCGGTAGCGATACACCGTGGGTTAATTGGGCAAAAAGTTGTCGGTTCGGTTGGCGCTCTCGGCGACTTCCGGAAACGGTTCGACCCTCTTCTCAAAGCGGTGGAAAGGCCACGAAAAACTCGATCCGCTGCCTAGAGAACACTCTGTAATTAGGGCTGGGCTCTCGGGGATGGGGAGTAAAAATGCAGCGGACGTTAATAGACCTCTTAAGAGGTCGGCTGAGGCAGTTTCGTCCGTCGTTTTTACCCCGTTTCGCAGTGTTTGTCCTGTGTTCTAATAACGTTGGTTAAACCGTTTAGGAATTAAATAGATCGACCTTCGCTTCAAATTATACGGAAGCACTTTGCACGAATTATGGAATCGCAAAGTCCCTATTCTTTCATCGAGCATCTGTGACCGTTCATCGTCAAATTTCATCAACTTAACCCACAAAGAATTATAAAAAAAGCATTCATCTTCTTCAACATTTGTCTTTTATTAACATTTTATACAGGGTACGAAAGATGTAAGAATAACTATATGAATTGAGTGCTAGTAAATCTTGATTAAATCTTGATGGTCATGCCCTGACCTAGGGTCGTGAATGCTTCAACGGAGCAAATCGTAACTCTTAACATGACATTTATGATTAGCAGTACACACAAATTTTCACGATAAGAAACAAAGCAGAATTATATCGTGACGTTTTCAGATCTCTATGCATATCGATAACTGATAGAAAATATTTTTTTTTGCTATCTGTTATCTTGAAATACCTCAATTAATCAAGTTTAATTTTGATAGATTTCCTGTTATTGATGTGTGTATTAATTTATTATTATTTAAGACTTGGTAAATTAAATTATATTTTCGAATGTATTGTATATCATATCTATGCAATATATCAATATATTAAAACTCCCTACATACGACAAATTTCAAACAGGCTTTCAGACGACATTCTACAATTATTAACAAACATGACATAGAAATAATATAGTGATGACAATTTGTTCCAACAACTTTTTGTATTTATTATTTAACCTTCTTGAAATAATGAATACCAGTTGTGTTACATATTTTTCGTCTTGATCAACAATCGTTAGCTTTTTTCCTACGTATTCAAAGTTGTGAGGTTCCATGCATTAATACTAGTTTTTGTAATTTTTTGCGTAAAGTTCGGGGATAAGTTACCGTACGAAATGTGCTATTAGGAGGGCAGCTGAGGGGGGGGGGGAGGAGAGAGAGTAAAGAAAATATTTATCTGTAATGACATATCTGTTCGATAAAATATATTCGAACGCTAGAAGGGCAAAAAACGTCCACGGAAGAAAAAGCATAACATTAACTTCAGCAACATGAGATCCAAAAATATAAATAAATTATATTAAAATATAATAGAATGCCAAAATTATATTATTATCTCGTGTATAAAAGTAGTGTTTCACGCACGTATTTTATGCAGGAGAAGCCGTCTTCAAACAGGCCGTTACAAAAAATCTATATAATATTAGTAATGCAAATACAGAATTGTTTTCATTTTACATTAATATTATAAACATATATAAAAAATTGGAGTGTTTTAATTCCCATAAAATTTAATTTCATACATGAATATATTAATATAAATTTAGGTTAAATATGATGAATTTTGAAAAACATCTAATGTGATCTATTATATTAAATTTGACGAAGAATATATACTTTTTAAAGTTAATTTATACCATGTTTATTTTCAAAATCTTCGTTAAAATTCCATATTAGAGGCTTCGTAAATATTTTTTACCGCGAATCGTCTGATGATAAATTAGCTTTTCTAAATATACAGACTTCTGTTTATTAATTAAGGTTAAGGTCCACAACGGCACCAAATCCGGTGACAAAGGAGGACCAAAAATTAATTAACGGAACGGAAAATCTCCAAATAAACTTTTTTTGATTGAATTAAATTTACTAAGAATTTTGTTCATTTTTAGACTCAAAAAGTAATTAAAATATCCCGAATAAAGAAATCATCCAGATTAGGTCCGCCAATGCTGGTTACGATTTTGTCCAAGTCCTGGAAATTAGAACACTTCTGACATTTGTAGTTGTTATTTAAGGTAAAAATAATAATTATAAAAGGAAAAATATTTGCTATCATTGATAACATGCCCATGTATATTTTTTTTTTATATTATTTTACGTTGACTTTTGTGTACCCACATGGGACTAAATCGCGACGGAACCTACAGTTTATGAAGGTGGAATCCGAACCACCTGAGCTTTGGCGTTATTAGACACTTATAAACAAAACAAATACAGAGGTGCCCCAATGACATGCCCATATTACTGACGAAATCGAAAATGGTTGACATTCAACTTATGCTAGTAGTAATCAGTAGTTTACGTAGAGATAGATATACAATGCAGCTGGTACTAAGATGGTAAAATCTGTAATATTGGATTAATAATAAGAACCACCATAAAAATTCCAAACTTTACCAGAACTCAATTTTGGAACCACTGTAATTTTTTTAATGTGTGATCAACGATATTGAACTGGTTAACCCGTTTCGTTTTGAAATGGCATAAATTGTGGCGTTTTTTAGCAAAATAACTTTTATTCAAGTTTGCCTTTTTTTGAATCTGAAGTCCATTTTCAATATCGTTGGTCATTTTTCCATTATGGCACCCAGGATTGCAAAAAACCCGAAAAAATAGTAGTTTCGTAAATTGGGATCTTTTTTTTTTTACATGAAACTGTAGTCCAATCGATTCCCACTTTCATATCTGCTAGAGTAATGGGTTCTACCAAAAGATAGTATTGCACATCATTGAATTCTAATTGGCGGCTTCAACATGGCGGCATTTTCAACCAGTTTTTTGTTCATTCCTCCTCGATCTCGAATCACTTTTCAAATTTTCAGAATTCAAATCGGCGGATCCAATATGGCGGTCAAAAATTTGAAATTTTTATCAAAAAGTGAGTACAGATAGTTTTTTGAGGTTCCTGATTCAGAATTCGTTGTCATATTTTCGATACTCAAAATCTTAAATCCATTAACAAATTCGTTATCCAGAGGAATCAAAAACCCCCACATATAAATGTTCGCAACAATCGATTTAAATTTCAAATTTTGATTTCTACAAATCTAACGAGGGATTTGTATTCCAGGATCTCAAAAAAGCCCCTAAATGCATTTTTGCAAAAATTTCAGTTTCTATCGCCATATAAGATCCGTGATATTCAGTTTCAAAAATCTGTCAACGAATTCTGAATCAAATACCTCAAAAAACCACCTATACTCATTTTTACAAAAATTGATAAAAGTTTTGAACTTTGTCCGCCATTTCAAATTTAAAAAACCTGACAACGAATTCGTGATCTGGAACCTCAAAAACCCCTCTATCCACATTTGTATAAAAATTTATTACGGCCATATTGGATCCGTCATTTTGAATTCTGAAAATTTGAAAAGTGATTCGTGATCGAGGATGTGGAAAATCATCTTTTATTAATTGGTATTGAATGCATGTTCGCTTACAAAAGTATAAGATATGGACTTCTATACAAATTCATTCACCCTCTCTATGAAAATTATTTAGTTAACAATAACGACAATTTATGCCATTTCAGAACGAAACGGGTTAATACTAAGTTTTATAAAACTCGATTCATTTAAAGGGGCTGGGCAGTTGAATATTTTTTGTGGAACTGTCAAAAGGTTAAGAACAAATTTTTATTTTTTGTAAAATTTAAAATGAATGAAATTGAACAAAATATCTACTCCCAAATAATTTCTTTCTTTTTTTAAGGTTATGTTAACGAAATGCAATTCAAGGCAAAATAAAATTGGATGTGAGTATCTCGTTGTTATCTTGGATTAGTATCTGATAATAATTAGAGTCTGCAATGGAACTAACGAAAGTGATTACGGTGATAGATTTTATGTAAGACCTGATTTCAGGAACCGGGATTAAGATTATACCCCGCGTTAAGTCCTGTCAGTCGCAATGGCGAATGAGGTTGGTGACCCCCGGTGTGCTCTAAACGTACTTACTATTGAGAACCGTTCGCAGTCTTCGGCGTCGTCTTCGGGCGCGTTCCGCTAGGCAAATTACGGTCAATTAAAGTCCTTCGCCTCCAACTTCAGTGCAATGCACACGGCGAATCTACGCTAGATAAAGGAATGAGCGAGAAAGGAGAAAATAAGAGAAGGATAGAGAAAGAGCCAAAGTCGGCCGCATTATTGCGAACGGTGGAAGTGAAGCTGAAGAAAAGTGCGGAAAATAGTAATCTGTGTAAATTCAGGCTTAATTGTTCGGCGTGAATCGTAAATCCACCAAGACCTTGGAATAACAATAATCAAAGTCTGCTGTTTTTCAAATTCCGGTCTGTTTCCTCGTGCAATTATGTAATTTCATCATTTCACCGCGACAAATTTTACGATAAACTGAATTGTGCTAAACAATGATATTAGTTTGACCGAGGTATATTTAGTAGAAATATATAATGAAAAGAAATTTAATTGTTAAATAGTTTGACCATATACATTTGGATTTCATTGCTCTAAGAAGTCATAGTATAGTAATTGACTCGGCAATGGTTCTGCGCTGTTGTTTTCTTAGTTGAATAGAACCAATTCAGCATTAAATTAAATATTCCTGGATTATCAGCTCCTCTGTGTATTAAAATCCGGTACAGACACCGCATTTATTTTGGAATAATACATGTGTACAGGGTGCTTCAGACCACCCGTACCACCCATTTAAAAGATAAAGATTTTTAAATTGGAAAAACGATTCTTTATATAATTTACCGGCTTCGTGGCTCAGGCGGTAGCGCACGGAGTCGTAGGTCGTGAGTTCGATCTCCGTCTAGGGAATAATATTTCGCAAATTTTCAAGCAGCAGCTCGCAGTTCGTAAGACGAGCCCCGTTGTTTGTTTATGTTTCGCAATGTTGTTTATCTGGCGGAAATCGACACATGACCGTTGCTGTTCTTGATGTAAGTTTCTGCAGCTCCTACATTTCATACACAAATGTGAGGCCATCTATTAAGTCGATCTGTAGCTCCCGCAAATTTAAGAAAAACAAACAAGTTAAATACTCTGTGAAAAGAGCGATATCGCGCGAAAAGTAAGAAATAAATAAATAAATAATTTGGGGGCGCTCTATCGGTTCGTCATATTATTAACATCCGAGTGCGGCCGGTAGTATTGATTTCGGACCGGAAGTGCACTTTTTTATATGGAACACGGAATTTTTCATTGCAGATTCTGATTTTAGGTGAAAAAATTCAAAACGTTTGTACCAAATATTTATATTTTGTACCAAAAAATCTCTGGTACAAAAGTTTTGTAAGTTTTAATTTCAAGAACCTTGGAGAGTATATAATGTTTTATTCATGTGTACATTTATATTAAACATATCAATTGTATACAATGCACAGCACATTTATCCCCTAGAAGTGATAAGATGAATTAAAAATAATTGCTAAAATTTCCATTGTCTTTATAAGTCAGAACATGTGTCTAAAATTACTTATTTGTAAGTAAATATCAACGTTCACAAAGAATTGCTTACATAATTTACTGATGAAAAAGTGCTGTGTTTTTGAGCTCAATTAACATATTATAATAGGTATTAGGTAATTACTAGAGTACGTAAGTTTTTCACGTCGGATTGATCAAGGACAAATGAATTGCGTATATTATATAAATAAACTAGAATTATAATTATAAAAATTATATATTTTTATAATCTTTGTCAACATAACTTTTTCAGTGTTACCGCAGACGAATAGATTTTGTTAATACATAACTAGTTATCACAGTTCTAACCTCCTTCGATTGAGATCTTATCTTATAAAACAGAAACTAAATGGAAATAAATATATGTTCTTCTTGATCTTGCGTGTGATATGCTTTTAATATTTTGTTTATTTAGCTATTTTGGCGTGAATATCGGCACAAATTTAATGCAGCAAATAAGTATCGCCGAAACAATAAATCGTAATTTGCGAGGATGAACAAAATTATAAAAGAACTAAAATAATGATCATGACAACGAACGTGGAAATGATCCACAACAAACTCTTTATTTCTTCTTCTACCGTGACAAATATTTCACCATTCGATACCGATTATTAATTTCAAGAATTACATAATTTAATGTGAAATAAATTTGATGAATTTCAAATTGTATGCAAAATCAGACGTTGTTGCAGGAGTGCATGCGTACTAATTTCCATGTTGGTCGTAACAAATTATAAGAAAACAATATCTTTCATTTATATCGTTATGTGATAGCAAATGATATTGATTTAAATATCCATCAACTCACCTAAGACCTAAGAAAAAAGAAGATTTTTTTTCACGTCAATTGCAAAATGAAAAATAGTATATTATGCACCAAGGGCGAAACGATCGTGATTGTAACGAGCGTCACTTTACCGTCCGCAGTAACGGCCTTATTTCGCCTGCGATAATCACGATATTTATTGTCATACATGTAAAAAATATTTCTTCTTCAACAAATTTAAATATTTGTTCATAATTCACTATTTGTTTGGTTTCTAAGCCTCTCCTTAACAATAAAGGATTTAGATTTTGCTAAATTTTAATTTTGATAAAAATGTTTTTCTTTTTCACGTTATATTTTACCCAAAATTGTGTCAGAACAAAAATATTTATAATGTTTTAAATTATTTCTTAATTCAGCTGAAAATTCAGGTATAGATCCCCTTCATTTGTAAACGAGATACAGATGTTATAAGGTAAATAATGAGTGATAAAAGTACTTACTGAAAAAGAGTTCGAATAAATAATTTATATTTTAAAATATAGTAATGACAGTGTTCTTCTTAGAGCTGTTTACTAAAATTTCAACATTACTATTGCGATAACAAGTTTATTTGCATTGCGTCCTAGATGATTTATGTACCTTTTTGAGCAAGGCATCACAGATCATCTTGTCTTCGATGCAAGATAACAATATACATGTTATTTTAATCCGTGCAAACACAAAAGTAACAGTTATATAACAATTACTTAACACTTATGTAACAATGTAACCATTAAGTAAATATTACATAACTGTTACTTTCCGTGTTTGCTGAGATTGTCTATTTTGCGAGGAATACTCGAATGTGTAATAATAAAAAAATATGTGTCAGTACAACATTATCTCACGATTTGATGCAAAAGTTGAAAATAGTGCATACATTTAAATATCTAATACAGGAATAAATATTTTATGCAAATAAAATCACAATTTCCCAGTCGTTAATAAATCATCAGATTTCTAAATAATGACATTACTTCTTGATAAGACGGCAAATTCATAATATAATGTCAAAAGTAATTAATTTTTGCAACATAGTGTTCAGTGTGTGTGACAACTTATTTTTATTATATTTTTTTAATATTTCATTAATTATTTCATAAGTTGTGATTCTAATTAAATTATACAATAAACAAAAAAACGCTGAAAATGTCTCTCCGGCGTTATTCTAGTCGCAGATTTCGAATCCGGGTCTGTTTCTAAAGATTTCAAATGGATCCTACATGGATGCCAAAAAATTAAAAAATCTTTTTGACTTTTTTTCATCTTGGTTCAGCATTGTTTGTGTTTCGGAAAATGCAGTCATTTTTTACAAAATTCAAATGGCGAATTCAACAGGAATCTGATCTGAAATTTTCAAAATTTAAAATAACAATATTAATACAAAATAATTAGAATACAAGAATATATATGATCCTTGATAGCCACTAATACAAGTTTTACATTCGTACAATCTAGGTTGAATACGCCGTTTTTAATTTTAATAATTATATATGGATTCAGATTTGTAATCAAAGTCTTCAAAAACCTCTCGAGAAACCAGTTTTAGCTCAAAACATATATAATATATGTATTATGATGTAGATTGTTCAACCAATATCGAATATATTGTTCATTATTTTATTTTTATTTGTGAATTTTAATGATTTTTGTTAATATCACTATCTTTCCCTACATACACGATGCTCTTTAAGCTTGAACAGGTATGACTGAATAAGGTATGAAAAGTATAACATGGGTTATATTTCAAATTTTGTGTAGAATAACTTCTAATTTGGTCCAAAATCGTAACATTCCCTTTTCGCAAGATATTGCCATTTATATATCTTAATACATATTAACTGCATCATATTTGAATTTATAGGTAGACGAAATCGACAGTAAATATAATTTCATCTATGTAGTAGACAAAAAAAATGAAAATCTGACACATGTTTTGATGAAAATTAAAAAAAAATGACCCATAGACAGTTACCTTACTAACGTGATCTACTATTGTAATCTTTCATCCGGAAAATAAACAGTCTTCCTGACTACGGTAGTTATTTTCAGCTATACGTAAAGCTAATAAACTAAAAATATAAAGTCTCAAATACACCTACTGAAAACTATTTTAGTCTGCATGGACAAATAAATATCATGTCAAAGTGATCTCAATTCAAAAGCTATACAAGCCAATCTCATACTGTAACATTACTCGTTACTCCCTACCTCCTTCTCACAATATCTCATATGAGTAGAAATATAAATAAATGCATATATTTAATGCCATTTGAAATATTTCAATATTCACGATTAATAACACAGGCCCAAAACAAAGTGTACTGTTCTCGTTCTCATAATGAGATCAAATTTTTTTAATATATTTTGACCTTTGAACACAAACCTGCACAAAAATGGGGCACGCACTTCTAGGTTTAGAGAAAATCTTAAAAAACCCGTTGTAAGGCATATAAATAGCAATATTTTGCGTGAAGGAAATTATACGATTTTGGGCCAAACTAGATCTTATTCTACATAAAATTTGAAAGATAACCCATACCCATTTCAGTCATACCTGTTCCAGGTTTGAAAGCACTATGTATATTAGACTGGTTAAAAAAAAAATTTTTTTCTTTTCACTTCGCACCCTTGCAAAGTAAACCTTCTGGGGTCACTATTAATACCTCCTTGCGTGGGTGCGAGGCGATTTTTTTTGCGTCGCGCATCGCGAAAGACTTTTTCCCATTAACACGAAAATGAGAGACTTGGCTCATTCAACTTGGCATATCACTTCAGAAGTTCATTCAATCATTCTATACGATCTGGTATAAAATATGTATGAATACTCAACATTCCATTAATAGACTTCGTAAAATGTTAAAAAAAAACATGTAAGATATTTTGTTCCCAGGACTGCATCCGCCATTTTGAATTTCAAAATTTTAAGATCAGTGTTATGAGTTCTAAAGTTTTTGTTCTGTAACATTTGTTCTTGAAAGTGAGCGCATTTGAGTTGAAAACACCATAAAAGTTTACTTTCCTAATGCGCCATTTCGGACACCATATTGAATTCGGGATATTGAAAATGGTTTTTCAGGTTCCATAACTTTTTAGTTCGAGTTTCAATTGCACGATTTTAAAAGGTTTTGTGAAAAAATAGAAGGTGCTTTAAGATAATAATGAAGTCTGAAAAAGAGATAGAGCGAAAGAACCGTTTTTTTAAAATAAATCTAAAAATGCATGATTTTGTAGTTTTTCTTCATTTTGATGTGATTGAAGGAGAATATCCAAAAATAGTCGTATACGGACTTTAAGTAATTTTTTCTCCAATTGCAGGTAATTGACACTGCATTAAACTTAGACTTTTCAAAAATTGCAATTTTAGCGTTTAAGGGTTAATAAACAAGATATTAAGAGCTATATTTATATAAAAGTTATACGTGCGTAAAAGAGTGATATTTAAGAGTTATATCAATTTATTACTGTAGAATAGATATTAAAATCTGTGTTTTGTATTTTATTTTATATATCCAAATGTTAATAAACTTTATCTAATTATTTCCATATTTCATTTTTATATTTAACATGGCACATGTTGATTTTAACATCATGTTATCATTCCTCACCATGAAAAACATTTCCAACTCTGATCCCCTGAAGATACATATTTATCAGAATCATTTATTTCTTCTTTATTTCATGTTTTATTAAAAACAAACTTTCTTTTTCTTAAATACTTCAATAAAATTCATCAATACTTTGATAAAACAGTTACGAAATTACATCTATTTTTAGGACTTCTACCCATTTGTCATTTGTATAAAAATTTAGACGTATTTTGTGCCACTTTAGGACCACCTGCTCTCCGTTCGTTTTTCTCGCGTTGCAAAATCATTCTTTCTTTAATTCCTTTTCGTGTTTGACTCTGCATATAGCTCAGACATTTATTTAACGAATTTATATCATTATGAGCAACAATACGTTAATGTTAAATAATTATAAACAAAATAATATATTATTATATTACGCTATTCCGACAAATGGGATTACAGTCATTCTTATGTTTTTCCGGTCGCGGACAAAGAATCTGATCTTAAAATTTTGAAATTCAAAATGGCGGATGCAATATGGGGAACAAAATATCTTACATTTCTATTGATTTCTACAGAACTGTACATTATTAGGTCGCCGATTGGGACTCCGACATCACAAATTTTATATTCAAAATGGCGGACAAAAAATTTTAAATTTTCGTTGAATTTAACAAAATGTTTTGTCCGCCATATTGAACCCACCATATTGAATTTAAAAATTTTGAGGTCGAATGCCAACCAGCGACCCCGAAATACAGGGTTCTGTTTAATTTAATTTAAATTTAAGAATTTTCGTCCGCCATTTTGAATTTTTAAATTTATAGGTCAGGTTCGTAATCACCGATTCCAAAACCCACCGTAAGAATGTTCAAGCGATTTAGATACAATGTGCAAATCGTGACACAAGGGGTTAAAACATCAGGAAAGTTTATGTTGCCAAAGCGCCATTTCGGACGCCATTTTGGATTCGGTATATTGAAATTAATTTTTATATGCTCGTAACATTATAATTCGAGATCAAATTGTACCATTTTAAAACGTTTTATGAATAAAGAAAAGGTTTTTCAAGTTGAAAATTATGTTTGAAAAAAAAGGATCGAAAAAATTCAGTATTTTTAACTTACCTCTAAGAAATTAGCATGTTTTTTTTAACATTTTACGAAGTCTATTAATGGAATGTTGAGTATTCATACATATTTTATCGATACCAGATCGTATAGAATGATTGAATGAACTTCTGAAGTGATATGCCAAGTTGAATGAGACAAGTCTCTCATTTACGTGTTAATTAAATGGGAAAAAGTCTTTCGCGATGCGCGACGCGAAAAAAAAATCGCCTCGCACCCACACAAGGAGGTATTAATAGTGACCCCAGAAGGCTTACTTTGCAAGGGTGGGAGGTGAAAAGAAAAAAAAAATTTTTTTTTTTATCAGCCTAATGTATATATACTTTGTTAGACGAAGTAATGACGCGAAAAAAGCAAAAATAGCAAAAATTAATGTTAAGGATGAGATCTCAGCATGGGGATACGAGTAGAACAGCTAATATATTGTTTATACTATTCACAATACTTCAAATAATTTAAAAAACATTTTCTTGGCATGTGGGTACAAAAAATGTTACAAGATAACAATATTTTAATGGTGTATTTTAATTAATGAATTTTCTTAAATCTCCTTCAATTTAAAAACTAAACTGTATTATTGTGCGGAATTCTAATAGATTGTATGCTTTCTTTATGTCATCTATGATCAGTCTTGTTTATAAATTTGTGAAAATTTCATTCATAAATTTGTTTTAAATTTACTGCGTTTTCTCAAATACACTTTATGAGCCGGTAATGTTACAAAAAAAGAAGGAAAAAAATGTTAAGAATGCGATCGTACTATGGGAACACGCGTACATGTTGAAAATTGAGAAACCCAGTAACTGATGTAATAAACGATGGGCGGCGAAGCGGATCGTCCGTCTCATCGAAATTCTGGAAAAAAAGACGAAACGATCGTCTCGTGCCCTCATGAAGCGTGTCTTCGGTATCTTCCTACGATCCAGGATAGTCGTCCCGCGGCTCGCAGGCTACGCTCGGCAGATCGGGATCGATAGATCGAGCCTATTTACTTTGAGCGAGCTTTCCAGAGCGCGATGCTCACGCGGGGATTTATGGCGGACGGAAGGAGAGGAACGTAAAAGGGAGAACGTCGTCGGGACGGGGGCAGGAGGAGAGAGGTAAGATTCTTAAAAAAAGAGAGTCTTCGCCACGAAGATCGTGCCACGATGATGCTTCGGATGAGGTCTTCGCGTGGCCACGTTCCACGGGGATGAGGCTCCGGGCCACATCCGACCCGTGGAAGCTGCTGGGTATATATGGAAGAAAAGGAAAGACGCAGGTATGGACTGGAAGAATAGTCGGTACGAGAGGGAGTGAAAGGACTAGAGGGAGAAGGAACTATCGGCCAGGCGAGCGAGTAAACGGGTCTTAGAAGAAGGAGAAGATGCAGGGAAAGAAGGGATAGTTTGCTCTGGATTCCAAGCGTGACCCCGTACTGACCCCGGCGAGAACATCTCCGCGCATCTCGCTGCCCTCCGCAATTATGCCCCCACCTCATGCTGTGCATGCTCGGATCAAGTAGTACGAGTGTTTCGCCTTACATATAGAGGTACCCGCTGCGTAAGGGCTTACGTGCGCCATCGACTGCGGCTCCACTAAATACCTTCTCTATAGATGCGGAAGGTACCCAGCTATCTTAAAGGAGCAACAGAGATGGAAAACACCCACTTTTCCCGGCTCGGGTTACGGCAGTTCTCGTATTTTTGGATGTGCTTCATATCTTCGACGTAATGTCCGTTTTGGCCTTTGCTTACCTTTTATTGTTATGACATCCTTGTACCCTTCCAATCTTGATTAACGTCAAGTGCTCAGCTTTTTGTTCAACCAACAAACCTGAAAATAACACTTGCGTAACCCTACAATAAGATTTATGCCACTTCAGGAAGTTTATTGTTTCGAAACTTCGGATTTTATTGATATACTACGTTCATATGCGAAAAATACCTTATATCTATTTATAGACGATTTTCGTCGGCTACGATTACATAGAGGATTTGAAAGTTGAGATGATGAATCCTTGGTATCCAAAACTTTTACTAAAATTACGTAATTTACTTTCTTTTAACAATTGATGATATCCTCGGAATTATTTTTTAGAGTCTTAATATCAATAATGAAATGAATTGGAAATGCAATGTAGAAAATTAAAAATTTGATAAAATAAAAGAAGGTATCTATACTTTGAGCCAACTTCGACTTTAGCCAAAGTTAATCCGTCATTTCTTCTTCTTTTTAGTGAAAGAACACTTTTTAATGGAGAAACAAAACTATTGTCTTAAAAAAGCAATGATTTCTGTCTTGCCTATAAAATATTGTCATTGCACTACTGAAGTTCGTAGATGGGTTTTTACTATATTGGTATATAACAAATTCAACACAGATCTGGAGAAGTACACAATACTGATTTTATTTACTTTGAAATGTCTTCAGATATACATAATTAAAAATGTTTAATATCATCCTAGTGTCGTCATTAAGGTGAAATATCATTTTTATTTTAACTCAAATTTGACTTTAAATTGTTGACTCAATTCTCACTTGTTTCGGGTGAAATTCACTATAGTGATGTCACTTTCATCCACAAAATTTACAGCGTAGTTGAGTTTAAGGAAATTATGAATTGTAATAACTTGTAAAAATGGCAATCAACGCTTGTACAAAAGAAATTTGCCCGGCGGGACATCCTCAAAATGTCATGAGGATATCCCGGACAGATACAGGATTGTCACGACGATAATATGATATGGTAGAACAAGTGCCCATTTTATGAATTTAGGATAAATTATTTATATATACAATAAACTAGGTAAAACATATTATTTTGTCGTTCATTTGAAAAAAAAAAAATTTTGCCCCGACGGGACATCCGCAAGACGTCCTTAAGGTATCCAGGATGGATATAGGTTTATCAGGATGTCGCAATAACTACTTAATTTTGCGAAATTTTCATATTTTCATAATATTTTTGTTACCTGCCTAACACCTATAATTGGTATTTATTGATGTACGACTGTTTTTATTCTGTTTATTCTATGCTGTCTTAATCATTTCTTTTAGTTCAAAGTGAAAAAATCGAGGCCAATTAGATTATTAAGTAATTATGTCGGGTCGTATGAAAGACGAAATCGATATAAACCTAATGAAACGCAACGTGGTGGAGCAATAGTTAGAGTTATTTTTATATTATTCTAATAAATAATTATAAATCGATATAGAATCTCCATTCAATAAAATAAGGGACACGACTAGTGTGTAATTGTGAAATTATTATTTTCGTTGCTTTATAGTACCTTAAAAATAAACATATTACAATTTCTATCACTTATCTCAAATTCTTTTTAAGTTACGACCGTCCGAGGTGCACCATCCATGAACAATGCAATTAGTAACTTCAGTTTATGTAAATTAATGTGTAATCGTTGTGTTTAGTTGTTAATAAATAATTTCTAGATGTTTTATATTTCGGAATGATAGGAATTACTTATTAGCATAAAAAATGTAGTCATATCAATTCGTATTATAAAATTTGTCTCGAAGCGTTGTATAAAATTAAATATATTATTTCAAATCTATTTATATTTGTTGTGTGGAATTATATATGTATCGCATTATGTTTAACTTATCCCATATCTTAATTTCACAATTAATATCTAACAAATTGTATAAATCTTAAGGATAGAAATAATTTTTTATTCGGTAGGGCGTCATATTTAATAAGTGTGTACACTTTCTTACAAGTGCCGGTATTTCGCATATTATCGCAATTATGGGCGTAGCATAGTGGTTAAAGCGTTAGCATGGTAAAATATATAGACCCGGGTTCGATTCCCCATCGGAGCGTTTTTTCTAATTCTAGGTTGTATAATTTATTTACGACCGTTGGGACATATAACAATAGTATAAAAAATATACAAATGCATTTAAAATATAAATAATATAAAAAATGAATTAAAAAATAAATTGAGCTGTATTAGTTTGTCAAATTTTTTATTTTTTTACGGAATAAATACATCCAATGTACTTCCATTGAACGTCAATATTGTACTTTTATTCTACGTATTCCGGCCCCCAAAGGAACGACACTTTTACGTCCAATATATGTGTCCTGGACTCCAAAACTTGAACCATATTTCACATAATTTTGTTACATGTTCAAAGATGTTTTGAACGTCCAATAATCGTCTATACATCTTTTATATTTTGTCCATTTCAAATATAGAATTCGGCCACTTTACGTATGCATTTGATCCATTTTTCGTACGATTTTGAATGTCAAAGGATGTTCTGGACGTCCAATGTTCATATGACCCTTTTTTTATCCGTTTAATTCCCATGTTTCATCCATTACACGTCCAAATTCAGTCCCGTCCATTGGACGTCCATACTAGTGACATTTGGGCTTTATGTGGACGTGCGATGGACTTAAACCTTACGAATTGCAGACATTCAGTGGACGTACTCGGCGGACCTTTTAGACGTATATTGGACAACCATTGGATGTACATTTAAAGATTGGGTAAAAATATCATCTTCTCGAAGCTACATTTTAGAAAATTGCTGCTGTTGCAACTCGAAAACAAATCATCCGAACAGTTTTATAATAAAAATCCACTGAATGAGAAATATGATTTGGTAGGTCAAAATGCACCAATTTTTTAATTTTTTTGTGAGTTATGACACGGGGACTTTTTAAAAATGTTTTTTTTAATGGCGGTCAGACAATGCTGTTTTGGAATATGAACAATCATTTGTAGTTAAAATATATGTTATAAAATAAATCTCAAACTCTTCCGAATATCGAATAATGATGCTATCCCACAAACAAGCCCACATGTCTCACGACAGACGTAGACCTTAAAAGACGACACTGTTTTTAATTAGAGAAAGTCCCGTAGACCGAAATAAGCTGTACATTGTCCATTTTTTTCGTGCAGTAACAAGTCTAAGATATGGCATAATTATGCGCGTGTGTTTATGCGAATCGTACGTACCGGCGAGGTGTGCGTGTGTAAAACCAACTTTCATTACAGTGTACCTGTAAGGGGCAACTGCGTGTTCGGGCCTCGGGGCACAGCCGCTTGCCCCCTATATTTTACAACGCCGGTTAACTACGATATAAATTATGTTTATACAGCAACTATAGAAAAAAAGCATTCACAACGCTGCTAATACAACAACGGAGAAAAATCGACGGATCAACAACTCACGTTTCGAAACGCATGTTCGATGAAACTAACGACTAACGGGTGTTTGTCGATATTCGTTTGAATTTGAACGGGAATAAAGATTTCTGATTTATATTTGAGCGAGTCTCTTCGTTAAAATGTAAGCTATGCGGGCATGTGGCGAAAGTTTTGATTATGAGCACCTCACCGATCCTTACGCGAACGCATATCGTTCCTGAAATATTCTCCGTGCACGGCTGAATCGAAACTAACATTCACACATTCATTAACGTAATTAATGTGATATTTCACTGTCCCAACACAAATGATAAACATAAAAGATTATTACTATAGTATCGTAATTATTATTACACTAAACGGCAAAGGGAAATCAGGCGCTGAGTTATGAGAAGCAATTTACAAAGAAATTTATTTGTTTATTTTTGCCAAAAACTGCAGTTGCATGATTTCGCATGAAAATGCATTTAAAAAAAATAATGATTATTTTTTTATGATGATGATTGGCATAATTTCTCGTCGTAAATAAAATAATTTCTGCATCCATTTTAATGTGGTGATAATGAAAACGTACAAATGAACCAATTACGAGATTAAATGTAAATTAATGTATGCATACTTCTATGTGAATTATATTCAACTGATAAATATTTGTTAGCAAAATGGAAAAAATTACAGCCGAAAAAGTGTACTCAATTTTACACACAAATAAAAAATTCTAATTGTTAAATTTTTGGTGACTGATTTCCTTATGGCAAACCATTTTCTTACGTATTTCTTGGGTCATATCAACTTAATATTATGTAAAAACAGAATAGTGGAACACAAACCGCATAGAAATTTTTTAATTTGAATAATTATCAGACAGCAGCTTTGTATTAATTATTGTGTCCTGCTTTTATTCGTGTCAATGTGTTATGAATTTATAGGAAAAAAATCAGTTTGATGGAAAAGTTTTATCTTAAAAGATATCTATCTCATGAACACGATGTTTAAAACATGACACCTCTCATTCAACTCATCGGTAGGATATTTCCTTTTTTATTATCAGAATGTCTTCAAATATTAGGAAATGAAATACTATCTTGACGAAAATTTCTCATTTTTATGTCGAAACCCTAACAAATAAAAAATTTAAAAACCAACCGTCATTAAGTCGCAATTCGAAAAGCTGACGCATAAAAAAATAGACACATCGACAATCGGACGGTCATTTTTTGAAGTGTCGCTTTTTTTACTGTCTATTTTTCTACTGTCGGTTTTTTGGCTATCTGATTTTTTATTTGTCAGTTTTTTGACCCTCACCCAACGTTTTTACTGCGTACAATGTCTAATGTACGAGCGCTATATATACAACAATATACACTGAAAAAAATTTACTTGACAAATTCAAGTACCATTGAGAAGTTGAGTCGAGAGTAGTTAAAAGAAATATTTTTTTCGTTAGTATAACTTTGTTGAGATTGTTAATTTTATTATTTTTACTTATGTTGGTATTATGTACCGGACAAACGAAAGAGTATTCCGAATGATTGGAGATCAAGAAATGCGATACTATGCATAAAACTCAAAAAGGCATGCACTAATATAATGAAAAAACAACCGCCAATAGCTGCACTAAAAATAACTCCAGAAAAATTCTTAGTTGATTTCACTACTTTTTAACTGCGCCGACTAGTTTTATAAGCATCAAAAAAGTTGCAGTTACTACCGTAAAGAAGTTAAATCAACTAAAAATGTAGTTCTGTTAAATTCAATTAAAAATATATCGCTCCAGCATATTGAAGAGTTTTTAGTGTATCAGGTAGTTAGACTTTAAAAAATGTTTTTAAATGAAGTAGAATTAACTGCCAAAATGTCGTTTCCATAACTATATTTTTTATTTATTTAACTCCCTTATAGTTTTAACTATAACCTATAAAATTCCGTTGAGGACTTATTAAAATATTTTCAGTAGTTCAAAGTAGTCAAATCAATTAAGAATTTTGTTCAGTGTATGCTGTAACTTATTAATAATATTTGGTACAATATTATCTACAAGCATATCAACTTATTAGTTCTTTTTCATACATTTATAACATTATCTAGTGTCTAAAATTACTCATGTTGATAGATTTTATTGAATTTATAACGCAAAATAATACGAAATATAAAACACACGTTTCAATTTATTATTTTCAGTAATTAGTAGGTGAGGAATTCATTACAACAATAAGTTTTACCCCTTCGTGATATATTTATTATCCATATATATATATACAGCTGTTTTGTCTTTCACACGATGTAATCGGGTATAAGTTGGCAGAACTTATTTGAGTGGCGATGTTATATTAAAGCGTTGCACGGTAATGCAAATATGTATAACTAAATTCGTTGCGTTCAAGGATTAATTTACTGTGGCTGGTTAGACAAGAACAAGACCTGTGAAATACATACACGCATTCGTCGGCTTCGAGGTATTTATTTGCATTTGTATTTACATTCTAGTTTCACAGGGTGTTTAGTGAATTCCATTGTTGTCGATTCCTGTATAATTTGTCGACAAACACAATCGAAGATTACGTTTTATTTCCTGATTGAGTTACACGCTTAATATTTGTATATTTTGCTATAAGTAGTCCTATATGCACCGAAAAAACTTTTAAAAGTAATGTTAATGTCATTGAAAATGTTAATTTACAATGCTGATTTACATTAATAAAATAAATAACCAGAATTTGATTAATAATATAACAAAATTATTCACGATATAAATTTCGTGACAAATAGCTTATATAAATCATACGCATATAACTTTATTCTATGAAATTATTTTGAAGAATGTATTTTTGACTCTTCGGCCGTAAAACTCGATTTCTCGGCCTAGAGCGAAACCTTCGGTCGCGAATTATCGAGTTCTACGACAATTGGATAAAAAAATACATTATTGGTCACGGGCGAAATATCGATCTCCAAAGAGTATAATTGTTACCCTCTCTTCGCTCGGGCGACAAACTTCAGAATCGTCGAAGATCGATAATTGCGCCCTTGGCACATAATGTACTATTTTTTGTCTTAGATCCATACGAATGAAATATTAGATTTTATTTCTGCAATACGGATGTTTTAACGCTACTGGTTATTCGCCAATACAAACGTGTCAGACCATGAACAGTCAACACATAAAAAAAGAACAGCATTTCTAACTGCGAGAAGCGCATCATGATGGAGATATGTATTCATATTATTTAATATTATGCAGAATATTTTCCTAACTTTCTAATAGTTCTGCGGAAGAAACTTCACGACTGTTTTGAAACGAAACTTGGTCTCAACTCAGTACGCACTTGTATAAACTGTTAAAAAATATATGCATATTGCATAACGATACCTACTTGCGATTTCCGAAAAAATATATACGAAAATGTGAATGTTGAAAAGAATATCGTTTACTCTCTGCACGACCAGTAACCCTAAATATCTTTTGTTTCGATTGTTGTTGTACATATCCATC
Organism: Trichopria drosophilae; assembly: GCA_030407085.1. Taxonomy (NCBI): domain Eukaryota; kingdom Metazoa; phylum Arthropoda; class Insecta; order Hymenoptera; family Diapriidae; genus Trichopria; species Trichopria drosophilae. Next base: position 53,593,398 of record CM059583.1, read on the forward strand.
TAAGATTATTGCTAGAATTACAAATTTTTTAAGGGGAGAGTTTGATGTAAACGGCAAAAATTGAGGTGTTTTTCGTGATTATTTTTTTAAGGAAATAAACAAGCAATCAACCTGGTATTGTCAGTATATTTTAACATAACATCGAAGATGATACAGGAATTTTTTCGTGTAAAAATATTCCAAAATGGCGGACTTATGGGGTATTTGCCGCAGCGCCTCCATCTTTGAGTTCCCACGCTTCAAGCAGGATAGAGGTCGTAAATGTCATCTAAAATAAAAAAAAACAAAAAAGTTTTGTGTTTATTATAAGTTTATCTTCTATGTGAACCTAAAAACCCCTGAAGAAATGATGAAAACAAATTAAAGGCAGTTTTAAACGAAAAATGTTAATTTAGAAAGATTATTGCTAGAATTACAAATTTTTTAAGTGACCGGTTACCATGCTGTCAGGGGTAAAATTTTCAGGTAGTCCATTTTTAATAAATTCATAGGTTTTGAAGACATCTATGGATTTTTCGGATTCAAAGTGCAGTTTATTAAAAATTGCTTAAAGTTTAACTAAAAAAAGAATTGAAGTTGAAAATAATTCAATTTGAAGCAAAAAATGCTGATTTATTTTTTATTTAAAATTTTCCTCCCCCTACAATTTTGTTTAACAGTAATTCAAAATATTGCGTATTTCGTTACTAACTTTACAAAGGGCTTTATGGGACCGGGATCATTGCACGTGCTATAAGAGATCATCTGATGTAGTGCGTCGAGCATATCCTGTTCCGAACATGCGTACCGTCGAATTAGACATTTTTCAAATCGTAAAACATTTTAATTTACTCTTTTAAAGCGGTTCTATCAAAAATAGCTCATTTATATTGCCAATACAATACCTTTAGAACATTTCTCGAGAATTTATAGAAAAATTTAACATCAATCCTCAAAAACCACTATTAGAACATTAAAATGAATTTCACACACAAAAGCGCAAATCGAGCATGCTTTGAGTGTGCAGATAAGCTGTGACAATACTTGTATGAAATAAATAAATATTTATTTCGATTGGTTTGTATGAAAAAATCACAGCAAATACTGAGCAGGCTTTCAGTGTCCAGGCAGCTCGGAATATATTTGTATAAAATAAATATTTATTTATTTCATTCAAATATTTTCAGAGCTTGACTGTGCACCCAAAGCTTGTGTTTTTTTTTCATTCAAATATTTTCAGAGCTTGACTGTGCACCCAAAGCTTGTGTTTTTTTTTCATTCAAGCCAGTTGCAAATATAAAAATGGTTTCAATATTTGAATCAATGTAAACTGAGGCATGCCCCGTGATATCGTTCCATGCAATAGTTACTCCTGCTACTGATAGCCACGATGGTCTTTTTCGTCATGCACGGAGCATCAAAACATTATGAGAATAGGGAAAGTGTAGCTGATGTAGTGATGTATTAAATAGATTTTGATATTAATGGTACTTCGATGAAACGGCTCACGGCAAAGTGCGATTGAGAGGGCGGAAATCTAAATTAGATTAGAGGTAGATTTTCTTTGGCAAAAAATATTCGTGGTACTCAGAAAAACTCCTTATTACCGAGTAATAAAAATTAAATGCTCATGAAAGTGCTCAGCTATTCTACAACCGGCACAATATTTCCGATACCAAGATCTGCACGGAAACGCAAAAGTACTGTGCAATAATGGTACATTTTGGGCTTATAGAATCAAAAGTTCAGGTTGTGATGCACGATAGGGATTGGAGTCACATAATACTATTGAAGTGATAAACCATGGATCAGGAAAATCCAACGAACAGTTCATAAACTATGAATTTTTTAAAAATGTACTACCTGAAACTTGCACCTCTTATGGTATGATGATAAAATTCGACGCTCAGCAATATCTTAGCCGTTGTTTGGAAAAAAACTAGTTAAACGTAATTTTTGTAGTTGCTTTGTCTTTATCTGAAACAAATATAACTCTGTAGTAAAAATGTTTGGCGATTAGCAGTTTTTACACCTTCTCCCCCCCCCCCCCACATCACCCTTGGTGCAAAGACTCCGTTTCTGCCCTAGATACGTAATATACTATTTTTTACGAGGGTGCCCGTTTTCCAAAGGTTTACCTAGTCTTTCAAAAAACTAAGTGAATCAGAATTGAAACGTCACAATCGGTTGAAAATCCCTAAAAAGCATCAAAGTCGGTAAAACATGTTTATACATACAGATACACTTAATTCCTACTTATGCAACGGCAAGTATTTTTAACAAACTAAGACTTGTCTTGCAAGACGGGAGTGGTTGTGTGAGTCTTTTTTGTAGGATTATCCCCCTACTTCTTGAAATTTCGAGGGTCCAGCAGAAATACAATTATTCGTCCCGTAATCTAAAAATTATAGGGGATAGGTAGAGAAATCAGTAATTTATCAGAAAAATCACATCGACAAGCGGGCAGTCTTTTTTTTTGGAGTGTCGGTTTTTTGACTGTCGGTGTCATAACAATTCTGTTTTTCATCTGTCGATTAGGTTATTTGAGTCCTTTTGGCATGCAGCGATTCATATGAGGTGAACTTATTTTCTATCTGGTCGTAATCCTAAGAAAGTTTATTACATCTTACTAACCTATATTATAAAAATAGAAAAAATTGATCTCATTTTTCGAATAAGCGGTGTAATGTCTGATTTCATTTTGATTAACTCTAGAGAATTCTTAGTAAGCACTATTTAAAATACTGGAAGTGCATTGCCGTAAAAGATGCAAAGGACGATAAGTTTTTTGAAGGCCGTAAAACATTATTAAATGCCGAGCTGTCTTATCAGCATATACCAACAGCCGATACAATCGGTATTCGCGTTCAATTACAACGTTCGGCTGAAAAATGCAGTCTTTCTGCCGGATTTGGATTGACGGATAAGACGTCACCTTAAAGCGCAGACTGCGCGCAGGCATCTGGCTAGAGTTTCGATTACGGCTCGCGTCGTCGTCGGGCCGTTAATTGTTGTTGCACGTTGGCTGCAGAACCGACGACGGCGGCGGCGGCGGTGGTGGCGGCGCAGCGGCTGTACAACGGCAGCTCTTCCGCGTCTACAGACGTGTTGCCATTTCCACGATTGGACATGTGCGGCGTGAGGAATCGCCGGTGGCGGTGGCGACGACGACAGATGGAGATCCGTGATTCTGCATGCGGAATCGGACTGCAGGGGGGTCGCCGCGTGTTAGGGACGCGCCGCGTGTCAATTAAGTGGCTCTGACCGGTGAGATACGGGGTCTCCTTTCCATGCGGATATGCTGCTCGCCGATCCTCGACGTAGCCTGACTGCCTGCCTGCCTGCCTACCTGCCTGTGCGATGCGCAGCTCTTCCTTCGTACTCCTCTTCTTCGTATACTCTTCCTTCTCTTCTTCTTCGTCTTCCTTTCTTTAATTCCGAGTGCGAACGTATTGCGTGCACCTCCCACTACCACACACAAAGCAGCCCAGTCCTTTATTTGCATAACTTATTCTCAATGTCGGCATCTTTTGTTAGACCCTCTCTCTCCCCCACATTGAATCTCAACAGTGAATTTCTCTTTCGTAAAGAGAATTTGATCACATTACCAAATAGATTGTTTTTTTAATAAGTATGCTTTACGAAAAGAAGAATGGGGCGCTGGTCGAAAAACCGAGAAATCAAAAAACTGACCGGAAAAAAAACCGACAATCGAAAAGCCGACAGTAAAAAAGCTGACACTTCAGAAAATGACTGTCCGCTTGTCGATGGGACTAATTTTTACCTGTCGACTTTTCGATTGTCGGTTTTTTAACTGTCGGGTTTTTGACCTGTCTGCTTTTTGATTTGTCGGTTTTCGACCCACACCCAAAGAATGAAAAACGACCCGTATGTCGAATTCCACGAAAAATAGGGTATGTGCCTAAAAACCGAATTTCAAAAATCCGAAATATTGAAAAATCGACATTTAAAAAGCTGACGTTGTTGTTTTCATGAATATTACAACTTTATGAATCATTGGCTTTTTGACAGTCATCGTTTTTTGAGTGTCAGCTTTTTAAATTTTTTAATGTTTCGGATTTTTGAAATTCGGTTTTTGGACATGTGCCCGAAAAATATGCCTTAATTCGGGACGTTTTCATCGAATTTTTGTATTACGTGCACGCTCTTAATTTAAGGATTTTCACATTTTATGGAGTGATAAAACTAAAAAAATTGGGTCCATCGTTACTCATGATTGTGACATACTTTGTTTTATCATATAGAAGTGCAAAAATCAATTGTAAAATCTACAGAACTTTAAACTTAATAGGTACAATTCTGTTGTTGCACTGAAAAGTAAATGGCATGGGCTTAACAGATATTTTAATAAGGCTGCAAAATTAAGTTTGTCCCAATACTTTGTGGATTGCAACCCTAAAAAATACAAATCATTTGTATAATAATATGTCTGGATACTTATTAAAATTCAACTACATAAAATACTTGTATTTCCTCTTGAGAAAACATTTCTAACATTTCGTAGGTTAATATATGTGTGGGATTTGGCATATAAACTAAAATCATATTTATATACTTTATATACTTTATAAATCATTTTTATATACTTTAAATATTTTAGTCATCCATTTTTATTTTAAATCTCAAAAAATCATTTTTTCAAATTTATACGAATGTATAGTAAAGTGGTATAATCAACGCGATGATAATCATGGCAGAAGGAACACCCAAAACATAAACGCTGAAACATGGCGAAAACTGCCTAAACATTACCATAACCTTTATTACTAACCTTTATTATAAGGAGTAAACAACTTGCCAGATAATTGAGAATTTGTAAGTCAACGATAACTAATTGAATGAACAATAAGGAGACACCAGGAAACAAAGAACCGTAAAAAAACTTTAGTAATAATTTCCACCTTTGAGAAAAATATTTTCCAATAAACGATTGCAAAAAGCTCTGAGTTGTACATGCGAGTCGTTGACTTCTGAGGTACAAATTTTGGAAAAAAAATGCAACTTTCAACTTTCGTTCTGGATAATATGCAATTATTAAATAAATTCATTAAAATTAGTTACTCGTACTATCAAATAGTTAGTTCTGAAAAGTATTAGTGAAACAAGCATTGAAAACTGGCAGGTTACTATTCGAGACTGGATGCAATTGTCCGATAATGATTACTCGTTAATCATAATACTAATAATACTATCTTTCTTGATAAAACCATAAGAAATAAGCAAATATGTAACTGGATAAACCTAGCTTTTGAAATTGGTCCCTCTTCATGAAAAATGTGACAAGTGTATTAAATAAAAGCGTTGGTTATTTGCTTATTTCAGCATTTAAAAAAAAAAAAGTTAATAATTTTCAATTGCAGTAAAAACTCTGATAACATTCTAATGCCCTCCACTCGAGCAAAATTTAGATCATTTTTACGAAACCATATTTTTCGTATATGTAAAACTATAACTACATCATAAGATACCAGATCGTAAAATTCGCCATTAAAAGTAAAAACAAGAATGCCTCTGGCAATAAATAATAATATATCTGTAGATCTTTTTTAGAGTAAAGGTACATAATGTGTAACTGAAAGCTTAAAGAGTGCGAAAATCCCCACAGATAAAAAATAAAATTAACTGTTTCTCGTATTCGTTGGCCGACCAATTATGACTGTTTTCACTTAATGTTTCAAGTAAAACATGAGGAATCGAAATGGAAAAATGAATAAGGAACTGACTAAATGATGCCAAAGTGACCTGAAAGATCCCCAATCTGTATTCTAAATCGTTCTATCAGTGATTTATTGTAGCTATTGGAGTAAACTCGAAATCAGACAGTTTCCCATGGGAAACAACCATAATATTCTGCATAGAAGGGATCTAATTGAAAATGGAATTAGATTTCTATATTTTAATGAAATAATTACAATATTCGTATAAAATAATAATTCTCAGTACAGCAATTACTCTAGCCAATGATGTTGTACATTTTATTTTACCTTAACCCTTTAGCGCTCAAATGGCCAAAATTTGAATGTTAACTTCAAGCCCGTGTCTTTCAATTATAACCCATATGGAAAAATATTTGGATACATACTCTTGTGTAAAAAAGTGTCATCTTGCGAATGGCATATTCAAATTTGTCAATAAATGACAGAAAATTGTGTTTTTGTCACAATAAACAAAAAAAAATAACGCTCATTTTCGATTTGTTTATTGTTTTTACGGTATTTTTTTTAACTATATTGTCGGTACTTAAGAACATTCCAACCTAGCAGGATGCGGGACCCGAATATGGTACTTCCAAAATATATTTTTAGATATTTCGATTTTTATTGTTAACCGATTAAAAATGGCGTTGGAATGCCCGAAATTATTGAAAAATCACAGTAATGTGTGCTTTTGTAGTCTAATCTAAGTTTTAGAGGGAAAAAAAACTTTTGTCAGTTTCGTGGCAACAGGTTGGAAGCACATTAGCAAAATTAGTTCTTACAATTGACTTTTAAGATTACGGCCATGATGAGTCGGCAAAAATAACGTATTTACACAGCTCTATAGCCACCGTATAATGTTCAAAACTCTTTATTCAATAGTTTTATGAACTCTGAGGATCGTTAGATCTAAATTAATTAATAGCTTATCAAAATTCAAAATGGCGGATCCAATATGGCGGGCCCCAAAATAAAAAATAGCGATTCCGGAAAAATAAAACATACTACCGTATTCTACGTGAAATTTGGAATAATAATACTTGTAGCTTTTTTCTGGACATGAAAGGAAAATGCCCACAAATATACATGATTTCCGCCCTTGTGATGTAACTGACAAAACTGTTAAATTTTTGAAGAGTATAATGAGAGCTAACACCTAATACCAAATTTGAGTGCTTTATCATGTGAGAAAGTTTAAAAAATCGTTGTAGTCGCGGATTTTACACAGAAAACAGCAGTCATGTAAGTAGTAATAGTCCGCAGTGTTTTGTTGGTAGTATAAACAGATTGTTACTACTTAGATTACTGCATTTTTCTAAGTATTATCCGCGACTTCAACAACGATTTTTCAAACTTCATCACATGATAATACACTTAAATTTGGTATTACGTGTTAGCTCTTATTATACTCTAACATAATTTATCAGTTTCGGAGGTTTCATCTCTAGAACGGGAAACATCTATGCTCGTGGATCATAATGCATTACAAATGAAAGTTAATGATAATAGCTTACTGAGGATTACCCCGGGAAAAATGACATTAACTGCCCACGATCGTTCTAGTGTCGATAATGACGATTGATTCTTGATATTTTTAATTACAAAATCCATTTTAAATTCTTGTTTTTCATGGAGCCGTTTAAAAGTTATTAGCAATTGTTTAAATAAAAATCTCACAACCGATTGAAAAATCATATAGTTCATATAGTACATGAACTAACATTTTTTATTCAGTAGGCGAAAAATAACAAATGTATTAAGATAGGGATTTTGCTGCGTCATCATTGTTAAAAATCATTGAAAATTGGCCGTTTTTCACACCTACTGAATCAAAAAATTATGTTTGTATCACAGGCGTAATAGATATTTCTGATTTATAATTGTCGAAAGAATTTAAACAAATTTTTTCCGGACCAAAAAAATCATATGTTCCACATTTTTAAAACACAAAATTTTGTTAACATTTTGGAAATTTTATTTTTTCTATCCTGAGAAAAAATATCTCTCGAAAATTTTTTGTGAAATGTATATTTTCGAAGATAAAAAATGTCAAATTTAAAAACAAATTACGCAGTAAAATCCCCCCTTTGAACCCCCATATCTCAAGATTAAGATTCACGCTCAATTTGAATATATGACACTAGTAACCTAACATCAGAAACTTTTCTTTCCCGTATTTTTTTACCTCAAAATTTCAGGTCCAAAAAAGACGCAAATTTTTGCCACTTTTTAAGGTGGCGCTTCAGTTTTGTTGCGTACACTTTTTAGTAAAATTATTCATATGGATTACAGAAATTGATTTAGATATTTATTTTGGGGTAACCTAATTTTAAAATTAAATGTGCAATAAAAGATTAAATAATAATTCCTTCAAAATTTCATCCTACACTTAAAATAAAAAATTCGCTTTCCGTTTGTTGTCAATTACTCTTTATTTATTTAAAACATCTCAGTAACCTATAACCTCAGAAAATTATTTTTTTGATGAGTCATATTATACTCTATACTTTCTGTGAATGTTATTAACTATTCACTCTAATTTCAGCAAATGTTATGCCCCGTCCACACCTTTTATAGAAAAAGACTGTTAAAAAATGTAGTAAAAAACACACACATATAATCAACCAAGTATATTTTTACACATAATAAACAACGATCAAGTTTCTGAGATCGTGTGAATTATTTTACTCAAATAAAAGTTACGTACAGTAAAGAATTCATTATAATATAAATATAAGAGGTAATATATTTTTTACCAAATATATAGTCAGCCAAACTCCGAGGTTTTCGCGATATGTACGCAATCGTATAATTGCGTTTATCGCCAGTCTCATGGCAGACCCAATTCTGTGTAGCATTCTACTATAATTTGCGCCTTACTCGTGACCGTTACTTTGTTATCTTTGCGTCATGTAGACATGAAACTGTACTTAATAATTATAGAATAGTTTTATAAGAGTGAAAACATAATTCTTGCTTGTAACTTTAGAATTACCATCTGATAGTTGTAAACGTCTTAAATTCTCCAGACCACCTAATAAAACTTACTCGGTCAATTAACAGCAAAGCAGCGTGCAAACTGAAGCGTTTATATTTTCTGCAGTGCATAAATCTCCGTGCATTATGACTTTTAATACATATACGAGTTTCGCTATTTTGTATTAGTAGATGTTCCTGTACACACTCTAGCAAAGTTCTACTGTTGCCGGAAACTATTCGTATCTATGTGAAGTATTTTGACAGATACCCCTTTACTAAATGACAATTGTAAAGTATTGTATGAGTGTGTATGCGCGCCCCTTTCTTCGTTTTATCGGTCTTAATTAATACCAGATGGTAAACAACTGAAAATGACCATTTTCAAAATTTCGACCCCCAACAGATGTCAGCCAGAATATTATTATATAACCTAACTGATTATTAGTTATTATTTATTTTTTGCTTCGTCATAATATTTATTAATAATAAGAACTTAATTTCTTCTTGACCACTTTATCAAATTAAGCAGGAAGATTGACTTCTTGGAACGGACGGTCTTATTATAGAATTTGACCTTTAATATGTCCTTTTTTGTAGAGAATTTGATGCTTTATCTTTATTCTTGGAAATATCTTTTATGCGATTTGATTTTTTTATATGATACGTAAAAATATATGTTTTTCAGCTTTTTTCTGTGTTCAACCTCCCCATCATCTAGTAAGGATTGACAAACTAATCACGTATAAGATAGGCCATGCCGATCTGCTTAAATACCCTGGCAACTAGAATGCAAGCTGCTCTAAACATCGTGAGCAGGCAGTGTCAAGAAAAGGAACTCTCAGTAAATGCAGAAAAAACAGTATGATCCCCTTTACCAAGAAAAAGAAAATGTGAAACCGTAAACTGCCAAAGCTATTTGGCAAATTCATCCCATTGGCAAAACATGGCAAATATCTTGGAATCATTTTAGACAAAAGCCTGACCTGAAGACTATGCCTCATCTAAAGCGAAAAAAGTCCTTGCGATTACTTCTCGTATGATAGGTAATAAGTAGGGACTCCAACCGGTCATGGCATTGTGAATATAAGAGACCATAGTTAAACTAATAGTCACTTATGCAGCAACGATATGGAAAGATAAAACCCTTCAAATAAATTGCATAAAAAAACTAACCAGCATTCAAGGAGAACCTTGTCGTTTGATAACTGGAGCCTTAAACTCAACTCCAACAATTGCCCTAGAAGCACTACTAAATATGCCACCACTCCACCTGCAGGTGAGAAATGAGGCAAGAAGTGCGATGTACTGAGTGCACATAGGAGAGAGGAAAAACTGATTATCAAAGAGTTATAACAACCTCAAAAGGGAAACCTTTCGGAATCCAATCATGGATTGCACACTGACGACTTTAAACCACAGCTTGGAGAAACCAGGCTCTTTAAAGGCGAACCACCATCTAGTGAGCGACCAATGACGGAAGAGAACGATCTGACAAGAACCTCACTGGTGTGGTACACCGATGGCTCAAAATGACGAGTGGAACCGGGCATGGTGTATTTGGTGCCCGCCCACAAGTCAAAATGTCAGGAAGATCGGACGAAATGCAAGCATCTTTCAGACTGAATTAATGGCTGTCAGTGAATGCGTGCAAGCTAATTAAGACAAAGGGTACAAAGATTGTACTATCAACATTCTAACAGATAATCAAGCCGTTCTAAGGGCTCTGAAGGCATTACAAGTAAGCTCCAGACAGAAATGAATAAAGAGCCATGCAGCATATATGGGCAACGAAGAAGCCTATAAACTCGCCAAGGCTGGTGCCAGTAATAAGTTTATTGGCCCTGAGCCTGGTTTGTGAATAACTACTAAAATAGCAAAAAAAAACTACTTAAAAAGTTAACAATTAGTGAGGTAAGGGGAACTTGGGGCACTTTGGAAACCTCAAGACATGCAAGATCACTAATAGAAGGCTACAATAAAGTTAAGGCCATAGAAATCATCAACTCCAACAGGCATACTGCAAAAGCAATTACAAGATTACTAACAGGACACTGTCGACTCAATAAACACTCACTAAGGATGTGGCTAACTAATACCGTATCCTGCAGATTCTGTCTTATGGAAAACGAAACTCCTGTACACCTATTCACATCTTGCATAGCAACTTGTCAGGAAAGGTACATGACTTTTGGAAAGGACTTTCTAATACCTGAAGAAATCAAGATTTACTCATTCAGTAGAATCGTAGCTTACATGGGGAAGCTGAAACAACTGGATGAACTCCGACATAGTTAAGATTACTACAATATGCAGTGGCCAGGCTCAGTAGCCTAACCGTTTAAGAATAATAGGCCATATGCCAAACTAAAAAAGAAATTGAACTTTAACATCGGTTTTACCGTTCGCGAGATATCGCGAGACAAAAAAATGGGACGTACGCACTAACGTATAGATGATCATTGGTGAACATATTTTTATTGTATTTTTGAGTTCTTAGGGTCTGAGACGTCGCTGTTTGATGAAAGACTTCAGGGTAATTTTGTTTCCTGAGGTGACTAAATTCAAAACTGTGTCCAAACTTAATAATAAAATTAAATGTGTGACAAAGTTGGAAAGAAAAAATGTATACATGACATTTATAGGACATTAGAAAGCATTTCCCTAGGTTTGTCCGTCTCTCGTCCATAGAGATCGTTTTCGGGGGTAAAAACTTTTTTACGAAAATATCTATATTGCATAACTAATTTGGTATCAAATATTTTCATTATTTACCCAGGATTGAAAATAAACAAATAGAATCCTGTTCTGATGTTCAAAAGCCTGATGTGTTTATGCTATGATAGTATACAAGAATGTTATTGAATAAGTGTGCTTTTTGTATAATATCCAGAATTCATAACTTTTAATATTTGAAAATTTTGTTTAATAATGATGTTCGAATTCATTATCAGATAAATCGAACATAAAAAGTAATTAAAGGACTTAGAACTGAAATAAAACTTGTTTTTCCCAACACAACTGTTGATTAGTGAGACATTCGTTTGATGTAAATTAAGACTAGCTATATTGATAATAATATTAATGCACAAAGTTAGTCCAATTCGCAGATGAATTTACGTATTCAACGTAAGGAATTCTCGTTGAAAGTAAATATTTCAGAATGTCAGGAAGCCTCCTAAATTAAAACGCTTTCAAGCACGTTTTCAACTGGAATTGATATTAATCTTAGAGTTTCACACTTGGTGGAAAATCAAATAAAAGAATGATACGTCCTCACATTTGGAATTCTAAGGTATCCCATTTAGTCGCATTAATTCTTAATGCAGTTTCAAATTCTCGGTACAGCAGTAGCACGATTTAAATAATCGTCGACTATCGGGTATTGTCGAGAACTCACGAATATATTCGTCGGTTTATTCCGTTAGTCCTTCCGCTCGTCCCTTTGCTGATAATAAATGAAACGGCCCGGACTAATGGAAGTTGACATATTTTCCGATGCTAGGCATTTCCTCCCGATGAACGACCTGTCACCCCGATGTGATGGCCTTTACTCGCGCGGTTGGTTTTCGCGATTTGCCGTATACCGAGATAACGAAAATAACCGCGTCGGATTAGCTCGTTTTATAAAATTTCGCTATTCAATCTCGAGGTCCGAATGTGGGGTTCCGCCTGACGTTTGACACGTTAACGACTGCATTTCAATGCAGTTGCGAGTGCAACATTGTGCAAATTCCACTATTCGGTTACCAGAGTTAATAATTCATGTAACTCTGGCTGACGGGGCCAAATATAGGAACGAAGAAGCGTTGTGTAAAAGCTGTTTAGTATCTGATTAATGCCGCCTGCCCCTTTGTTGCATATTTATAAATATAAACATTTCTTTTCTTCTACACTACACAAAATACGGGATTCGGGAACAATTTTGTACCTCTTATTGCCTCAATATCGGAACAACTTAAATCTCTTCGCCTATCTATTAGTTAAATTAAAACATGTATATATCAATTCATATTCTAGATATAAAATTCGTTTATTTGTTTGTCGAATCATTGGGTCATAAAGGTAAATTAAAAATGGTGCTTTGAAAGACTGATAAAGTTCATTAAATCCGTAATGCAATCGAACGAAAACTCACTCTGCATCACTCACAGCAGGTTTAATAGCATTTCATTGTTTGATGGATGGAATTTTATTTTGAAACTTTTTTTTCGGTCAAAACGTGCAGGTGCTGTTCCTCGTCAACGATAAATATACTATGTAACAGTTTAAATTGTATCATATAAACTGTTATTAGTTTTGAATATCGGATACGCTTAATTAAAATATCATCGCATCTTGAAACATATACAAGTAGTCTAGACCATTTTAAGATATGCATTCTTATATTATTACATTTTTATAAGTATTACAGATAATTAGTAATTGTCCAGACATGGATTAATCATACGGCAAGATATTTTGTTGGGATAATGACTAAAATCCCGTCAACTTATCGAAAAACAATTGGTCGAATCCACAATTCATTGAAAAATAACTGATCCGAAACGGAAAGTAAGGGGAAGCCGGAAAAATGACCGAAAAAAATAACCGACCAGAAAATGACTTGGAAAATATGACGGACTGAAAAGGATATTTGTAAGTAGAGATCCTACCATATCATAAAACTAAATACTCTTAATGTGGCTTATTGAGATAGGTCTGCTTTTGGAGAAGCAATAAGTTCAGTGAATTCGACCATGAAATTAGGAGAGGTTAGAGGTTTCGGTCATTTTTCATAGATATTGATAGTGGTGAAAGGAGAGTACTGTATCGTAGCAGATAAACATTGTGAATATTACCCCCAGCATACCCATTTTACCACATCAAATGCGTTGATGATGTATGGTAATCTTTTGCAAGAGTACACGTTTAATGTGGTAGTGAAGGCGTTGGAGCGATTATAAAAGTTGGATTTTTAATTGTAAAATTTCAATATTATAACTAGTGTTGGCGTGGTGCCTCGCTCGCTTCGCTCGCTCGGAAACTTCGACCCAGTGGAGAGTCGGCTAGTCCTTAATACTCGTTCGTTTACTAACAGCTTTCAATTATATTATAAAATTATATCGATATTTGGGGGTCCAATCATATTTAGGTCCAAGTGGCTACGATAGATATGTTACAACAATATAGTGTTTCTTATATGTATGAAAATTGAAAATGATTAACAACTATGACCTATGGCCTGAGTCGACGTAAAATTGAAAATAAGCATTTTCAAAACTTAGACTTCATGCACGTGTATTGTAATAGACTATTCGATGCATAGAACATGTTTACTATTTTTTACTAATTACAGTCTGTATTATTATGATCTTATGTATACAATATGTATGGGACATTCTCTGTCAACGGGAGACCCCCTTCTGCCCAAAATTGGTTAAGGTTTTATGAAACGTATTTGGGTGAAACTGATAGCTTATTAACTGTACTTTTAAACGCCGTCTGGCCTTTTGGAAAGACACATGATGGTAGACCACTATTGCGGCTGGAAGTGCATGACCTCACCCTCTGGGATCATTTTTATCAACCATATATTTAAGCAAGTCATCATAGGACGCCTGGAAAAGCTGAATTTTATGTATTTTCGACCACAAAACGTAACTCTAATACTCAATTTCATAGAAAAAAGTACCCCTCGACCTAACCTCAAACAACAACCCGAATGCAGTTTTTTCTCTCTTACATTTAAGCTTTTGCACTTCCAGCCGCCATAGTGGTCCACCATCATGTGTCTTTCCAAAAGGCCAGACGGCATTTAAAAGTACAGTTAATAAGCTATCATTTTCACCCAAATACGTTTCAAAAAACCTTAACCAATTTTGGGCGAAGGGGGGTCTCCCGTCGACAGAGAATGTCCCATATACATATAATTCGTCAAAGATATCTTGAAAGTGTCGAAAAGATCTCTAACGGATATCTTATAGATATCTATAAGACATCTTTTAGATATGTCGAAATAGTTATTTTCGTATCAAGGGCGTAAAAGAACTTATGCGCCCGTAGGTGACCAAATTCAATACTTTTTCCGACAATAGTCATAAGCATTTTAAACCAGTTTTTATGGCATTATCGTTGACTTTAGGAAGAAAATGCATACAACCTTTTTTGTAGAGAATTTCATGCTATATCTTTTTTATTGGAAACATTTTTAAATAAAATTTTTATTTTTACAAAATAAATGCAAAAAACTAAGAAGAAACTTAATTGGGGCTAATGTTTTTTAGTAATAGACGGATACATCTGCGCCAAAATCTAATCAGATCTAAGTTATACCAAGACGCGTATTTTAAAAGAAAATTTATGTCATTACGCTTATCCGTACGCGAGTTATCGCGAGACAAAAAACGGGACGTACGAACGCACGGACGTAGGTACGTAGAAGATCACGGACACAAATTTTTTTATTGTTGATTTGGGTTCCTTAGGGTCTGAAACGTCGACATTTGATGAAAAACTATAGGGTAATTTTTATGCCCGAAGTGACAAAATTCAATACTTCGTCCAGACCTAAGGTCTGGGTCGAATTAATAATATCCAATGGTTCGGACAAAACCTTATATCGGTAGAATGATCTATAGCGATTTATAACGACAAAATGGGATTGGTAGTGATATAATATCCGCCATTTTGTATTCGGAATTCCATTAGCATTCATAACGGAAAGCTCGAATGTGACTTTTTCGTGCTTTTTGGGCGTAAATTTCACAAATTAGAATATTTTATTGTCGTTTTTGGTGAATGTGCCATTAAAACGAGAATTTCAGGCACCATATTTGATGTATCATATCTAATG
The DNA here is from genome assembly GCA_030407085.1 of Trichopria drosophilae. Taxonomy (NCBI): domain Eukaryota; kingdom Metazoa; phylum Arthropoda; class Insecta; order Hymenoptera; family Diapriidae; genus Trichopria; species Trichopria drosophilae. Next base: position 53,608,905 of record CM059583.1, read on the forward strand.
GACTATATTTTCCAAAAGGTCACAACTTTCATAAAATACTACAAAATCTATTATATTAGGATTTCGTATTAGATTTAATTAATAGTATTAGTATTAATTACAGAGTTATTATTATTATTAATTAAGAAATTCAACAATGTCATGTTATTATTAATAATTATTAAATAATGTCATGATTTTTAGTAAAAGGTTTCATTTTTCAAATTCCTGCAATAAAGCGCAACCAAATTATCGCAAAACCAATAAAAAGATGGCAAGTTAATAATTGAGTTATTTTTTTTCGACATCGATGGAAACTCGCGTTTGCCTATTAATTTATCCGGATTTTAGCGATCAGATGCTGAAAATACTCGCAATATGGTAGGAATCTAACAAATATCGGCTTTTTATGATTGACAAATCAGATATCGGGAAAACTGCTTTTCTGAGTAAATTGCAATATTTGTTCATAAAATTAGAGCCTTATATCCAATATGGACAGATTATGGGATGTGATATAGGATATGGCAATTATCGATGACGATCAACGACAACAATGTACGATGTCAGCTATTAACGAATTATTGATACTAAATGATGATGATTTCAAAAGGATTAATAAGTTAGTTGACAGTTGATGTTGAAGTAAAAGAATGAATAATGCTGATGACTGGGGCTGGAACATAATGATAATTTATACACTTACATCATGACAGTTTGTCGCCAGAGATGCCACCGCTTTTGGCAATTGTATTATATCGTACAATCTGTGTTCATCAACGTCATTCTTCATATTAACGATCATTATTATTACCATTATCAACAATGGTAAAAATAAGCAAATTTTATTTTGATTTCAGTACGGTACTCGTATCCCTCAGAAGTTTGCAATCTTGCAGAATTAGCAACGGTTCGACACTAATATACTCGAGTGGTCAACAAAGTAAGTAGGCATGATGTCATCGCTGGTGTAACGTTATGGATGTCATGTGCTTCTGGAAATTATTTGTGAAAAAGTAACATATATACAACAGTAACCGTCACTGCATAATGTTACACTGTTTTTAATTATTCAAAGGTTATAGCTTGCCACGTGATCCAGATTTCCTCGCCTTTTTTACGGTTTTTTAAAAATTATTTTTGAAAAAAAAGAAAATTGAAAACACAATTAGGGAAAAATTACTTTTTTAAATCAACCTAAATTTGTTAATAACATTTGCAATTTGTAGTATTTTTAAAAATATATTTGTAAAAATTGTATTAGGAAAGTAAGGTTAACATTTTATTTTATTTAGTTCAAAGTGTCTCGATATATGTGGCAAGGTAATTGGGCCGGGGAACAAAATTAACACACCGAAAGTCCCAAATTTCGATATAGCATGGCTGCAGTGTGATTTTCTTCACTTCGACTTTGAAAATTTGGCAAAAAGAAAGCAAATGTCAATTAAACCTTGAACTCACTCAATATCGAAATTTTTGCCTTTCGGGGGGTTTTGATTTTTGGAACTTTGTTTCCCGGCCGCTAATTTGTAAAAGCATAAATAATAAGTACAATATGTTAACATATTAAATTAGTTCCTCTAAGTATAAACCATTGAAAAATGTTATAATATATTATCTGTATCTTTTCATTACGATTCTGAACGTGTTAAAGAATTGTTTGAGCCAAATAAAGAGTATGAGAAAATTCTACTATTGCAGGAGACGGGACAAATGTAAATAAAACATGTCCTCAATGAAATGTAATGAAATAGATAACTTAAAAAAATTTAATTTGTCTGTCCCACGACAATATCTCAAATATAGGAATTATACATATTTGTCGTGCATTCCCACATTACGCCTGTTGATGAAATGTATGAAGTAATTCAGCGGTACCAAACGCTGACACGCGTGTCCAGAAAAGAACCCATTATTCCTTGGGAATTCCCTAAGTTAATCATGCCAATGACTCATGAATAATTAAAAATTGATTCCTTCCGACTAGTCAACGTGTTAAATTCTATCGAAGTTGTAGGATAGTTGTTCCGGAGATGCGCAACAAATGAAAATCCCTGGAAACACGGGCGCGATCCAGGGAACTAGAATAACCCGTGTAACGCGCCGGACCACCTGGCTAATGCGCCCCTGTAGGTAGACCGTGGACGGATACTTTTTCAGGTTGCATTCTTGTTGTGTGCGTGGACTCGTGACTGAGTCCGTTCGCCGTCCCTCCGGGCTTCGGCGTACAACGCTTCCTCTTGGTCCCCGTCTCGCGCGGGTCCGCACGCCGGATCGGGCCCTGGTAAGGCCCCCCCCCCCCTCCCTTCGCGGGCGCAGTCAGATGCCCCCCCCCCCCCCCCACAGTTGAGCCGCAGTCACGGAACAACCCTTCTCGACCCGGTAACTGGGACGGGATGCGAACTGCACGCGCGGCGAATCTCCGCGGGGACGGACGTCGTGTTCGCGAAAGGGTAACGGGAAGGGGGAGGATATCGGCCGAAGTGAAGAAGCGGGGGAGGCGTGTGTGGATTGGGGCCAACGGAGAGGCTAAGACTCCGCAGGTCGATAACATCGCCGAGAGCCACTAGGTTCAGGTCTCCCGCTGCCTCTCCGTGCTTTATACTCCTTACCTTACCCGTAATTATTCAGCAAGGAGGACTCTGGCGGGTCACGTCAGGTTATCTTGGCACTAGGATGCGGGGTTATCTACGCCACCCTACTCCCATCCCTTCCTGCTGGCTTTGCTTCGCTTATCCCTGCTCTCTTAGTCTCTCTCCCTCTTACACACGCTGTCTCTGTCTTTCTCTGTCGTTCTCTTTCTGTCTGGTTCTCTTTCCTCCCCCGCCCGCTGCCGCCGCCGCTCTTACCGTATCTGCCCGCTTTGCCCCGTCCCCTGCCCCCGCCCCGCGACCGCCGCCACTGCCTCGCATCCGCTACAGCATTGTCGTATTCTGCGTCCCACCCGCACTCGCCGTACTGTCTTGTACTATTCGACCTCTTGGATTCCCTCGAACCTTGTGTACCCCTCGGCCCCCGACTCGTCCGCTCTTTCTCATTCTCTTTCATACTACTATCCTCTGGTGCGCAGCTTCCTAAATTTCCTGTACCGTTTTCTTCGATTCTGTCCTTCAACTGTATATACTTCTTTTATTTACTCGCTCCATCTTCCTCTTCCCATTTATTCTTTTGTTAAACTACATCTCTTCAATCTTCCTTCTACCATCTTTGACTTTATCCACAATTTATACTAATTTAAGTTTCTTTTGTAACGATGGTCGGAGGTTAAAACGTGACAACTCTAATAACCAAAATTAACGGAAGTGACAATCTTAGGGCTTTAAAAAGAACCATTTTTTGAAATTCCGATTGTCATTATTTAATTTTAATACATGTTCAAACTTTTAATTTTTTTTTATTTTTCTTATAGATATATTATTTTCGAAATTACAATGAATGAAATTATTATTATAGTTTTGTACAGGGTTATACAAAATCCGTATGATTTTCTTCTTTGTCAGATTCAAATATACTTATCATTAGGAAATATTGATGATACAGGCTGGACTACGAAGTTAAATTGTAAAAAATGTAGCTCAACCCGTATTCCTTTATGATATTTTTGTCCCCGAATATGAATCCGATGCCAGATTTGATCCACTACATCATTTTTTTGCCAAATGAATAGTATTAAGTATAAATCTCCACACACATCGGGTTAATACCATCATATAATCTAATCATCAAGGGCAAATGTGAGTATATTACATATGCATTTCGTTACGTTATGACATTAACTAAACTCTAGAAAATTAAAAATTGAAGAAGGCGGATATTATATTTCTATAAAACGTATAACGCATCTTGTTTTATCAAAATCAAACTCATACATAAAACTTTGACTATTATTTAACAAATTTAGCATTTTGGAGAAATAAAATATCTTCTACAGCGGGGATGTGGCATAGCGGGTTATGAAATAATTTGTAAGAATCACAAGAAAAATAATTAAATTTTTTAAGTTTATCTAAAATTGTTTAAAGTGAATTATCAACATATATTAAATAAGAGCTAACATTTTATTTCCTTATATTTCTGTATTACAGAAAAGTGTGGATTTGCCATGTATTAATTTTAAGATGTGCATTCAATTTCATAAACACGGTCATTAACTAATTTCAAATATTATTAATTAGATTTCCTGGCTGATCAGTCCTGAGGATGGCCCAGAAGAGGCCGAAACGTAGAGAATAAATACATTTTTTTTCAAGAAAAGCGCTTTTTTATTTTTTAAAAAGACCGACACAATGACATAAATTAGATTATATATTTTAATCTACGGTCAAAGAAACCACATCATATATTTTTAATTTGATTCATGAAGTATGCATTAAACTTAAAATTGTCTTACAGTTTATGACCAACTTCTGAATTTTTGGGACTAAATAGGATAAGTAGTTTAACCAATATCATCATAATTTTTACAACCACCAATCGATACAGGTACCTAAAATTCTATGAATTAGTTTTCATTCGAAATGTTCGCACAATCGATGCGACACTTTGTCATCAAGTTTTTATGATGAATATTTGCCCAATGCGGTGCTTCATTAGATACTTCGTTACTTTTATCCACGAATCTTTTGTGTACGAAATTGATGTAGCAATTGTAGCATCTTATCTATACGGCCACTTCTGTCCATAAGATTTATGAGATACTGGCTATATTTACAGTACCAGTCTCCATGACACCGACGTGATGCTTGCTAAAATATATAGCTATTTGTCCTGGAGACCTTCGCTGTATATGTGATATTGAATCTGCAAGTCTATAATATACAGTATAGGGGAGAAGCTTTTAGGTTCCGGGGTCAAAATTTTAAGTCTACTCTTTTAAAGAATTATAGCACCTACATTAAATTCCGGCAACCTTTATATATTGCAAATTTACATCTCTTAATAATAATATTTTACCTATACATTTTGCCTGTATTACTTCGACCCAGACTAAGTCTGGACGAAGTATTGAATTTGGTCACTTCGGGCAAAAAAATTACCCTATAGTTTTTCATCAAATGTCGAAGTTTCAGACCCTAAGGAACCCAAATCAACAATAAAAAAATTTGTGTCCGTGATCTTGTACGTACGTACGTCCGTACGTCCCGTTTTTTTGTCTCGCGATAACTCGCGAACGGATAAGCGTATTGACATAAATTTTCTTTTAAAATACGCGTCTTGGTATAACTTAGATCTGATTAGATTTTGGCGCAGATCCATCCGTCCATTACTAAAAAAAAATAGCCCCAATTAAGTTTCTTCGTAGTTTTTTGCATTTATTTTGAAAAATACAAATTTTATTAAACAATATTTCAAACAAAAAATATAGAGCATGAAATTCTCCACAAAAAAGGTTGTATGCATTTTCTTCCTGAAGTCAACGATAATGCCATAAAAACTGGTTTAAAATGCTATTGTCTGAAAAAGTATTGAATTTGGTCACCTCGGCAAAAAAATTACCCTATAGTTTTCCATAAAATTTCGTTGTTTCGACCCCCTACCCCCAGGGGTAGTCTTCGCCAGCCTCTCGGGCGCGAAGTTCTTTTACGCCCTTGATACGAAAATAACTATTTCGATATATCTAAAAGATGTCTTATAGTATCTAAAAGATATCCGTCAGAGATCTTTTCGACACTTTCAAGATATCTTTGACGAATTATATGTATTTGTATATGGGGCATTCCACGCCAACTCACCCAATTTTAAAATCGATCATCACCAATTTGGTTCGTAATTTTTGTATGGATGCATTTCGGTGAAATAAGACGGGTCAAATTTTTTCAGATTTTTAAAATCACTCGTTAACGTGTGAGAATTTTTCAAAAATTTGAAATTTTAGAAAATTGCAAATTTTTAAATTTCCATAACTCGGTTGCTACTTATCGTACAGTAACGAATAAAAAATGGAATTGTTCGTCTTGAAATGTACTTTTCTATGGGTATAATGAAAATTTAACTGGAATTTATTGACATGTGTATTTTTACGTGTTAAGTACAAAATTCAAAATTTTTCCAAAATGGACATTTTTAATTTTTTTGAATTAAATTCAGAAAAAAACTACTGAAAATAACGAACAATTTGTGGGGTCGTACAAGATGGCAAGTTGTTTCGTTAATTTTTTACAGATTTTTACATTCTTTTATACAATTTAAATTTTTGCTCAAATCTCGAGATTTAGTTTATTGAATTAACAATTCACTGTTTTTCACTTTCAGGATTTTCCGTCTTTCAGGATAATCTATTTTAGAAATCTATTTTAAAAATCTTATTTGATTCATGACTTCGAGACTCGTTAAATGATTTTTATCATAACATTGATTTCTGTCCCCCGTTTGAAAGTTGGGGTCGCCAGTTTCGAAGTCTTTTTGAGTTGTTTCCTCTATTTCAGGATCTATTTCTTCTATTACTTTGTGTGTTTCATGATCTACTTCTTCATATGTATTTCCCGCTATATTTGTGACTTCATTTTCAGATTTCTGTAAGTCTGAATCTCATTTCTACATGTACTACAAATTTTTACATTTTTCGGCAATTCAGGAAATAGTAACATTTGCGCAGCCGATAAATGTCTCAAATTAGTTTTTTTAACATGTTTTGGTTTTTGAAAAGGATTTACACATCTGTCACTGAATGTATGTTATAAGGACATGACTCTTATAGGGAAAAAAAAACAGGGAAATGAATTTTGACTGTAATGTAGAACCTGCACGGATGATGGCTATATTAATGTAATTGGGGAACGCTTTAATTGCTAGTAATTCGACACCTAGCGGTAATCGTGAAAAGATGCCCCAATATATTTAAGAGCTTTTGCGTAAAAACAAGATACACATAAAAGTATGATACAGAGAAAAATGTACGGAGAAAATATAATGTCATTATAATACTAGAAATTCGGATGGCAAAATTTACATCAGCCAATAATTGTAATGACAAATTCCTTAATGCTTATGCCAATGATTTTGTATGCGACATGGATATAAGCGACATGTTCACCTGACAAGTAAGAGCCTTGAGTTCGAAAAAGAAACATGTATAATTCTTAAACCCTTGACACACAGATTTATTTAAAACAAAAGGAAAGAGCTGTATCAAATAATATTAACGAAATTTGCATAATCAATTTAAAAACTTCTAATTTTTTCAATGTATGCATTGAATCACGGAAAATCAAAAACACACAAAAAAAGTGAAAAACAGTGAATTGTGAATTCAATAAACTAAATCTCGAGATTTTAGCAAAAATTTAAATTGTATAAAAGAATGTAAAAATCTGTAAAAAATTAAGGAAACAACTTGCCATCTTGTACGACCGCGCAAATTGCTCGTTATTTTCAGTAGTTTTTTTGTGAATTTAAGTAAAAAAAATTTAAAATGTCCATTTTGGAAAAATTTTGAATTTTTTACTTAACACGTAAAAATACACATGTCAATAAATTCCAGTTAAATTTTCATTATACCCATAGAAAAGTACATTTCAAGACGAACAATTCCATTTTTTATTCGTTACTGTGCGATAAGTAGCAACCGAGTTGTGGAAATTTAAAAATTTTCAATTTTCTAAAATTTCAAAATTTTGAAAAATTCTCACACGTTAACGAGAGATTTTAAAAATCTAAAAAAATTTGTCCAGTCTTATTTTACCGAAATGCATCTATAAAAAAATTACAAACAAAATTAGTGATGGTCGATTTTAAAATTGGGTGAGTTGGCGTGGAATGCCCCATATGCGCCCGTAGGTAGTCACCGCGCCCGAGGGGCTGGCAAAGACTACCCCTGGGGGGTAGGGGGTCGAAACGTCGAAATTTGATGAAAAGCAATAGGGTAATTTTTATGTCCGAAGTGACCAAATTCAATACTTCGTCCAGACTTATTGTTAGTCTGGGTCGAAGTAAAATTGCTCATGTCGTTCCAGTATCTCCTAAAATGTACTGAAAAGATACATTTTTGGGGGTTTTAAAGAAAAAACGAACCAACCTGTAAATTCTGACTCTGGATTCGGGTTTAGCGACCAAAAATACGTAAAAAATGATTAGTCTAGTTCGCCGGACAACCATATTTATTACTTGTGGAGTTGTATCATTTCCCAAGTGATTTAATATTTTGAATATATTTTAAATTATGTCTTTTATAAACGGATGTATCTTGAAATAGTTGTTTGACCATTTTTTAAGCTAATTTCGCATACCTAGTACGACGTCAATTCTCGGAAGTACGTTGCAAACTTTTACATCACGAAAGGCATAAAACACAACTTCTGAATGATTTACGCAGTACAAATCTGATATCACTACGCTTTCGATTTTATAAATGCATCAGACTATTCCTTTTGCGCGACGATGAGAAGCCGAGAATGGCCAGGGACGAAGTCGTGTGAGCTATCATCCCGAACTAGATCAAAGTCGTTATCATGAAAGAAGTTCTGAATGACCGTCACTCGTTGAGAAGTCCAGCGTTCCACGACCCCTTTTGGCCATTCAGTGCAAAAGATCTGGAAGAAACCTCCAATACGATTTTACAGGACACGCTGACGCAACCGCTCCTTTCAGGGTGCATTCTTGCAGAATTCGAAAATGCCTTTCCCCATGTTGTTCTTCGAAACTGCAGATTCTACGTTACACGAAAAACCCGAAATAGTTTGGGTTTGTATTGTAAGTACGTAGACGTGATGCAGAGATTTCGTGCAGTTCGCGTTATAGTTGAAATAGAAAGTCTATAATATTATATTTTTAATTGCTGAAAACTATTTGCTTGACAATATACCAATGTAAAAATTTAACTTTACGAAAGAATTGTCTCAAGATCAAATGTGATTTTAAAACGTAATTCAGTTCCTGTTTAAACTTCTATTACCTTTGCTGTTATTCATAATATTATACACAATTAATCATAATTAATTACCAGATTATTATAATATTATCACGTTCGTTCAGTACATCTGAATTTCACGGAATTCCTGTTGAATATCAATAAAAAATTTGTGTGCAATATTAAAGTCTAAAATAACCACTGACAAATGTATAATAATCTAGGATATTGAAACACAATAAAATTTTTGTTTCTCAAGAAAAAATGCAGATGATTTTTGATCTAATACCATAGGAAAGTTTTTCGACTTATAAAATTTGTATTAAGTTTATATTATGCAAAACATTGTTGTACTACTAGATGCATTAATTATAGCTGTTAATGAAGGACCTACTTTCATTTCTTTTCAACTCCTATATAGTTCGCCAAGAGTTTCTTACGAATAGCGAGAGCTTCCTTTCGGGTAACCATAGACATATTGTTAAGAAACACTCATTGCCTTAGCTCATGAGGAACTCCTGCATAAGTTCCCTGGGTGTTCTGCAGCAGCTCTGCAGAAGATCCCATATAACTTTTCTCGAATATTCTACAAAGGTTTAGTTTTGACATTTTTAAAAAAATTATATTATATAATCTTCCATGACTGACACTAATGTCAGTGTATTAATTATAATTCTCAACGCTCGCAAATGAACGAAACAAACTCTTTTCATGGGCGGGAATTGAACCCGGGTTGCTCGACTGCAAAGCATGCGCACCCCAATCACTATACGATACACCGTGCGTTACCAACTTAAATTTCAGAACACCCCAAGATGGTAGATAGTCAATTTATTATGTACTTATGTTTCTCATATCTCTGAGCGTGTTTTATGAGAAAATTAAGAATTTTGAAAATGGTTAATTATATTCAAAAATTTGTATGGTCATTTTTTAAAGTGTTATCTCATTTTTTTCAATTTTTCTCGAAAACTGATAATTTTGGACGAAAACGCACATAAAAAATGTATATTTTGATTAGATACCTAACATTTTTGAGAATTTTACGAGATGATTGCAAAAACCATGAATAATGATTTTTAAAGATTTAAGGCTGTAGATGAACCGTTTAGATGGTATTTTTTTTGCACTAATATTTTTTTTTTAATTTTCTCTAACGTTTGCTTCTAAAGCCAGAAACTCGTCTGGATTCATTAGGAGAATTGCAATTATGTCAGAGAAAATTTTAATTCGTAAAGATAGAAAGGATGGAATTTTTTACGAAACTGTTTTTTGGATTGCTCTCGATTTTCGAAAAAAATGGAGGAGGAGATTCTCTGACATAATTGCAATTCTTCTAATGAATCCAGACGAGTTTCTGGCTTTAGAAGCAAACGTTAGAGAAAATTAAAAAAAATTATTAGTGCAAAAAAATACCATCTAAACGGTTCAGCTACAGCCTTAAATCTTTAAATTTAGTAATTATTACTACGAAGTGACCCATAAAACTTTAATGATTCATGAATAATGATTGTTTTTTATCGTTGTCACCATGACAATCCAATTTGCGCCAATGTTTATTATTATTTTCGTAATCAGATCATCGAAATAGGTCAGTATACACAGACTGCGTTAAAATCGGTCGCAGCACGTTTCTGAAAGTTTATTCGCAATTTCGAATCGTTATGCCCTTTAAAATACACTTAGGATGTACATTTTGACATCGAATGACTAACGCTGTCAGTGAAATGATGTATACCATGCAGGCATATGCATATATACAGAAAACTATATCCTTTACTTATTTACCACTACATAAAGGAAACTTATTCTGCCGACTAGAAATAATTTTTAAATCGTCATTTATGGTAAACCACATTGTTTTGTTCAGCTCTGAAAAATCTGCTAAAAACTGGAAACAAAAAATAAAACCATCGTAGATATACAAAGAAATGAAAATTAATTGGTTTCGATGAAGATTGTTTGTTCAATTGCATATGAGAATCTGAACCTAGGAAATCAGAAATCTGTAACAAATATGTGTATGCGTGTGCGTGTCAGTATGTGCGCGTGTCCGTAGATGACCGTACATGTATCCGTGTCTGTATCTGCTATATGTGTGAATTATATAATGACTACAATAGTTATCATTGAGAACGAAACTTGCAATATAATTTTATAATTAAAAAAAAAACGGACGTTCACAACTGAACCAATTTAGGTCTTCACAACCCAATTTTCCAACCACATTAAAAGCCCATGAAAACAAACAAAAATGTTGTGAACATGGCCACCCTCAGTATTAAATCACTAAATATAAGTTCATTGTTTAACTATACACTTATTTTTTTCCAATGGTTACATTTGATTTCTAAGAAATTTAAGAATATTGAAAAATATTTTAGCGTCGACGTACACATGTCAGAAAATCAATTTGTTCGCAGTAAAAAGCAAAATTCTTGCTTTCATATCCGGATACAAACTGTGTGTGGCGATCACATCCACTTGCCATTTGCCACATTTGATTCATTTCTTTTCGACAAAAACATATGCAGCGGTATCTATACCTGAACCACGTCAACAACCGAACTTCATACGAACTAATAATACCGACCCCCTATAGAAGATACAATGAAATTGAGTTTACATTTTACTTGATTTTCATATAAATAAATTATGAAAAATATAAAGCCAATTGGTACAGAGGTTTGAGTATTATTTTATGGACATTAATTAATAGGATTATCAATTATTTTCCTGTCAGGTTTAATAGAATAATAGATGTAATAGATATAATTAGGTAAACAAATAGAACATAAATACAAAACTCATCAATTATATGAAAGCGCATGCAAAACAAATGCTGGATATAAATATTGGAATTCAACATTAAACGACTTTGTTTTAATACTTTAGTGTTAAGTGAAGTAATTCGTTCGCCAGCAACGCGACGGAAATGAAATTAAAACTGTTGATGAACGAAGTGAAAACAGTTGGATCTGGTGAGCCACAAACTTTTCATTTGACGGATATCTCTTCTCCAAGGCATCTTTAGTGTTTAAAATATTCCTTCTTTTCTTTTCGTTAATTTCATTGATATTATTAAAGAAATTGCGGTATGTGAGTTACTAGTATGATGTAATCGTTAAACTAAAGATAGGCCTTGTATTTTTTAAAATTTAAGTAAACATACATTACCGTCGTTTTACAAGTACACTCATAAGACTGTCATCATTATTGCATGTTTATTTTCGTCCAATGGAAGGCCTTATCATTTTGAAATATATTTAATACATAAATATATAAATATAAATATCGGTCAGACTGTAAAACAGCTTAGTGGTGCTGTGTCTCGCATTTTGCCTTTATATATTTGTTTAGTAAGTAAATTCTTGGATGTATATTGTAATCTTAGTATAAGCCTAATAGCTAGACTATAAAATTAATTATTTAATTTTAATATTTTTCTTATAATTGTTTCGTTACCTTTTAAAACATTTTTCAATAAAATAGATTTTAATTATATTATCTATGTAACAATATATAACTGTGTTTAGTGCATTTATCATGAAATTTTAGATTTGTAGCATATATCAGTAGTAATAGCATGAGATGTAAATAGAATTTTATCGTTATATTGATTTTTACTTTGATAACATATGAATCACAAAGAAAATGTGTATTGAAAATTTTAAAAATAATGTTGGTAAGCCAAAAAAAGTTCACAAAAATGGTCAAAATAGCCGTTTATTGTCAATTTAAGTGAATGATTCTACACAAATTACTGACGTGATGTGCCATTTTGGATGTCAGATTCGTATGTTGCGTCAAAATATCGACCAGAAACATCTCCATTTTTTTGTAACAGACTTGAAATTTTGCGGGTAACAACATATTCAGTTTCGAAAAGCGTACTATGTGTCTTAAGTTTATGATTGACCAAACTATCAGTTCCCTCAATCCGTGGGATTAAAACTGAAGGAATATTTAATTCGATATTCAGAAACGCTGTGCTAATAACGAGTAAAATTAGGAAAAAGAAAAGGTATAATTTAAGAGAAGAAAAAATTAACAAATGGTTTATTTGACATAAAAGCAATTACTCAATGCGCATTGAAATCTGGTGTCTCTCTTTCCTCCATTCTGGTTGCACCTGGGTCGTATTTGCAGACAACTGATCCGTCTTTCACGTGGAACCGGAAGAGAATTTCCCGGCTCGATGGAACTCAAAGACCGAGAGAAAGAGAGAAATCACCGTGGGATTCGTCGAGGACCACGGGGTACGAAGGCGTGGGGTGAGGGTAGATGAGGCACCGGTGAAGAAGGGCCTGAGGAATAAGGGGAGCCTCGGAAGAAGGGCGTTATGCTCTTGGGCGTTGCGCAACACACACGTGACGATAGAAGGCACGTAGGAGCTCTCTATGCAGAGACTCCAGCTGTGCCATGTGCGTCGTTTGCCGCGAACGTGACGTCTCTTGTCATACGGATTGCTCGCACGCCGCGCTTGATGATGCTGTTTTTATTTTTTCACAAAACCTACTTATCGTTAAAGCGAGCTACGAGCACGAGCGTCCCTCGTAATAAGCTCCGAGGAGCTTCGCCGAACGAGACAATGGCAATCGAACGTTCAAACTTTAATGAGACGCATGCTTTACGAGCGAAAAACGAAACTCGTGAGATTTTCATAGATATGAAAAGATTTTAGCACGTGATATAAACATATATGTATAGTCATGTTTTGGCTAATATACTATTTTTAATCGGTGGAACAAAATTTACATGTTTTATGTTATAAAAACCTAACAAAAACTTTCCTAAATTGAGGCGCTGTTGAGTGGTAGATCTGAAGTGAAACTCAGATTAGGCTTTTACCTAAAGAATAAATTGGTAAAATAACGAAAAAATATTCCTGAGTCGATTTTATCGTAATAAATGGAGAAAATAGTAATGTTTGTTATTCCTGACGTATGCCAGAAAAATGTTTCATTGCCGAACGACCGGGTAGTAATTTAAAGTAGAAAAATAACCAACAAGTGACGCATTAAAAAATGAATTTATCGGCTTTTACAAAACTTTTTTAAATTTAACGAAATTTAAAATATTGACCATCAGAAGAAAAAAATATAGGTTTTTGTTCGTAATAACATAATACATCGATCTCAATTTCTTTCCATCCGGCAACTTTTAGCGATCGGTCAGTGTACTTTCCCAAACATCTTTTTATGGGTGCCCCTGTTGCCTAAGGCAAATTTTGCAAGAAATTTGACCAAAATTTGGTCTATTGTAAATAAAAATAAGTTAAAAAAGTATCCGATAAAAAGGTGATCCTGTTTTGATCATATTTTAATCAAATATTGATCAAATTTTGGCCATCCCTACTTGGCATCGAAAGTATTGCTCGGAAACAGGTGCGGACCTAAATAAACAAGAAATCAAAACCCAGACTGGTTAAAAAACCGTCATAAAGTCGATAGTCGAAAAGACCACAATTCAAAAGCCGATACATAAAAAAAATAGACACATCAACAAGCTAACAGTCATTTAAGTGTTGGTTTTGTGACTGTCGGCTTTTTGATTTGTCGGTTTTACGACCCGCACCCACCGAGTGGTTAAGGGCACTGATTGTTACCAAGCGGCCTGAGTTCGATTCCGTCTTGTGTGGATGCTTTTTTTATTTGTTTATTATTTTTGTTTAACGCAATCAAAAAATGATAAATTCTTAATTTCATCATCATCAATTTTTGGTTACAAACTCGTCCAAATTTGCTCCGTGATTATCTTAAAATCAATATGTCATTTAGATCCTTTTTATATCTTATCGGTTATTAATCAGATTTTGGTCCGATTTCGATCCTCTCTTTTTCTCTAGAGTAATATTTTTCGCACCATTGTGAATTATACCTATGTTCCTAAATTCACGGGCCACTCATGCGTAAGGAAACCCAAGCGAAAATTTATTCAGGCAGCCTAAATATGTACCAGGGCCTTACCCGGCTACAATAAGGCGTTCATGATAACATTCAGATACTTCTGAATGTACTCAGTTCAGGACATGATCAGGTTCCACTAAGTTATCCTGATCAGGTTCGCCTAAATATGCCCTGATTAAACCCTGATTATGTTAAAATATAGTATAACTGATATAGGGAAGCCTGTGAATTTCCATATCAAGACCAAAACATAAATTCATAAGGCCATATTTACAATTTCAAATCAGGGGCAGATCAGGGGATCTGCTCAGAGCCTGAATTTTTTAACTGCTAAATTTTATGTAATTCGTTCTGCCGCCACTAGGCGTGATCGCGTATATACTTTATTCCTGTTAAGGAAATGTATTTCTATTTTGTATATTAGCCTAC
Organism: Trichopria drosophilae; assembly: GCA_030407085.1. NCBI lineage: Eukaryota > Metazoa > Arthropoda > Insecta > Hymenoptera > Diapriidae > Trichopria > Trichopria drosophilae. The sequence continues at coordinate 53,624,067 of CM059583.1, forward strand.
TTGTAGGAACGTTGCGGCACAGCATATTTTACACATATTGTATGTGTTGGATATGTATACGATTCGTATATATGTGTAAATAATATTTTTTATTTTGCAGCCTTTTTACTTGTCAGATAGTAATAAATCATTAAAAATTAATTTGTTGTTTTGTAATACAGGATGAGGTGGAGGCTGAATCAAGGTGTTTCGTCGGTGAAAATTATATAATAAAAAGTGACCACAATAGCTTTTATCGTGTCCTGAACTCTGGCTACATTCCTCTAAATTGCTAATCCGTAGTAGGTAGTCATTTTTAGCTTTTCTCGCAATATGAAGTCGACTTCCAATTCGGTTTCGTACGTGACTATTACACTCTCGTATCTTGACGACTGGTTGTTTATCACCATAAGAATTCACTTTTAACAGAGCCGAAAATGTTTTTGAGTTCCTTTTATCATCTCCCGCCGCAGGCAATACTCGAGTGGGCCCGAGCGCGTACGGTATAATGCTCATCACTTTGAAATTTCGATTTGAAATTACTGGAGCATAGTCTTGAATACTAATACTATCGATTTATGATAGTTTCTAAAAAACTATCATACTAATTTTTTTCGGTTCTAAAGTGCTTTCCGCCCTTAATTGCGAACGTCAGAACACTCTAAATTAAGAATGTTTATATGTATTTTGATGTAAGAATGTAATTTTATTTTAGAGAAATTACAAATGCAAAATAAAATTCAATTTTTCGTATCCCAATCAAAGTGTTCCGCCGATGGAGGGTAAGGAACAAAACATTTGAGCGCCCTGAGGAGCTGCTGAGAATATTGTGGGACAGATGAAAGATGCTTTGACAAGGGTAACTTGTCCTTTTCGAGATGTCCTCGAGACGTCCTCATGCTCCTGAAATTATCCAGACCGCACGTTTTGAGGATAGAAAAAGCGGACATTAGGATGTCCTAGGAGCTCCTCAGGACATCCCGGAACGAATATAGGATGTCCTCAGGACAACCGCTCATCCTGGTTGGGACGTTCTGTGGATATCCAGAAAACACCGTTTTGTAAAATTTAAAATAAGACTACCACAACTTCCCGAACATTTTTACCAGTGGAGTTTCTGAAACATCCTAATCTAAAATTATTAAAGCACCGATTTTATCTGATGTTTGAGGTTATGTAGCATCGAATTTTTTCTTTTTTTTTATTTCGTTTGTTACAAATTCCAGGACGTACTGAAATTTCAAGTTTCTACAGGGATTTGGAAAGAAAACTAGACAAATTTGAATTCATTGATATTTTTCAACGGGTGATGTCGCCTTTTTTAAAGATCTTCATATGTAGTTAAGGCTAAAGTTGTGAGAGCTCTAGTTCATCTTAATATAGATTTCGCCATACTTCAAATTTAGTTAGAAAATGTAGGAGTTGCAGAAATCACCCACCACATGTAGCAACGGCAAGAGTCGATTTCCACCAAATAAATAAGATTTCAAACCTTAAACTAACAACGTGGCTTGTGTTACAAACAGTGAACTGACACTTGAAAATCGTTTTCAAAATAATATTCACTGGACGCATATCAAACTCACGACTTCGTATAGTCAAGATCGCTATTGCCTGAGCTACACAGCCAACTGTTATTAAAATTTTTAAATTATAAAATATTTTGACAAATACACTATAAAGTTTTTTTAGAAAACAAAAAACCATTCATGTGTTGATAAAATACTAAAGAGCTATGACTTAATGTAGTTTTCAGTTTCTCGGATGTTTTTGTTTTTATTTTTTCTTTTATCTTTTAGATTTATTTTATTTTTTTTAATTTTTTACGCAGAGCGATTATTCCAATTACATTGCTGCAACTCTAACTGCTTGTACAAAATCACAGCACTGTCCCCTCACACGGTTGTACTTGTTCTAAAATAAACATGTGTAATTGCTAACGCATTATAAAAATTACGATGCAAAAATTGGGAGTGGGGCGGTTTTGGACTACTATTAGGATATCCGTTACGGAACACTTTGATAATCAAAGACGGGTCGACTTTCAATGATAGCAACAGATGCTATGTCATTTTAATTGCGGGGGTCAACACTGATGCAGCAGGTAAAAAAATCTTACTTTTCGATTTATCTGCAAAAAAAATAAACAGTAACAACGAAAGTTCCGTGCTGCTCGGAAATGCATTCCACTGTCGTCAAAGTATAATCAGATGTGGCAATATTCGACTAAAGTGAAAAGTGTAAACGGAACCTATGAATAATTGTCAGTTTTATGTCAGCGTTCCAGTCGCACTATTATTAATCCATACGGCACCTCCATATATAAGATCCCTATGGAACCACTTTCCCCCACTTATATAGGATTTTTATACTATTTTAATACAAGATGGCGAATGAAATACGGCCTATAGTTGCCCTGGTAGAACAAAAAGTTCAGTTTCTGAAAAGTTACTCTGTGGTTCAATGCTTTCAGCATACAGACCAGAAAAAGTGTCCAGAAACTAGTCATATTTTCTACTAGGGCGAAGTACTTCAATAATTTATTTTTCTTGTCTAAAAAATCCGAAATTGGGGTTGCTAATCATGATCGTGATTACATGATTGTAAATGTCATATGAAAATTCAAGATGCTGGATCCAGCACGGTGGATGTCCGAAGCATAAATCATGACCTCAAATCGATTCGAGCAATCTCGATGTCAAAAGCACAAATATTTTTGAATTATAGACATATACCGTGTAAATTGTGTTTTGGTTTTGATCAGGGATGTTTCAACTTTGTTTCATGTTCTCCAGATGGAAAATGTAGAAGAAAATAAAAGAAAGCAATAAACAATCACAGTTGTTATTTAATTTTCTTAAAAAATAAAGATTACGTGTCGTCTTTTCTAATTTATCGACTCCAAGAGGCAAGAAAATTACATTTTCTGAATATACTGTCAATGTAAGGCAATGCCGAAAATACATCCAATTTGTCCGATCATAGTTAAATTCATATTGCTTCATGTCCGCAAATGTCTGATTTAAAAATGACTAAATTATGAAATATATAGGTCTATTTTATGAATGCAAGTTTAGGAAAAAGTATAGTTTATTAATATTGTTTATAATCGGTAAATACATACGATGTTGATAAATATGTTTAAATTTATGCATCTTACAATTGAAACAAACACGTTGATCATTAAAATATTAATAAAAAATGTGTGCTACCGTTGTAGTAATTAGGTAGGAAGATGTCAAAGAAAAATAAAATGATCAGTTTAAAACAAAACATGACTGCTATGAATTATAATGCGACACGACTCCTCGAAGTTGGAACTATATAAAAGTACAATAAAAATCCATTCCAGCATTTATCGTTTTCCAATTCTCTTGAAACGCAAGGAGTATTAGAATAACACAAAGTTCTCTCGCGGCAAGTGGGAATAAATGTTCATTTTATTGGTCGTAATATGGGCATTATTGCGTAAGTATGTAATAGCTTTGTAATCCGAATAATTGATAGTTTGTGCAGCCAGGAGACACGCTTGTCAAATGGAATGCGCTTACAATACGATGCGTTCGGAGTAGTGTTCCGCAATAAATTTCCTCGTATACCGTCCGACTTGTGCAGTGCGCAAACTCGAATTTCGCTCGCGCAACACTTCCGGGACTTTCTTTATGTTTGCGCGAGCACGGGGTGCAAGATAAACAATAGGCGGCTTCGGCGAGCCTCTCCACACGAGCCGCGAATAAACCAACACCCACTCGGGAAAGCTTAATCATCGTTACCGGAATCTTAATATTGACGACGTCAAAATTATCCTAACGAGAGCGCGGATTATGTTCGAGATTAATTATAAAGGATTAGCTCGTTCCGTATACGCTTCGTATAATTCTATCGGAAAAATGGCCTCATTCATATAAAGTCTCGTTTAAATGCTGTGTACTTTGACACTTCAATTACGAGTCTAGATGGCAGATGGGCAAACATTTTTGGTACTAATGAGGCAATATGATATTTTCCTGATAATGTAGGAAATTCCTAATTAGGATTATTAAGTTTATTATTATTTCTGAAAATAATAATACAAGTACATAATTCCTTGTGTAAGACAATGGGAAATATTTCGGTCAAATTTGATCAACGCCAGTTTTCCTATACAGTCATAATTTACTAACTTAGTCGTTGATTTATACTGGTCATGCAATGAATCATTTTTCTGTTTCAAAGGAGTCACATCTAAATAACATACAGATTCACACGAAGATTAAAAATAAAAAAAAAAACTTACCTATATTGATCATAAATTTATTCGAAGGACTTCATTTTAAATGAACACCATATTCTGTATACGCGTACATTTCATGAACCGATGACAGTTTTTTTTTAATTCTAAACGAAAAAAATTAAGATTATAATGCAAAGTTTTGTAATTATACTCCAGATTGATTTTAGTAGTCAAGTTATCCAACTTTGGCCCTGGAATGTATCGAGGCATTAATGTTTATAATGTCAGGGAAGTATAATTTTATTGATGAAAACGTCATGGTTGGCAAAAAGTCTATCTCCGATTTCAAATCTTCAACATTGATGACTATGGCAATTATGTTTAGTTAGTTCTAAACTATTATAAAATTAACCAGATAAGTTCCCTCTCATAAATTACGGTATTTAAATTATTTAACTGTAATACTACGTTAGGATACAGCTGCCCAAAGTAGGTGATTCCCGCAAATAAGCGAGTGTGCGTGTACATCCTTGCCAGAAAATTGAATATGAAACAACTTTATACTTTATGCTACGAACTTGAGGTTGAATAAGAAAAAGAATGTGAACTTCCATTTTTTGATGTTTTGATCAGCATGCAAAATAATTTACTAAGCACTGATTGGTATTAAAAAAACATCCAATTTTGGTCAATATTTGAATTAATTTTCTAGCCGCCCTCTGCAATATAAAAAATCAATAATCGCCGGATAAGTAGACAGAGCTACTTTAAGTTAGCAGTGTAAAGTTCTACAATAAAAATTTTGAACGATATCAAACAGATTTTATATAACAACACCTATCCTACTGACCTCCTTGACTCATGCATCTACAACAGAATAAAAAACATCCAACGAACCTCATCGTTGCCCGTAGAAGATATTTCTAATGTTACTACTTGTTGTAGAACCAAATTAATGTTAAAAAATACAATTATTCCTCACACTGATCACATTTCAACTCAAGTTAATCTTACACAAATTTAATATATCTATAATAACCTATAATTTTAACAGTTTGTCTAATCTATGTTAAAAAAGTAGATAAAAATTACAAAAACAAACGATCCAATGTAATCTACAAAAACGATTGCAGGGGATGCAACAACACTTACATTGGACTATCTAAACGATACATAAAAACTAGGATTTAGGAACACAAGAATTCATGGAAAAAAGATGTTATATACACGGTTCCCCGAGTAAACATTTGCTGGGGCTACCCCTACTATCAGATCAGGATCGCATCAGATTTGTAATGCTACCTCGGATCCGGGACGGATACGGAAGCCCGGACGTCCGGCAATCCGGATCCGTTCCGGAGCCGATCCTGATTTGTAGTTATCCAGCTACATTCGGTAGATTAGGGAACCCGTATCTGTTCCTGATTTGATCCGGATTTGGAATTCTAATTCAGTATGCAGCTCTAGTTGCGCCCTACCTAGCGGCTGCCGGGAGAACAAAACGAATAGGCAGTGCCGATCAGCTGATCAGCTGTTTCGACAGTTCGACCAGTTCGACTTTATCGCGTTTCGTTTTCAAAGTCATAATGTACTACGGTGTATTAAAGGATTCTCTTGAACGAAAAAATGAAATACAAAAAATGTGATACATTAGTGACTTAGTGAGTTTTATTTTTTTGGAAGGTTAACCCAAATTCAGATGTGAGGTTAACTTTCCAAATTGTCAACCTTTTCCCTAAACCTCAATTGTGTTCTACGCTTTTATTAGTTCACAATAAATGCAATAAAAGTGCTCAAGAAAATTAAACTAAATTGAAAACCTATTTAAAATAAATGTTTATTAAATACTAAGGCTAATAACATGTGTAAGTAAAATAATCTGGCAATCATCGTAGGATCAATTCGGCTCTACGACTCTTGTTGGAATTTGGCGGTGCTTTCACTACTAAACAATCGAATTTTACCTTTATTTCCTGGCATATCCACACGGAATATGAATTGAAATTACTAAAAATACCATTAAAACAGTTTTAAAGCATAAGATAAGTTCCGACAAGAATTACGTAGTCAAAGAGAGTACGAGGTTTCTAGATTATTGGATGCATTGTACAACACCTTAATATTTTAAAAGTGGAATAAAACTATTTTATTAATTTAATTTATTATTAAATTATTCATTTTATATTAATAATATATTTAGTTTATTAATTAGTATAACATTTGTTATACAATAAGTAGTCTCATATACATAATAATCTAAAAAGCATAAACTCTCTTCAGCTATCTTATACTTGTAATGCAGCCTATGAATTCAATCGCTATTATTTATATTTATTATAATTTTAATATATATTTCTTTTAAATGTATTTACATGTAGGCTTATCTAAAATTATGTAGTTAAAATGGAGATGACATGATGCGTTTCAAAACGTATTATAATGCCAAAAATAATTTAAGGTTTTCAGATAATTAGACACATTTTACTGCCTTAATATTTAACAAGTGGAGTAAAACTATATGGGTAGTGTGCAAAAAAATTACTGTGGATGATAATTCTTTATAAAATAACCTTTGGTTTAATATTAAGACGAATAACATATGATCAATAATCTAAAAACCGTAAACTCTCTTCATCTCTCTAATAATTGTTAAAACCCATACTGTGTTCTGGCTTCGACATTTATAAAATTAAATTATTGTACTTCATTCGTGTTCTTTCTGCATTCAGTTATAATTTATTTTAATGTTATTGCACAATATTAAATAGGCTGTGCAACATGTATTTTATTATAAACAACCAATGTATCCATGAAGCTGGAGCGACAATTCTTTTAAGTTTTGAGTATAAAAATTACATCATGACTTTTGTAGTTCATAAATATTATATAACTCCCTTCACAGTATATTATGCAATTAATCTGAGATAAAAGGATATATAAAACATCACATTTTTTTATGGTGATATAAAATATATACATATACGTATTCGAATCTAATAATGCGTAAACTCCTTTTATGTCAATGAAACTTACCAATGTACTATATTATTCTTATATTTGTTAGTGAAGTTGAGAACAGTTTTCTTGTGTATATATTTGCACCAATTCTGTAAATTTGTGCAAAATTTAAAGAATGCGTCATCGACTGGATATAGTTATCATATATTTGTAGGTTGTTTAGGGCTTCAAATTCTGTGCATATATAAGAACTGTCAGTTTTTATTATGTTGTATATTATTTTTATTTAATTGTATGCATAATTAACAACTATACATATTAAAATATACAAAATAAGAAGGTAAGTTTTGTCGAATTGGAAAGTTATCCTCGAATCAGAGTTAGAATTAACCTGTCAATAAAAAGAAATGTTTTATACGTTGTTACGTGTATAACCTAAACAGAAATGACATCTTAGCCAAAGCCTATACAAACGACGCATTGGCAAATGATTTCTACTCTATGACATTGTCATTTGAATAATCATTTGTTTAATCATGACATGTTCATCTGTATAATCACGGTTTTCTGTATTTACACCTTATTGAACGTTACCGTTGATTCAAATACGGATCACGTCAGGAACGGATCAGGATTGCCGGACGTCCGGGACTCCGGAGTCCGGATCCGTTACGGATGTGAGGCAGCGTTACAACCCTGATCTGAGACGGATCTGAAATTTAGCCGAGATAAGGGTCCCGGATCAGTATCGGATTCGATCCGGAGGCAAATGTTTACTCGGGATCTTAATGAATATATGCTAACAACAGGACATGTGTTTAATCTGATCAATATTCCATTTTAGATCAAGACGCGAATTATACACCGAAACAGTTGATTTTACTATTTCTTTACTACTGAAAGTATTTTAACAGGTCCTCATCGGAATTTTAGAGGTTACAGTTACAACCATAAAGGAGTTAAATCAGCAAAGAATATAGTTATGGAAACGACATTTTGGGAGTTAATTCTAGTACATTTAAAAACATTTTTTAGAGTGTAACTACCTAGTGCGCTAAAAACTATTAACCATGCTGAAGCGATATATTCTTAATTAAATTTAGCAGAACTATATTTTTAGTTGAGTTAACTTATTTATGGTAGTAACTGCAACTTAGAAAATTTTCTTGGAGCGTATCCAACTACTCTGCGTAGTTAAAAAGCTTTTTTATTATATTAGTGCAGGCCTCTTTGGGCATCACATTTCTTGATCTCCAACCAATCGGAATGCTTTTTCGTTTACTGGGTAAATAATATTAACTTAAGTAAAAATGCTAAATTAACAACTTCAACAAAGATATACTATCAAAAAAAGTATTTCTTTTAACTACTCTCCATTCAACTTCTCAATGGCAGTTGAATTTGTCAAGTAAACTTTTTTTCAGTGTAACTCAAATTAAGGACAGGATATACATAAAAGAACACAAGAATGTTGTTAATTTTAAGATGGATACTTAGAAATAGTTTATATAATCATCTTTTTAATTAATTATACATTTAAAATTCAACATAGAACTTAACAACATTATTGTTCAACTATAAACGCATTATTTCTACTTAGTATTAATGTTTTATTTATGTCACAATTTTCCTTTTCATGTTAATATAATGCTGTCAACAGTTGTAAGTGAATGTTCGAAGTATATGTAATAGGAATTTAGTTAAATCTGTAAATCCTTTACTTTCGATTTTCGACATTTTATATGCTTTTTTTTTATTAATGTTTAACGTTTTATTATTTTTACTCTTTAATATTACACCCCGTCGATTTTATTTCAACTTGTTCTTCCTGTAAATTTATATCAACGACATTTTATTAACTGTTTTTATATTTCCATTTTATTTTCGAATTTTATTTATTTTCAAAAGCCTGATTTAAAGTCGCCACCCACGTGTCGCAGCAACTCAATTGCTCCATAAATATTTGCTTTGTGTTATTTTATTTTATTTTAATTTTATTTAAACCTATGTGTTTTTTTGTTATTTATGTATTTTAATAATTTTGTTAAGGGCAATCCCTGAAAAGAAAGACAATGTAGATCGCGACGTTGAATGTTGAAAAATACATTATTACTAATTTAAAAAGTATAAATAATTCACATTTCTCTATCAGTATGTTTAGTATTAATTGTAACTTGACAATACATAAAATGATAAAGGACATTTTAAATCGGAAAAATTTTTTGAATATGCCATGTCAAAAATAGTGATGCATTTTTAACATATATTTCAATTGTCATTACTATATTCAGATGTATTTCAATTTTTCAACTTTTTCATTTAAAAATTCTGGTCATTTGATATTAATAGTTAATAAAGATTTAAATAATGCTAGAATTAAAATTTTTATTGAGTATCCTCGCAATAAATGTGTGTTTTCGATTAAGAATCTTAACAACATCATTATGTTGAAACAAGATAGTTAATTATTTGCAGTTCTAAGTCTTATCTCGCGAATCGTACACGATGTACCACGATAGATACAGATCGCGAAACTCAGTAATTGAAACTGGTTTTACGACTTCCGCAATACTTTTGCAATTGTAGATTTTAACAGAAATTTCAATATCCAATAAGAAATTAAAATACTACATACTTTTGATCTGAAACTGAATTAGTTTGCAAAATGTGATAATAGTCATAATGATAATATATATTTTTTTAAATCATTCTCTAGAGAGAAATATAAATCGTGTATTCTTATCACGCTTTGTAATTTCCCCAGAAAAAAAGGAAACCTTTACTCGATGCAAATGTAATTTGGTTTGTCCTTGATTCCGTGAGTTTTACTAATTGCCTTTGCATTCATTTAAAAAGAAAGAATTAAGAGAGATTCTTTTCACGCTACCTGGCTGTGGTCCTTCTACTTGTATATATTCGATTATATTCCAGAGAAATCGGACATGGGGCAATGTCTTTTGTAGATTCTGTCGAAACCTCAAGCAAACAAATTTAGATATGAATATTATGCAATATTCAGGTACATAATATTGGCAATATGAATTGGACACTGTCGTCAAAATGTAATGACTTGAGTGAATTAAAAAATTTTAGAAGATTCTGACTGAGTAACTTTACCAGCAAGTGCTGGTGGAGATTATTAATGTCGTTTATTAATATGCAAATCTAAAAAAAATGTACATGGGATATAAAATACTAAGCCTTTATCGCCACAATTGCACTTTTCGCGTAGTTCAATGAAGTACATTCGACATATTGATTTTTGAAAATGTGACATCGGATTCGTATTCAACTACTTAAAAACCTGTAATATACCAAATTTCATTTAAAAACTGTAGAAGTTATTATATATATATATATATATATGTGATATATGTGATATATATGATACATTACCTGTTGTGGGACTTTTTTTTTACCAGTGAAGTGGTCAATATAGACCACATTCGATTATTTTTAGGTATACTCTTTTGATTGACATGGATAACAAATATCAAAAACCTCTCCACATTTTTAGATATAAGTTAAAAAAACACTGTTTGTAACCCTCATGAACACGAGTTTTTCTTTTCTCATATGTAAACAATGTAGTTTGGACGAGTATACTCGTCCTTGTGCAAAGGAGAGTTAATCGATATTTTCAAACCGTCTTTTTACCCGTTTTTGCTTTTACCATAAATATCTCCAAAAACGTGCAATTGGACCTGGAACTTATCCAGGTCCAATATTATTTAATATCCATGAGATCGTCTTACTACGTGTAAAGATCTGAAGTGTAGACAATGCTCATTTATACCATTTTTTAAACCATTATAAAAGTACGGTTAGTCATTTTAAAAAAAACTACCACGGTAAAGCCGTATATGTTGACACGGACGCTGTTTGAAATATGACTTCTTTCTAAATACCGAGATCTCCGAGTTTATTTGCCGAAGAGGCCCCGCAGTCAGAGAAAAGGTTAATTTACATTGAAAACTTGTGCCATTGGCTCATATATCCATTGGATAGGGTTTGGTAGACCCAGCTATGTCATTGACTATGGACAAAAAATTAAAATGATTATTTTTGAAAGTTCGACCTCCGGAACATGTCAGTCTGATAATTAATATATATCATAAGACAGACTAATAATAGAATATGACCTTTTATATCTCCTTTTATGTAAACAATTCGACGATCTCTCTTTTTTGTTGCAAACATTTTTTGTGTGCTTTATATTGTTAATAACAATTCTGTTCCGTTTTGGGCTCAACCCATCCATGCGTTAATACATAAAATTAGTAAAATGTTTTGTAAAAGTGGTTCGCATTAGATCTGTTTTTAAGGATTCCAAGCGAGATGCTAGATTTGATGAATTTCAAAGTTAGACTTCAAGAAATGTTGAACAAAATGCACTTTGGATCATGAAAATCCATAGATACGTTCAGAAAATAGGAATTTTTTAAAAATTCACTACCTGGAACTGTAACTCCTTACAGTGTGGCAACCTGTCACTTAAAAGATCTGTTACTTTTGCAAAGATCTTAGATCGACGTGTAAAATAATATTTGACAGGAAAAAAAAAAAAAATTTTCAGGATTTTTACAGAGAATGGCCTGAATATGTTATATAACAATACTCCGACTGACACGTGCTGGGGTTCCAAGTTTTGAAAATCATCATTTTCTTTTTTTTTTTCTATTGTCAAATATATAGCTGGGTCTACCAAACTGTGCCCAGTCGAGGAGTACGTGAGCCGAAGGCCTCGGGGTCGAAGCCACTAGTTTTTATTACATTTTTCAGTTCTTTTTGATATGAAACGACGTCATTGAAAAACTATATAATTAATATTGTTATTATCGAGGTGCCCAAAATCAATATTTCGGTCAGACTTTTGGTCTTTTACGTTATCCTTTTTCTTCTCCTTCTTTTGATTCTTCTAAATTCGACTCTAAATAATTTCGCTAAGCGGGAACCTCGTCTGAACTCCCCTTTTATTAGTCATTCGACCTAAGTCGATTCCTTCAATTCTTCCAAGAACTTTTACATTTGGATATATTAAGTTTAAGTTTTAACCTATTATAAAATTTGTGTATATGTATTATATTTTCGAAGTATTCTTTTAAATATCTATTCCTCTCCTGGATCTTTGTTGTTACAAATTAATAGGGACAACTTCAATAAATTGAACTAATGCAAAAAATATAAGCTATATTACTGACGGCCCAATACGTCCGATGGAAGACATGTAATAATACAAAAAACCGTTTTTTTTTAAATTTTTTTTTACATTTATTTTGAAACATACGCTGGCGAAGTATATCCACCAAAAAATGCATATAGGATTCTTCCTTAGAAAACAGATTCCTGTCAGCGCAGTCTAGGAATATATGTAGGTTTCCCCAAATGTTCCAATCTTCCCTTTTTCTCATCATAAAAAATTTCTCGTCATAAAAAACGTTAAAATAGAGAAGAAAATTTAAAACAAGGAATGGCTCATGTACATACTTCTGGCAAATATACATAGTTTTTATGTATGTTGAACTTTCACGTATACATATAATTGAATATCAGCAAAAACTCACAAAAAATGGTGTACAAGCACATGAATCGCATTCTTAAAATGCATTGAAATGTTATAAACAATAACTGCCAATTCATTTTGCTTGTGCATAATCTATAATGCAAAAGTGTTTTTAGACTTATTCTCGTACATTAAGAGACATTTAAGTTACAAATTCATTAAATAATATGTATTACAATATTATTATTACTATTACTGCAGATTGTCCAACTAAAACTGCCCTTACATTAAATTTCATCTCATTTTTAACAGGGTAGAAAAGGAGGGAAAAGTGGCTGGTCCACGTGAAGCTGATGCGACGGTTCCTGTCTACGAGCGAGTGCCGAGAGCAGTTAAATGTGAAAGCGAGAGCAAGGGGATGATGCAAAGTGGACTGTGTACATACGCGCTGATTTTTTCAACGCTCGTATAACCGCGGGTGTTTAACCACCCTGGTATTATGCATCCGCGACTAATGTGCTTCAGGCACCAGCTGCAGGCCGTACTTCAAAGTGGAGTGCCTCTTCTAAATATTTAAGGATTGCGCCTCGAAGGTGCCGATTAAGATATTGAAGTACCTGTGCAATAAAGTCAAGCGACTAATATATAAAGGTTATGTTTGTTTCTTCAGCTTTCCTCGCCTTTATTTTTTTGCTGTTTCTTTCATTATAAAGATAAACTTTATTGGTACTTTATTGCATGTTCTAATGCAGGGGACTACATTGAATTCAAGTAATGGTGATTCATATAATTTGTTGAATACATCCCTAACAGCACATGAACCTTACAACAAATTTATAATAACCTTAAATTGCGAGGTTGTAACATTAGCTGGAGGTTAACAAATGTTTAAATAACCTTACGTGCACCTGACATAACATAAAAACGGTCGCCCAAATTCCTCCCAGGGAAATTGTAGGATATGGTTAATTTAAGGTTTTTTGACATTAATACAATATTATCAAAACTTAAAAAATGAATTTAACCTCCCGAGTAGAAAATTTGATATGGCCCTGATCAAATCCTGTTCAGGCTGCCTGAATAGTAGTAGTAGTAGTAATTTATTTCTCATAAATAGGGTATACAGTACTCATTGAGAAGGAGTTCCGAGTTTTATAAATAATAGTAATTTTATAAATTACTGCCTGAATATATTTCAGGGTATACTATCAGGGCCTGATGAAATAAAATTAATATTCATGAGTCACTTTCATATACACATTTTTTTTATATATAACAGTGGTTTTATATGAAATCTGGCTGTTTTAATCGAATCTAAGGAAAGTTGAACCAAAAATTGTTAAAAATAATACATAAATAATATGATCTTTTTGTCACCGCGTTGCTGCTCTCGTATTTATAAGGCGAATTATTGGCAACAACATTAAACTAAACTTAATAGTATATTGGGTGAATATTTCAGTAATGTTATAGATTAACCTTTATTCTAAAATTAGTGGCATATTATATTAACATTACACATTAAGGTGCATTTCTGGAAACCTTTTATTAAGGTTATGACAATGTCTCGTTTTAAGCTTTAACCTAGTAACCTTCCTGTAACATTAACTCAAGGTTCTGTGCTATTAGGGATATGATTCTGGATTTAATTGACAAAAGGTGAAGAAATGAGTGATATATATGAATTTTTTAAAGAAAAACTTTAGAAGGAACATTTTGAGGTGTAAATGTTGTATTTATATAGTATCAATTACGTTATATAAATGTTTTTATTAGAATTTCATAATTTTCTAGAGTTATCCGACATTTAAGGAGTTGCATGAAACTATACATCCGATTTTAAATTTGCTTCAGGTCGCTTGATGTCGTGTCGAAGTGTTTAAAAAGTGAATTTTCCAGACGATTTTCGCACTTTCGAAGCATACGATCGCAAATACTTTGGTACTTTGTTCAATCACAAAATTCCCTCAGTTTATAGTACAGAAAAGACCGACCTGATAATTTACATTTATTTTTTTGATCGTACAAGTAGTAAATGTAATGGCTTGAATTATTACAGGGGTACTGAAAATAAGTAAATCTAATTTCAGATATTATTGCAATTACACAGAGAGAAAATTATTGTATCCGTTAACATTCTGATGTTACTGGATAACATATTGATGCTATTGGATAACATAAGATCTTATTGGGTACCATCAGTATGTTATCCGGCAAAGTCTATTTCTTTCCACGTAAATGTTGTCCGACGATCACCGTGAAACTCTTAATTCCATATAAGTAGTGACAATAAACATTTAATCTTTAATAAATTATGGACGTGCACTAAAAACAAAAAACTCGCTTTCCGGATAGGATTTCTTATCTCTTGATTCTTTTGTTTTCAGTAGACCTTCGTCTCTGCAGATTAGTCAGTAATGATTCGACACTATTCACTCGTGTTTATCCTTAAAGTCACGCTGGCACTGTATATCTATCCCGGATACATTTAATAGTTATCGTCAATTTTGTACCTAACACTGAAGTACGATCCCTCGAATCATCAACCGAAGTGGAACCAGTATTAATCTAAAATGGAAAATTATTACAATTTTAATACAGAAGACCAATTTTGAGAGATCAATATAATACATACTATAATATAGAAGATAAAATGATAAACATAGCAGCAGGCAATTTTAAATATTAAATTGTGTAATATTTAAAATATTAAATACGGGATTCATCTCTTAAATTCCTCTTTCAAATTAAGTTTTAAGTATATATTCTGATGATGACGATAATTGACGCTGAAAGATGACGATGTACTAGTTAATTATTATAATAATGTTATATCAAATGATCATCAAACAGTTCTTTAACACTATTCTTACATCTTTTGCATATAAAAATGGTGACATTTCTATTCCTTTATGTCAGAATAATTTGATTGCAGAGGCTATGCTTTTAACATTTGATTGGTTTTGTTTCTATTATTATTTATTAGATTTTTCCAGTTTTCCTAACATACCCATTTAAACCACATTCGTATATAAGAATATTGTTCACCTTTCAGCATTTATTTTTTCTTTTAACAGATTATTATATGAAACTTGCCACAGATTTAAAGTGGCTGGAAGTAAAAACTGAATCGTTGGCTGATGGAGAACAAAAAACGTATAATACATCATAGAAATTGTCGATCTGTATCTCAACATCTTCATACAACGTCGTAACATTTTACATTATTCACTATTCATATACTCGAGCACTTTATATAACGCTGCTAGTCTACTGCTTTTAGTTGGTACTTGTAAATTGTAATATGTACACGTAGTCGGTCAATCTGGTCGTAAATCAATGAGTCGATATTTTTCATTTTTACGTTGGAACGCAATGAGAACGAGCTTCCATTACGTTCGGCACTTAAACTGAAACCGCTGTTGAGGTGGAAACCGCTATATAATAAAAACGAAAAACTAAATCTTTATTAGCCTTCGTTTACTACGGGCAATTTTGGTAAGGTTGTGTTTCCTAAGTTTTTCATAAGTTTTATCGCGACAACCGGGTATAACATATTCCGACACTGATTTTGTCATTGTCCCGCTGATCATTTATTCCAATATGTTCTTTTATTCAAAAAACAAAAGGAGCTATCGAACTAGATCTACAATTATCGTAACAGTAATAAATTGTTTATTTTGGACGAGACCCAATACATATAGAAATAAAAACATTGAATAATATAAGAATACCAACAGTCGAGACAGAGTTAAATCTATGTTGAAGACTCTCTTATTCTTGACTATTAATTATGTTGAGGACTTTTACTTTTTATAAACTTTCAATAAAATTGATGATAATTTGCATGTCAGTAATGTTTAATAACAAAGGGCATATGGGCATATCTCTGAAACTTTTCATTTTTGTGATGCTAGGTGGTTTAAAACGATTCTCATAGTAAATTTTACACAGTAGCTCGACAGAACGTTAGTAAATAGTCCAGGATGTCGATTGCTTCATTTAGCGATGAATACTGATGCATATTTTTTTATTTTAAACGTAGGCCGTGATAGACTATAGCAACAGATTAGGATTTTTATATTTTTCTGCCATCTGTAAAAATTTCGTGTACCCTAAATTCTAACATTTCTTCAAATTGCATATATGACTGTTGCTTGATTGAAATGGTCGCATTATTTTCTTTATCATAGGTATGGAATATGGATCTCATAATATTACATATTCATATCTACAAAT
Organism: Trichopria drosophilae; assembly: GCA_030407085.1. Lineage (NCBI taxonomy): Eukaryota > Metazoa > Arthropoda > Insecta > Hymenoptera > Diapriidae > Trichopria > Trichopria drosophilae. Next base: position 53,640,959 of record CM059583.1, read on the forward strand.
AACAAAAATTCCTCGAGTGATAAATTTCCCTTGTATTTTACAGAATTATGTATTATTAACTTGCTTCCTGTTAGCCGAGAGTTTATTTCCAAATTTATAAAGTCGTGAAGTGTTGTGCACCATCATTTAAGAAAGATATGTTTCACACATCAATATTCTTCATTACTTTATTGTTGTTAAATTTGATTCTGAAATTCGTTCGTCGATGTACTAATTTCTAATATAATTGCAGTCAATTGGATTCTTTCATTTTTAACAATCTATTATTTTAAACATTTGAATATATATAATACAGCCTAAGAATCTGGATTGTTAATATAGAACCAACAATTCGGTTGATTGGAGGAATAAATGAAAATGATACATAAAAAATAAATTATACAAATATATCTGACAAAATTCCTGATATGTCCTTGTTCAAAAATGAAAGTTCTCCAATGTTGTCAAAACTTTACTAAAAAGTTGTCATTATTAGTAGAGATCGGAATCTTAAATATCATTGAATTTGATAAAATATTTTTGTTGATTCAGCAGGCGTATGACCCACGTATTCGCTAGGGGTTTTTATAAATCAGAATTTGTAAAAATGACTATTTGCAAGCCTACGAATTCGAAAAATATTGGTCGCACCACGAAATTACTTTTAGTACTAGTTTGACAGTACGCGGTGTGAACATTTTTCGATTCTGCAGATATGAAAACGGCCATTTTTACCAATGACGACTTAGGAAAATCGTCATCTAATAAATGGGTCGTGAAACGGCTATTTTACGCCTGCTGAATCGAAAATGACTTTTGAGTTAGGTAGTATCGAAATTTTCATATTTCATAAAAGTGAACATATAATTGGTAATTTTCAAAGACTTTTTGCATAGGTTTCATGCTAGTGGTAATAGTTTTTTGAAGGAAATAAAATTTGACCTTGAAATTCAAGGTCAATGTGTAAATTTCAATATTAATCCAAGTTGTATTCTATTAGAATCTTTTAACCTGTCTAGAGAGGAGGGATGATGATCGACCATTTTTCTATAATATAGGTGGACATGAGAGTGGCATATTTTGTAAATTTTGATAAAATAACCTTCAAATTGGAATTTAAAAAATGTAATTAAATATCGGTAAATTCTTTTCTTAAACCATCCAAATTAAGGTTAAATTTCGTAGCACAAGGGAATCGTAGGGAACGACGAAGAAAATAGTTGAGCAAAAACTGCTACATCCGCTAAAAATCTGGATAATTTGTCTTCTTTTCACCAATATGTATGACATTTTTCGAGGAGACATATAAAAATTCCTACCTAAAAAAAATAAATTCATAAAAACACAAGGAAAAATTAAAGGCAAAGTGTCATACTCGAATAGCACGAAGCAGCAGTACAAAGGTAATTGCTTCAATTAAACAGAAATAGAGTAAATCATTACAATTTGGTAGCTCGTAAAAACTTTGTTCAAGAGCAATAGTTTAACCCATTAACGCCCAAATGCACAGAAAGTTTACTGCAACTTTTCGAAAAAAAAATAAAACATATCAGATTCTACTATTTTTAAGCAAGGCCACTCTTTAGAATGGTAGTAAGACAATTTTTAAAAAATTGAAATTTGTATATGATTTTGACATATATAGTAAACAACATGATTTTTTGAGGACGCATTTTTTTACAAATATCGAGTTTTCGATACAATATCTTACTTTGCGCGAGCTAAAATATATTGCAAGGGTGCACTCGATAGTTGTATTTAAAAGATACCCTCGTGTATATTTGAAATTTTCTATGTCAGATTCAAAATGGCCACTGCATTTACAAACTCCTTTTTAAAATTTCAGCATTTTTTTTTTAACTATGGACTTAAGAGAAAATATTATAAGAACAATTATATTCTAGAATAAGTCGAAGAATATCCTCGAATTTTGTCAGAATAAATTGTCACAATTTTCGAAAAATTGAAATTTTGAAAAAAACTCATTTAAAATTAGTAAAGGAGTATTCTTCAACCAATTCTAAGACATTTTCGTTTTATGGACGTTTGCGTCAGTTTACAGAAAATTTCTTTAAAGCAACAAGTGTCAGAATTGGTTAACGAATAGTCTCAATTTTTTTCAGATTTATTAAATAACTTTTCTCAAAACTTAAATTTTTCGAATGTTTTTAAAATAAAAAACTGTGATTATACATTCTGAGAAAATTCACGGGTATTCTTCGACGTATTCTAGAATATAATTGTTCTTAAAAAATGTTCTCTAAAGTATAGTTTTTATGAAAAAAAAGGTTACATTTTGAAAAGGAATTTGTAAATGCAGTGGCCATTTTGAATCTGACATAGAAAATTTCAAATATACACAAGTTTATTTTTTAAGTACAACTCTCGAGTGCACCCTTAGAATATATTTTAGCTCACTCAAAGTAACATATTGTATCAAAAACTCGATATATGTTAAAATCATACCTAAATTTCAATTTTTCTAACATTTTCTTACTGATATTCAAAACAGCGGCCTAGAAAATGGTGGACTCTGATAGCATTTATTTTTTCGAAATTTATTTCATATTGAAAATAAGCGTTGAAGTTTCAGTAAACTTTCTGTGCATTAGGGCGTTAATGGGTCAAGTACCGATCGGACTCGAACAGGACTATAAGAAACGCCGAGACAATCATTAGTCAGGAAATTGATAAGACTTAAATATTATCCTGCACACTGTACGAAAGTCTTTTCATATAAACCAGATGTAAAGATTTCAAAACTAATACACAAATTCTTCATCAAATGTGGTATCAAGATATAACCACTGACTTAATGATATATTGTAAAAAAATCTGAATTTTTATAATAATTGCTACAAGTCCCTGAACATTTTTAAAACATTGAAGGATTTAAATACAGAGAAAAATATATGTGTATAACAAACGTTTAATAACCAGGACAATTCCTTTATCTCCATGAAGACAACTAAAAAGTAAAAATTTGTTGTTCAATCCAATCAATCAATACCGCACGCAAACGGAACTATGGGGTCGCGACCGTCTAAAATATATATGATCTAGGAAGCAAAGTGATGGGACCGATGAGGCCCGTGTGATTATCGAGGATGATCCTTGGAGAGGCCCGGGTTCGTCCGTCGCGCGAGAGTTAAGAAATAAATCAGAGCGGCAGTTTGGCATTAATTGAGCCGCATTGTATAACCTTGGCTGCGCAACCGATGAAATACGCCGTGGCATCGATTTACGATAGATAAAACGTACTTTATGGGGATGTTTCCGCGAGGGCAACGCCGCGCGCCGTTGTTTACAGCTGCTCGCGACTGACGGCATATCGCGCGCCTCGTAGATCCGGCGCGCGAGCCCCGAGTCTCTCGAGGCGGAAGAGGTCGACGGTGGGAAAGGAGAGCGCAGTCCAAAGAAACAGATAAGACGGAACGGAACGCAAGAGGTGGAAAAAGGAAAAAAGGACCGAGGGAAGAAAATGAAGAAGAGAACCTCGACGTGGATAGGAAAAGGGCACAGAGGCGATGGACGAAGCGACCTGAGGTGGGGGGAGAGAAGACGCGAATCGGCAACAAAATAACAAAAAAAGAGATCTAGGAAAGAGACGTTTCGTCGATAAGAAAGTTTGCCGATAGGACGCGTTAAAACTGGGCGTTCCGAAACGAACATCTGTCGCGAGTCGACAGTTTGCCTAAGTTTATGCATTCTTGTTCCATTATCGCGACGAAATCTCTATTGTTTTTTCTTCATTTATCGCCAGGTGTATTCACTCCATGCACATCAATCATTGTGTAAACTGTGGCAATTATCGTTTTTCCTAACATTTGTTTATAGTCCTTCAAAAGTTTTTCAAAGGCTCATGAAGCCCGTAAAAAAAGCCTTTGAAAATGATCGATTTTTCTTTTTTAGATTCTCTAACGTGATGGGAAGTTCTTATAAACCAGCGAATTTTCAGAGACCAAGCGAATTTATTTTTGCTTTGAGACTAAACTATGTTATTTGTCATGAAAATAGCAAAACTTGACAATTTCTATTATGCCACTGAAAACTATCCGATTTCAAAATATTTTTCGTTCATAAAATACGCACAAAATGGATGCACCTTAAAAACCCGACAAATCACAAAACAGACACTTCAGAATCCTGACATTAAAAAAACAGACATTGAAAACCTAACATTTCAAAATGCTCACATATTTTAAAAGTATTTTTTTAAATATCTGGTTTCTGAATTTCTATTTTTTTGAAAGGTCTGGTTTTTGAATGTCTGTTTTGTGATTTGTCGGGTTTTTGAGGTGCATCCTACAAAAGTGCTAATTTGTCATTCATCCGACATGTCCCTTTGTAAAAATCACAGTTAAAACACTGAATAAATATTACTTTTCGCGTATCGAATGATCAATTTACTTTATTATATACTTATTTTAAACGTTTAGAATGCCGCGATTCGAGATGTCAAAACTTCTTTTAAAAATTCCATAACTTGTGTCTCGTATCGTGAATCAACTATGTATAAGTTCATATTTTGGATCCAGCCGACATGTAGACTCTCCGGCAATCTAGAAGTTAATAGTTACGCATTACATCCATTTCAATAAAGGTGACTTTATATTTTATTTTAAAAATATCTTCTCCAATTTTGCTCCTCAAATTTATTATCATCTATCTGACAGAGCAAAACACATTTCGGCTGAATGCGGTAGTTACACAATGGATCTTTTAATCTTTTTACCATAATCAACATTGATTTCACGAATTTCGTTAGCAAAGTTAGAATCGCCATTTTGAATATTCAATATATGAGGCTGGATTTGTGATCAGCAACCCTATAAAGCCCCCGAGTATTCAGTTTCAGCTTGATCAAGTAACTTTTTCTGACTTTGATCAGCCATATGGGATCCGCCATCTTGAATTTTTAAAATCTGAGCCCGGATTCGTGATCAGCGACTTCGAAAAACCCCGAATACCCAGTTCCAGCTTGATCATGTAACTTTTTGTGAATTTCGTCCGCCATATTGGATCCGCCATCTTGAATTTTGAAAATCTCAGTCCGGATTTGTGATCATCGACCCCGAGAACCACTGAGTGACCAGTTTTCGGCGTTTCGAAGTTGAAATGCAGATATAAGAAATGTGTTCAGATTTGTAAAATGTATAGCTGTGTCTAGCACGATTTCTTCGAAACGAGTTCATTTCTCGTTTATTTTAAGTTTTCATTTAACGTTTATTTCTAAGATCCACGAAAAAAAGACCTTTAAAAGGGACCTTTTATATATCCAAGATTAGCATTTTTAGGACTAAAGGAGTCTAATTTTGTGTGCACCAATGATCAAACTTAAACGTATCGACGCTATTTAATTAGAGAAAAGATTTTATTAGAAACTTACATTCACAGAGATTTTACAGTTATGTAATATTTATATATAATTCACAGTGGAACGGAGCTTCTATAGGTTTAAAAAAAATGGTCATACCACACTTATTTATATGTAAGTATCCAACCAAAAATTAATGTAATTACTTCAATGTATGTACTATCTCATATATAATAGCACTGACATTCATTAATGATGATACTTTTTCCATTCCACTTTTTCCCATTCCAAATCATTGAAGCAAACTACTGTCTACAAACTATTAACAATTAAAAATAATTGAAATTTATTTTTTCATTGAAATTCATTCAAGAAGTTAAGAAAGCACACACGTGATGTTATGAATAAATTTCAATCAAATTTTCGTTTACTGGGGTATAAGCAGAATTTTTCAAACAAAAATAATGTACCCTACTTTACCTATTTTTGATAACAGCTACTTTTGGATAGCACAAACGATTTTAGATCAGGTACATTAAGACATTCTATTACCCATCATACTTCATAGCATGGACGTACAAAAAATCGAACCTGTTCAGAAAATGGAATAACTCTGTCGAGATATTTAGTGACCGACATAATAAATTGTAATCCATGTATTGTACACGAAATATCTTCTAACTAAAGCTTTTAATAAAAGAAAACAGTTTTAAAAGATATGCTTGAGGGGAGAACAGGTTATACCATTTTTTGAAAATATTGACTGCGCCATAAAAAGAGTAACCTGAAAATAGTAAGACATGGAGGTCCCTATTGTTGTGTAAGATAAATTGTGTACACAAAAGTACGCTTAAAACCATGTGCAGATTTTGCGTATTTGGTAAAAAACTACGTTATGCCTTCGTAATATAGCACATGATTGCATCATTACATTCAATTAAATTTTGTATGATTGGACATTGTCGTTTCTTTTGCTGGATTCTATAAAATCAATATTCTTGAGTATGTCACGGTACATTTTTAGTATACAGGGTGATCGGCCAACCATTACCCAGCGGCTAACTCTAGATTATACAGATAATTCTGACCCTGTATACAACTACTATTACCAGACAAAACAAGAAAACATTGTCTGACAACACAGGACCACAAAAAAAGTTTGTTTTGAGATCACTTGAATCAGACATACTGGATCTTATAAATTTTTGGCCGCTGAAAACGAATCCATTATTCGATTTGGTCCATAACGTCAGGATTTTAAGATATCTGATTCGAAAAATATTCCAAAATATATTTTTTGGCAATTTAAGGTGAGTATATGTCGAAAATCTGAAACGATGAGTTAACTTGGACAACTAATTTATTTTCAGCGACTAAAAATTTATAAGATCCAGTATCTCTGATTGAAGTTATCTCCCCTAAATGAATTTTGTGTAATTAATCCCTGAAGGTACTTCTAAGAAACAATAACACAAGACAGCAAAATTTTTGTTTTATACAACTTGAATTAGAAGTGTTGGATTTTGTAGATTTCTGGTCGCTGAAAACGAATTCTTCATCCAAGTTAACTCATAATTTCACATTTTTACACATCCTAACCTTAAATTGCCAAAAAGTATATTTTTGAATATTGTTCGGATCAGATATCTTAAAATCCTGGCGTGAAGGGGCCATATCGAATAATGGATTCGTTTTCAGCGGCCAAAAACCTATAAGACCCACTATTCCTGATTCAAGTGATCTCGAAACAAATTTTTTTGTGGTCCTGCATAATTTATTGGACGAAAGTTTCGAAACCTAATTCAGCACAAATTAGTCCCCAATAATATCTGAGAATATCGATAATATAGAGTAAAAAGCACTAATAAAACTTAGCAAACCAAAATTGAAGATCGTAGGTTAGGTAAGACGGCTGGAAAAACAAAGAAAAAATTACGAAGTGCACGCATAAAGAAAGAAAGAAAATTACACAAGAGACAGAAGGCTGCTAACGGCGAGAAAGAAGAGAGGAAGGGAGCGAAACCGATAAGACCGAGCTCGTAAGGAGGAGGACAAAGAAAAACTGCGAGGTAAGAAAATGAAGAAAAGAAGATCCGCGTGCGAGGGAAAAGGGCACTGAGAAGTTAGACAAATGAACTATGACGAGGATAAGAGTGGGAGCGAGAAGGAGCGAGAGGGTCGATGATGGAGAGGAAGAGGAGTGGAGGGAGGCTGCGATTGCGTTCGCACGTTGAGAGTATTTTCGCGCTGCGTGTACGTGCCTAATGATCCATGCCAACCGGCCCTTGTCGGACTCGTACATCAAACGGCTAATTAATGCCACCCGTAATTATTGACCATCATAATGAGAGCAAAAGAGTCGGCAGAATCGAAGGGAGGTGGAGATCGATCATGCTGTTTGTGCTTCCCGATTTCAATCTTTTTATTTTTTCTCCGATCCGATAATTCTCTTCCTTTATTCCAGGGCCCCGAGGTAATTTCAATGAGAAAGACCGTAAATTATCACGCTTATTTAATATTCTTCTTCTATTTGTGCCACTTTTTCTTTTATCCTGAAACTGTATTTATCGTTGTCATTGATCTTTCAAGACGAATTGTCTAAGCTATATGTAAACTTGGTGAGACAACTGCGACTCCGACCCTAAATAATCTGAGACAAATCCATTCACTGAAATATCCTACAAATAAATATCTAGCAACAAAATGTCTGAGTAAAAAATATCCAGAAACAATATATTTGGGACAAAAAGATCAGGCGACGAAATGACCAAAAGTCGACTTTATAACATTCAAAGCCAATTTTTATTTATTCGTATTTATTTGTTTTCTAGCTTATAGCAGTTTTTCAAGCTTTGCTATCATTTTGTTTTTCATCAAGTCATTTATATGAAACCAAACAAAGATTCTAATTGTTTGATTCGCCGTTGGATTGGTAATTTTACAGTCCTTGACTTCATCCGATAATAATACTATGCTGTGCTATTATATGAACAAGTGGCATCAATATACCATTATCTATTACTTAACCGCTTATGGCATCTTATGTTCAGTCCGTAATGTTGACACTTGATCTGTTTTTGTGAAACTGAAAACTCATTCCTGTAACGGGTACCACGATGGAGCCACATTAGACTTGTGAATATCGCGGATGGCCCTGTCAGCGACAACTTGTTACTATGTTAAAGGGATCATTTATCGACAACTTTCAGTAGTCGGTTTTCCGTCAACCAATTGCATGGTGATCATTGCCAAAAATAATTTAGTAAATCTTCGAAAAGACTACGTCACCTGGAAGAATATATAAGTACGTTTTTCCTGGGCATTTTGGTCGCTATTTACGAATATGACAGTAATAATAATAACCGGTTGTCTATATTTTAACCGTAATCATCATAAACCAATATAAAAATGTTATATTTAAACAATTATTACCAATCTCATAAAAAATGTTTATAACTAGAAAAAAAGGCACAAACGAGAGGATCAATTCTCGATAACAATCCCGCGCAGAAATTGATTAAGGCCCTGATCAGACCCACAGCGCTGTGGTCAGGTCCTGATCAGGGACTGCATAATTTTCTACTCGGGATGGTTGTATACAATTTTCTTTATGTTACTATTTTCGATCCTCCACCCAAACCCCCCTGTATAACTACGTCAACCACCAACCAAAAAGCAGGAGTGATAATAGAGCACGTTGGAATCGTGAATTCTAAATTTCTGTATAATTACTATATGATGGTTGATGAATATATCGCAATACTGTCTGTATTTCAGCCTACTTTTCCGGCGTTACGATTGGTACAAAGATAATCTATATAACCTTTTTCATTGATAATTTGGTACTCTACAATTCTTTTTTGTCTGCCGTTTTTTGTACGATTCGTAATTTTCAAAATAAGCGCGAAAAACAACTGAAAAATTAAATATGTTTCTTCGACGTAGTTTCCATATGGCAGATATTCATATGAAAATACTTGTATATGGCCGACCGATAACACTGCCCTACAAGATTTTTGCGAATAACATGCCACATAGTGTTTCCCAAAAGAATTTTCATGCGGAAAAACATGGAACTGGCAGCATTTCCCTGTCACGTGACATTTTCTAGAAAAGTGTGGTTACGTGTGACAAAATGTGCGTGTTTGGCTCTATTTCCCTTGTCTTTGTAGCAGTAGGAAATTTACTGGGAACAATCGCAACATGATTTGCCAAAATTATTTCCACAAATAATTGACTGATAATCCCATGAATATCAGAAATATAGATACGGGCTTGATGAAATTACCGACGAAAAACTTATGAAATATTGTTAGTCGCGGTCCTTCTAAATAATTAATTAACTCGATTGAATAAATAAGATTGAGTAAAAGCTCCTGATTTCTCAAAACACATCAATTATCTATTTATATGATGTAACTCTAGATATTTTCACATCTGAAGTAGATGATTTTTAATATAACATTTGTTTATTTGACACGACAAAAATCTATTAAAATAAACCCATGAAATTTTCAGTCTAAAATTTACAAGTTGTTTCCTATTATTTATATCAAAATATTTTACAGAATGAGAATGCAAATATAAAATAAATTTATGCACTTTTATATAATAGAACATGCAAATATGTTTTGAATTGAACATGAGTACCTTTTGTCGCGTCGAATAGTATGGGCATATTTTCTTTGTCCCAGAATGCCAATTTATACTTTTTGGTACATATGTGTCTCCCTTCATTCGAGGTTCTGGTATATCTTTAAAATTTTAAGAATTCATAATGATATTTGAATTTTTAAGATGATTAATGTTGAAAGTAGTTTATAATAGACATGTTTGTATGAACTGCATTGAAAATGTGTTTTCTTGTATATATGCATTATATTAATTTTTACACAATATGTTTCAGTACATTATAGTACATATTAACGACATTAAATCTTATCTCATGTTAAGGTCAAAGTAAGAGTTCGTTTCGGCGTTATATTTCTGCATAACATTTGCTTAATTATTAATTGTATACTTAAGTTACCGTGCTTTCTTTTGAATAATTATTTGTTCTTATTTTTTTCGTAAAATTTACCAAGGATTAGAAGGATTTGTGAGAACCGATTAAACAAGTGTCAAAATTGCTTAACTGTCCATTCATTAGCATATTCACCCTATTTTATTTTTGTTATAAAACAGCATTCATATTATTGAGAGAATATAAGTACAAATATCAATGAAATATCACAAGGCATGTAAAGATTTCGGCAAACTTGGTTTCGCACGTTATTGAAATCGATAAATATCAAGATCAATTCTGCATATTGAGTGTAATCAATCACTTATATTTCGTAAAGGTCAAGAATTTACCCCGTGTTACGTCCACCAGCACTTTCACTTTAACCAGCCACTCAACGGTCATTAGATGAGCTATCCAACTTAACAGAAACAGTTTCCTTAGGATACTTTACACTCGCATTAAAAACATGTGTAGCAAGTTACATATAGCTTATTACAGAGTAACTACTTGTACAATTTCCCATTCAAAGGTATAATTTTTAGTACACTCTTTTTGTTATGATATATTTTTCCCCATTCCCAGTTCAAAGTCATTATTGCAGTATGCTTAATCAATATCAGTATAATTCGCATATCAATATAGTTCGCAGAAAATGTGTTAAGTATATGTTGATTGCTCCAGCTCAGTATATATTTTCATTCTGCAAAATTCTTTTTATTTTAATCAATTACATAGTATGTAATGTTGTATAATATGTATAATGTTTGGATTCAAACATCAAATCATTTTACGAGATGCAGCAATTGGGCAGTTGGGTCCTAGCAACCCAAAGTCTACAGAGTTTACAGGTTAGAGAACCTGATATTTTAAAAAACAAGCATTTCGAAGTGTTGGGTTCTGAGAGCCTAACTGCCGTTGAATTTGAAAATAACAAAAATTAAAATGGCAAAACTCGAATAATCGGAAGTCACAGGCTTACTTATGCGTCTGAGCTCTAGGATAACCATATTTCTTTCTGTGTAAAGCGAATGACCGACATCGAAAGCATGTGTAATATGCTTGCAACGTAAACAACATTACTAAATATTGCCTCCCTAACAGCACAATCCGTCCCGGGATGTCCTGGGGAGCTTCTGTGGACGTCCAAATGTCCGCTTTTGGTCCTCGGGGTCTCCTCAGGAGCTCCTGAGGACGTCCTGGGATGAGCTTGTGCTGTTTGGGCCTTTAACATGTCGAAATTC